>JAOXXN010000065.1:43080600-43175174 GCA_026770055.1 Myrmophylax atrothorax | reverse complement strand
AGTCTATTCAGTCTCAGGTTCAAAGGAGAGGGGATTTTTTTTTTCCTATCTGCACTCTCTAAGCCTCTTTTAAAATTTTATTTCCTGGCAAAGGCTATCCATAACTCAAACACAGATGCTCTTGCCATGTAGAAGGGTGCCTTTATTTCTAACTAAGATTTTGGATTTTTCTGATCTTTACCATCTTTTGGGAAGAATTTCATTTCCCTTTTCTTCTTTCAGGGAAGTGAAAGAATCAGATGGGAAACAGAATTTCTTTGAAATTTCTTCCCTCCATTTCAGTAGCATCCTCTACCATCAGTTTTCATTGCATAAAAGTGTGCTGTTGCCAGCACAATAACATAAGCCCAGACTAAGCTGCTCCATTAGATTAGCATTTAGATGCATCTACACAATTTTACACAGCTATGCTGAAATGAGACAGCACAATCACAGCATTTCTTTCAGCACAGCGAGCAAAAGCAACATTTACGAACATCTGAGCACTCCGTTTACACACAGAAGGAAGTCTAAGGGAATAATCTTCCCGACAACATACCAGCAATTCATAAGCAGGTAAAAAGTGTGGGAAAAGGGATACTATCCAGGAAATCATGCATCAAACAGTAACACACTTGTTCACCATTGCAGCTGATGATGACACCTTTATGCTTTGTCACTCATTAATGTGCTTTTTGCACATTCATTTGGGCTTATGGTCAGCTGAAGGTAAAGCAATTAGATGCTCTTTTTTACCTTTTTTTTTGGCCATGTAATTTTCATATGGTGATAGAGTTTTTTGTAAAGAAGTTTGGGGTTTTTTCCAGTGATATTTTTTTGTGAGCCATCTCTTTCAGTGATCAGAGAAGCTCTATGCTGGACATCATTCATGGTCCTAGTTTTAAAAGCATAGCATGAAAGTAATTAAATTGAAATATATACTTGACAAACTTTTTGGCAAGTTTTTTTTCTGAATACTTCGGGAACAAAATGAAAGGCAGTGGAATGGTTTGCAACAAATGCTTTCAAGGCTGGTGATATATGTAACTCAGGGCTGACTGCTGGTATTTAGCCAATTTCCTAATCTGTAGTTGGCCCTTTGAAGCATGAGAAAAATAATTCCTTTACTCTAGACTCAATTTCTTCCAGGAATGCATAAAAACATTGATGTAAACAACCTGTCTTTCAAGGTGGCAAGGAAAAAGGAAACAGTGTGCAGTGCTGGGACTAGGAACTCAAGCCCTTTCAAGTGTGTATTTAAAAGTAAATATGAACTGCTGAGGTGATGTTCAGAATTGTTCTTATGAGATTGAGTCCCTGATGATTTCAGTTTCCAGCTCTGTGTGTCTGTACAAACGGCATACCAGCACATTATATTCTACCACCATGGGGTTTTTTCCCACTGCTTTCGTAAGAATGACTCAGAAGAGATGGCACAAAGCCATTTAAGGTCACCACATTAAGGAGCAGTTCCACCTCTTTAACAGTACAGTTTCAGATGATGTTCTGAAGTAATTTCTTCCATTTTCTTTAAAATACATTAATCTCAGCAGAAAGCAGAGCTGTGCAGTCTGTATTTCATTTCTTCTGATGATGACCCAAACAACTGCAAGAGCCACTACCTCCTCTCCGTGTGCTTCTTGCCCAGGCTCTGTCACATTGGCTTCACATAGGAGATTACTTTGTTTACTATGTTTTTTCCTAATGAGCAGGCAGTCTCTGTTATGAACAGAGTAGGCAGCCTCTGTTATTAGCAAGTTCTTCACATCCCATGTAGTACACACTGTCATTACCCATGTGCAAGTGCTGAGCACAGTATCTTCAGACTATTGTCTTTCTAAGGGAGCAACTTTAATTCAAGACTGCCTTAACAGGAAAGGGGAATTTAAAAGGGCACAAAACCCAGATAGCTTTACAAATCTCCTTTTAAGTATTAATACCCATCGGTCTTGGATAATTCTTGCTACTGGCTAGAGAAAAGGCTATGATAGCAGCCTCATTCCCAGTGTTACACGCTACTCTACATCTGAAAATTCCCCTGGAGGTAAAGTGTGAGCTGTCACTAACCAGGAAAGAATATCTGAATCACCTAAAAGGTGGTTTTGTTTAGTAAACAGCCATCCGTGTCTAGAACACTAACACTGATTTCCCCTCTTTTTGCTTAGTACAAGCTCATACACAGGAACTGAAACTGTTTTAATTCAATACTCATAAAATGTTTCTAGTGATTAGAGGATTTTAAACTTTTCTTTTGCAAAGCAACTAAGGTAGTTCAAAGCACATGGGCACTGTCCAGGGCACTGACTTTCTAATACATGTTTCCCAATGACAGTCACTAAAATGGGTTTTATTTCAGAATAAAGCAATAATAATGCTTGTTCATCTAAATTTACAAGAAATTTATAACAGCCTTTAATTTTACCTTAGTTGTAGTTTCAGCTTTACTTGACAACTGTCAGAATTGCTATGACATTTAAGATGGCTATTTCTGTAAAGCTAAAAAGCCTAGGCTAAGCTATTTCTAACCCTAGAACTCTCAGAATTACTTTTCTTTAAAACTTCATATTTTTGTCTATATTGCTATCAGAAAGTACTCCTGAAGACAGCTGTGTTTGATGATAGTGAAGTAGAAGTTTCATCCTCTTCTACTTCTTCAGCACTGCATCCCTCCAGGTGATGCTTTCATCAGCATCAAATTCTAACTGAAATCTGCAGAGAAGAGCATTAGCATTGCTGAATACAGAGATTTGAACAGGCTTGGCAGTGGCAGGAAAGAGGTCTAACCAACATATTCCTAATAAAATCAAATTCAGCCCTTTTCGTTGTCTATTTTAATCCTTCAGGCTACTCTAACCTGTGCCAACAACCTGCAGAGAATCAGTGAGATATAATTGGCATAGTTTTGACACTTTAAAGACTCTCTATTTATATCCTTGTAGCAGTTTTGCTGAGGAAAGACAGCAGTGTCCAGGTTCTTCATAAAACAGTCAGGTCCAAAGATGCTGAAGAGGTTCAGTTTGGTTTCTGAGTTGGGAGTGATCAGCGTCATATACCATTAGATCCTACACAACATACCAGCTTTCCAGCTGGCATATGTCAGAGCTCTCAAAGGTGTAGCTCTCTTCAGACTCCACAAAGCAATGCTTTGAGTAATGGTGTTACTTTGAGATCACTTTTCCTGCATTTCCAGAACACTGAAGTTAAGGCTTACTGATACATAAATATCTTCCCACTGTGATGAATGCTTTAAAAAACTGAGAAATATTTAATTTTTACAAATACATACTCTGCCTAAAAATAATTAAAAATCAATGTCATACTACAAATTTGAGACATATTTGGTCACTTAACAGAGAAACAGCGTATTTTTAAATGAAATATACTATTTGAAAACTCTTCAGGATTCCCTATGGACAAGTGATGGAGATGAAAACAAGACAACAAATAATTGTCTCCTCTTATCTCACACTAGCTAATTTGCCAAAATTAGAATAAATGCAAGTTATTAGTACAGTGAGTCCTCTTTTTGGCTTTCTTCTAACTCAAGGTAGTGTTCAAAGTCCAGTTAATATGAAATAGCTAAGGACTAGACATCTCTCTCTCTTCCTACTCATGCCCCACCTAAGATGGTATCTACACCATGTCACGTAGACCAGTCCAGATGCACCCAGGGAAAGGAACTGGTAAATCTACATAGGAAAGCAAGATTGGAAGTACAATCAGATTCCCAGGCTACCAAGCTTGGTGTAGTGAATCTGCTTTCTCAGCTCAGACACTAAAGAGCTGCTTCTGGACAAAACCCCAACCAGCCAACCAAACAAAAAAAAACCAAACAAAAGCCCACAAAAGCAACAACAAAAAACAACTAAACAAACAAAAAACCCACCACCACCAAAACCAACCAATCAACAAAACAAAACAAAGCAAAAGCCAAGCAATCCAACACCTTCCCGGGGTTTAAAAAAAAAACCAACGAAGATTTGCATGTATCTTTAAGGTATTGCTCTAAGTTCCAGCTTCAACAGGAGCACAGGCAGAATCAGAGTCAGTAAATTTGGAAATGGAAGGGAATTACTACATATCAATGCATCTGCATGGGGCTGTATTCATATCTAAGCCCTTGCAGTTATAAAACTCAGCATGGGGAGTTTTTTACTTCCATTATTTCCATCGGAAGACTGCTTCTGAACCTGAACCTTCTCATTGTTTTAACCTTCCCTCTAGCTTTCAGGCTCCTCTTATTTTTGGCCATATACTTTTAGGCTCACAGTATTCTTCGGATGATCTTCCTCCCTGGTTTTTTTTGGCTGATATTTGTGCAGAGAACAAGCAGTTCTCCACTCAGCCCAGAATACTAGGTATTCTCAGAGCCACAACAGGGAGAGGAAAAAAAACAGCTGAGTTATCTTTGCACCACAAAAATTGGTACTATATAGGAGGTAGAGTTTTACCTGCCCAGTCTGAAATGTCTTTCTCATGCACAAAGTGCATAGGAACTTCATGTTCCAGAATGTAGGCAGGGATTGAATTTCAGTGTCCTGAAAGTGAGACTGGAGAGGAAGCATTCCAGGCTGTTGTTCTCTGAACCTTGGGCACATCTCTTTAAATGCCTCTCTTATGTCTAAAGTAGACAGACTGATGCACTCCTCTGATAATTGGGCAAACAACACAATTCAGTTATTTAATACTGAAGAGAATTTGAAATCTGTATATCTCTTACTTAGTTTCAATGAAAAGGCAAAAGAACAAATTTTAAAAGACATACAAAAAATGCTGGGAAATAGGAAAAAAGCACATAATTTTTTTCCTATGGGGACTCCCCACCACACACACCTTTCTACATATTTTTTAAATGTTGAAAATACTGATATTTGAATTTTGAAACAATAAAAATGTGACTCTACCAAAAGGCTTGTATGGTGGCAGAATATCACTCAAAAGAGCAGATAATCTTTGACTAGCTCATAACTGCATTCTTTAGAGAATAATGATGTACACAAATTTCCCTAATTTATATTCAGAAAGGACTGCACTCATTTGAATACAAGGTGAGGCTTCGTTTCCCTCTCAACAGTGGTATCCCAGCCCCACAGCCCTGAATCATGCTGAGCTGGGCTGAACTGCTGTCAGAGCCGCAGCAGTTCGCTCTAGCAACTGAGCAAGCCCATGCCAGTGCAAATCCACTGAGACCACTGCTAGCAGCACCTCAGCTCCTGTTTAAGGAAGTCCTGAAACTGTTCTGCAGAGGGTGCTGAACTGATTGTAAGCTGAGATCTTTGAAGGCAAGCACAGAGGCCCAGCCCTTGCTTTGCCCAGTTTTCTATTTTTAGGGAAAGAGAAGGTTGCCTCATACTCAAAAGCCTCCTCATTTTATCAGTTTGGCTGATTTCTTCAGCCCTGTTCAAGATATCTCAGACCTTTAGGGTGTGGGAAGCATTATACTTAGAATAGGTATCACTGGAAAACAAAGAAAGAATTGTTTAAAGATGCAGTACACTTCATTTTCTCACAAAAGATCCAACACTACAAGTTCTAAATCAGCTCACGCTGACACCTCTGTAATTAAAGCATTTCAGCATCAGGCGCTTGGCTTCTTGGAGAGACAGCAATAATATCTAAACAGTCTGAAGGAAGACAAATGACAGATTCCATTATTTTCTCTGGCTATCTCCAGTATTGTAACCTTTTCCTTATCTTGGTCAACGTCACACTGAATGGAATGGGACTAAATTTCTTTTTAATACTCGTGACAAACTGCAGTGCTCTGTACAATAGCAGCAAACCTTGCACTCACAGCTGCCCCTAAAAATCAGTTACTTCTATTTTTTAACACATGTCATCAATCATCTATGCTAATTGGCCAAGTGTGTGGCATGCCTATAGAGTATTAAATGTCCCAAAATAACTAATGAGAATTCTTTTATTTCATCAGTCTCAAATGAAAGTGGTATTAGAATAAGGAAGTATTTCCTTCTCTGCCACTGGCATTTGATGAATATTTATGGTGTTTTTCACTATATTGCAGTGATATGACAATGTTGAATTCCAGCTACAATGGGGATACAGCACTTAAAAGGAGATTCTGCTCTCTTTCTATCACTCATAAAAGGAATTAATAATTGCAAAAGAGCTAACAAACAATTGCTTCTCAAATTAGTTCATATTTACCTTCAGATTCTAAGCTGCAAAAGGAATCTCTTAATTTGTAGCAATAACTATCTTTAAAAACCCTTATAATGTGAACCCATTTATTAAATATTTGTAAATCTATTTTATGCACAGCACTAATGCTGACTGATCAAAGCGTATGTAATTAATGGACAAAAAAGTAATCATTGCAATAATGGAAATGTTATTAGCATATAAATTATGTTGTTTTCAAAACCTTAGAATACTTATATAAGGATGATACCACTTATTCCAGACCATTTTTCTGAAGCCATTGAGCCAAGTCTTCCCTGGAAGGGCCATATTGGTGTGTCTCATGGTATCAGAAAAAAATTTTATCCTCCGAAGAGGTACTTGTAGGAAATGATTAGGAAGATTCAGTGCAGATCTGAGTACCAGATGGTCCTGTTGGGCGACGTTACAGACCACATTAGATAAAGGAATTTCTGCAGCATTGTTTTTTAATCCTATTTCTCTCTCTTCTATTACCATCCATGACATAATGTACATTGGTAACCTCTGGAGACAAAGAGAGCTTTATCTATCATGCTCTTCTTTTTTTTTCTCATCAGAAATTTTCCCTCTGCAATGTGGCAGGGGGACTACACAGGAACAGAAGAGGTGAGACATTTGCTGATGACAGTGGGATTTTTTTGAGTCAATGTATTCAGAAATGGAATTTTACTTACTAAACCCTGACAGTAATTTTTCTGGCTGGAAGCCAGGAAAAATTTCCAGTACTCCCTGACTTATCTCTCAAGGTAGACCCAGCCTGTCCTACAGACAAAGACACAATGTTCACACTCTTTCTTGACAGGGTACATTCATATTCTTGAAGAGAGATACAGTGTTCATACTCTTATATTTTAAAGACTGAACTTTATTTTGGTTCCCATAGAGTGCACACAGGGTGTAGTGGATCCAGTTATAAAGTTGCTCCTAGTTGCAAACCTTTTTATATCTAACCCCCAGAAGACCATCAATATCCTATTTAAAGGTGATGTCTGGAGAGAAAATTCATGTCTTCAGTCATCCTAACCAGTATTTGATCAACAGTATCACAGAAAATATCTGAAGTCTTCTACTGACATCAGTGAAGTTTAATACAAATTTATGTCTCAAGACAGCATTCCTCTTTTGGTTTTTTTTGTCAAAATGTGTCCAAATGATGACTATTTTTTTCCAGAACATGCACTACTTTATTAATAAAGACAGTAATTTGGAGATTCTCTGAGCCTTTGAACATCTTTAAGATTTATTCCTAGAAGCTGGGCCACTTCTCATTCCACCAAGATTTTATTCATGGAATTTTCCCACAGAAAAAAATGGACTAAATATTCTAGATGATGCCTAAGTAAGAGAAAATTTCTTACTAACTGTTCTCAGGGAGAAGGACAAGATTTTTTTGTTTTGTATGTGGACTACCAGATGCCATTGTAACCTTTTTGTCCAAACAACATGCATTTTACATGGGGCTACATATTCCCACTGCAATTAAAGCAGAAGCCAGCTGCTGTCTTTATTCAGTGGTGCTTAATTTATACAATTTACATATGCAGTAGAACACCATGATAACTTTTTGTTTCCTCATGACTGAAAATGATGGTCAGGTGGATATAAGATATTCTTTTTTCAAATCTACAAATAAAGTGTATTAAAAAATCAGTTTGTTACACATCACAGATATACTGATTACTTACTGGTGAGGAATAGAGAAATGAAAAAAGTATTCTGCATTTTGATTGTTTATATTTAATGAAATAATTGTAAATTCCATGTTGTGATAGTCTAGCAGTCCAGCACATTAAACAGGTTCTAGGAACTACTATGCTATTTTGTTATTACAGAGTTTTCCTCTAAAATTTTCATTTTACCAGGAATGGTTTTCTAAAGACTAATTCCAATTACAGCTTGAGATAAAGGAATCTATGGTAGGAAAAGCAAGTAGTATTCACATGCACAACCTCCTGTTGGAGGCTTATTTTAAAATTTTCTGCACATCAAATGCTATAATGCTCCTGGCTCCTGATTCTCTTCTTCCCAATAGGTATTAGTTGAAATAAAAGTGTCCTTTTTGTTTTGATGTGTACTGAGTCTAATCAAGATTATTTGGTCACTGTATGCCGTCAAACAAAGTTGGTGTATGTCAGAATGGTGCTAATCAGGAAGACGTTATCATTCCACCACTTTAGTCCACTCTCTAATGAACTAAGAGTGCTGGCAGAGTAAGCACTTCACAACTCTTCAGGAATTTTCTTTCCTATTACTTATCTCTTTTACCTGATGATATAAACAGAAAATCAACTGAACAAAAATATTGTCCCTCAACAGTTGAAATAAGGAGCAGATTTCCTAAAAGCAAAGTACAGGGGAAATTTAAGTTGGATATCAGAAAAAAAATTCTTTACAGAGAGAGTAATCAGGCATTGGACTGGCCTGCCCAGCAGAGAGGTGGTGGATTCACCATCCCTGGAGATTTTTAAACTGAGATTGGATGTGGCACTGAGTGCCATGATCTGGTAAATGGACTGGAGCTGGACCAAGGGTTGGACTTGATGACCTCGGAGGTCTTTTCCAACTCAATTCATTCTATGATTCTATGATTCTATATCTCTTAATACTAACTGCCATGATTTCAGTTTTTGACCATGGATATTTTCAAGGTGTTCAGATAACAGGATGAGAGTTAGCAAATAATTGCCAGTAATGTTGGTGTGAAAGGAGCTGTCAAGTACAACCAGCAATGAGAAAAGATTGAGATTAGTTTAATTCATTCTCTAGTGCAGGTGATACATCAGTTCAGGTACAGTCCTCCAACTGTAAAACCAGTCTGTACCTCTGCGAAGTACAGACAGATGACTAAAAATATAATACACTGTTGGTACAGCAAATCTCATACAGCACAAAGTGCAGACTTATTCTTGGGAGAACAGAAATGGTCCTACTCTTTTATAGTAATCTGTATTTTTTGTTTTAGGGAACAGATTTCAGTGTTCCCAAATGTACTGACATGCTCAACTTCAAGCTGAAAAGAAGGAAAGGAGTAACAAAAAATAGCAGCCCACCTATCAACTCATCCCTGCTGGGCTGCTAGATTGGGAAAGAAGTCACAGCAAGAGCCATCTCATTAAATCCAACTGGCCGCAGGAGAGACTGCTGAATCCTTTTCCCTCCACATAAATCCATCTTTGCCTTAAATGTTGATGGTTAACTGAAATCCATGCATTCCCTGTTGCAAGTCCAGGTTTGTCTGGATCCCTTCCTAGATTGTTTCCAGCTCCCAAAACCAAGTGATTTACCTACTGCAGAATGGGAGCTTCAGAGTATTGAGTCTGTGTGGGACCACATGAGGGATTTCAGGTGATGTGTGCTGTGTGAGGCAGAGACTATATGGAGAACACCATTGGTAGCTGGCATTGCACAAGGCTTCTTTGGTCCTGTGGACATAAATAGCGCAGGGTCACCCCAGTGACTCAGGAGCTGGAGGTGTTGAAGCCTCCTGTTGTGATGGGCTCTGCACATGGACAGGCAAGTACTCAGAGAAGTAGGAAGAAAACCTGTTCATAAAAGAAAAAAAGTGATACAATTCCTAGAATCCTCCAGTAATTTACCTGCTAAAAAGGTAAATTACTTTTGAGTAATTTACTGTGTTCTGATAAATGCCAATGTAATTTTTGTTAATACTTTTTTAGTCTTTACCAGCAGTGATTTAAATGGCATTTGTAGATGAACCTTCAGGCTGGAATGTCCCCCCTCATTTCCAACCTGGTTTGCAAAACCCTGGAAAATAATGTTGACTTCCTCAATTAATTTTTGTTTGTTTGGTTGGTTTTTATTTTTTAGCCCCCCAAATATTCATATCTTATTTTAAAATTTTATTTAAAATAAATTATTTTTACACCACATGTGGTGTAAAATATAGAAGTAAAAATGTTGGAGAAATTTACAACCACTGGATGTCATTATTGTTCTTTTGGACTACCAAAAAAACCCAAACCTGAAACTGGTTCAAAGATTGGGATGCGTGAGTTCTGGATGTCTCCACATTTTTCATTTTAAATAACATGAAAAATATATTCACCAAAATCACTGTGTTAATATGAAAGTGTTTCATGAGGCCAAATGAGCTACATGGACACTTCTGCAGCAGCTTAACTTCCATTTTCTTTGGTGGTTCATCAGTCACTGCAAATTTCAATGTAGCTAACAGAAAGTTAGTTGACAGAAAGTGAAGACCTGGATTGCATAGTGAATGTGTATAATTGGCTCATTTTACTAGGTGTAGTCTTCAACATTTTTTGCATGACTCAGATTAAAGCTCACTTGTGAAAGGTTATGTATTGAGTGCCAACAACCAAATGCAGATTTCATATAACTCTTTTCATACCATTGTCTGAAAATAAAGTACTAATAAAAGTCAGTAACAATTACAAGGAGACAAATCCAGCCCCTTGCTCAGTTCTGAGAGTCATTCTGCAAAGAAATTTTGGAGCTTGACTCAGAGGAAGAGACACAGTTGAAGTGTTACTTCTGTTCATGAAAGCAAAGGAACAATGGAATTGCTCTTGCATGGAGATAAGGCATGAAAAGGCTAAATTCTCTGCAGAGCAGAAGTCTCCCATCCTTTTCTGTTGTGGGCACCCAGGTAAGCCACAGACCTCCATGAGACTTCTTTGTGGGGCTCTGCAACTGCCTGGTGGTCTACAAGAGAAGATTTCTTCTCAGTGCTTCCCTATAATCCCTCCACCCCCTCACTTTACATCTGCCCAGCACCTGGTCCGGAACTTGGGAGGGTTCTTAATTTCATCCTACGTGCACACTTATTGCCCTCATAAGAAAGCAAGGCTGAACTAGACTGCGTACAGTGGGTGGGTTGAACACAGCTGTGCAGCAGACCACTTGTTTTCTTTCTACTTTGTGAGAAAGATGCTGTTTAAAATAGCCAGTCATCTTTTGCCATCAAGTGATTTGGGAATAAAATTATATCAAACAAAAAGGGAGGGCAAACAGATTTTGCTTTACTCCTCCGGAAGTCATTCCATTTACCTGGAATATTAGCATTGCTCTGAATTATTGCCTCAGGCCAGCGCCCTCTGCTGTAGCCTGAGTATGACATGTTAGCAGAAAATCTAGAGAAATAAAACAGTGATATCACCGGAAAAGAAGCAGCAGGGATCTGGTCAGGCTTGCTATTAATGGATGGGCTGCCCTCCTCACCTCTGCACCGAAATGGATGGCTGAAATTTGAGGCTCTGATGCACAGAGGACAGAGGAAGTGCAGCTAACCTCTCTTAATACAGCTCCAGAGTAACATATGGATTTGAATATGGAGGGACCATAACTGGAAGATAAAGTCGTCAGCTTCATTGTGCATTTATAACAGTTCTTTTGCCAGAGGGCTTTGTTCTGCTTATTCTGTTTTCAAGTCTGCAGAGTTAGCAAAAGAGCTGCGTGTGCTCCTCTCTGCATTGTGGACTTTTAGGTTGCAGTAAGAGGTCAGAATTAGCCTTGGGTAGAAATAAATACATTAGTTTAATTCTTTACTAATAAGAGTACAGATGTGACAGTGCAGACAGACTTGGGCCAATTATTGTCATCTGGTATGGTTGTATAGTGCAGACTACCCTTCTAAATCTTCAAGAGGCTCTGAAATGTTTCTTCAGGACAGGGTGGTTCTTCATTATCTCCAGCGTATGACTGTTCTCTGATGGCACAATCCCCAAAGTCGGTCCAGTGTGTACCTATGCTTCAGGGACTGAGGGAGAAATAGTCCATTTGGATTCTATTGCAAGCCCCAGATGTCTGCAAGCTTGCAGTGGCAATACCCAAACTGCACTCTTTATTTTTCTGTCTGGTCTTTGTCTCTCTTTGAGAGTTAGGTACCTAAATGCCTTTGAGGATTTGGGACTAAGATCTTACCTCTTGGAATGTGCAGCCACAAGAACACTGACAAGAAATTTTGCATCCTCTGGGTTGGATACTGGGAGCAAAAATTATTTCTGTAAGAATAGAAAAAGGGCAGTGATTTCCCAGAAGTGAAAACCTTTTAGTTGAAAAGACCAGTTTACCGTTAAAAATTTAAAAAAGGTGGGCAAAGAAAATATCTGCATCAAAATAATTAACTCTCTAGTAACTGATTATACTGTCAATCCAACATGCAGCTGACATGAGCTGAACACTCTCAGTCACCCTGGTGGAGGCTCGGGCTCAGGAAACAGGCTGGGGCCAGAACAGGAGCCTAACCTTGGTGCTCCTTGTCCCAGGGAAGTGCCCTGCCCAACCAGCTACTTGAATATGGATGATGTGACCTCACCTGTTCAACCTACTGGGCTTTGTTATCTTACTCCTTCTCTCACATTTGGTGGGTGTTGAGTTCATTCTGAGCCATAATGGGAAAAACGAGATCTCGAAAACTTTCGCGGGACAGGAAAACCACTTCCTACCCAGTTCTATTTCTGCTTCTAAAATTCTGTTTGGCAGTAATTTCAGTGAACTCATTCTTCCTTTGTATGCCATATGATCCACAGTTGCTTTCTAAATCACCAAAAGCCATTGACAGGCTTTGTGGTTTTGATTTAGGGCAAAGATGTTCTTTTAAAAAAATCATTAACTCAATATATAAGAGAAAAAAAAAAATCCATGTTTACCTCAGTCTTTGCATACAAAAATTTTATGAGAGCAAACCCCACTTATATCCCCACTATTTATAGATGCAAAAGAAGACTAAATGGAGTTGCATTTATCTCAGAGAGACAGCATTGAATGGAGGTGCCCAAGATACATATGTATTCACATACAAATAATATACACATCTGAACCATACAGAAACATTTCATAGCTTTCATAGATAAACAGACCTTCAAGTGTGTGGGGAAACCAAATATAAATATATATATATAACTTTTAAATTAAAAGTATTTGCCATTTTGAATGTTCTGTAAAAAGAACAATTACACATTTGTATTTTTTACTAATTTTGAACTTTCCAAGTTTTGCCTTCTCTTTCAATATTTATCCAGTTATTCCCCACCCCCTGCCCCCAGATTTTAGATTACATTTTTTTCCAAGGAAACAGGATACTATATTGCTAAAATACCCACAACTTTACAGGGCAAGTAAGGAGATAGATGAAACACTCCGAGCACTTATTTGAAAGAATAGTATTTCCCCCTGGGTCAAATGACATCACGCAACATTATGAGGCAGGCAGAAATATAGATCAGATCTTCAAACTGATTTCTGTATTCTTCTGGTTAAAAAAAAAAAAGGAATTTTGCAGTTGGCTCAAATGATGATTGGAATTTAGGCAACCTCAAGATTCTGTGTGTTCACTGACTTGAAAGCTTATTCATAAATATCACAGTGTGAATTCCTGGATGGTGAAATGCCACTAGTAGATAATGGGGAATTGACCATCCGTCACTGTCTCTTTAGCTAATAACTTAGGGACAGATAGCAAAGATTGCTTTCTCTAATAAACTTCTTCAAGAAAACAAGAGAAAATAGGAAATTCTGCAGCAGATGGCCTTAGAGAGCCTGATGTGCTCTGATCACCTGCTGGCAACTGTTTCTGTGGCATTAGTGAAAGTTGCTGGCCATGTACACTTGGAGTAACATTTGGTTACTAGTACAGTAACCACTGTACCTTACTACAGCTTGGATCCTCCCAGTCTAAAAAGTTTTGATTGCTGCTGCATTTTCAAATAAAATAGAAAAATATGTTAGAAGAGATACTGTAACATGAAATGCAAAGGCAGCTATATATCCTGACAGACAGTTCAACTTGTTCTTCAAAACACCAGTGAAGTAAGTTCTTCAACTCCTTCAGGCCTTCAATTGTCATGTGGTTCACACAGACACACAGTAAACAGCTGAGCACTTTCCTAGCTTTTATGTTTCTATGTATTCAGCTTCTGTATCAGAAGACTTTGAGTAAATTTCTTAGTCTTTGTTTTCTAAACTATACTACTATGCCTCCACCATGAGCAGTTTTGTATAGGCAGTAGTTTCCATATCTCTACCTTTTCCTGTCCCTCTTGACATTTTCAGCAACTTGTCTACGTATACAGAGAAGCCCCTTAGGGTGGATGAGACATTAGGTAGAGATGGGACCATTAGTGTGGATGAGATATAGGCAGACAAAGAAAGATATTTCTCAGAGCTGCTGCATAGCCTGTCATTCCTCAGATGGTTTATACAGTTGATTATTATTTCTGCATATGTGAAAAAGTTTGCATTCAAGTTGAATCTGGGTTTTTTTCCAAACTGTTTCTTCAGTTTGCTAATTTTGAGTTTTAAACCCATCTTTCTGTGTAACTTACCCTGTATAAAACTGTAATAAACAAGCTTTTATTTGATCATCCACAGTGTTGGCCAATTTGCCCCTAAAACATCCTTCCAGTCTGATAGTAAAACATTGGTAAATGAACTTAATATTGTTTTCACATCAACTCAGAGAATCTATAATAATGTCCATGCTTCCAAAGCATGCTCACATGGAATGACTGAGGTGAAATGACAAAATTGTGATATAAGGAGGTTGTTGTTGGGGATGAGTTTATTCACATATTCCTATTTTAACTAAATCAAAGTGGGATGATGATGAGCTTGGCTTTTGAACTGGAAGATTTTATTGACCTCTCTCATTTTGCTGTAAATCTGGAGTGTGTTCCTAAGCCTCTTTTGGATAGATACATAATATTTTAATGGATTTTTCTCTTCCTTCCCTCCCATTGTCTGGCAGAACGTTATGTGGCAACTGGCAGCCTGAAATTCAGTCAGTTTTCAGTAATATTTTCTGTTAGATGATAGCCCTTTCAAAACACTTAAACTAATACATGAATATATTATTAACTTAATGCTAAAAGCACTGAGTTCAAATTTTGTGTCTCCACCTTTAAGAACAAAAAATAAGAAACTACCTGCCAGGTATTTATGTAGAGCTACTGAAATGGAATTCTTCCTGGTTTATGGGGTTTCAGGCAGAGAGATCTTTGATTCCGCAAATTGTATGTGACTTCGTGAGAGATCTTTTTGTAACTCATTCAATCCAGCAGTTCTGTTCATCCTTCAACTCTGGTCAAGTGGCCACATTAGATACAGCTGATGGAATCAGGTTGAAGCAGACTCAGCTTAAAATATGTATGGAATATATCTGCATACACACAAACAGACTGGTTGCTTTCCCCATAGATACTCAAATACAAAATGCTGCAATATAATTCTGCATTCCTCACCATATGATTTTGAAATGAGAAATGGATAGAAATATCAACAATTTCCCTCCATACATGTGGAAAAGAATCCAGACTGTCCAGGAAGATATTATTTCCTGGTGAAATACTCTATGTGGTTTGGTAATGTATTGGAAAAAAAACTTCAAAAAGCCAGATGGTTGTCTCTGTTATTTTAATGTTATTGTTTAATGAGTGGCCCAAGAAATGCATTTAAGTAAGTGAATAAAATCCAGTTGTTTCATCCTTGTGTTATCTTAAGCAAAAACAAACAAATAAATGCGTGCCAGTAATGAAATATTTTCCCTTAAGAACTTGGTAGAGCAGTAATGCCAAATTCTGCAGTGATGTAAAATGGATGGATGTAAAGCAGATGTAACTTCATATGCTGATTGCAAATGAAAGCTTTTAAAATTTGCTTGGAACATATTTATGCCTTGAGAGGCATGGAGAAATGAAGTTCAAGTGGAGTTTAAGGAGTACTACCATTCCCCTTCACAAAATCTTCTTCAGTGTCACTGATCTCCACAGACAAAGGTAGGGGTTTGGTGCCAGGTTTCTTTAAAGCTATAGTCTCTTTTTCAGTCATTAAGTCCACTATATGCAGTATAAGCAGGTATTTAATATGTTTGCCTATCAGTAAATCATTCAGAATACCTCACAGTACTCATAACCTGGCAAAGGTGATTTTATCAGTTCACTTCCCTATTAGCAATGAATTCATACCTGATAAACATCCTGTAGTTCTGTCACTGTAGGCTAATGATGAATTTTCCTTTGAGCCAAGTTAAAATAAATTTCAGCTGATTATAGTGCCTATTAATGAAATATCTGTCTTGGATAATGAACTTCACAGTCCTTGACAATAGGAAATATGAACTATGAACTGAGTTAAGCCTATTAAGAAGTTTAGACACTAAAGTGGAACTTGATGAGAATTTGAATACTGAAGTTGAAGACTTTGTTGCTCCAGCTTCACCAACTCTCTTCAACTTCAGGGAGACTGTGGTGACTAACCTTCTATCACTGAAGTTTTCACATCTCTTGAAATTTTCTTCTGCAAGTGTTCCAACTAGTGCCATTGGAGGCTAGAGCAGCTCCCTGCCTGCAGATACCTGAGACAGCTTACTTCAGACATAGAGCTTCCCTTCAGAAAGGGAAGCTTTCCTCTTCTGTCTTCATCTTCTCAATCTGGCTTTATTGATATTCTTAACCCATGCCAGCCCCAAACATTGAAATTATTGCAAAATATGTCAGCTATTCAATTTAATTCATCACTGGAATAGATGTACTTATGAAAGAGCATTCCCTTTGAAATAAGACACCTCAGTTTTATTCTCTATTCAAGTTCAGATTTTTGTCTTCCAAAACCAAAATTATGATTAATATTATAGGGCAGGAAGGGCCACTCGTCATCTTTCCTGTTGAAACTACCAGGTAAGAGTTTTCATTTCACCAGAAAAAAAATGGAGGCACAAGAGAAACCATTCTCTAGCATTCACTCAGGTAAAAGTCCCAGTAGCAAAGTGAAAGGTGGCTGGGAAGTAGGAAACATTGCATTTTACCAACTTAGGATGCTGTGAGTGCTGTAGATACTGGGAAACAGTATGAAGTGGGTAGTGTCAGCATCATCTCCTTCTGTATCTAGAAAGACCAGATAAAACTTCTGTTCTCTAAATGACAGATGTAAATACCTCTCACAAAGATAGGATTCAGACTCTGAATTTAAGTCTCTCTGAGTAGACTCAGCTCTTAAGAAGGACAAAGTTCCTGGTGCCCTCCTTTTGTTTGTAATGATGTGTCTTTTTCTTACCCATCAATACTTTGTGTTATGATTCCATTCCAAACTTTCCCTTTCCATAGCACTTAACATCAGCCTATGGATTTTTAACACTGAACAGAGTGATAAATATTGGATATGGTGGAAATTAAAACTATAGTGACTAGGTTCTGGAAAAAGTATTCTAAATCCTGCAGGTGGATGTATTCTAATAAATCCCCCTCAAATGTGGATCTGCAGCAGTGACATATTTTCTGATGCAGGGCTACAGTTTGAGAGATTCTTTTTGCTGTATGTAGTTCCTATCTTAACTAGGCACAAACAAAAATATCTAAGACTGAATATCTTAAATCACAGACATTCTATAATTACAGTCAATTTCCTCAAGTTCCAAAAATGAGCTTGGCCTTGTAACCATGCCAAGTCACCAAGACACCTCTTAAGTCCATCTGTATTTCACAAAGGGATCTATGAATGACCAGTAGTTCCTAGCATTTTCAGGAAAATTATCCCATCTTGATGGCTTGATAATGAGAAGTGAAGTTCTTTTAAAATCTGTCTATAAAATAGCTCCTCTAAATTTTCTTAGTTTATGTTTATAGATGTTTATCACAGCCTTATTATCGTCTCTGGTGAATTTTCTATGGAATGCTATTGTTATTTAATACGTCTTATGCATATACAAGAGAGAACACAAACTATACAATTAGTGAGTGCAATTAGGTTTTCCGTCTGCTAAGGGAACGCTTCAAGAAAATCCTCATGGTGGCAGCACTGTCTCAGCATTTAAGCTCACGCGCTACACTCGGTCTACCAAAAAAAATTTACTGAAAGCAGTCCATTGCTAAGGTGGATCTTATTTAAAACTACTTTTTTATCCAGTGGTGTACAAATGCCTTATTAATCAACCAACTAGCCTTTCCTTTATGTCTGAAAAATTTCAGCTTGAAAGTGTAGATATTTAGGCATCCTTAAAAAAAATGTTAAAAAATATGGTGCATAACTAAACTCCACTGGTGCTTGCTCTCCTACTACACGTGAGAGAAATGGGGTTTGTGGACTTTATAGAGGGGCTAAGCACGTGCACATAAGCTTATCTTTCAAACCTTTCTAAATATGGCTCTCTTAATCCTGCACTCTTGCAATTGTGTTCATAGCTGCAGCTACTTCTTGTATCTCAGACAAATGGTCTGGTTAGCTGAGTGCAACAGAAACACCACTGCATTAGACAAAAAAACCTCACCACAATCCATGTTATTTTATAAACCCATTTTATGCACTAGCTCTTCACCAATCTAAATTGTCTGCTACAGTTAATATTGTTTAAATATAATCCTAGATAATTCAGTTTTAGCCATAATGAAGACAGGGACTGGAAGTGTGCCCTATCCTGCACTCTTTTGTGTAGAACTAATCCTACAAATTGCTTTGAGTGTTGAAAGAGCAATTTTTTCATAAGTGGTTTTTATTATCACTAACATAATATCATTTGTAAATAAGAAAATATTCCTACAGTATCTTCAGACACCAACAATTATAGAAACAGCTGGAAGTTTCCATTGTTTTAACTATATATCCTTTTATATTCACATCACCCAAAGTTCTAACTGAATAGTTTCCAAGTTAATCTACCAACCTCCAAATGTAGAAGTGATGTGTAGTTTAAAAATAATGATATGATTTATAAGCTTCTGGATGCTCTACTTTCACTGAAAGAAACTTAGAAGCACATTTGGTTACCTTTATGCTAATGTCAAAAATTGTTATTAAATTATGGTGGGGTTTTTTTAAACACTGAACAGGTATAAAAGTTAATAGATGTTTAGTTTTTCAGTACTTCATGCGAATAATCCAGTCTGAAAACTTGCTTGGCCCAACTTCTTTTAGGAAAACATCATGCATATTTCTTATTTCCATGTGGCTTTAAGAAAATGAGGAGAAAAATTCATGCATTGACTTTTAAATTCATCTTTTTGTCAGAGGATTCAGTTTCAAAGGTGCTTTAAAGTAGCAGTTAACATTTATCACTAAAAGATTCTGTTGGAAACTTTGGTTTGATAATAGTTTGGTATGATAGTAATCAAATTTTTAGGTTTTCCAATCTTGACATTCATATGGGTTGTCTTGGGGAAAGCAACTACAAATGCGAATTCAGAGCCAGCTTCTTTTCCTGCCTTAAAATTTGTGAGTAATTTAACAGAACTCATCTCTAGAAACTGTCTTAAAGATGGACAGCAGCTGGGAAGACACAGCTTGGTTAAAGATGGGAAGCACAAAATCAGGCAAGGGATCTTATGTTTGAAGACATTACTAACATGGTAGATAAGGAGAAATCAGTAGATGTTAATATACAGTTTGGTTTCTGAGACACATTTAGCAACCTCACACATGACTAAAATGAAGGCCAGTTTAGAAAAAAGGGTGCCAAATAAATAAAGTATTAAAACCAGAACTATATGAAAGACTCATTAAAATAACTTGCTTAAACAATAACTTGGTTTTTTTTACTCTATGTTTATTCCCACTGAAGCTGATAACAGATTGCCATATATAGAAAATTAAATGTTAAAACACGATGAGCAACCTGTTTTATTATCACATATCACATAAAGATTAAAAAACTAAGAGGAAATATAATCTGTGGCAATTCTCAGGTACAAACAACTTCTCAACAAGTATAGTTCCTCATTTTTCTGTCTATAAGTATTTTTACCTTTATAGAAACAATTAATGACATGGGAGGCACCAAGCTCTCCCAGATCTATGTTCCTATCTATATTTCATAAATCGAGCCCTAATGGTTCTCAGACAATAGAGGGAGAACAAGCATAGAAACACATACCTGCACATAAGAATACTTGAGTATTTGCTTTTCTTTGGGGAAGACAGGCACGTTATGGTGTCTAATACTGCATGACTGTATTTCATTCCTTCTTGTTCTGCTGGAGAAGGAACAACATTGAGGCAAGTGGTCAGTCTGGAAAGGCACAACTGGTAGATACCTCACTGCTCTAGCAGGTCATTAAGACACAGGTTCTGTTTTGCAGAGGTCTATGTGACTTTAATTACCTAAATCTCCAGCAGATTGGGCCAAACAGCTGAATTGCTTTTGAAAACAAATTTGTAACCCATAGACATTCTTGAAAACACTTATGATTTGCTTTGCACTGAGGAAAAGACATGAAATGTTCCTCTTCCACTTGTTACTCTTAGAATAATATTATAGTCTGTTGGGAAAGTTCCAAGTTTATGCAAAAATTTACTGTTCAGTGGCTATTTGTTTTGTGCAAATAAGGGTAAAGGTACTGCAAACTCTGTTTTATGTAGCTGTACAATTGTTTATGCTAGAGAAAATTGGTTTTTTGCTAATTCATTATGGGTATAATTTTTAAATTTCTTTTTCTTGCTCCCAACTCATTGAGGGGTGCTCTGAAAATCACCCTAAATGCCTTCTGTATTTCTTATATCCTGAGGAAGCATAGTTTTTTTGCACTAATATAGAGTATAGGTAATGCTAATGCAATTACAGATTTTCTTAGTTATTTCACTTTGGTGTGTTGCAAAGCCTAATAGTTTTAGCACTACACTGTATTATTACAGGTTTTGGGGTGTAAGAGGGGCTCGTACCTGAGGGATAGGAGCAGTGAAAGTCTAGTAAAAAATGAAGGCTGCTGGACAGCTACTGAAGTTTCAAAACAAACAGGAAAATTAAACCAGAATTTCAATCCGTTTTAACCTATTGCTATGCAATGAGCCTGTAACCAGTGCCAAACTTTGATTTGATATAAGCAGGTTTACATAAGCCAGGAGTACAAAATCTCTCACCAGAGGAAGAGAAAGAATATTCATTAAGTGCAGAACATCAGATCTAGGCAAGGCAAGGACCAAAGTGGAAGCAGATGGAGGTTCATGCCACCCTGGTTCTGAGCACTCAGAGAAGCCCAAAGCAGAGTTCCCTCAAAGTTGTAACTTTTTATAGACTTATTTTAGCTGTTGAGGATGACCATGGACATGTCTCAGAAACACATCTGTGCCTGGAAATTCCCTTCATACAACTCAGCCTGCTCATTTTTCTTAGCATAATCATTTAGAAAGTATTTTTCTGTCTGTTAACACTAACCAATTCAAACTATAAAATTAATGGACTCATATCTGAGAAAAAGTGTCACCCTATAAGACACATTTATATAGGTTTCCCATATCTCAGACTGAATCAGCAGATTTTCTTTTATAGTTTCATTCTGATAAAGAATCAAATCAAATTCCAATATCTAGAAATTTTCATGACATAATTTTTTTAATAGAAAATGGCAACACTCTGATTTCATGCCATTTGGCTGAAAATTCCCTAATCCTACTGTGTTATGCATTAGAACAGTGCTCCAAGTCTTGTTTTCCCACAAGTGACTGAGGCTGTTTGTCCCTTTGTCTCTGCTCCTCTTCAGTCCTGATGAGTTTCTCCTGGGCACAGCTTCTGTGCTTGTCCCCAGACATGACAACAGACCAGAGCAGGCAAAATAATCCATGCATGGCAGCAATAGAGAGTTTTCATAATCATGCAAAAAATGTATAGTGTGTCAATGTACAATATTTTTTAAAATACATGATACATAGTATCAAATAATGATAACTTTTTTCCAGAAAGATAAGGGACATTTGTCCAACTTGTGATGAAGATTCATACTGCTTATTCCCTCAGCAGGATTTTCCTGCAACACTCCTTAAAATAGAATTTATTCTACTTGTTCTGCAGTGACATTTTTATTTTTCATTCCTCAGTTTTGTCTCCTGTGCAACAAGGGTTTCACCTTCAACTCCAAAGGATTGCCTAAAGGCTTATCCATTTAACTGCTTCCACATGCCAATGCACAAATTACGTAGCAGGGATGATATGAAGTGATAAGGCCTACATCCTACAGCAAAAGATTTACCAGCTATCAAGATTCTTAAAGTACAGAGAGCCGAGCTCTACACTGAATGTGACTCCAGCTTTTTTGTAGCATGATGCTCCTTCAGAAAAATGGAATTAGCTCAAGATGTTAATAACTACAAATAACTGATGGCAAAAATAAAATTGAGTGCACTGGCTACTATTTCTGTTTCCATGATCTGGACTCTCCAAAATAATTTATAAAAGTAAACCACTGTTCAGATGCTGCATCATTTTACAGAAAGTTTTCAAATATCACTGTGGCACCTCCAACACAACACCAGGAGAATGTAAATGCATGGAATCAGAGAATGCAGAGCCAAAATCCTACCTGGAATCTTGATGCTCCACATCTCCCCCAAAGATTTTGGTGGCTACTAAAGCTGTGCCACCATGAATGCCCAGAAAATATTTCAATTGTCTTCCCTGTAAAGTTGTTCACAAACAAAACATCTTCACTGCTCAATATCTACCCTGAAACTCCTAGTTCAGCTCAGAACATACCCAGATATGCACTGTATAGCGCTGCATTCGACATAGCTTTGGCTACAGCATACCTTTGAGAAAGTGTCCAGGCTTCAAGGGTAGGAAAGACTTTATGGTTTCACAGTTTGCCCCACGTTAAGAAAGCAATTTCTGGAAGCCCTGCTACTGTGTCTGAACTTGCATTGTTTCAGACTTATTCACTGTGCTTTGTTACACTCTTTTCCCTTGACCTAATAAAAGCTTGAGCATTTAGGGGGTTTTTGCATTTCCTGAAATCGTCAAGTCACTCTTCAACTTTGTTTTTAGCATTAATAGTGGACTCTGGTTTGCATGCAGTAGAAACTATGGATTTTCCTTCATCATAGAAGATATTTTCATCATTCCTCTATGTGAGTTTTCCAATATCCCTTGAAAGCAGAATTCTATATCAGCTTTCTATAAGATGCCAAACATGGTACTGCCATGTGACCATTTTAATAAAATTTGTTTCTAGCTTTGCTTTTTTAAGAGTTGGTCAGACAGGGAAAGGGGTCTGTGCCAGTCTCACGTCGACGTAGTGTCCTTAGCACTCACCTGCAACATTTAGCTCCTTAGAAAGCAGAGAAGACCTCATTTCTGGTGAAGAGTACCCAACTGCTTAATTTTAAATAAAAATAAAATGCCAAACACAGCAGAGTATAATCTGGAGATCAATGTTAGTAATCCTTTTTTTACCTTATCTAACAGGTATCCAGTCAAGAGTAAAGGCATAAATTACTTATTCATCTCCAAATCTGACATTCATTTTAACGTGCTCCAGTGGAGGAGAGTCTTTTTTCCTGCACTGTGTGGTTATGGCAACTTCCTATAAAAAAGAGTTTTCTGAGCCCATTAAACTAGAGGACACTTGCCTATGTCATCTTGCTAGGCAAGTGTCCCAGTTATATCTGCTAAAGATTCTGGTGGAACAAGCTCCTCTTCACTGTTTAAGAATTCATGTTGATTTTGGAATGTATAAAAGTGTCTAATAAATAATAAAAAAACACTTCTGGGAATTCAGGGGAGAAATGGGAGTTCAAGCATTCCTTCGGCCCTCAGGTGTTCCCCACTAGCCTGATAGAGGCAGTTGTCTGCATAGCATGGAATCTTTCCAGACTTTTGTTTAATAATACCTCCCTCTTCCCCACTGATAGGCTGGTAAACCTGTCTTTGAGACAGTATCTTTTCTTTGATGCATCTTCCAATGGAAAGGTTTCTTTTGCATATCATGAAATGACATTTCATACCTTCTTGTATCTTACTTTTAGTTTCTATAAGGTAATGTTCTTTTTTGTCTCTTAGTATAATGATTTCAAGATCACTGGTCCTTCAAGCAGCCTCAAATATCTAGTAAATGGATCTTTAATGTCTATATAATGAAATCCAGAGTAGAGTTACTTTACATGTAGTTATCTATCTTGTTGCAATAGCAAAATATCAGCTCAAATTGACATCTCCCTGACAGATATTTTTAGGTAGTACAGACAGGTGCTGAAGGAATAAATGATCTTTCTCTCTGACTTATTTCAGTGTCCTCCACAAAGCCCTATCCTGAATGATGGTAGTTAATACACAAAGCCACATGCACACATGAAATAGGTGACAGCATTCCTGCAATAAAATGCCAGCTCAGGACCTTCTTTTATGCATACTAAACTTCCTGAACAAATTTTGACCAGGACTTTTAACTGTCCAGGTATGTGAATTGTTCAGTTAGCTTTCAAAAAATGCTAATTGCATCAAGTTTCCTGTCATCTGTGAGAATTTTATTTTTTTTTCCATTTCTCAAACATCTAGGAGTAACACCAGTCATTACAAAGCTTCTTCATTTTATGCTATTTTCCATCCTGTGGTCAGTTTATTCACCACATGCTGAGTTAGACTCATGCCTGCATTAGCCCCTTTTTTTTTGTTTAGTCTGATGCTCTCATATCTACTTCTGATCATTTTCCACTGTGACTATCATCGTGATCTGATAGAATCCGTACTGCTTGCCACATACCATTCCCCTGGACTGTGGTTCAGTGGTCCTTAACTGCCATCATATTTAATGTTCGTCACTGCCTGTTTTTTTCCTATCTTGGCACTCATGTAAATCATTAGTATCTCTATTTCTTTCTCAAAACTTTTTCAAAATTCCTGCAGTCATCTTTTAACCTCACAGTTCTTAATGATGCATTCCCTTTGGTATCAGTGTGTATTGTCATCCACACTGATTGACAGCATAACCCCTTCCAGTCCTGCAGTTGCTGTTCATATTTACATTCCAGTAGATAACATGTTATCTGGTTACCCTGATTTGCACTGCTGATTTTGTGGCTCACCCATCTTGCTATGGTCATAACCAGAGTCAAAGAAAACATCTTTGGGAAAAAGTCAGTATGTTAAATTATTTGACGTTATCTCAAAGTTGTTTACAAATCAAAGTCAAATTTATTGAATAGTTTAGTGAAAATGAAGAATATAAATTAAGTCAAAATATGAGTACCAAAAGGGAAGGGAGAGTCTTCAGCCACAATTGCAAACACTGTAAGCATTTCATTTCCCTTTTACCTGAAGGAATTAGAATTCACATCACCATGCTGTTTAGCATTTTGTATAAAGGCTCCAACAAGAGAGCAACCTCAGAATATTGTGTAACCTATAGTGGTTATAGACCTCTGCTGAGTGAAGAAAACAACAATTCAAGTCTCCCTCTCAGGCATTTGAATGACCGTGTCTGACCTCCCAGCCATGTGCTCCAACTGCAAAGAATTGCAAGGTGCATTCCTGTCACGTATGCTTGTGTGAACAATTAATTTCTCATTATAAAGCAGTTTTAAATGTATACTGAAATTCTGAACTGTTTCAGTCAGACTACTTCCATATCTTCTTTTTAGTGCTTTGCAATTATGTGTATTTTGTTTCCTTGAAGTTGTCCTTTCCAAAGATAAAAATAATACCTTTTCCCTTATTTTCAAAATTTTTACACAGAGGATACATATGCTTTACAGTATGTAGTATTTTTCTCTTTTCAGATGTGTTCTTGCTGTACATTAATAATGCATACACAATCAACTTCAGAAGTGCTGCTACATCTTACCTTGCCATATGCAGCAAAGTTTGAAATTTTCTTTTTCCTTGACACAATGAATCTGCAATTATTAGACTCTTAATTGTTCTCTACAAGCATATAAAATATTTTTACAGGCCTGTTTCCAAAGTCTTCAGACTACTTTCCAAAGTCTGATCAATTGACTTTCACTTCGGGCTTAGTCAGGGTAATGCAGAGTACCTACTTCAAGAATACAAGCTTCCACTCCTGCATGCTCATTTTTTTAACAATAGAGAGACAACAATGCTAGAGAGGGATGTCAGTAGCTTACTCACATAATAAAACCTGTTACTAAATGTTGATTTACGTACTTTCATTTCTTTCTGTTTCTACAGGACTTGGTTGGCTTCATTCCAGCGGAGGAAAAGCAAAAAAAGCAAAATTGCTTTACCCTGGCAAACACAGGATACACAGGTACACAGGAGCAGTTCAATCTTAGCATCAAGATTACAGGCACACACATGAAGCTGAAGCAGGCATACTTATTTCAATGCTGGTCACAATGCTCTGACAACAGTTTGCTATAAATCAGTTTGCTTATCTGAGCTGTTGGCTCAGATAAGGTGAAGCCACTTTTGCTGTGGGTTTCAACAGATAATTCATTTTTCCTCTGAAAAAGGAGGTGGAGAACTGGGAACAAAAACCCACACAGTGCATTATTCATAAGCAAATATATAATTATGCATTCTCATGAATTAGGGATCTACACTTTTAAAGAAAGACAGAAAAAATGTGTCAGAATACTGCTTTGCAGTGTACTGGCTTAATATCCCCCTCTTCCTAAGGAATTTTAGAGGAAAAGTGGGACATAGTCAACAGATCCCTGGGGCATCTAGGCAATCCAGGGACAATTTCTGACAGGTCCAAGCTAAAGTATTAATACATTTCATGGAGTGTGGATTTCTACAATCCATTTTGGGATTGCAAATGAAGGCACCCAGCAGCTCAGCACTTCTACAGTTAAGGAATTTCAAGGTGAGATTCTAGACCTTTGCTAAATAAGCAAAGCAGTCAGTCTGGTTTACATGCATGTAAGTTCATAAATGATCACAATTGCTATCATGCATTTGTCTTATGCACAGGGCAGGCTGCTCGAGACATGACGACTGTCTTCAGCTAAATGGCTGCCAGTTAGAACACACCTACTTCTCACAGGTTGGACAAAATATTGACCTGAGGAGGCTATAATTGGTTTAATATAAGGATGAGTATTTGACCTTTTTTGACATTTGTTTTTCAGAGTTTTTTTAATGCAATTACAATATCTCGCATCTCCAAAACATCTTTCATCCTTTGTGTAGATTCTTGGCATTGCAGCACAGAAACTATAATAGCCCAGTGTCAGGATCTGAAATTAAGTAATCGATAGCTAAATGAAACCTCAGAGGGGAGGTTTAGAAGAACAGAGTGTAAATTAACGAGGAGGGGTTTGTCCTTCGCTTTCACAGTGCTGGCTCTTACAAAATTTTCTTTGGTGTATTTATCGGTTTTGAGTAGTCATATCCTCAGTCTTCATCTTATCAAACTATTGATACTACAGGTGCACCAAAAACTACAGTCTCACCAGTGACCAGCATCATGCTTGCACTTGGGCTGGAATCACGTTTCCCCATCTTTCAGACTAAAGCTTGCAGTAAAGACGCCAGCAAGCCTTCCCAGAATCAATTTCATGTTTGGTCCTCTGAGGATTTTAACTACTAGACCACAACCACAAAGCCTTTCAAAACACAGTATTTTTTTCCTATTTGTAGAAATTCTGTGTAGGACAAAAGGAAAAAACCAGATTTTTTAAAGAAACAGGAAAAAAAAGTTATTTAATATCTATCCCAACCTAGTGCTTACTGTTTCCTTGTTGCTGGTTTGGATACCCCAACCCAGACATACTCACATATTCTTTCTAATGAGTAAGTAAGTACCAGATAACTTGATCATTACTTTGTCAAGCCAAGGGCTGGCTCTGCCTCTGCTCTATTAGTCTGAGCTAGAAGTCCCTTTGCAGGGGCCACACGGCAACTACTCACAGCATAAAATAAACAAACCAAAACAAAAACCCACAAGAAGCCTGAAAGCAAAGCTGGCATGCTTTCATGGTCTAAGCAAAACTTATTCCCTGCCTAGATCTAGATCTAGATCTGAGTCAATCTCAGGAGGAACCTTAGACAAACCTCTTCAAAATTTTCCACAGACAGAGGTGACTGCTCCTTAAAGAAAAAACAAACCACCTGGTTTTCCAATGGGAACTTTTCAGGCTACAGGTTCTCAGCTCTGGTTAACTACTTTTGGATTTTAACACTTGGGTGTTAGAAACATAATTAGAGTTTTGCTGAAGCTAAAGGAGCTGTATTGGTAAAGAAGAGAATAGGGGGACGGGGTAGTTAAGTTTTCAGCTGTTAAGTGCTTAAAAAAGCAGTTTCAACTTGTTTTTCACACCTTTGGAGGGGGTGGGAGTCTTGGGCAAGGTGGGTAGAACAGGCCAGATTGGAAGATTCCTAGTACCAGCCAGTAGGAGTGGAGGCAGGGACTGCCCCAGCCAGGAGAGGGTATAAAAAGTTCTGTTTCTGGGTCTGTATCCTGGGCCAGAAGGACACACCCAATTCTGCTGAATTTGCTAAATAAAAGTTTAGTTTTGCTTTGATAACTTTGTCCCCTCTAAATTTTATTGCTAAGTGTGGGCATTTCTCACATGGGTCACACCTAATAAAAACAGAAACTGCAGATATACTGCCACTGGAGCCCTTTTTATTGTTACAGGTAGCACGTTGAAGCCAGCATGGTGTAAGGACTTACACAAGAACAGCGCATTGTCTTCTTCTGCCTATTTCTCTGTCCTCAACAGGTGACAGCTATCACCAATTCCTTCTCAGGTAATTCTGCCATTGGCAAGGCCTCTACTTCCCCAGAAACAATTCTGAGCTGGCTAGTCTTATTTCCTTAAGATGCAAAATTTTTTTGATACTTAGAGCTTAAAAGACAGGAGAAAAAGTAATCACTCCTTTTCCCCAGTTTACTCAGAAACAGGTTCCCTCAGTCTGACCTCCTAGGAGAGCAGGATTTTTCTTTCACTTAGACTAAAGAAAGAGTCCAAAAACCACATCAAGACTAGTGATGCATGGAATTGCAGGTCTACACTGGCAATCCCTAAATATTATCGCAAGATACACCTTTTTAGCTGAAGCAGAGGAGGCCTGGTTTTGCAGAATCAACTAGAAAGGCTCCAGTCCAATTCAGCTCTGTAATCTCACTTGCTAGATTTATCATGAAAATGTTATCATGTTCTGATTTATCCCAGACTGTAGGCTTCTCACAAGATGGGGCTCCTACCATCCATAATTGCTCTCTAAATCCTTAGCTGCTATTCTTATTGGATTGTAATTTGAATGCTTCTTTCTACCAATTTCTATGTCCTCTGCCTTTTTTCCTGTATAGATCCACTGTCTTTCCAGCACTCATTCATTTGTTTCTGAAAGGATAATCTTTTAACCCAGTCATTTATTTCAGAGCTACAAGGATTCTGGAAAGATGAAGGTTATGCAGAGACAAAACCAAATTCAAAGCACTAGAGAACACAAAGCATGAGAAAACCTGCATAAGTTGGAGGTTTTGCTTCATCTTCATGCCTCTGATTCTCTAAAATACTCTTGAGTGTAGGCAATTCAGATAACACAATGGAGAAAATGATTTGTGGCTTCATCTATGTCAGTTTTAGTTCTCTATACAAAGGCAAACATTTTTGCCCTTCATAGCACATAGGAGGGAGTTTTCTCACAAGCAGTTCTGAGAACATATAAGACAATGCACAACCTCTTGTAGAACTCACACAGAGTACTATCGCTACCTGCAACAGAAAATTAGGCAACAGATTTGAGGTTTGTCATAAAATGCTAAAAACTTTGTCCAGAGGCGGAGATAGTTGCTCTACCGTAAACGGTGAAGTACCTATTCTGTCACCTCCTTTAGGGTCACTAATATAGTAATTTCACAGTGCTAGCATTTATCTCAAATAAATTGACAGCCCATTTAGAATAAACAATGGCACTCACAGACCCACAGAGTATATAACTCTGCATTTGTATGTGCTTGTCCATGGCACTCAGCAGCAAGACACAAGAGAGCATTCCATTGTCCTTCCACATCTCTTTCGTGCCACACAACTGTTTTCAATATGGAGGAAAAGTAACATCAGTTTTGGTAGTGCGTTTCTTCTGAGGAAATCAAGATACTGAACAGAAAATCCCCCAGGATACAGCCCCCAGGCAAACACTATATTATCCTTCAAGACAAAAGCAACAAAACCCTGACAACTCTCTATTATGCCACTATTTCCACCTTTAAAGATATGTTAGAGTATCCTATGACACATTTCATAATGAGTTTGTGTTTGTTTCTCAAATGCTGTCCTCATAATTTTTACATTTTGGAGAGAGGATTGTAGAAATAATATAAAACTACCAAAGGAACAGAACAATTGGCTTCCCAACGCAAATCACTATCTTTTTTCAGAGTTGAGATCATAAGGCTTAGAAGATCCTTACGTCAAAGTGGCATTAGGATTTAACAAATCAAAACATTCTTCCTAAATCTCAAAATGAACCCAGCCATACTACCATATGCAAAGACAATAAAAGCAGGGGGAGGGTAAACTCTTCTAACCTCTAGTCTTAATGATATTTTAATGGTGCAGGATTCAGTGGAAATACGGCTTTATTCCATTATCTTTTAATTTTTTTTCTGTCAAAATGTAATGATTTGTAGTTTTCTGAAACTACCACTTTTAGAACACCAAGCACCAAAAACCAGATAACAGCACACCATCTTCAGTATAACATCATTTAAGAACTGGGTATTGTGTATTTATAATCTTTAGCCATAAAGCCATGCAAAGCTTTGCAATGCATCTTCTATAACTGTTGATGTATAAACATGACATTTTCCTCTCCAAGTTTCAAAGGCAAAATATACCAAAGTTATCTGTGTGTTCTCATTAGAACACTGGTCCATAAACATTCAAAATAATTTGCTTCTCATGGGGCAGACTTAGAAATACATATATGCATACACACAGATGAATATATATGTATATATAGAGAGATAGATTTAGAGATACTTATTTATATATATACATATATGTATGTATATACATTGTAGGATGTGTGACCAACATATTTATTTATTTGCAGTGCCATTCCCATTTTTAGACCATGCATACAATCCTCGATAGGCTGAAAAATACTTCGTTTTACATTCCAACCTCAGATGTTTCTTCTGGGTTTCCATAACTTTAAAGAGGGCAAATTATGCTGATAAATGAGCAATTCAAAATCCTATCACTTATTACGCAGCCCCCTAATATCTATATTCAGATCATTAAAGAATAAATGCCTTTCCGAGTCTTTGTTGAGAACAAAATTAGTCAAAGCAATAACTAGACCTTGGCTAAAATTAATATTCCTGTACTTTACTGAAAGCTGTGCAAATCTTACAAATTCCTTACCCCTCAGTCTTTATAAATAAGACCATTATTCCACTAAAATACAACATTTTTCAGAACTGTTTCACTCACAAGACAGAAAAATTTTGAGAAAAATAATTTGAGGTTTCTTCCTCCTCAGTTACTCAGAGTTCCTTCTGTATAGCCCAAAGAGTTATACCATGAAACAGTATTGTAACACTGAATTTCATAATTAGTCAGTGATATCTGGAAAGGAACACAAAAGTCACACTTTGTCTCTAACTTTCTGGAAAACAAAGCACTCTTCTTGGTCTGTCAGGCAGCTAAAGAACATATTTTCCATTCTTTTTAATACAGTTACATGAAACTATGGAATGTTTCTCTGTTGACTTTTTGGAAATCTCTTCCCAAGCCAGTTTATCTTTTGAAGTGGGCTGGAGACCTGTACACAGGAAGACCTCATATAAATTTTTGTTCTATTTAACTGGATGAAATTTTAAATGTCGTACAGTAGTCACTTTGAGAATACAATGGAAAAATCCTAATGATCCTATCAAATCCTAATGATCTTCTTCAGTCCTGTAGTTAGTGTGCCCACCTTCTTGATCTTTCAACTATCTAAAGTACTGTCTGTTTTTTTAACCATGAAAAATCTGTTATTTCTCCCATCATCTCTGATTGTTTCATAATATTTTCCATTTCTATCAAACTTCAAAAAGAAATATTGTCACCCCAGATATAAGCCATGTTCTTTGCCTAGAGATATAGAGTTTCCTATGTAGTGTATTGGGAGTCTTGCAGATGTATCTGCTCTGTTGGACCTTAGCCCATAGAACAGCAGTAGCAACCACTACATGGGAACCTGTTGGAGTGCTCTGTGCCAGCCTGTGCTGTGGGTTGGTGGGTGATATGACAGAGATAACCTCCGAACCTGTCAGGAGAACATGAAAGATTCTGTTTACTACACCAAATATAAGCACTACAGAACAGAAGGGAGACAGGAAACTCTGTAAAGACAGGAACTGGGCAAGGTGCTGTGGGAAAATATACCTGAGCTCCACGCAGTGCTGCATGAAAAAAGGGTTCCCAGGAGCTGAAGGAATGCTACATTTGCTCACTGTGTATATTCCTCTCTTTATCTTATCAAAATGGCTGTTTTATTAAGTCATTTACCTGGCCTTTTTATTGAGATCCAGAAAAAGCCGTGCTTCTCCAATATTGTGCCCCCTTTCTCCTGGAGAACATCAAGCAGACCCAAGAGGCCCAAAACCTTGCTGGAGTAAAACACATTCTTTAGTGAGTACTTTTACCTTCACATACAAGTGGGAGTAAGGACAACAAATACTCTTCTGCAAGCTTCTATTTGTTCCTCATACTAAGAGGATACCTCATTAATTGACATGACAAATACTGAGAAATATGGGTTGGGAAAACACATCATTAATCAATAAGCATTGGAATGATTGATGTAAGTTGAAAGCTTTGCAGTATCAATTGGCATTTATTTTATAGTTATATTATTTGTCATCTATTACTGTTCAGACAAGGGTTCTTAGGCTGTCTCTGGAACTAGAAATGCTACTGTCAATATGTCACAGGGTCCCGTGTCACATGTGGCCCGTGAGTTGTCCTGGAGGAAGAGTGGGTGCTCTATGGTTTGGAGGGGTTCAAAGTGATAGCCATACTTGCTCATTCACTTTCAGCATATTTTGAGATATTGCAGTTCACATGTGACTGGTTAAGTGGATTTATGGATTATATTATCTAACTTTAACTAAACTAACCCTCATAAAATGGACATCTGCTTTAAAAATGCTCCTGCAAAGAAACCACAGACTAAGATGACTGATGACGTGAGCACAAGGGAACAAAAAGAAAATGGTGGAGCGAACTCTCCTACTCCTAAACAAACTTTTCATTGGCCATATAATGAGGTCAAAACAGAGGCAATCTAACCTGAACTGACTAGGTCAAAAAATTTTGAAATTGTCAAGAAGATTATTTGAAATATGGATTTTCATCCTTGGTCTTAACAATGAACCTTGCCCAAAACATACACTGTGCCTTGAGATATTAAATCTGGAAGCCTCCACAATTAGCAAGACATTTAAGAACTAAGCATCAGAACATGAATACAAACTTCTTTCACTAGTTTAAACACACAAGATTCAAACCAGCACTTTACAAGACTTAATGATAAATTCTTAGTGGTAAGAGGTTTCTTATTTAAAAGTAAAAGAAAAAAAGCCACATAGCACTGGTGAAACGCTTGCTCCTCCTGTTGTAGTAAAAATGGCTGGAATAGTACATGGAAAACAAGATAGCAACAAGCTAAAACGCACTCCTCTGTCAGAAAATACTGTTGGAAAATGCATAGGAAGCATTGCTGAACAGTCTAAGAAACAAATATTCAAACAAGTTATGTAGTGTGGGAGGTCTGCTCTGCAGTTGGATGAAAGTAGAGCTGGTTTTAACATGTCTCAGATAAGTATTTGCTAGATTCTGTTTCAATAATGAAATACAGGAAGATCTGGCTGATTTTTTGTTTGTTTATTTCTGAGCCACTAAAGAAAAGGTATACCAGATAACATATATATTTTCAACAGTAAATTACTTCTTTAATAAACACAATGTTTTATGGGGAAACCATGCATGTGTAATCACTCATGGAGCAGGTGTTTTGACTGAAATAAAGAAAAAAAGGATACCAAGGTAAGGTTGCAGAGATAGCACCAGACATGAAACTTGTTCACCACACCACTCATAGGCAAGCTACTCCAGCAAAGAATTTGGAGCCAGAAGTGCTCCAAGTGCTATGGGTTGTCATTTTTAAAAAACAAGAACTTCAAGTCTGTGGATTCTTGACAACAGTTTGTAAAGAAATGGGGTAGGCATTGACTGTGAAAATCTATTGTACCACACACAATTTTGCTGGCTATCTTGTGGCAAAGTGCTTTCACTGAGCTGTCCAACTTAAGGATGAGTTACTTTTTTTTTTATAAAAAGACAAATGTTCTAAATTTGCTGACCTTTTCTGAGATGACAAATGGCCGTCAGCATAATGCTACCTAGCAAATATCTTCAAAAAAATAAGCACACTTAATCTGTCCCTTCAAAGACAGGAAACGTTTTAAGAATGTGTACAAAAAGGTTTACTGTTCCATAAATAAATAAAAATAAATAGTTATTTTAAAACATTGTCATCCTAATCTCATCCTTTTTTTAATTTATATTTTTGTGTATATTTAATTACACACAATATATATTAGTACAATAATACATAGATGTAGTAGTAAGACTTATGAAGAAATAAATATACGTGTACGGGGGTGCAAGCTCAAAAACTTTTTACTGGTAGAATGTGAGATCAAAAAAGTTTGGAGATCACTACTGTAGTGTAGATAAGTCAGCAGTTAGAGAGTGGCACACAATCCATAACATGCTATAGGATGAAGAGTAGTTAATAAAACAAATGCAAATTGCACATAATAATATCAAAACCTAGAAGAACTAGGGAACAGTATGTTGCAGACAGCTTGCAAAAAATACTTGATTGAGCTGGTAGAGCAGCTGGTAGAGAATCCGTGATAGAGCTGAGGAGGCAGCAAGTTTAAAAGACAGGGCAGACTGGCAGAGCAGAGGGAGTATGTGCTTTATGCATTTGCAATCACACATTTATACATCAGCTGTGAAATGCAGCTAAAGCTGTGCTGCTTGTGATGAAATGCTGCTGAAGTGCATTTCTATGAATGTCCTGTGCTTACATGACACAATGGCTTTATCTCTGCATATAAACATTGAAGCTGCTGAAGGGGAAATAAAAAAGCAGCTTTTTTTTCTGAGCAGCTGAAATCATACTTTTGAAGTGTACCATTCCATCTTTCGTGGGTACTTGTGAGAGAGCTGAGGAATGATGACTGAGCTTAAAATACTTCCGTATAAACTAGAGAATTTCACCAAGTCTGTCAATCAAAGTTCTGCTTGTCACCCATCCTATGCTTGTAGTAATACTTATTACCAGAGGTGGGAAGCTGACACATTCCTACCTCACAGCTAATCTTTGTTGTACAGAGTAACAACAGCTATTTGCACTCAATTGATACCCTTACCACAATAAATGCACCATATTCACATTGCCCTCAAAGACCTTTATCTTATTTGACTGAAGGGTCTAAAACAAATCAAGGACTGAGGATCTTAAGAGAATGGAAGGTAGTACAATTAAGGACTGTTTGTAGGAATGATTTTCACAAGTTTTATCTAAATGCACTACCATCTATATAAGCAGGATGGGTGTTTTGTTTTTGTTGTTGTTTTTTGTTTTGTTTTGTTTTTCCCCTTTTGTATATTTTTCTAATATTTTTGATGAGACACCAATCCCAGTTACACCAGAGCAAATTCTGAATGCAGTCCATACTTCGCTTGGCAGGAGGTATGCAGCAAAATCCAAAACTGGACATATGTTTTTAGGTCAAGCTTTTCTATGTGGCAAAAAGAGTATTAAACCCAAAGCACACAACATGAAATAGGAATACAGTGAATTCACAGGAAATGCTAGGACACTACCATATTATTGTTCTGTTTGAGGTTGCCAAAAGCAACAGAGAGAAAATGTAAGAACTATTGTACTAATGGGAATGTAAATTGAAAATAATAACCAAACACAGTTATTGAATGGATGAAGCAGGGAGGCACGCCTTTCTTTAATGTCTTCTTTCACCAGCTACCTGCTTGTATTCTCATTTTCATCTGACTGGGACAGCAGTTTGTCCTTTGGAATTAAAGTTGGTATCCCTTTGTGGTAGTTTTGGCTTTAGTTTTAGCTAGGCATCATATTAGCAGGCTCAGAGACTCTAGGTAGATTAGGAGAGACAGGTGTCACCTGACTTAAGTAACCAAAGAAATATTTCATACCAGATGACACAAACCTGAGATATGAATACAGGAATGGGAGGTGTTCACTCAGTTCCATCATGGCCGAAGTAGATGCAAAACACGCAGCTGCTGTCTTGCTGTCTGGGCCCTGCTGCTGCTGCCGCTACTTCCATTTTGTTTGAGTTCAGGGAAGTAGAAACATTTTTTTGTTATACTTTTTGTTTCTTTTTGAGTGTCTTTTAGGGTGCTTATAAATCTAGAGTGGTGGAATCTATTTTCGGTGGGAGGTAGAAAATTGTTGTTATATCTAACTTGTGTGTGTGTTATATTATAGTTTTCTTTAAATTTTCTCTTTTCTGAATAAATATATATAGTTAGTTTAAGTTTAACCTATTTTGAAGGGTTTTTCCCTTTCTCCCTTTTCTCAGTGTGGGGGGGAAAGAGACTGACTCTGTGTTGGGCAGTTGGCATTTTGCCAGCTCAGCCTAAGACACCCTTAGTGGTGAAAAGGTTGATAAGAACATCTTTCCTTGATTAGTACTGCCATGGCAGTCTGTTCCCTTTTTGCTTGTTGCAATCACAGCTGTAACGCTGAACACCTCCATAGCTTGGGATGGGTGAAATTGTTTTCACCTCTTAATGGTTTCCACTGGGGGTGTTAATAGTTATCTTGCTTTGACCCAGCTCCTCAGTTTTATGGTAACACAGTCATGGCTATCTGGGACCTACTGGCTTGCCACTTTGCAAATTGGTTATTTAGACCTTAGTGTGCAACACGAGTAACCTTTATACTTGCCTCTTCCTTCCCACTCCCATTAGCAGCAAAGCATCTATGACTCACTGAAGTATCATAATTCCCTTGAAAAAAGTGTGATACCATCTCTTACAACATACCATGCTCTTCGCTATCTTCTAGGTCTTTTAGAGAGACAGTATTAACCTAGTCCTGTGACTTACCCTTGGTTTGCTTCTTGTTACTTCTCAAAGAATGGTTTGATTAACAGCTGTACATGTTCTGGAGGCAGAAAGGACTCACGTGGTTACATACAGTCCAATTTTCTCCCTTTTACAAGTGTCCTCCCTTTAATGTTATTTGGTATTGAGCATTCAAAGACCATAACAATACTACTTTGCTCAAACTATTCCACCTTTTAACAGATCCAACAACAGAGGAGAGGACATTCCCCTCTGAAATGAAAATGAAAGCATGATACTGTGCTTGAACCCTTCATTCATGGCTCATGGTTAAACCTACTTCATCTATTCCACGCAATTTTCCTTCAGCATTTGCATTCTTCAGAGAAGTCAAGTGAAAGTTAACAGTCAGTATATCCAGGTTGTTAGTAGACAGAGCTTTCTGAAGGGTGACACTCTCACTATTGGAACAGGAAACAACACAATTCAAACACCATGACAGGATAGTTGTAGGTAAATCTGACATTAGATTGACATGACATTGACCAATATCTACTGGACATGTGGTTATCTCACCACTATACTTCTCTAACTTTTTTCTGACATACACCTTTGTGAATACCACAAAAGTTGATTATTTGAATCATGTAAATTATTTTCTTGTAAATGCCTAACAATTATTTGAAGCGACTCTAATAGTTAAATTTCTCTGTTCAGTATTCAGCACATTAAAATTTCTGGTTTATGATTTGTTCATTAATGGTGCTATAACTCAGCACCTCATCAGCTGCTCTAAACAAGCATAATTTTTTTAACTAAATAATAAATAATTCATAAATATTTATAATTAATAAATTAGAGAGCAGAAAGATCAATTGTTGTGTATGCTGTATGAAAAGGACATTCCATTAAGGCATCAACGCTGCTGCTGGCTGGAATACTAAAGAAGAGAGAAGAGCTGTGTATTGGTGGAAATGCAATGCCTTCAGTCCAATCTCCTCTTGTATCAAATTCTGCCCCAGTTTTTTACATTATTTATACTGACTTAAACCTATGTTTCTACTTGATCTTGCCAACTTACATTTCACCTTGACCTCAGGCGGGACCTCTGGCCAACTTGGACACAATGGTTAGCCTTGTTTTAGATCTCTGTGCAAAAGGTTTCTGGGCTGTCTGTTCAAATGTTAGTATGTCTGAAATGGAGCTCCTCAACTCACCTCCCTAAATCTTTCCTTTTACTATCACTAAAGACTTCTTCCTACATTCTTTCCTATAACTTACAGGATTGTAACAATTAGAACAAAGTGTTGCTTCTAATCTCTCTCTGGCTATTCCTAAATTGGGCTGCTTCCTTCTCTATGTCCCCTTTGGAAACACTCCCACAGCTTCCATTTGGACTATGGTTAAAATTTCCTTTCCTGCTCAGTTAACATAATCTCTCCACTCCAGTTTCTCCTTTCTTTCTGGAAAAACAAACAAAGCAACCCCACAGGCCTGCAAGAGTTTCACTCCTAGGGTTTCTCAGCTTGTGCCATTTATTCTATCTCATACCTAACACTACTACTGCTTTATTCCATTCCTTCATTTCTATGCCACTTTGTACTGTTTTATTTATGATTTTATCTTACATATAACTGTTTTCTCTGACATCCCCAAAAATAAAGAACACAACTAATTATTATTGACAGGAGTCCTGCTAGTAGAAACCAGTCGTAAGCTCATTACTTGACCTGCTTAATCTTCCTAAGTCTCCTATTCACTAAGACAAGAAACTGTATTAAATTCTGCATGTACAGAATACTGTATAAAATGCAGGAAAAAGTGAGATTCTTATGCCATGGGAGTTCAATGTTACCATCCTGCTCCAAAAGGGAAACTATTTGGCTCCAGTTTTTGACTTTACTATCTTAACATGTGTGACACTGTAGCTCTTTTCAACTCCCCAAACCCTCAGATATTTTGCATGCTACAAATACAAGAAGCCATCATGAAAACACAGGCATCTCATGGGCAATATATGACAGTTTTTCAATAGACTACAACACAACATGCAGTAATTCAGGGCAAGAAGTGAAGAAAATTCCTTTAACTGAATTCAGAGAGATGATGATATTACTTCCAGGCATAGATGTACTGGGATACCAAAAGTAGTATCCTTTTATCTTGACAATCAAGTTTTGATGGCAACACATGGACAAGTAGGGCACATGAAGCAGCAGTACAATGCCTGTAGCCTACATTTCCTTTCCCTGACATCATCCTCCCTTTTCAACCTTCCATCCTCTCTGCAGGTAATGTGGAGAAAAAACCTTGGATTTCTTGATGCTTTTCTGAAAAAACTAAGTAATTAAACTTCATTGAAATTGAAAGATATTTTCCAACCATTTTTGTCATCAAGGAAGCTTGGAAAAAACCACAAAAGTTAAGATATGACTCCAATGTGCAAGAAATCATGTTTCGTCAGTCATTGCCATGGATTTTCTTTTGTCCTTGATTCTTATGACTGATTACACTAGACTTAACCTATTAAATATTTAATTGCTATATTTCTTGGCTTCTGTACATCTGTAACTCACCTTAAAGCCACATAGTTTTCTATTATGATAAGTCCTTATGACTATCCATTTTCTCATTTATCCTTTTTCAAAATGATGTGGTCTAAAAGTATTTTTTAAAGAAAGATCCAGTGGCTCCATTTGCACCTCGTACTTATTCCTTAAAAGAACACAGGATGATGACTCCCATATTCCTTCCAGCTGACAGCAGCACAAATAAAAACATAAGGCACGTCATTACAATTAACAAAGGAAAAAAAAAAAGTATAAACTCGTGCAACAATCCACATTCTCTGCTAACATCATGTTTTAGATTATACATTTTTGGAAGACCTGTAAGAGCAGAGCAAAAGAGGAACAATATCACAATCTGTTAAGATGTCTCCCCAAGAACTATCTATAGAAAGATGCCAGCATCTGCTAGACAAAAGAAAACCACAAATAGTCACATAATAATTGCATGTCTGACAGTCTCTTCAAAGTACCTTGATTAGCATCTGTTCAGGTACCAGCACTGAAACATCCCCAGCATGAAGATACTACCAGCTGTGATCACCAGCACAGTTCTGAAAACAAGCCTCAGAGACACTCAGTCTGCTTTGTAATCTCCTGAAGGGTAACATCACCAGCCTAGTGGATGACAGGAAGGTTGTGGATACAGTTTTTTCTGAGTTTTAGTGTAAGATTTTTGATAGTGTCCTTCACAGCACCATTCTGGACAAGTTGTACAGCTGTGGGATGAGCCGGTATACAGTGCCCTGGGTTAAGAACTGGCTGAACAGCAGCACTCAGAGGGTTGTGGTGAATGAGGCAATATCATTTACAGGATGAGGATGGCCACCTCACAAACAGGGACAGAGACAAGGCAGAGGCATTTAACCCTTTCTTTGCCTCTGTCTTCGACATGAATGAAAGGGGGTCTCAGTGTCCTGAGCTGGAGGACCATGACTGAAAGAATGATCAACTCCCAGTCACTCCTGAAATCATGCAGGATTTGCTGCTCCAGATGGATCCCTACAAATCTATGGGGTCTGTTGAGATTCATCCCAGAATCCTCAAAGAGCTGGCTGATGTTATGGCAAAACCTCTCTTGTGATTTTTGAGCTGTTTTGGGAATCCAGAGAGGTCCCAGCTAACTGGAAGCTGGAGAATACTGCACTAATTTTCAAGAAGGGCAAGAAGGAGGACTTCAGAAACTACAGGCCTGTCAGTCTTACTTCAGTACCTGGTACAGTTATGGAGAAGATTATTCTACAAAGTATTGAAAAACACCTGAAACACTGCCATTGGTCAAAGCCAGCACAGCTTCATGAGAGGGAAGTCCTGCTTATCAAACCTGATTTCCTTTTATGACAAGGTAACCCACCCACGCTATCAAGGGAAGCCAGTTGATGTAATCTTTCTGGATTTCAGTAAATCTATAAATACTGTCTCTCCCAGTATCCTTCTGGACAAAATGTCCAGCACACAGATGGATAAACACATCCTGTGGTGGGTGTGCAACTTGCTCATGGGTCAAGCACAGAAGGTAATAGTGAATGGGGTAAATCAGACTGGTGACCTGTCACTTTTGAAGTTTCACAGGGCTCCATCTTGGGCCCTATGATCTTCAACATCTTCGTAAATTACTTCGACCAGTCAAGCCCCAGTACTGCTCCTCAGGGCTCAGTTTTAGGGACAGTTCTTTTTAATATAATTATGAGCAATCTGGATGCAGGAGTTGAACACAGTGTCAACAAGTTTGCTGACAACAACAAACTGGGATTTGCTGTTGACGCTCTTGAGAGGTCTGCAGAGGGATCTAGATAGATTGAAGCATTGGATAATCATTCACAGAATGAAACTGAAGAAATCCAAATACTGGATCCCACACCTAGAATGGAGTAATGCCAGGCGCAAGTATAAACGTGGAGAGGAGTGGCTGGATATCAGTACTGCAGGAAGGGATCTGGAGATGCTGGTCAGGAGCATCACAACATGAGTCAGCTGTGTGCCCTGAAAGTCAAGAGGGCAAACCATGTCCTGGGGTGCATCAAACACAGTACAACCAGCCAGTCAAAAGAGGGGGTTGTCCTGTTCTATTCTGTGTTGGTGTGGCCTCACCTCAGTACTGTGTCCCACAGTTTGAGAAGGATGTGAAGGTCATCGAAAGTGCACAGAGAAGGGAGGGCAACAAAGCTGGGGAAAGGGCTGGAAGGCATATCAGGAAGTGGTGAGGCAGTTGGATTAGATGCCCATTGTAGGTCCCTTTCAACTGAAAAAAATCTAATCTATTGTAATTAGCATGGGAAAATTGGAATTTGGAGGAAAACAGCTTTATTTCAATATTTGCATTTCCTATTCTACCATTCCTTTATTCCTGCAGTTCCGACAGAGTACTCAATCCTGTCCCTGTCTCACACAAGGAATCAGACTTCCTCAATGTTAGTGTGACTAAAGTTTAGTGAAAGTACTTTCTTAGCAGCCTGGAAATTGCAAGAAAGTCACAGCTTCAAGATCCAAGCAAGACTGAGTTGCCTTCTGTTGAAATTACTTGAAGACAGATAAATGCCTACAATCACGGAAATAATTATGTTCTTGTGGTATTGTCACCAATAGCAGCACAAGTAAGAGGACTGTGACATAAAAAACTTCAGACTTTGTACTTTGTATTATAAAAAGGGTAAAAAAAGCCCCCTTAATCACCTCCAAGCACCACTACCCTACAACACAAATATGCCAAGAAAGCTGGCATTAACTGTTATTTCTTTGCATTTGTGGCATAACTGTCATTCTGCATAACTGTTATTTCTTTTTATTTCTGGTTCCATTCACCATTAAATCTCCTACACTGATTCAAAAAATACTAATCCTGGAGACAAATGATACAATGTGAGCCAAAAAACTGGTAAAGTAGTTGGAGAACTACTCTTTAAACTTTTAACACCATGGAGAACAAATGTTAAAAACCCTTATATCAGTACTTCCTGGTCTTTTGTTTGTTTGTTTAATTTTCCTCTATAACCTGAGGAAATAAGCTCATTGTGATTGTGTCTTACACATCTCTCTCCCTCTTTGCAACTCTTCATTCATGTTGTCACAGCTGCAGTGGACATCTGCATTTTTCTTATCTTTGCCATATTTACATTACATTTTTAAAGGCTTCAGACTGCAAAGACAGCTGACTCATTGGTAAAAGCTTGTCTGTTGCTCAATTTCTCTTCAGCAATATGTGCCTTTCAATAGTATTTTGAACAAACTATAAACCACATAAAATTACTTAGTCCATGAAAAAAAGTTGATCAGGCCACCTAGATACTAGTTGTACTTGATAGTTTTTTCTTTAAAGTAGATTTTTGAATTCTCCTCAGGAGAGCATTAAAACAGGTGGGAACTGTAGTTCCTGGTCAAGTGCTGACAGCTCCTGAGTGTTTCAAATGATGCTTATTGAAAAGGCAGCGAGCAGAATATGCCATGCAGTCTAACTCATGCTCTTTCTGAGTTACCAGGTCTCTTCCCAAAGAGACAGACATGAAGCTGTCCCTGCCTGTGTGACACTTGATTTTTGTTTGGTTCCCCCCCCCCCCCAGTTCTTCCTTTCATATTCTTTAGCGACATTTATTATCGATTTCCTTTTTATAAACAATGCACTGAAATAACAAGAATATTCTGATCAAGTGTTTATGTACATGGCTCAACTCCTTATATTTGCTGTAGTGAGAACAGTCCTGTCTCACATGGTGCACATCTTAACAAGTGAGCACAATCTCCTCTTAATCAGAGGCTGACATTTGGAAAGGAAGCATCAGGGAAATTTTGAGGGACACTACATAACAATAGGATAACGGATTGGTGACTGCATATTACTAAGATGATCTATCTTGTGGTCTGATTGGGTGTTTCTATACATTACAGTAACACACAAATTCAATTTCATAGCAGTAAGTTTGCACATTCATGAAATAATGAGTTGGTACTAATATTAATAACATTCAGAAGTGCACTGTATTTACAGCAGTGTATACTAAGTATAACCTCAGTATAAACTCCTTGCAATAGTAAACACTGCTTCTAAAACCAATACCCAAAGCATCCTGCTTGCAGGGGTATGCCTGATGATTAGGAACCACTGAGGAGCAGTTTCACAGTGGGGTGATGGACCCAATGTTCTCACAGGAAAATGTCACCTGGAAGTTCCTAAAACTTGTCTAGATAAAGTCAGAGCTGACATGATTCAGTGCTGGCGACAATCCTGATCTGATTTGGTTTGACTGAGTCTTCCTCAGTCCTTTCCATCCACAGTTTTAAGTCCTCTATTTCATTATCTCTTTTGAGTTCAAAGGATTCTATAACACATTATATCTAGAAACAACTTTAGGACATCAAAACAGGCTTCTACCTTTGACCAAGTGCTGCATCCCACCCCAAAATATCACAACACTACAGCAGATTTGTGGCAAGAACCTATCGGCAGATGGAAGTGAAACAGTATTTTTAGGAATGGATAAATTTTGCTTACTGCAAATACGTGGTTCCATGCCTACATTCCATGTTAATAACATCTTTACATAGGCTGAAACAGTAAGGACTTCTGCCATTTTTACTGTTTAAAGGAATCACTCTGTAAATAGTACAATAAAATGGTGTACAATATTTAATCTAAAGGAAAGAAGATTATGCACTGGAGTCAAAGTAATCACGGTAGTGCTTTGGTGATTACCAAAGGAAAAATACAAGAATACTCACCAATTTCAGTGGTGGTTAGCTCTTTAGAGAAGACCTTAGCATTATTTGTGACAGTAATGTCAAAAAGACCAAGTAGATCTAGGTTTTCTCATTTTGTTTGGTCATTGCCAGTATCTGCCAGTTTATCTAATGCCATGTTCCCAACCAATTATCACCTATTCCTGTCCTTACACCATGGCATTTATAGTTCTAGGGCCCTTACTAACAAACAGTACCCTATTAGTGGAGAGGCAGTCTATATAATAGACATTTGTGTTGCGTTTCCCTTATCTTATTCTATCAATTTTTCCTTCTTTAGCCCATCATGCACAGTAGTCCTAATTAGATCTTTGCCCTGGACAAAATGATTTAGATGCAACACACAGATGTAGGTAGATCCACATGACTCAATACTAGAGACTTTGAAAATGAAATCCCACTCATGTATTATGGAAATTGTATGCAACCTGGTCACCGTTGCTATTTAATGTAACATTTCACTGGACAGGAGAAGCAATCAGACTGCTGAAAATTGTGCTAACGTCCCTCATAATTCAATACTGACCATCACCAGCAATGCAGTACGTGGTAAGACTGCTAACTAATTTTGTGTGCAATTCCTATAATAAAGCACAAAAGAAACAAAAAGAGATTGGAGGTTGACAATGTTCTGGGTTCCACCAATTAGACCAGCTACATCTGTACTTCGCTCCTTACCACAAAACAGTTCCAGTTTTGATATAATATCATAGGCATATTCACAGACAATATAATTAAAAGTTGCTCAAATATTAACATGTTTCAAGACTGAAAAGAATATATTGTAGTAATTAAACCAGAAAGGGATCCTGGGCCTTACAAAATGCATGAGAATGTGTTATGAGATTGAATTGAGAGGGCTAGGGAGAAAAAAAAGTGCATCACCCTAATTAAGTCAATTCAAACAAAAAGCCTTGACCCAGACACCACGTCAATAAATATACAACATCTGAATAATAAAAGTGCCAATGGCAACTACAGAAGCTGATCATAATCTACACAAGGAATGTAAACTCGAAACCTTTCAAGTAGCAATGTCTGGATGTAATAGCAGATTCCAAGTATTCACCCTGTAAATCATAAAGGTTCTTATTCCTGAAAGGTCTTTGAACAGAATATATAGTACAAACAGTGGAATTTCCTCTTAAGTATTTTAAAATAAAAGGGAACAAAAGACAATTAGAATTACCAAAACCTTTAAATGATTAATTTCTTTTGCAAGAGAGAGACTAGGAAGAAAAATCTAAGTGCCATTTCTAGAGAAACCGGAAAACAACAGAATAAACAATTTGCTTAAGATTTATCCAAGATGTTTGTAGCAGTTTTGGACATAAGTGGATGACAAAACTAGGAGGGATTGAGGTCCTTAGTGAAGCCAAGATACTGTGGCTGGGAAACACATCTGCGGAACACTATCTATGGCCACCCTGTGCTCCAAACCTTTCTAAAAGTCTCTGCATTACTTGGTCTTTCTGTTTACTCTCATAAATGAGTAGCAGTCCTTCCTCAGCTGGGTGTTGCAGACACACTTTCTATCTGTGGCTTGCATTGGGATGAAATATTTATTCCAGCTTCAGTGCATTTCTTCCATCTGAAATAAATATGAGCAACTCTGAATAGTGAAAGTTTGAAAGTTTCAAACAGAATTCATTCAGTGACATAAGACAAACAGTCTTATCAGATTACGTGCCTCAATGTACAAGGTGTATAAGAATGATATTAAAGCTGATTATGGATCAGCTAACTGGTGATTTCATAAATACCAGACATACCAGCTAAGGGACAATGAAGGATGGGAGGGCATGCACAGATGTGAAGTGTTTTTAAAGATCTGTTTATACCCATTGCCTTCACAATGAAACATTAGGGCTTTCCTGGAAGATTTTTCTTTTTTTAAATTACAATTAAAAGTAACTTCCTGTAGTTTCTCTATCAATGCACAGTGTTGAATGCATGTTACTATAAAATTATTTATCTTGCTCCCAGAAAAGGTGCACACATGCATTAGTGAGAATTTAGCCTGGGGGGATAGCTATATCAATTAATCACAATAATTACAGTTCCTATTTTCATTACTTGTAGACCACGCTGTTCTGAGGAGAGTGGAAGAAAACAGCAATCAGTTATCCCTCCCTTGGGAATGCCAGTTTCTAACTGATCTCTAGATTTTAGGTTAAGTTACCTTTTCTTATGGTCATCTCAGACGTTGGCTAATAGGAATAACTAACTAGGAAAGCTGCCAAAAAGTTGGTAATATTTGGGGTGACAGTTTTCTAACCATACTGTTTACATTCTGTTGTTGGCCTCAGCCCATTTAGGCTCCCACATGCACTACACACAGTATAGCCAGTTCAGTGTCACTAAGCATATAATGAAAGTTAGAAAAAGGAACTGGGAATCAGAAACAGATTAAACATCACAGATTTTATCCTTAACTAGGGCTTGTATCATTCCCACTGTAGGTAAGTGGACACTCTCTTTAAAAGTACAGGAGTTGAGACAGTTACTATATTATGGAATTTGTATTACCTGGAGTTGGAATATAAAGATGGAGCCCACTGAGACCCCAGAGGTGACGTTCTGAAATGTGATTTAATTAGAAATTTTCCTTTTCTCTTTAATACTCCTTTGGGTGTGCTTTGTAATGCCTGAAGAAATTTAAAATTATTTGACTTTACCCAGACAGCAGGTGACTCAGATTCTCCCAGCTTTCCTGTTCCCGTGTACTAGGAAAGAAAGAATGCAACTTTTGGTTTCAATGTTTCTGCTTCAGGAATAAGCTCCTTCAGGGATGTCTGTATACATGTTTGTGGTTTAATGATAAATTGAACATTTACTAACAAAAGTTTAATATAAGTATAGCAATTTCTTCTATTTGCAGGTCGTCTTTTGCTAAACATCTCAAAGCACTCTGAATACTTATGACACAAGCCTTTAATTGGATTTTGAAGGAGATAGAAGGTCTATTTTATAGAAAGGGAAACTGCAGAACAGAAAAAAAAAAAAAACAAACCTGTTCCAGGCAATATGTTCAACACTATAAACAAATCTTATAATTATTCAATCTTGTGTTTAATTCCCAGCCCACTGTTCATTCACACATCAAATAGTTACAATGCTGTGTCACCTGTTCTTAGAAAGGTTGGACTGCAGTAATTTAACCAAGTAGCACTGAAGCATTATAACATCCCCTGCTTAACCTTTCCCTTCTGCCTGCCTGCCACAGTTTCATACATAATCTATGAATGTCTCTTTTTGCTTTTTGGCCTCCTGCTTGACAAGCTGGTACAACCCATGATTTTTAGCAGATAGACTAACAAGAAACAATGGGAAGGGTAAATTATGCACACATCCACATTTAATCAGCGTTCAACATGACATGGAGAGCAAGGAAGGTTCATAAGCATCAAAAAGAAATAAAGCCTCAAAATACATCAGTATTCTTAATTTATTGTTGCCAGTAACAGGAAGGCTGCTATAACGAAGACCAGCCCTGCACTTCGGGTCAGAGCAGAATCTCAGAAGTTAGAAATGAGCAGATATTTTCTGTCCATTATTCTAAAAGACCAAGTCACATTATTTCCCCAGCTCATTGCTTTTTCACAGCTTTCTATAATTTCAAATAACTTTACATCTCATATCACACCTCCCAAGAGCTATTCACATTTACAAATGGAGAAAATAAGGCCAGAGAGCAGACAGATGGAACAAATGCTCAGAAGAACATACTGCAAATCAGTGGCAAAGATAGGTCAGTTCAGGAATGCTTGCTCACAGTCCCTGAACCTTAGTCCATTTAACCTCAGTGGATTCTTCAACATAAAAAGGAACAGAACTTATGTACTATACTAGGTTGCTGAAATAAACATTAAAAATGAGACTTTTCAGTGAAAACTCCAGTTCTTGATGAATACACGTCTTATTTCAAAATTGGTCTAGAGGACAGATCAATGCCAAAAAAAAATTTCTGTATTAAGGCATCTGTTTAGTTTTCTTTGTATTCTGGTAGCATATAAGCCTTCCACTAACCACTTTTTGCACTGGAGGTAGATTTCCAGAATGACTAGGACAGAGATTTGCCTGATGTTTGCAGCTGGAGGACCCACTGCTTAGAAATACCTCAGATAATTTTCAAATCACTTCTCCTTCTCCCTCTTCATTTAACACTGTCTTTTCCCTATATTCTCATTCTTTTTGTTCCCCCATCACAAGCACTTTGGTCGGCTGGTGGTGATGATGGAGAGAGTATCTCTGCAATTCAGCAAGACAATTTCTTTTCAGGTAACAAAAAGACATTTGCTAATTTCTCTCTTGAGCGGGTCTTGGAGACTTTCCAAGGCTCAAACAAAGAAAGCCGTATTAACTACTTCTAGAGCATACAACTGTTAAAAAGTTTCAGTTTATAGTTCAGAGGATTTTTATTATCCAAATTAGGCAATTCTTCCATCAGTTGGCATAATCTCCCAGCAATAACTCCAGAGCATGTTTCTGCTACACACCTCTTGTTCCAAGGTTTGATATAATAGCTGGCATCCTCTCCTCTTTCATGTCTGCCAGCAATAGAAATGGTGCACACATGGTACCCTTCCCCCACCATCACAGTCCACCTGCCGTAGAACAAGGCTACTGCAGTGCATGGCTGCACACACAAACACCCCAAGACCAGCCCTGGAAAAACAGGGCCATTGTGGGCACTTCTGTTCAGAAAGGGATTGCTGTTGTTAGAGCAATGTGAAAGCAAGCAACCAAGCCAGCTGCTCCCTGAAGCATCCTCCAGGCCACAGCTGCTTCCATGCATGGACCCAGGGTGTGGTTTCACAGGCTGCTTGAACACAAACACGTCACTGATGCCTGTTCTATATTTGCTTGTCCTCAGCTCACTGAAGTCATGCATAGCATTCAGGAAGCCAACTGAATATTTCCTACTGACTTCAGCTGGATCTGAATCGTGCCCCTGTGGAGCAGTATTGCAGTGACAGCCTTTGGAAGAGCAGTGACAGGATAGCTTCTAGCTTTTAGATGAAACCTCATGTATGACACGGGAAGATGAGCTGGGAGTGTGCTGGGAGCTTAAGCTCTGCGTCTGTCTGTGAGAACTGACACATAGTTTGAGTGATGTGCTACAGCAGCCAGCCTGCAAACACCTCACATATTTAAGAGGTCAAGAAACATTTATCTATTAAATAATCAGTGGCACCCAAGGATATCCCTTAGTGAGGGTAAATACATCCTTATTAGCAGGTACTAGGTAGAGTAACTGATGCACCATAAAGAGAGGAGACAACTCACTGCTCGTACAAGACAAGGCTATTGTGGTGTTAGCCCAGATAGATACAACTCCTGCATTTAAGAGCAACTTGGAAAAGAGAGAGTGATCCAATTTGCTTTCTGTAAGGGATAATACAGTGGTCAGAAGAGCTTCTTTCTATTTATCAGGGAAATTATTTTACCTGCCTTTATAATCCTTGTCCATAGACACATCAGATGCATCTGACTTTACTAATTTATTTGGCCTTCTCCCCCCCTCTCCCCCACCAACCCTCTAACCCTACTCCAGGCCTTCACAGAGCCCTGATGTACAAGAACTTTTACTTTAGCCATCACCACTCCTTCACGACTGGACATTTTCCTATCTTCCTTTCCTCCCTAGTCATTTTCTTACTGTGCATCAGAAATATTAATTCCACCTACCAGTTCTCCCGTATACTTAACAAATAAAAATAAATCACTGAAAGTATTCACAACCAAAACCATGTCCTTAAAGTGGTGGTATGACAACTCCGCCTAGAACTTGTACCTTCTCTCCCCACCCTTGATATGCCTCAAAGCCTAAAAACCCAAAAGATATTTATATACTTATAAAGATGTTATCTTTATATTTCTATCAGCTTTGGCAAAACATGAAAATTGAGGTTTTAATCTTGCTGGTCATCTCCTTAGGTCTCTTCTTTCCTCAAACCAAACCTGCATCTCTCAAGATTAGCTGCAAATGTATTTGCCAAAATGTGACTCCCTTTTAAGATTATCGCAGCTGTACAATGATTGTTTTTTGAGCACAGTTACTGGCTGTTCCTAATACTTCACAGCAATTCTGAGTCAGGAATCAGTGGTACAAAAGGTTTCAGGTAACTAACATATTGAGAGAATATTGACTATGCTAGAAGTGAAAGAATGTACAAATGAATTCAAGGTATCTCTGTCAGGAAGAGAAAAATTTGCAAAAAAGAATAGAGGCAAGATAAGATCAAACAGCATTTGCTGATGTACCAGACAACAGATATACAACTGTGGCACCTACATCTGTCTCACACCAGCAGCTCAACATTCTGTAGCAGCAACAAAATAACTTACACTTCAGTGGAATTTTAGGCACAAATAAATCAGCTATTTTCTTTCTTCCTCTGAATAGGAAGACATGAAGACTGAGTCTCTCAGAGGAATAGCTTGTATGCATAAAAATTAATGTAAGTCATTTATCACTGCTCTGATGGTCTTTCCTAATGAATGTTCTCCAGGTAGTGAAAAAGAACACTAATGTAACACACATTTTGCTACCTTAGTGAAAATACCACTGACATCTTCTCTTTACTTAACTATAGAATACAGAAAAATTACAGTTAAATGGTGCAGTACCTTCTCTGGAGTGAAGCAGACTTATTCATACAAGATCTTCCAACAAAAAAAAATTTCATTGGAGCTAAATTGCTGAAGTGAACAAAATATTAGATGAGTAAAAGAGAACGTATTGAAACTTCTAGCCTTTGGCTTACCAGTTCCAACTTGATCTGTATAAAAACAAGTTGAAAGCCACCACTACCAGATGTTAAGTGGACTGCATAAAATCAGCAGGTGGAATTTAGTTCAGTTGCCAGGGGGCAGATAGGTCGATTTTACAGAAGTAGGGAAGGGAGCAATAATCATTTTCCCTTGCTTCTGACAATTTCATCATAAAAAGCCCCCAACCCACAGACCCTATGACTGCCTCATAGACCACCAAGAAGCCACTCAGTGAGGAACAGAAAATGTGGGTCAGTACACAGACTTTTCCATAGATCATGCCTGTGACGTAATTGCTAATCAAGTTAATGAAAATCACCATTACCCTTTTCACAGCTGCCATTAGCACTAAATTCAGTTAAAATACCAAACAAAAACATAATATCAAAATAACTAAAAAACTTAAACCAAATCCATAAAATAAAACAAAACACTAAAACCCCAACTCAAACCAAAGCACCAAAACCTCCTAAAACTTTCCAATTAATATTGTCTCTTAAAAAGCCACTGGCGTTTGCTAATGATCTATAAACATGGAAAAATACCAGTTAGTTATTATTTCTGAGAAAGGTTCATATAGTTTGGTTCCTACTATTACTTTGCCCATTACTACATTAATTATTTGTGTGCAAGTTTAGTTCAGAATTGCATATTCACATGCCTTGCAGCTTGAAGGGTTTGATTCCTGCTGCAATCCCCTGCTTCCTGGCTGTATTGAGCAATGAAGCTGTCCAGCTGTTCTGCGGTGCCGAAATAATGATTCAGTAAGGACGTGATGGCAGCAGATTTGATTTGTTAGTTTGTAGTGTGGTTTCTAGAACCCATGAATCCTTCTCATTAAATAACCATCCATCGTGCTGGAGATGATTAACTTCTGAAGTCAGAATTAAATCAGCATTGAATCTGCACTGCTATTAGCACTGTTAATTTTCTGTTTGATGGCTGATACGCCAGGTGTCCATTGTTCAATGTAACTTGAAAGTTAAAAAAAAATTGCTTGCACATGCTCTTCTTATTTCAATAATACACTGGATTCAATTTTGTTTTAAAGAGTGGGTGAGAGCAGTGGGAGTTATAATGGTATTGACCTTCCCCTCTGTGGAGGATTTTAATGCTGCAAAACAATCAATATACTAAGAAGACAACCAAAAAAATGAGGCCACAATTTTGCTTTTCCTCCTCTAAGATTTTTATACTGATGATGTGCCAGGAAACTCATTTTACATTAGAGCAATAATTCCTATACAAAGAGAGTGTTGCATTAGCAGCTGATGATCCATTGAGGTCAAGAGAACCCTCTTGAGAAGGAAGTGAAATGAGAGAGGTTGCAGAATGCAGATTTTAATTTATTTCATTAATACAATAAAATTCCCCAAACAATAGTCACTTATCACAAAAAAATTCCTAGATCAACCAGCAATTCTCTCCATCTTCCACTGAAACCACAGCCAAAAACCTAGAGGTTACTTTGAAAGAAGGAAAAAATCCACCAGCTTGCCAGCTGAGCATTCCTCTTTCTGCTGTTGCCAGTGTTTTCCAAATGGAGTATAAGGTTTATCATTTTATTCAGTAGACAACAAGGTCTCTACTAAACATATAGTCAGAGCCAAAGTCTTCATAGACAGCATTTAGAAAATCAGCTTTTGCACAAGAACAGGAGACAGTAACTGTACTGCAGACTCTCCTAAGAAAAATATTAAACAAGCTGGACTTGCTAATGCTTCAGTGTGGGGACAGCTCTCTTTCAGCCCTCTTGGAGTGCCTAACCTCAGGAGCACTTGTCTTTTATCCCTCTACAAAACAGGTTCAAAGACAGAATGAGCAGAGGTGTGAAAAAGAGACAGCTGAGGAAGGGGTCATGCACCTTCACAGCAACATGTTATGAGAACATACTGCCCAGCTATCTGACCCGTGGATGAGTGTCACCCACTGAGAGACATCCTTGTCATCCTGCCAACAAGCATCAGAAAGTTAAGCAAGTATAACCTATCTGCAGCGTTGCATTGCCATCATGAGGGAAAAGGAGGTCTTACAGAGACCCATTAACCTGCCTGGAATTTATAGATATTATTGTTCTATAAAAGAATAATTAAAAAGGTAGATACTTGTAGAATACAACTGTAGGAGGAAGCTGATGGGGCAGCAAGCACTAGTGCAAGCCACTAAACTCTGGGTGTTTCTGTCATGATGATCCTTTATTAATTCAATATTTAACCATTTAGAACATACAAGCCATACACATCTCAGAGCATTGAACCACACAGTTCTTTTAACTACTCCTTGCCTCTTCCACTTGTTAAATTTATTTGTCAGACTGGGCACTGGTAAGTTGTCAGGACTGAGTCTTACTTAATAAGGCAATCAGTATACAATTAGTATATATATAATATCTATCCCTTCAACCTCTTTTGAAGGCCAAACCAAAAAACCTTTCCTAAAAGCCAAACCAGACTTACAGCCATACAGCCAATGAAACAACTCAAATTAATGGAACCACTTCTCAAAACCAGTCTGGCATCCACATACCAAATATTTAAAAACATTTACTTGATTTTTATTATAGCTGTATGCTGTGCCATTGTTGTTATTTTACTGTACAGTGGTAGGCAGCTTGTTTTCACCATCAGGGACTCATTAAGTGTGAGTAATTTGACGCTTAATGACTTTTTAACCCTGAGTAAATATATTAAAATATCAGAGTGATAAATTCAAATTGAACTGCATTGGGTCTGGGGTTTTTTGTTCAATAATGTCTTCTGTAGAAAGAGAAAGTATCATTTAAAAAGCAATTTTTGATAAAATATATTCCAGATTGTTCACACTTAACTTTTAACATGCAACCCATCTTTTCTTTCTATGGTTCTCAGTCTTTCACTTTGTGGGATTTCCTTTCAGTTTATATAGTTTCTTCAGCCATGGTGTATATTCTTATATGGAAGACATTTGCCTATTCTCAAATCTTTTAAATAGTTGAATAATATTCTTCCCTTTGTTCCAGTTTTGCTCCATTCCAAATAAAGATTTAGAAAGAATCCACTCTTGTTCTTTTGCAAGGTATGGATTTATAAGCAAAGTCATGGGAAATAAAAACATCAACACCCCGACTGCTCTACTTGGACTTTTCTATGCCTAAGGACTCCTTAATCTCACGTGTTCCTATACCTCTGCCTTTTCATTTATGCCCTAACAAGAGGAAGTTACCATGCTCTAGCTAGTTCAAATCGACCAGGACAACTGCTGGACATCTGCAAGTCTTAGTCTTGGTCCACTGGGTGAAATACTGAAACATCTGAAGCTTTAAAAGGAGCTGTTTGTAAACAGTTTCATTTTTGCCTGCCACTTACGGCCACCGCAAAACTACCTGGGGACAATCATGAATATGGTGCAGATGTTCTACACCACCAGTTTTCAGGCACTGCCTGCAGGCACAGAAGTGAAAGGAAGAAGACCTTTAAGTTATATTATTCTAATGGCCACCTTTCTTCTTGCTCTCCACTGCACTGTTCTCCTGAGTTATGCTACTCCTCTCTCAAGAGGTATCACCAAATACCAGAAGCTTGTTTTATTCTATTTGGTAGAACTATCCATGCTTGACAAAGTACAGTTGCTGTGTTACAAACCTGGGAGAAGGAACTCTCTCAGAGTTGATAAGGAAAAAAAGTCTGCTAAATATTACACTGCTGGGTTTTTTTACGATACCGCGACTGAATTTACTGACAAAACTGGTGTTGAAATTATTAATACAGAAACAACTCAACTGCAACAGAATGGGCCAGAGTTTATTTTTCTTGTACACAGGACAAGTTCTGAATATGATGTCATCTAAGGCAAATAATGATATTCTGACCTCAGATCAATCCTCTGTATTGTTACGGTATTGATTATCATCTGGGTCTTCAGCTCTTAAAGGAAATAAATGCTGTGAAAGTAAGCTTTGAGAAAAGGTTAGGGGTGTCAGGCTGAAATGTGAAATTAAACTTTAAAGGCAAACTTAAGGGTAAATACATTTGACTATTTTTATCCCTTAATTTTGTTTGTTAGACTTTCAAATTTACAGAAGCCATTACTAATTTGGAACCTTAAAGGATTTCTTGCTTATTTATACATAATTCTGACATCTGCACCTAACAAGTTCACATACCACCCTCAATAAGAAAAAGCCCAGAGAACACAGATGCAGATGGTCTTGAGGGGAAGAACTTGAGTAAGATTTGTGATGGCTTTTTCCCCTTACGGTTTTATTTAGCAGATATCACATATGAGGCAAGACAAAAATGTCCCTAAAAAAAGCAGAAAGATGCTTTCTCAAAGTGCAGTGTCTAATTTAGTGGCTACATGTTGCTCAAAAACAATTTCCACAAAATAAACGAGACTTCATGAGTAAGTGACAAGGGTCTCTTTTGGCTCTCTAGTCAACCATGGGTTGACTCTGTTAAGTCTAATATTTTGATATTGCATATATTTTAACTTGAGGATGCTTTGATTTAATATTGAGAGAAAACTCAAAGCACTTGGTGTAGTCTCATAAGAGAGCTGTTTCTTGGAACACAGGAACTGTTGAGTTCAGAAAAAGAACAAATACCAATTTAAGTTATCCCACAGAATTAAGGAAAACAGATACTGTGTTTCCAAGCTGGAATTTGACATAATAGGACAAGACTAATACCACAGTTCTTGGAAAGAACTTATAGGACTTGAGGCTGCTGCTTTACTTCCATCCAGAGCTGAACTGAGAGCTATTGCTGCAGCTGATTAAAAAAACTGCTGCTAGAGAATTCAGGTATTTATTTTCAAGGTTTAGGCCATTTGCATTTTCAAGTTTCTTATGAACAGTTTAGCAAATAAAATCCTTAAAACAGACTTGTTATCTTAATTGTGCATTCTCTTCGAAAAAGTAAAACTGTGAGGATGCTCGAACATGAGAGCTAATTTTTACATACACTTCTCTAGAGTGAAAAATAGATTAAAAAAAGAGTTCCTTCACTATTGTGGTAAATAATCAAAGAGAAATACAGTTATAAGAAGGGAGTACAGCATCACATTCTAAAACAAGAATTCTCACCCATGGTACCATTCACTCAGAATTAGACTAGTTTTTGAAAACAAGTGAGTAAAGAAAAAGCAAGGGATTGGCCCACTGTGGTAGATCCTTGCAGAGTAGACAACAAAAATACATTCTCTTCTCCCTGAATAGTGTGTCAAATAGACAAATCAATGAAATACAATCTCCTCAAACTTGGCTGGGGCAGCATAGGCTGTATGACAGAGAATTGGCTGACCCAGTCTCACCCAATATCATGTGATGAGAAGTTTGTGCTGACCCAGAGACAAAACGGAGAAAAGTGCACAGAAATCGTGCAGTTTCTAATAGAGAACACACGTCTTTCCACTGTTATGTTCATTTAGGGAAGTCTGTGAATCATACAAGGGGTTAAAGTATGTTTTGTATTTCTCTTATGAACAGGAGGGCTTTATTTCATCTTTATCCATCAGAAAAAACGAAGAAAGTCTGAAATCCATTTTTGTCATTACAAAACCAGTTGAACTCTAAAGACTCTGTTTACCCACTTCAGAAGAAGTCACTCTTTTTGTTGAAGGAAAAGGATTAGCCTATTTCTGTACTGTATCATAATAACAAAGACCAGTACTTTTTTCTTTAATTCTCTACAAAAATAGGTAACAATGATTTAATATGTAATACTAAGTAAGGTATAGGCTGATAAAATGCCATTTTTCACTGGGCTAAAATACATGCAGCCCTTATTGATTCCTTTATTAAACAGATTTAGGCAAGTACTACATTGGTACTCAATGATGTTACTCACAGGAAAAGAACTTGGGATTGCAGAGAGAACAATATTTACATGTTACACAAGAAACTAAATCCAATGACAAAAAAACCCTGAAACACAACAAAACAAGTGAACAGACCCCCTCAAAGAAACAAACAAACAAAAAACCTTACAAAAACCCTCACATCAAAACAAAACCCCAACCCCACCAAACAGAAAATAGGCAACTGGTCACAGCAGCAAGTTTTACTTTAATTTCTACTTATATACTTGAGAACAAGGTATGAAAAAATCATAGGCATTTATTTCACCTACCTCTCTCCCAATGCAAGATTGTCTAACTTCTACTAGTACCTTAGCTGATCTTTTACTAAGACAGAATACAATTGTGTCAGGGTAGATATGATGTTTATGAAATAATTTTCTAAAAAAGGACTTGAAAGCCCAAAGGTGAAATAGATTACAGAAATGCAGAACATTTTAATTATTTAGTGTATTTCCTAATGCTTTGTCTGTCTTTGTTTTGTAGTATTCCAATAATTAGCAGTACAAAGGGAAGTGGCAAAAATCCCAAATTTATTGCACAAACACTAGAAAAACCATGGTAGCATTTAAGCTTTTACAATCCCTAATTTGCTGAATCTCGGCAGCAGGAAGTTCCTCCTATTAAGCACTACCTTCATTTTAATTTTCCTTAATTGCCATCCTTTCCTCCTTCTTATAACCTTTTGTTCACCCTACCAATTTTTTTTGTTTCTTGGTGTTTACACTTAGAATGGTTTTCCAGAGAGGAGACTGGATAAATTCACATTTCCAGTGGCATTTTATTTGCAGAGGCTGAAATCAAGGATACTGCAGTTATTGCTTTCATTATTTCAAAGTTGCATTGAATTTCATTTTTGCCTAAAATTTGCTCCAAATTCACTTTTGCATACTAAGCAATTAGAGTGATAAGGACTTGATTTCTGAGCAACCAAACTTCTCCACCTAGCCTGCTTCTTACATAATACTGTTGGCATTTTGCTACAGCAGGCAAATGGAAATTAAATGCCAAAAAAGTCAGAGTATAAGTGGAAAGTAACACTCTAATGACAACAGTATTTGGACATCCACCTGTTTTTCCGTGTAAAAGACTGCCTCTTTATGGGACCTTCAGAGACTTGTGATTGACTTGCTTACAGCACACAGTACTACAAAGATGTAACCAGCTTACTCCTTTCATTTTACAGCCATCACCACTACAAGAGCAGCTGTCTCTCTGTAAACACAAACAGCCAATAAGTTCCAGAAGGGCTATGCAACACACACAACCACTGCCAGAACAGTTTATAGGCAAATCAAGTTCAAAGGAAGGTAAGTGCTGGGGAATCAGCATTTTGAGACTGATGCTGAGGTGTGGAAGACAAGCTATGACATTGTTTTCACTGAGTACTGTATTTTTTCCAAAATAGTTTTCACCTCCTTTTTCATTTTGAAAAGGATGGAGAAGAATGAGGGATTTTTTGCAGGTGAAAAGGTTTGCTCAGACAAATTACAGCCAGATGAGGCTAGCTAAAGACACAAGGCATATAAGCAACGTGGCAATACTTCAGTTGTAAGCTACAACTTACTTGCAGCATCTTTAGTTTTTCATCTCAGTCTTGCCTTTCAACATTGTCCACACAGCTCTTCTCCACTTAATACTCATTGCTATTGCTTGCATTGAAAGTTTACCTCACACTTACAATATTGCTGCATTGTAATACTCCTGAATCAGAATATGCTGAGTTGGAAGGGACCAACAAGGATGACAGAGTCCAACTCTTAGCCCTGCACAGGACCATCCCCGAAGGTCTCACTATGTGCCTGAGAGCCTTGCTCAAATTCTTCTTGAGCTGTGTCAGGCTTGGTGCTGTGACCACTTTCCTGGGGAACCTGTTCCAGCACCCAACCACCCTCTGGGTGAGGCACCTTTTTCTGATATCCAGCCTAAACCTCTTCAGACACAACTTTAGGCCATTCCCCCAGGTCCTGTCACTGGTGACCACAGAGAAGAGATAAGTGCCTACCCTTCTTCCCATCTGAGCCTGCAACAAGTTTCTGATAATGCACATCAGTCCTGGCCTGCTATTCCAGTCCTTGATAACACCTACATTAATTCTATCAAACCATTTCTGCTGTTTCAAAGCTTCCTGCTACTTTAGCCTTGCACCATCCCTGCTGCTGCATCCCTGCCCATTTTCTACCCCTGGACACATAAGTCACCAGAACCATTACTTGTGTTTGAAAAGTTACCAACTGCATCAAAATAACTTTTTTTCCTAGCAAGGTGAACTCTTCCTTGATTTGCAGACTAAGACCTTTGTATTTTTCAACTCAACCTCCTGAAGTTTACATACTCTATGAAATTTCACAGTGACTGTCCATCCACCTTTAGGCAATGACTGCTGCTGCCAAGGTGGGAAGTCCATTGCACATTCTGAGGTTACTGGTCCCCCCCAATCTCCCTACCTTCCAAGTGCAAGAAATCTCTCACTGTAATTCATACTCACTGTAATTCATAAGCTTAAACCAATCACATTAAAGGACAAAAAAAGATCTTTTACACTCCTCTGATCCCATTTGCCCTCCCCTCCCACAGATGCACAGCTCAAGGACCTCTACAGGTTCTGCTTCCTGAATAGCTGATGCCAATGAGGCTGTGGACTGGCGTTGAATATATATGGATGCATCTATTTCTCACAGACATAAGTACATGATTTATTATGGACAGGAAAAAGATCTAAGGGTAATCAGATAAAATACAGATTATTTCCAGGTGAAATTATTTTGTCTCTAAATTGCATATAAGAGGTGTGCAGAGAGACAATAGTCACAGAATTGTTATCTAGAAGCAGAAAGTTAATTTATGTGATAAACTAAGGTAAAAAATTTTGATGAATGAGAACAATAGAGAAATGGTCAGTACCTTTGAAAATCAGCTGTCTTCTGCATAAAATGGGAAAATGACTGATCTACCAAGCACATAGCTGTGAGGTTTAGTTCATGAATGATTACAAAGCTTTTTCAAAACATTAGTTTAAAAAATGCTTAAGACTTAGAAATTCTAAGAGCTGATCCATTACCTAAATGGCACAGCATACTAAGCAATGCAGCAGCTCTAGCATAGGTCAACACATGCTCTTTCTTTGTAGATCAGCTAGGATATGAAATGCTTCTACAGAAAATATTTCAACTCTTTGACTGTCCATGCATGGATCTTCTCTGATTGCTCTCTGGCAATAATTTGTTAAGACCTACATGCTGATTAAAAAAAAAAAAAAAGATGGGCATGTATTAAGATTATACATAAGGAAGTATTTTCTTCTTCATTTAGTTGTGTTGGTGGCCTGGAAGCTTTCCTTCACTATAATTCTGGAGATTATTCACTGTGTGAAGGAATAAAAGCCAAATAAAGGAAAAATTTGTGCTTCATACCATCAAAGGACCACAGAAGACTGTAAGAAGTGTCTATTATAGTCAGATTGGCCGTAGTCACAGTAATGCCACAGAATAGGATACAAATGGGCTGCCTACATGGAAAATGAGTATTCGTCTTCCAAGTATCTTCATAGACTTTGTGGAGTAGCTGATTTCATATCTACACATTGGTTCTCTTCGTGTCAGTAAGTCTACATACATTATCCTGCAGTATATGCTCATCTCTTTATGCCTGCCTATTTTAGTTTGTATATCTTCTCATTTGTGAAAAATCACAACGTATATCTAGACCAGCCATAAAGTACTATCTTTTCCCATGTAAGTACTGCTCATAAACTTTTCAATTAACTTTTTGAATAACTTTACAGGAGCTTTGAAGAAAGTGAGGTTTTAAACTAATTACATCTTTCTCTCTCCTTTCCTTTCCCCATTTTGTCCATATCAAGAGATATAAGGCAATGTCAGAGTGGGACAAGTCTTTTTCCAACATTCCTAATGTGAAGCAATTCTACATACCCTTGCTCTTTTCCTTTAAACTGGTTCTGCACTGATTCCTGCTGTGTAGGTTTCTTCCTCTTCCTCTCCTATACTCCTTTCTGGGAAGAAAGGTAAGTCCATTGAAGAAAAGAAGAATGAAAAAAGGCAGCTTTGCTGAGTGATCCATTTCCCAGCAGACAGCCTATTGTGTCTGAAATGCATCTTCCTACTTGGACTGCGAGCAGGCAATTGATTGAAAACATTTTTTAGCGACTGCAAATGTGAAGTCCGTCTTCCCCTGTTTTGAGTAGTCAATAAGCAGGATTTTTTTTCCCTAAAAGCATTTAATCAAATTTTTATTTAGCTAGATGCATGTCTGCCAGGAATGAGACCCAGAGGTGCTTTGAGGGCTAAAAAGGTCATGGACAGTAACAACTTTCCTAAATGATGGAAAGAGGCATGCAAAGTCCTGAAAAGATCAGCACCCATCACCTCTCCTCTTCCAGCCTAGCACTGACAGTTTCTTTTTACATCTGTTTGGGAACATCCTCTCTCACTACCATAAATTCATTGCCCTATACTGAAGTTTAGGGGCTCTGTGCATTGCTGATCTGCTACACATCTGGTTTTGGAGGTGACCGAATTGTACAGATGGGTGAGGTGACTCACATCAGTACAAAATCTTAATGTTCTTTCTGAATCCATCAGGATGACAGGATCCTATTGTGCTGCTTTCAGCTGAGGTAGAATTAATTGTGGTGTTTGGTTGCCAGCTGGGTGAAACCACACCTATGAATAATGCTGTTAGAAACATATTGGTAGCATGTTTATCAGCATAAGACCACCTGAAACTCTGGGCTTGGCTGCAGCACTTAGAGCAGTGGAAAACCAAAGATTTGTCTGGGAACTCTGTAGGAGCTGGGAGCTGCTACCTGTCACAGTGCTCAGGTACCTCTGTGATTAGTAGATGATTATCTGACTATGACCAGGTGACGGTCCCTAGCCTGTGTTATGGAGCTCCAATTCCCAAGGCAGCAAACCTTGGACTTTTGATTTTCTAAGTGGAAGCAATCCTTGAACCAACCTGACCCCCTTTACCTGTAGGTAAACAACAGGAACGGGTACCACTGATCAGCTACAAATTGCTTTTAGCTGCAAAGAAGTGGAGTTCCACTGAGGTCCTGGGGACCTGAATGCCATGCTGTGATGGTATGGTGGTGTTCAACAGAAACACCACAGTGGGCTGACTAAATGGAAGAGAGCATTCAACCTAGTGAGGAAGCAACAAAGGATTACAAGTCAGGAGGCATGTAGAGCAGGCCTCCAGGGCAACCTGATTAGCTGGACTTCACCCTGCGTGTCTGGCCCAACAGCAACAACAGCATGTGAAAACCTCTTTATGATCTACTTCAAAAAGTGATTAGTAAAAAGCAGTAGGAAGGATATCAGTGTGTCACTCTGAGTCCATGATGCAGTAGACAGGGTTCAGTCATACAAAAATATTTTCTAATCCCCCTGCACGTGCTGTGACACAGGGGACATATGATGCCTTACTGAGCAGCTTCAATAAAGGAAGGAACAACTTAGGAAAACCTGAAAGAGCTGAGAGGAACTGTGTAGAAACTCTGCAAAAGGAATAATCTCAAGGAATTTTAAACAGTATAACTGGAGAAAAGCAGAAAGCATGGAGAAGTTCTATAATGTTTTTTATATCCAAGATCAGTGGCTATAGACAGGCAAGGGAAGTGTCTATCACCCAAAAACTTTGAATTTGTCATCCAGAATTCAGGCTGATTCTGGATTTAAACTTTTTTCTTACATTTAAGATGACTGTTCTTGACTTCAAATTCCTGGTCTCTGCATTGAGCAGAAGAAAGAGACAGAGTTAGAGCCCAGTAGTAATTAGAAAGTAATAAAGGGAAGAATTTACTATTCAATTTCTCTTTTTTTCATCTGTCACTTGCCTATAACTTGCCCTCACTCTTCCCTCCAAAAGCCAATAGACATTTTTAAGAAGAAACTGAAGGAATATGTCTATGATTTACTATAACTGCATATGTATTTCAGCCTCTTAACCTTTCATTGCAAGATGAGCTTATCATGAGTGAGAAATTTTTACAAAATTTTGTGAGACTTTTTAATGTGATGAAGTAGCATTGTCTGTAGCAATTTATAGCATGAAACAGTGAGGAATACAAAACATTTTGAATGGCCCTGGTTCTATTCTCAGCTGAACAAGAGAATTCAAGTCTGGACTTCAAGTATCTTCACTGAATGTTGTGATGATAGGTCACAACATTTGACAGCATTAAAACTTTATTAACAACATATTAGGGGCAGTTTTCTATCTTTTGCATTTAATATTCTTAAGTTTTTGCTACCTGAAACTTGCCCATTTCCACAGCAGTCAGACACCTGCAGCCTGATGATCCATCAGCTTATTTAAATACTGAAACATGAGAGATCTCTTACTAAGGATAGAAATGCAGGCCTGTAACCTTACAAGATACTCTTGACCACACTGACATTGGAATTTGATCATGGAACCCTCAGTGACTGTAAGACACACCAGGATTAACATACAATCAAGATAAAAAATATAGTGTGGTTGCTTATGATACATTTTAGATTTTGCAGTTCTACTTTTCGTTGTCTTTTTTTTTTGTATGTTTTTTTTTTTCTTGGGTGGGAGCAGGAGCTACAACAATTGCTACCAGCCATAATTTTTGTCACTTCTATTCATTTTGAAATGGTGCATCATTGAAGTGTGACACTTTTGCCTCAGACCTGATTACAGTGCAGTGGAAATTGTAGTCTTTCTTCACTGTGCTTACAATTCCTTAAAATCTTTATTTATATTGGTTTAAGAAGCAAGAGAATTAGCTCTAAGGCACCCATGATCTCTGTATAAATCCAAATTCATTCTGTTTTAATGAAAACCTTCTAGTTCTGTTTTAAACAGGGTAACAGTAAAAACCAGTGTCTTACTGTAACTTTGGGGCTGGAGGATACAGTCATTGCACAGGATAAGCATCTGCTCAGCTTGTGACATATGCAAATGTAAAGTCAAAGTGAAAAAAGTTAAAGGTTTTATTTCATTATGCAATTCTTTCTTCCTTCTCAACACTTTGAAAACACTAAGGCTAGCTGAAAAAAATCACAGGCATAGACAGTGACACAGCTCCAGTGATAGCTCTAAGGTCTCCCTGACATGCTTTTCATTCTAAATTGTGGTGCAAATGTTAAACTTTCATTAAAAGGGAAGGAAAAAAAACCATTTTTATCTCTTTTTGTTGAATGGAAACAGCTGTCAAAATACAACCAGGTCTTGTGATGGAGTTCTCTTAACCCAATTTTACAGAAACTTCTCTGCAGCCAGACTACAGCAATCTATAAGATGAAATTCAGTCTCCATCTGTGACATTACTGTCAATTATGGATACTTTAAATGTTAAAATTACCAAAGAGAAATTAAACAAAACCAAAACAAAGGGCAAAAAAAGCAATAAAATAAAATGCACACACACATTCCTCCCCCCAGTCTCACCCCCACCCCAATTACATAGCACTACTACAGAGTTAGAAAGAAGAGATGGTTTTTGGGCGCTTGTGAACATTTTTCTAAAGTGTTATTTAATAGTAGCCTGCAGTCAAAGTATGGCAATCTAACTTCCCCTACAGAACAATTCTATCCATGTTAAGAGAAAGAGTGGGTGTTGTGAAAATCAGAAACCACTGCATAACAGAAGGTCTTATGTTCCACCTATGTTACCCCAAATATTTAGCTAGCAAAAGGAAGGCTAAAAAGCTGTGATTTTCCTACACATAAATATCCCTACAGGGAAGAGAGTTGGTAAAGAGGAAGAAAACTTAAGCTAAAAGATAACACTGGCCCAAAAATAAATTGCAGTACATGGGCTAAAAGTAAACCATGGGATGCAAATTAGAAACTCTGTCTCCAAACTACAGGATTTGTGTTCCATTGCAGCTCTTCAGTAACACAGTATAGGAAGAAATCCAAGGAGTTAAGAGAGAGAGAGTAGTATTTTATTGAAAATAATTAGTTCATACACCTACTGGCAGTAGCAATAGCTTGGGCTCAGTGACCCACGGCTCTTTTCCAGCCTTAAGGCCTACATCCTAAAGGAAGAAAAGATATGCCAGTAAGAGAAATCACTTAGAATACCCCCACCTTGATCACAATGACAACATTGTACTTGTGCTTCCTGCAATGGTGCTGTGTGCTCCTGCAGCCTCGGTGAGTGCTCTAGCAAGGAGCTCCTGTCTGAAACAGGACAGGACCAGGCTCAGTGATAACACCAGGATTCATTCTTGTGAGCTAATGGAGATGTCATACAGAGTCAGGGAACTAACCACGAAGATTTACTGGGAAATGGGAAACAGATACTATGCTGTGCCATTTATTTGCTATGAAAACTTGTCAGCTGTCCTGGAAAGGTATAATCTTCCTAGACAACTCAAAGTAACAGCAGTCTGACAATACAGTTTTCCTGTCAGAATAATCGTTATCATGCTATTACATATCAGGCCTTGTGAACCCAGCTGTCTTTATAATGGTGGCAGCTCAAAGCCTTGCTGTGTGAAACAAACCCGTCCTCTCTCTCACTCCCACCCATTACAAGCCAACATTCCCCCAATAATATCACTCCACTTGTACATAACATGTGATAGTTCCATGTTTAAATAGTACCTTCAGATACCATGGCAGCAATCTGACCATTCTGAGGAGACTGAAAACTGGGTACAGATTTCAGGTTTTACATGTAAAAACCTGTTTTCCTCAGTCTCTCCTGTCCAAAGCATATCTAGGAGATGAGTTTCAAAGTTTCTGGTTTAGTTTAGCAAAAAATACTATTTCAAGCTTTATTACGTTACCTTCCTGAAAGGGAATCATCCCCCAAGCACACACACATCCGCTTTATATAGCAAACCCTATTAAACACATTTAAGACTGTAAATGTATTACAGAAAGATGAAGGAATGTGAGGACATACATGATTGTTGCACAGCAGTACCAGCAAAACTGTAGGACAGCTTGAACATGTATATCTAGGAAGAACAGGATTCTGAAACTGTTTTGGTTTTTTTGGTTGCAAAGACAACTGAAGAAGCAGTAAATATATATGAACTGCATGTCTCCTATGACACTGCACTTACTTGAAACCTGTCACCTGTTTATGTCACACGCTGCCATTATAAGTTTCTTAAAAAAAAATCAGAAGTAGCAGAGCTGCCAACATTATGTCCCTTCCTCCCTAAAACTTTATTTTTCTCATCTAAAAGGTTTCAGTTCTGTTTTGGTTCAGGCTCGATACTACTTTGCTCAAACCAAACTTTAGCAGGAAGTATCTGCTAAATAGTTTAAAGAAACAGCAGGCTTTCTAGGCAGGCAAATGCTTATACTTCCTGCAAATTAGCTGTGGCATGTACGCAAATGAAACAGTACAAAGAAATACAGTAACACTTGGGTCTCATTTAGTATTTCAAATAGCAAAGCATTTTTAGTGCATCCATGCACATCAGAGTCTGCACAAGGAACACAGAGCTAATTTCATTTCTAGCAGTTGTCTACACCAGAGGAAGAGAATACTGTAGGAAGTAGCTTTGGTTGCTGAATTACATCTCAAAGTCTACCCAAGTCACATGAATACCACAATATGACACTCCCCATGCTGTACAGTATGTACCCTTAATAGCAAAGCTTAATTTGTAATATCTTTGCTTTCATCTTAAATAATCAGCAGCACAGCCAGACTTCATGAATGAAGATTTTTGCAAAGGGCTCTCCCCACGTGGGTGGGTCCTTCAAGCCTGCACAGTGAATGTTTTAGGTGAGGCACAGCTTGCACGGAACTGGCCCCACCTTTGGCTCCTGAGGTTCCTCTGCCACGGCCGAGCAAGCTTGGACAGTGACAGTGAAGTCCTCAGAACTAGAACCTACAGCCCCCGGTATTCCCAGGAGGTCTCCCATCCAAGTACTAACCAGGCCTGACCTTGCTTAGATTCTGAGATCAGACAAGATCAGGCATCAGGGTGGCATGGCCGTAGTTTTCATCTTAAATAAACCTTGCAAATAGTGGATAGTTCCAAATCCCATGACTTTTGTGGAGTCCAAGAATATCCTGAGAGAAGACTGTGTCAAAGGAACACCCGTTACAGCATTTGCTACGAAATTACATCGCAAACTTGAGAATAATAGCCCTATTATGTAAGGCTTATAATTCAACTTTTCATTTGACACGTCCTTTGTATACCTCTGAACCAAACAGGCCGCCTTTTCTGAATGGAACAACAGTTCTCATTTCATACGTCTCATTGAAGCAACACCTCTATAGAGCAGATGGGTCACCTTTGCACTACACTCTGTGAAAAGAAGTGTCATTTAAACATGAGGCTTTATAACAACTGCAAATGGAAAAATAACCAGCATGGATTTCTGATCCTGGCAGAACCTGTCTGCTTGCTTCTATTTGTATGCAGTTGCAGGATGAAAGTCTGAGGAAGAAAAAAGAAGTAATCTCAAAAAACCTAAAAGCCAATACTTATGCCCCCAGCTTCTGTTACTTCTTTCCCCTGATGTTGGCTGGGAGATAGTGATGGGCTGTGTGCATGCACACATGTACATACAGACCCCTTACACAGCTGTCAAAGAAAACCCAATTTCAGGAGTGCAGCTAGCTGAACAGAACTCAAGAAGCAAACCATGTATAATCCCACAGTGCTCTCAACAACTCAACAGTGTTTATTGGGCATCTGCCTCGGTCGCATAACATGGTAACATTCAATTCCTCACTCTCTCAACTGCACAGTTCAAGAAGAAACCAACACACTACTTAAGCAACTGTTTTTTGTCTGGCTGATGCATGATGCCATATGGCTTACAACTTTTTTTTCTCTCCAAGCTATGAAGTCAGAAGGAGCACAGAGCTTTTTTGGAGGATGGCTACTGCTTACCAGTCACAATTTGAAGCCATTTTCTTCCACTGATAGGAAAGAGAAAGACATTAAAGAAATGCACCTTGTTCGTGGAATTGACTTTAGCTACCTAACGCCAAGTGACTATAGTTAGCTTTCAGTCAGAAAGAAAAAAGGGGAGAAGAAAGGCATCATTAAATTAAATTATGCTAGCATGCACACGGCAGCTGAAAAAAAGTCCTTCATGAAAAGAATGAGGCACTTTGTAGGCTCTCAAATGTAGAAAAGCATAGTACTGACAACTGTTCTAATACCCAGAACAGTCTTCTGCCTCTCTCTACTCTGAAGAAAATAAGGAATACACATATTTTAATTCAAAACATAACCTCATTCTCACAAAAAAAGTTAAATATACACATTGAACACGTTACCCCTATTCTAACACAAGGAAACACCCACAAAACCAGACCTACTCTTCTGCAAAAAGCCCCTAAACAACTATTAAGAAATAGAGCTGAATTGACAAACATACTGAGATCCATAGGTTTCTAATGTTAGCTGTCCCTTCCAGGATACATCCTGGGATATCTGCAAGTCAATATGCCCCTTATTTAACCCTCCTTGAAGAGTAAGTGTGGTGGTGCCCAGCCTGTGCTGGGTTCTGCAACGGCATCAACCACAAATGGTTAGGCCACTGGACTACCTCTGTAGATATGCATGAGCTGAGAAAAGGTGATTGCCCAATTTGATGTAAGGAATAGACTAAACTTTCAGACAAAATTTAAAAAACTTTCTGCTTTTTCTTAACAGAAATAAGCATTTCCAAAATTAGGGCAGAACTGGATGTAGAAGTGTGCAGAAAGGTCTGTCAGAGTCAGATAATCCCAAGTTTATGTGCCAGTATGTCTACAGAGAGGAGAAAAAGGAGCATGTAAAGGATTACACAGATTAAATCCAAATTAGATTATGCTGACAACTTCCTGAGAAAATACATTATGGTGAGATTTCTAGCCCATCAATCTCTTACAGATCCTTATATGAGAACTCTTAAAAGAGCTTCGTATCAGACTTAGTACTCGAGAGCCTTCTCAGTTATCACTGTTACAGGAAGATGGGTTGCAGTCATAAATCAGCCAGGGAGGACAGGCTGCTTTTGGAGAGCATACAACTACACTGGGACTGTGATCTTTGCTCTCTGGCAGCTGTTAGTTTTCCCACACTATGCAACACCCATCTCCACATAAGACAACCTGTCTTAGGTCTCACTGTGCTACACATTACCAAGATCATTGGCATAAGTGACATTTTTATTTCAATAACATAAGCAACACTGCTCAACAGACACCTATAACTGACTTTTTTGTGTGTAAACAACAGGAGCCCTTATATTCAGCAACATTTTATAGAAGCACATATATCTGTGAAGAATTAGTTTAGATCTAATGATCAGACATGGTAACACTCAGCCTCTCAGCCCCTTTTAGTGCATCTCAGAAGTGGGCAGGTGGTAGCAAGTTTATCGCATCCTGCATATGTTGTAACCAGGAAAAGGGTTTATTCCATTACTGTTTTATTTCCCTTGAGATGGGAGCTCTACTGAAGAAGAGGTTTTTTTCAGTAGGGGAGCAATTAATAGCATTACTTTGTCACACCTTGCAGCCAGGTATTCTTCACTTTTCTCACTGCTACAGGTAGCTCAGACCTCACATTCTATCTTTATTTTCCCTAAATGTAAAAGATTTTATCTCTTTTCCTCCCAGTACTCCTCTTCACGTTGCACATTCCTTTTCTTGTTTTATTTAAAATTAGTAAAGCTGTTATTCAGCAGCTGGAAGAAAAGAGATTTGATGAGACTCATCTATTGTTGAGACCATGCTGACCTGGATCTTTCACTCTTCTCCTTCCCTCCCCAGTGAGCTGCAGTAATAAGAGCTCAACAGCTCTAAAAGCAATCAATATAGAGATGACGTGGGCAATTACCAGCCTGGACAACTCAAAGGACTTCCAGTAAACAGATAAAGAAAAGTAAGTTTTCTGAAGCCAAACTATTCCACCAGAAGCCTTTGTTGAGGTGGAAAGGCACAAGAGGTAGTGGTGGTGAAATAAATCAATGTCTAAACCAGATGAGGAAGACTAAAATGAGGGCATGATAGGTGGTATGCAAGCTGGTACAACAGAAACAGAGGGATCCAAGTACACAAGGACAAAACCTGAGTTTGTTCCAGCAACTGGACCATTATAACTCCACTGACTACAGCGGTACAGTGGAATGTCATCATTAACTTGCTATGTTTACAAACTCACAGTCATACAAAGGTATACTTTGAGGATACATCAAAACGGTAATTCTATTTCTCTTCTCTGTTTCAACTCCTGCTCAGAAAGTCTGCAGCATCACAGGAAGCAGCTCATACCTCAATACTTCCCTTTCTCTGGAGTCAGAACTAAATGTATACCCTTGAGGAATGCTTAGAGGGAAAGCACCACAGCTATGGCATGACTTCACATTCTTCCATCAGTCTTCAAGATGTTAATATAATCCTTGAGTGTCAGGAAGCTCAACCCTCCATATTAATCATCTCACTAATGCTGTACTTCCACCAGTCCCATTAACATAAAATAGAGCTTAAGGAAAGAAAGTTTTGCTTGCTCTCTTCTTGCACATCGGTTGAAAGAAAAATTCTCCCAGATCAAACCATTTGCATTTTCTTTGTCTAAGTGGTTTCTTTTGTTTTCTCATTACCCCATTTTTATTTATATAGACATTCCTTACTCCTTCAACTATCTAATTTCTTTTCCTCTTTTTACCCCTCCATCTCTGACTCAGAGTGTTTGAGAAATCTGAAGCCTCTCCCTCTCCTATCAAAACTGTGCCAGAGGCAGCAAATGAGACGTCCTGAGGCTGCAGTGCAGCCCAATGGAACCGTTTTTCATGGCTGGCAAAGCTGTTTCGCCACATGGTGCTCTGCATCAAACAGCGCTGTACAAGCCTCCTGCACCCTCAGGGGTTCAACTCAGGCTTCAGCAGCAGCAGGCAGGTGGTCTGGAGAATGCCTGACTCTTCAATACTTACTATTGGACTGGGGGTGGAGGGAAGGAGCATAAATATTTTTTGTCTGTCAGTGACAACAGAAAAGGGAAAACAAGTGGCACCTGCTGCTAATGACAAACGATGCGCTCAGGTTCAGAAAGGCTCATTCACACAGTAGGCAGATAGTATAAATGTGGGCTCTGAAATCCTGAGCAGCTTAAGTCACTGGCAAAATCTGGATGAGGAAAAGAGGAAGATAACTAGGGCAAAACAGACCAAGCTGAAGATAGTGCTATCTGTGTTGGAATGTTTGCACCCCTCATCTCACAACTTCCTTGAACTAAAATTTTGTCTATATACAAAAACTGGATCATCAGTTATTGATTAGAGAAGCCAGCATTTTTTGAGACCTGTAAAGTTCAGGAAGCAGCTATTAGAAGTGCAGATTGTTACGCTGTTAGTGGAAGGACAAAGGCTAGGACAGGATTAATCTAGGACAATAGAGGTAAGCAGGGGCCTTAGCCATAGGAGTTCTGGTATCAGCCTCCAAATATGAGACTTCTGCCTGTTCATTAACATCCACACATGATCCCAGAACTTCTGCTATAACAGAGTCTCCAGCAGCCATCACTGCTTCTGTGAAAATACTGTCCCCATGTGCCTGTGCTACGACAGGGGCATATGTATCTGCTCCGAGGCTAAAAAGGGAGCCTTGCCAATGCGGTTCCTATAGTAACAAGATTCTCGAAGGGAGGAAACTATTGCATCCATTTTTGTCACATTAAGTAGCAACTCACTTGCTCCTTTGTCATTGTTCTTTGAAACAGAGGGCCACTAACCAGATGCCAGTGAGAGGGAAATACTGGAGCTCACTGCACACCAGGCCTTAGCTGACACCTTTGGAGACTGGGCATCATGGTACATATCAGCTCCAGTGCTTCTTGGAGACCATTCAATGGACCACGGTTCCTCATACCTATGTTTCTTCACTTTTGCTAAATCTCAGGCAAAACCATTGTGAATATTCTCATGGGAGTTTTTTAGGAACAAATCGTAAATGTATGACTTGATGACTTAGGTTTGGATTATCGACAGGAAGGCTGATAAATAGTTCTGGCTTGAGTGATAAACTTGGATATCAGAAAGTAAATCTAGAGGGAAAGAAAATCTATCTGTCATTCTTGGTCATATCTGCAGAGCCTGAACTGGCAGCTGGGATTTATTTTCTTAATTCTGAACAACTTGGAGCTCTCCTATGACCCCTAGTACCACCTCTCAGGCTCCACCGATAATATAATAACATGTTTCATTTTAAAGTAAAAAAGTTCACCCTGGCTTGCTATCCCTCCCAGGTTGTTTGGGGTTTTTCCCTTTGTACCCGCCTTGCCCATCTACATTTGCCTTATGCATTCAGAGTGCCATGTGCATAGCCTATGTCCTTTGAACAAAGTCTGAGAGAATAGAGACTGAAGTGAAATTCAGAAAAATAGCCAAGCATAGTGACACTCTGCACCAGAAACCCCAGATTCTATTTCAAGTCTGTACAAACACAGCTGGGTCACTGCAAGACTTACCACAGTACGGACTGTAGGATCAGTCCCAGAGTATCTTACACCCTTAACCCTTCTGCTATGGGGACATCTTGAGCTACATTTGTTGACCAGTCTTAGAAACACATCCTTCAATGGCAGGCACTTGCAGCAACAACTAAGCAGTCTAAATTCAGGCATCTGAAAAACAACAGTTTAGCAGAATTGGGCAACATCCAGGGATTTATGGACACTTAAGGCTATCATAACTCACCAAAAGCCTGAAAATACATTTTATTTTCTTTCACAACTTCCTAGTTCTCCCTTGGACTATCCTCAAGACTTGCTATAAAGACTATAAAGTCACATTGATTGTACAGAGCATTAAAGATGAGCATGAGGTAAGTACCTCCAAAATGCATGCCATATAATAGCCAAGTATAAAAATGGATTTGCTATAGCTGTACTTACAATTACCATTTAATTTAAAACTAGTGATCTAAATTGCTCTATTGCATAAGGGAGTTCCTGTGATGTTAATTTTGCAATGTTATACAGAAGTGTGCTTTCATTCATACAAGGTAGGGAATGAGTGACCAAGCCATAAAGCAATAATCAGAATAAAAGCACAGGCTAAGGAACAAAAGCCCAGATCCCTCCTGCAAAGTGGATCTTTCATCCATAGTAGTTCTACAGTATACTCTGTGAGTACTGACCACAGGAATACATCCTGGCTAGTGGTTAGGACATGAAAAAGAGAAGTAAAATACATAAAAAAAAGTTAATGCATACATTGACATTAAACTCTTAGTTCAGCCAAGGAAGTAAAGTGGTGCAAGAAGCACATCTTGAAGCAAATCAGCCAATGGTCCCCACTTCAGAGTAAGCTGAAAGACAAGTTGCAACACATTTAACATACTCCTATGATGCACAGCAACTTGCTCCTCAGCCCCACATTAGAAGCAGCCCAGAAGAAGCCCATGCATCCTCAGAAACACCTCTTTCACTTTACACATATATTCCCATTCTGCCATCCAACTTGCTAATGTACACAATGCCACTGCTTATTCTTTTAAACCAGGAACCTTCCACAATTACCCTGATATACACAATACCCCAGTCATGAACTAATTTTTAAAATCCTAGCTAAGCAGTTTTCCACCCATTTCCAAGAAAAGCCTACTCTTTGGCATGCTGTATCCCTCTTCTCCTGTAACTACTGCTATCAGCTCCCTCCCCCCAACAGATTTATCTAACTGCATATTAAAGATCCAAGGCCCTTCTCTGACATGAGATAACTACTTGCATGAAACAGCTAAGAAAGCTCAGAGAAAGTCTGCAGAAGAGGTAACAATTTCAGAGAGAACGAAGGTTAGTGAGACCAAATCATTCATATTTCCAGGATTTAAGAGGGAAAGCACCAACATAGAAAGCTAAGAAATCCTGAAAAACGCTAATAAATTAGTCAGGCCTGTTGCTCTAACAGAACACATATGCAAATCAAACTAAACACCACCTTCCTCAGGCTGCTCCCTACAGATTCTAGACTTTACTCACTCTGCTTCTAAAGTACATTCAAGTGTTTCCAGAAGATTAGAAACTCTCACAGCATTGATGCCCAAACAGATAGCCTACAAAGGAGGATACACAGTTCCCAGAAGAGTCACTTAAGAGTACAAGTAACGACAAACTCATTATCTTCCAAAAATGTTGCCTATTTACTCTCATAATGGTTGTTACCACCTTCATGTCTCTGTGCACCCTGACATGCACTCATCTGTACACATGAAGGGCATGTTTCATTCTTTTCCTGCCTCTTCCCTTATAGTTACTCCATAAGTTCACCATGGCTTACACCGTAAGTTCACCAAGGTAGGGAATATCTCATGGTCTCTTTTCAGGGCAGACAATAAGCTCCTTGTTTTATTATTAGGGTTCCACCACATTAAAGTGCTATTGATAAAAATTAATAAAGTTATCCATGTGGCTCAGATGAGTCAGTGCTGTCTCATCACAAATTTTCCAATAAAAATAAAGTTAGGGCACCTTCACTGAAATATAAAAACTGGCACAGAAGAAATACTTTCAAGCATCTAAGAACTGTCCTGAATATCTTACCAAGTGTAGAAACCCAAACCTGCACACTCTCTGCTAGACTGAACTCAATCCAAGGTTTATTCAAGTTTTATCCATCTAAAATGATGTTTAAGTTTCATCCCATGCTTTCATCAGCTTGGAAACTCAATTGTGCCTTGCTCCCAATTATCTTCTATTCCCTTTATTGACCTTTACATCTTAGAAAAGTCTTCATTCCCAGCATAAAAACCCTGTTTGCTTCATGTCTCCTAAAACAACAATCTTCTCAACACTCACTTCTATGAGCTGCTTTTAATGTTCGCTGCCCTTTACAGGCCTTTTCTATTTCAGCCATTTCTTTGTGATCAGACTCCCATAACTATACCTTTTACTAATTTTGTCAGTAATTTATTAAGTGAATTTAAAAGCAGAAGCACGTGCATACCCTTTATGACCTGAAGTCCTAGTGTCTGGACTGAAATGGGACAAGGTGGTAGGAGAATGAAACACATTGGAGCATGTCTTCTGAGGAGGAAGCACCCTTCAAGGTGTTTTCCTGCAGAACATTAACATTACCACGGAGCAGGAGGTAACGGAACAAAAATCCTTGAAGAAATAAGAAACATTCGAACTAGCATTGATCAGTTAATAGTGACATTTCTGTAAGATACAGACAGGGCAATGGGGGGGAAGGGAGGAGTATGATAACATTAATAAGCTGAAAATGCTGGTGACAGCAGGGAATAAACAAATCTGTTCTGACATAGCAAGAGTGGATCTGAACGTCTGCCACATTAATGATAACTAGAAGAAGCTAGGCTTTCCTTTCTGCCCTTTTTTTTGTGTTTGGTTGGGGTTTTTTGTGGATAAGGGTAGGGGAGCAAGGAAGAAAACATGTCATATAAAATGGACAATGCAACTGGTATTTATTGCCTGTAGTCCACTTGGAAAAACAGATCTGCTGAAATAATAAAAATATTAGCTTTTAGTTTACCAAATATCAAGGGATAAGCATGCTCTCTGTTGTTACTGTTGTTAAATATTTATACTGCTGTACATAGAAACAACCACAGGTCACACACAACTATCACAAAGGATAGACCAGATCCAAGGACACAACAATAAAAAAAAAAATCAAAAAATGCAGGAGGAAAAACCAAATGCATGGGTCAAGTAAGACACTGCTCTGAAAAATCTGTGTATTCTTTCTCTTTTAAGCAATCTCATCTTTCCCCCACCACTGAAGAACCTGATTTGTGTTCTGTCATCCTAAATCTAGAGTTCACTGCCCAACTGAGCGGAAAAAAACTTCAAAATCCCATTCATTCCATCTCCTTTACAAATTCACCTTTTTAGTATGAATCCTCCTATGCTCTCTGTCTCTATGACCTGAATTCCATTTTCCATCCTGGGATTCAGGGCCTTTTGCTATGGGAATGATCAAGAGTCAGGACTGGCTGGGGGACAGAAAGGAAGGTGTTCAGAGCAGAGTTCTGCTATGGTGCACTGGCTACTCTTCCTCCCTCGCACTCCTCTGGCACACACTCCAGGGACTAGCTGGTTCAAATAGTATAAATCACCTTACAACTCTGCATTCCAACAGCAGACAAGTATTCATGAGTTCATTTGAAACAAAGGCACTACTACACTAGCATGTGCCCTGAAACAGTGAGAAAAGTTAATTTTATCTTTGTGGAGGAAAAAAAAATCAAGGTTAGGGGAAGATTCAAAAAACCCCACAACATCATTATCACCTATAAAAGAGTTTTTGTGGAAATTATAATTTAGAAACACAAAAACTTTTCTGGTGAAAAATGTATTTTTGCTTCCTAAATGAAATATGCTTCCCATTTTCCCTAGATGCTAATAAAATGTAGAAGAATTTCCTAAGTATTTCTGTATGTAATCACTTTTTATTTCATGGCTCTGGAAACATAAACCACAAAGAAATTGGGAACTTCAGAGTCTGTAGTTCTTCTCCATGTCCCAAGTTCCCCACCAGGCAAGGTGTCAAGAACTTATCATTATCCCATACCTCTTGGACAATTCCAGGCAGTTTCTTTAAAATACCAGAAAAGAAAGGAATAGAGATGGCATGTAGGCAGCTAAATGGGTGCCCTTCAGAAAGCTAGACAAGTTTCCATCCAAAATCCACTTGGTTTTAGTCAACAAAATATTCACTTGGATATTTTTCTTTTTCTTTTAGGGAATTAACATTTCCAATTAGAAAATTCTTGACCTAGATTCAATGCTCATTAATCAGTGCATATTACTGAGCACAGAGGACTAATACATCTGTGTATATACAGACATGCACTTCCTTCCCTGAAGCACTTTGATGTCCAAAACAGTGGACTACAATATTTGAGAGATGTATGTGTTACACAGCCTCAGGCATACTGCACCTGCTGAAAGGGTTGGAGAACTGCCAAACATCTTTCTTTTGGAAAAAGCATTTGCTTTAATATCTGCTAATTCCAGGAAGGGGGCTGTGCTCTTCTTGTTTAGTGGTGTCTTTGCATTTGCAATGAACAAAAGGGACAAGGCAACCATCTGTGGACGCTTCATAGAAAAATAAAACCCCAGTGGGCTTCTTATACAAGGAGGAAAACAGAAAGAATAAGAGATAAAACAAGCTGAATGAAACAAGCTGAAACCCTGAGCTGACTTTTCTACAGCAGATTTGTTAAAGCATCCCTGCCCAGACAACCCAGAAAGCCTTTGAAATAAAATATAAAATCAAAAGCTTTCCCCAAAACATTTACTTTTGTTTACGATAGTTTTGTCCTATCTACTTAAGAGAAATGGGATCCTCCCCCTCCCTGTGCATTTTCATGGTCTTTCAATGGAACACAGTCCAGACACCAATAAGCAATTGATATTCTGTGATCAGATTCACTCATCATTAATCCTAGAATTCATAAAATCAGGTAAATAGAATTTTCTAAATCCTTTCCCTTCCCCCATGTGTTCTGCTATTTCTGCTCACACAAATACCACAGTTAATATTAGCAAGAATCAGCATAACCTGACTGCAAATATGGTCTCATATCTCTTAACTTTATCAGCATCTCAAGATTATTACTAGCATGAGCTAAAACGCAATGCCCTTGGTATAAAACTAAGGCTTCACACTAAAACAAAAGAGTGAATCAGCAAAAGAAAATGTAGCCTCCTCCTTGTATTGAAGAGTGAAGTAACAGCCTTCTCTCTGGAGATTTCCACTAATGAATTCCTGCTTTAATTGAAGCTGCAGCCAATGCATGAGCTCCAAATGGGCCTCCCTCTCCTTCTCTCTCTAGGTGATGCTGTGCAGGAAAGAGCTTTTAAATCAGTCAGCGAACATAATGAACTCCAATTTCCCTTTGACAAGGGCAAAATTACAAACATACACTTCACTTCCAGACAATTAATTAATTTGTTTACATGATTTCTTTGCTTTGTTTTACTTTCATGATTGTTTTTCCCCTCTACTTCTTTAGGCTCTTTAACTCTCTAAGGTGTAGGATTAGCTTTTGACAACTCATTCTCTCTCAGGCATGGAGACATGAAACTACAACAGAGATGAGAAAGCTTCTGCAATTACCTTCAGGCTTACTGCTAGCACCCAGTGACAATGTTAAAGCACACATGACCATTCTGGAGATGACAGCATTAATGTTTGCCCCTTGTCAGCAAGGTAAACACATTTGTTGCCACTTACCAGCATGAAGACAGGCTTCTCAAACTGCTCGTATCTGCAAAGACTACAATCTGACTGTAAAAGATTAATTGGATTGACTTCCAGGGACAAAATTCTCCCCTACCAATGGGATGAAAAGCACAAAGCATTGAAGCAGTCAGCCAGAGCCAACAACCACCAGTGCTACACACAAGGACACACAGTTTGGCCTCTAAACTCAGTGCTCCCACTCTTGTGGGATAAGGAAGTCAACCTCAAAAGCACTTGGTAGAAATAGTAAAGGGGAAAAATGAAAAGGCATGGTGGACTCATGGTGGACAGGAGTGATAGATTTGACATAGTGAATATGAATATTTTTTTCCTTGAAGAAATAATGTTTCTTCTACATAACACCACAGACTAAATCCCTCTAGCAATATCAATACTGTCTACATTACCACAGTGGTGCATGTTTAATTTCATTTCTGCTGCTACAAATATAGGCCAATAAATTTGACAACACATCTGTTATTTACTTGCACTCAACACAAGCATATTCATGACATTTACTTTGCCAGTTTTAAATTTAACAGCTTTCCTTTTATTTATATCTACTTAGTGAAAAGTGCTCTGGTGACTTTCCATATACATGCAGTAAGTGCAGCACATTTAACAACAGTGAAAGATTCCCTTGGCTATGTACCATTACTGCACACATTTCTGATTACACAGAGATAAAATATTTGAAAGTGGTACAAGATTGTTGCACTCATTTTGAATATAACTTTTAAAACTAAAACATGCCTGCAGTTGTCTCATCAGCAGAGACCCAGGAATTCATTTCAGTGCATCACAAGTTACTGACACACAAGTGAGGTCCTTCGCAGGCTGTGACTTACACACAAAGAAGCCTTACCATGAAATACAGGTGCACTCCTACCCCCTCCACTCTATCATTATCCTTTTAGAGTAAAATGTGAGTAAGGGCTTAAGAAGTTTTGACCACAGGTATGTAGGAAACACCTCAAACATTACACAGCAAATGCTCACCAGGAGCGTAACAGCTTTCTAAAACAGTGTAGAAAAGTGAAGAGTGCATCCAGGTCAAGAAGGACAACATTATCACAGGAGCACGAACAGAAAATAGTACCTTGCCCACATTCATACTGCTGACATGGAGGAACCAGGGACTGAGACTGAAGAGAGAGCACAGCTACATTGCCTTGCTCTTACGCTGCTCCTGAGGTGACTTACCTGTCCCTTGTGGTTGCCAGTCTTCTGTCTCCAATACCATAAATCCAGTATTACAGTGGTTAAACCATACAAGTTTGCAAATAAAGTCAGACAGATTATAGAAGACTAAGGAGGAAGAAGAAAATTCATAAATAAATACAAGAGTGCAGACGTGTGAAATTACAGCAGTAAGATGACTTTTCCTGTCTGACCTCTGGCTTGGAATTCTCTGCATTTTCATTGTATTACAACTGGAACAAAGCTCACTGACATTTGAAAAACCCATACCACTACTATGCATTCCTGTAGTGTGGCCTTTTGGTTTTAGTTGTAGTTGTTATCTGCATAAACTCGAGTCCTTAAATAAAAGAGCACAAAGATGTTAGAACAACTCAATAACCGTGCTATGCTTAACAACAAGGCCGTCAGCCCATGTTCAGACTTTACAGATGCCTCAGACTCAAGCATGGTCTGTTGCAACAAAAACATGCCGGTAAATTGAAGACCATACCACAGTAATCTGCTTTTCTAAAATGAGGAGTACACAAAACCATGTACATTGATAACAGTTCACACACAGCATGGGGTCTTTCAGAATCTGTTCTGCAGCTTTGTAGATATAACAGCTTAGCAGAGAGAAAGAATAAACAGTGAAGAGGAACCAAGTATGTATCTGTTGAGTGGATGTGGATAAAGAAGCTAAACTATAAGTGTATGTGCATGTGCCTCTGTGCAGGAGGACAATGGGGGAAAATGGGATGGCACAAGACAAAATACCTCTTCCCACGACCCAGACTGATAAACAGCTTTTACAGTCTAAACTGTGATTTTATCAGTCTCATTTTGGTTGCATTCTCTGCATTTGTTCAGAAATTACATTGTCTCCATTGATCAGTATTGTAATTATTGTCCTAAAAAAAAGCATAATGAACTATAAAACAACATCAGTATTGGTTAACTAGCCTTTGGCTTCATATTACAAAACAAGTCACCTGAACAAAGTAGATGTCTTTGGCAAACTTATTACACAAAGAATCTATCATGCGAGAACAAGTGGTGTCATCTACCTGTACTTGTGCAAAGCATTTAACACTGTCCCACATGGTATCTTTGTCTCTAAACTGGAGAGATATGGATTTGATGAATGGAACACTCAGGGTATATGGAATTGGCTGGATGGTCACGCTCAAAGAGCTGTGGTCAACAACTCAACCTCCAAGAACAGGGACGAGTTGTGTTCCTTGGGGGTTGGCACTGGGACCAGTGCTGTTTAACATGTTTGTTGGCACCATGGACAGTGGGATTAAGTGCACCCTCAGCAAGTTTACCAATGACACCAAGCCGAGTGGTGCAGTTGACACACTGGAGGGAAGGGATGCCATCCAGAGGGACCTGAAGAGGTTTGAGAGTTGGGCCTGTGCAAACCTCATGAAGTTCAGCAATGCGAAGTACAAGGTCCTGCACCTGGGCTGGGGCAATCCCAAGCACGAATACAGTCTGTGCAGAGAATGGATTGAGACCTGCCTTGAGGATAAAGACTTGTGGGTGTTTATTGATCAGAAACTCAATACTACCCAGCAAGGTGCAAAGCCAACCACATCCTTAGGCTGCATCAAAAGAAACATGGACAGCAGATCAAGGTGGGTGATTCTGCTCCTCTATTCTGCTTTCATGAGACCCCTTCTGGAGTGCTGCATCCAATTCTGGGGTCCTCAGCAAAGGAAGGATATCAAGCTGGTGGAGCGAGTCCAGAGGAGGGTCACAAAGATGATTAGAGGGATGAAACACATTGCCTGTTAGGAAAGGCTAAGAGAATTAGGATTGTATAGCCTGGAGAAGAGGCTTCAAGGAGACTTTACAGTAGCCTTCCAGTATTGAAAGGGGGCCTCCAAAAAAGATGGAGATGGATTTTTTACAAGGGCATGCAGTAAGAGAATGTGGGGAATGGCTTTAAACTGAAAGCAAGTAGGTTAGATTAGATATTAGGAAGAAATTCTTTCCTGTGAGGGTGGTGAGACACTAGAACAGGTCACCCAGAGAAGTTGTGGATGTCCCATTCCGGGAGGTGTTCAAGGCCAGGGTGGTGGGGCTTTGAGCAACCTGGTCTAGTACAAACTGTCCCTGGCAGGGAGATTGGAACTGGATGATCTTTGAGGTGACTTCCAACCAAAGCCATTCTGAGTCTTTGAAAACAAACATGCCCTTTTATTATCATTATTTCAACAAACATTTTCTTTTTGCCAGAAGGACACCTAATAAAGAGTTACTTTCACTGCACTGGAAAAGCTGAACTTGTAAACCAATGGAAATAAATCCTGCCCATCATTTTTCCTACTTTTTCAGTCTCTTCTTCCTTTATTTTGTTTTGGGTTTGTTTATTTTTTCCTCTGCTCAGGAGCGAGGTTGAACTCCCAAAAGCCAGGGAGGGTTACTGGTCCTCTTCCAGAAAGGAAGGATGGGCTGAGGGTCATTTGCTGGGAGGGAGCAAATCTGTTTCATAGGGGTCTCGGGGAAACTGTGCGAAGGAAGCAGTAAAGTTTTCCTTTTCTTCGCCGCACTTTGTATCCTAAATGTTCCTTGGGAAGCTGCAACACATAATTTAAACCCATTACACATGCCACCCTGGAAGCAGAGCCTTATATGCCGAGCGCATGGGCTGTCCTATTATGGGAATCAACTTTGTTTTGAGGGAAGCACAGAGCATTGCTTCTGCGCAGGTCCTGGAATTTGAAACATTTAGGGGCCTCCAAAGAGCACTGGCATTAGTTACCATGCCGGCTGGGTGGAAGTGAGGATCCCTGCCTGTCCCTGCCCGGGACGCCGCAGCCCCTGCCGGCAGCCAGCCCCGAGCGGCATCCCACCGCGGGGATTCCTGCATCCCACCGGGGGACTCCTGCCCTCTCCTCTGCAGCGCTGCTGGGGCTCTTGCGGGGACACAGCTGGCACTGCGCAGGGACAAGCCTAATTCAGCAAAAGCCACTGGAGCAGGAAAGTTGGAATACACTTTGCCAAGAAATATTTTGCTGTTGTTTTCTTTTTCCTCTGTTTTGTGGAGAGATTTCATGTCTGCTCACATGCTTTGGTATGAGGAAGTGGAAGATGATTGTAAGTATGAACAGACTGACATAATATATCACAATATTCACTTTGACAGAGCAGTGTAGTACTGCACAGCCCACTAACAGCATGCATTTTTAAATGTTTACTTTTCACGTTTGAAGGAGGATAACGCCAGAAGAGGAAAATAGATTTTTTTTTTGTCTCTGTTAGGGGGCTAATATCCTGTATATTATATGTATAAAAGAAGTCCTCCTGAAACAGTACCCAGCTATCCTTTGAATAAAAATACATTTCTTTCTTAAGTCCACCAGTTATTAAAGCATGGGGTTAAAAAGAAAGAATTGAGAAGACACACCGATACACTTGAAAAAAAAATAGTGTCATTATTCTAATAATTTGGCAACACATCAAAAGAGTAATCAGTTTCTTTGAACTTTAATGGCATACACAGTTTCATTGCCTAATATTAACTTACAGAGTAAGAGAGCTCTTCTTTGTTGGCTGAACTGTCTGGTATCAACCAAATGAAGGGGTGTCAGTTTTGTTCGAAGGGAGCAGCAGCTGAGCTCTGCCATGCATTTCCCAGAAAAAAACCAGGCATCTTTTCCAGACTTGCACTTGTTTGTTGGTTTAAAACTACCCTTTCTGAGCAATATGAAGAAAAACAGAGGATGACAACAGTAGGAGACTGAAGAGAGCCAAGAATGAAAGAATGACAGAGAGCTCCAAAATCCATCTACCATCCTCCCAGATGATCTTTCTTCCTTCCCCACCCAGGCCCTCAGAACAGATTGTGCTGGTGAAAAAAGTGTCAGTATTGTCCAGGCATAATCTATCATCCCTGCCCCCTGCTTTATTATCTGTTTTGGCTCTTCCACTTTCAGCTTAGTCCTGTGTCCTTATGCTAATAGAATTTCTGTTTTTCTCTCTTTTCTGATCATGAAAGGCAGGGGAATACATACACTGTCATTTACCCCCATAAAATATAATGGACTGCATGGTCACTAACTTGTGATGAAGACAATCTAAAAATAATGTTAGATTTTGTTCTGTGTGACAGGAAATAAGGTTAAAAAAAGAACATTTCAAGGTTCAGGTGTGGTCTATGCCATACTTGCTTTCCCTTTTTGCAAGATGAACTCAAACTGTGTTTTCCTGTGCAATAAATAAGATTTAGATCAGTGAAAAATTTTCTAGACAGTTTTGTACTCCTAAGAGAGCTCTTGCAGTGATACCACCCTTTACTTATTGGACACAGTCTGACAGTTCAAGTAAGGTAGAATAATGAGATCATCATTATCACATGTGAAATAATTATGAGACATTTGCTTGACTTCTGAAAATACTGGGGGTGCAGTTGGGAAGAAGAAATGTCATGGGTTTTTCCTAAGGGATTTGCTCCTGTTTAGCAAGAGGAAGATCACACACTCTAAAGCAAGCCACATAGTGCCCAATCTTTTTCAAGAGTCCTCTTTGGAGAGAAAAAAGGAGAATTTGTTTTCTTCATTTTTCTATAAACTCCATTTCCAAGGGAATCACATTATCAGCCCAGATTTCTAATCCTCAGCCTTGAGGAAGAGACAATGCTGCAAGGGAAACCAGGCAGGTGCTTGCTAAGTAAGAAGGAAAGATATTTGCTGCTTAGTTCAAAAGTTGTAATTGCACTCTGAAGATGTAGGAGGTAAAAGAAATTAAAAAAAAAATAGTTGTGTTAGAGCTTTTGTAAAATATGAATGGAAAAACAGAGTTGCATCTAGCAGATGAATAGCATTCATGACAAGAGCCATTAAATCACTTGCTAAATTATGTTATGTAACTATGTTCATATCTAAAATGACAGGGTGATATCCTTGTACTTCTTTGGAATTATTTAGCTGATTGATTTCCTCACCTATATCCTCGGCCTTTTAAAGAGCATGACATGTTTCTTTATATAATTTTGTATGTTATTGTCAAGGTTTTTTATAATTGTATTTCAATAAAAAAGGAAAAACCTGTATCTGCACGTTGAGATAACGTGTGCCCAAAATAATGCTCTCAAATTTATCCACAGCCTTTGGGAACCTGTAACTTCTACTTGTTGCCTGTGCTTCCTTCATTTCTTTTTCTGTGTTAGATGAAAAATTCTGGCTCTTGAGGGTGACAGTGGTCACTTACACCTTTGCATTGTTTTTTAAATCTGACTTTTCTTAAAGACTCCTCTTCAGCCCTCCATCCACCTCTGCATTCACCTCTTAGTTTTCTATTCTGCTCTCTCGTGTGCCACAGCAGTAAAGACAGGTTCTCCATTCCCTGCCCTGTCTCACTTTTGCTGAGAATGACCTTTGTGGAAACATAAAGGTATTTATTCATTGCCAAGGGCTTTACTTTTTTCCTGAGCTATTCAGTGTTTACTACTTCCTGAGTTAGACTGGAAACTCCTTGGGGCAGAGGCTGTCTCTTCCTAGATTTCTGCAGAGTCTTTGACAATGACACCTAAATAATAAAGTGGTGGGGAAATGAGATATCATAAATTTCATTTTGTTTTAATTATGATGAGATTACTGTGAACTTCATTTCAGAAGCCAGTCTCCCTAGGGGATTCAGTATCATATGCTGTATTTCTTCCTTCTAGTGGATATAATCCTCTTTCTGCATCCTTATTTTGACATGGAACCAAATTCTGCTTGCAGTCACACACAGGCATCCTCTTTCTCTGCTTGGATTTGCACAAAGTAGCAACTAAAAATAGAATTAATCATCCAGCATGGAAAGGAAACTAATCCTGCCTGAAAGTTGGTGGCCACAAGGGGTCTCTTATAGAATGCCATCGTGTACCATAGCAGGGGTCCATCCAGGTTTTAGCTCAGATCAGAAGAGCATTTCTGAAGCAAATTCCCAGATGTCAGGTTCCCTGCTTATGACTGTGTATCAGGGCACATCTGGGATGTGCCCCGCATCGTTTTGGGAGAAAGTTGAACCCAGAGGTACACTCTGGGTTTGGCTGATGGTCACAAACTATCACTGTGTGGGGGACATGGGGGTCACACTGAAGCCCCTCCAAAATGGGCTCGGTGACACACACACACCTTGGTGGGGAGTGCTGGGGTGCAGGCTGCTGCTGTTGGGCTGATTTGCTGATGCCCAAGACAACTCAGTGAGACAGGAGGAAGCTGGAAGCAAATTTCATTGGATCATGGATGTGGGCACAGAACTGCTTGGAAAGTCACTCCCTAGCTAGTTCAAGGAGGGTGATTTATCCTCTCTGCTCCTATACAGTGTCTGCTCCCTCACTCTTCATTCCCAGGCTGCCCACGGCTCTTTGCAACAAGATTATTGATCAGGGGACTACATTCAAGGAACAGGAGCCTCAGAGTATGTTCCATAGAAAACTGGTGATCCTGTATAATTAACGCATTTGCATTTTAAATATCTTTTTTTAAGGAAACGAGTTAATTATGTTACTCATAGAACATAGTTACTGGTCAGATCATGTTTATTACTGAAGAGGTACAATATTTGTAGGAAAAGGGTTAACTCTTGACTAATACTGTGATATTATTCAAAACACGGAACTGTCCAGGGGGTTAAGTGTTTTCAGATGATCTCCAGAGGAAACAGGATTAGATTCATATATTTTTGCCGTGGATTACTGTTAAACAAAATCACATTGAACCATATTGTGGACCAAGCAGCCTTGACTTGAAAAAGCTGACTTGTTGATTTCCACAGTACATTTTCAATTAAATGTTACCCCAAAGCTTAATTATCATTTAGGAGGATAACCGTTGTACTGTGTTATAGCTAACCGCTGGAAAAAGACTTCTCGATAAATTTAGCGGAACTTATAGCATCACATTGCTGTCGAGGAGGATGCACTTGTGATAATACTGTATCACTGTCAGGGGAAACAGAACGGCATTGGGAACGTTAAATTATTGTTCCTTATCGAAGACTGAGCTGTGTGGAAAGCAGAAATAATGGTTAGTGGAGTGTGGCCTTGCAGAATGTTTTGCCAACTGGGCCGCAGAAGGGAACAAGCTCCTTCATCTTCCCAGAAAAACACATGTGGAACAAAGGAGTTGCTTGGGTTCAGAGTACTTGTTACAGAGACCACAGAAATTTCCCTTCTAGGTTACTTGCCACATGTGCAACATGTCAGAATATTTTTAATAATGTGTTTTGAAGGACATAAAGGCTGCATTTTAAGACAGTCATAATCTTTCTTTGTTTTTCTTGTGAGTCATCTTTTAATTTTGGGGTATTATTTTGAGCCTGAGGCTGATAATACGTGGGAGGTTTTCTGGTCCTCTCTGTCCCTAATTCTGTATTTTTAAAATAATCCATATCTATATGATTAATTGTTTTTCTGCTATATGCAGTCTTTTATTCTAAAGGCAGAATACAGTTTTTAAGTATGACAAGCATATGTTCCTGTAATTTTGGATATGTTCAAACAAGATAACAGTTAAGATGTCACATTTATACCTAATTTCTTTCTTGAAACTCTTCATATTCAGCAGACACAAAGTAGCATAGTTTAATAATAATAATAATAACAAAAAAAAAGATGATACAGTTATAAAAGTTCCCTCATAGAAAACATTACAGAAGAATGTTAGAGGTAAGGGTGTTTTTTTTTTTCTTCGCCTACTTTTCCATGAAGTAACATAATGTTTTGAGGATTCCTTAGAAAAAGAAAGAAAGAAAAAAAGCTAAAAAATCTTCAGTGTGTAGAGATGACCTAAATGTGGATCCAGAATATCACATTTTGCTTACCTTGCCCTTGCTAAAAGATTCTGAAGGATCCTGGGGGCCCTAGTGGTATATTATGAGCCCTCCAGAAAAAGAGTGTGAGTTTGAGTCAGGCTAAGCAACACCTTTGTGCCCATTTCTTTTAACCACTTCATTCCTCTGCCTGTCAGTAATTTCTGAGAAAACTGTGGGTCTCTTGCCCTCCAGAAGTATCCCAGTAAAAACAGAAACACCAGCAGCCAATATCTTTAATATAAACTTGGGAAAAAGAGGGGCAAAAGCTTAGTTGTAATGTGTACTGGACTAGGTACAAAACACTGTTCTGCTGGATGCACGATAACCTGTATTTCTTATAAAGTGTGGAAGTTGTTATCACTTGTGAAAATTCAGCTATGCTGACTGCAGGATCGTGGCTGTGAGCGCAGGATGTCCATGGGGAACCTCCCTGTCTCACCCCCCGGGTGCTTGCCTTGTTCTAAAATTGGCGCCTGCCTGTGTGGCTGGGCGTCTGCACACATGCACACTGTTTTTTACGGGAAATTATCCATGGGTTTTAATGTTGTGTAGCACAGGGAATTGAAGGAATTCAAGGGGTGATTGGAATTTGACATCTCTGCCTTTTTATTCTGAAAGATACTTTGATTAAAGTGTTGGAAGGCCCAGCTAATGGAGGCGTTGCTGCTATTTCAGATATACAGGGTATGAGACTTGAAGGCAAGCCAAATCACAATGGAACAGAATAATGATGTCCTTGGTTTATTTTTCACTTGGTACATTCAGGTTTTGATTGGTTTCTGAGTGAGGCAATAGTTTTCTCTCCCAGAAAGTAGTGCTAGTCCTTGGAGGCTCATAGCCTGTTGTCAAAGCAGAAGTGCTTTCTTGTGAAGGGCGTGGGCTGCAGTGGCAGGAGAGGGGGGAAGAAAGGAAGAAATGAAAGAAAGATTTCTTTATTAGTCTTAACCAGGTACAAGCTTCTCATAAGAAACATTTCTGCAGTGAGACCTATTACTACTTCGACACAGCTTGCACTCCGTTGATGGTGTGCATAACAAAAAAGTTGTTGAGAAATCTGAGGTCTCTTCATCTGCCCTCCTCTCTCATAAGTCTCTCTGTGCTCATCACACAAAAATACTTCAATAATTTCCTTTACCATGTTCTCTCAGTGTTTGTTTTTCCCCCAGTATTTTAGCGTTTTTATTTGGAAAAGACTGTTCTTGAATTATTTCTCTCTGAACAAACCTCAAACCTTCCTAGCTGCTGCTGAGCTTGTGCAAGATTAATGCAGGCACTGTATTTTCTAAAAAGTTAATAACATTATATAGTTAGCATTATTGGAGGTGTTAAAGAGCACCTTAAGAAGTTCCTGGGTGGTGGATTCTGTAGATAAGTGGATAGAAGCCCTTGACAGGGTCTCGTGTCAATGGCTGATGCTGATGATAGGAATAACTGAGAACATTTGTGTCCTTTTTTCAATATGGGGAAAAATGCTGTTAGACATAAACCCATCCTGTCACATTCCTGAACTTAGAAAGTATGAGTCCCCAACCCTTCCTGGCTGTCTAATGCATCCCAAAGCTGATCATCTCATAAGAAAGGAAAATATGAGAAAGTCTGTTTATGTCTGAGGGAAGCAAAAAGGCCAGAGGTGCTTCTTGCTGCAGAGAGATCCAGGTGGAACTACCCAGAGGCAGCGATCCTGCCCAGCTGAAAAGGGGAACTGCTCAGCAAAATGAAGGGAAAGAAGAGACTGAGAAGTTACAACCTGTAATGGACTGATGTTGAGCTTGTGGATGTGATGTGTGCAGGCTCAGTAATTCAAAAAAAACCCTCAGTTTACTGGGGTTTTTTGTGCTGCTTTTAGTAAAGGCTATTAGAAACCCCAGATTATTTTACACTAGATTTCAGGAATACAACAGTATTGCTTTTATTCATTTGACTTTATTTACTCTGGACCTTTTCTTATCATGTGATTTAGTTCACGTTTTATACTTAGTCCCTGCCCCACCCTTCCAAGCCCAGCAAACAATGCTGAAAATAGAGATCAGTATATTTTTATACCAAATCCTAAGATCACATTTATAAATGCTTGGTTGACTGATGGTTACTCACTCTCAAAAAATGCAGAAGATCCAGATTAAAGTGTTTGCTCTGCTTATACTGTGTTTACAGAGGAGAAAGTTTCAGTTGCATTGGATGTTGAATGGAAACCAAAGGTGAAGCCAAGTAACTTTTCACAAAAAGGAATTCTTGTTTTCTCGCCAACATGAGAACAGTTCCTTTTATAGTAGTCTCTAAAGGACAAGCATGTTGTAGGCTTGATTCTGGCCTTTCTGTTTTTCCTAATAGTTAAATAAATCAGTTCTGAAAGCTCTAACGAGCATGGAGGGAAACCTAAAACTGTGAAATAAATGGTGGGTTCCAGGATAAGTTACCGAACAGTAGAATGTATGACACTTACTCTAAACATAAAGCTTTATAAATATAAGAAATTATCACAAATCTATTTTTCCCCCATAACTCTTGAAGTCTCATGGTACCCTGTATCATTGCATACAAGATGGGTCAGTGATAGTATTGTAGATTTGAAAGATGTTGCTTGATCTAGATACTTTCTTTCAAGTAGAACTTGTACTAGTTATATCAGATTTCTCTATTAAGAGTATAAGTTATTATCAGTGAAATAGTATTTCTGTCCTGATTACCTGATTGATGTAAAGCTTTAGAGAATGTAAGTTGAAGCACATTTTTGCCTTAGGAAAGGAATCTATTGGATTATGTTGTCCGTCTCTATTTCCTGTTCAAAACAAGGCATGTCTTTACAGAATCAATTCAGAATTACTGCTGGTTTTAGCACAGTTGATAACTTAATAATGTTTTTCTACTGTTACAGATGAAAACCATAATTGGAAACATTTTATATTTTGAAAGAAACTGATTGACAGTGAACATTGACCCTTTCAACTTGTAAGGACAAGCCTATTTTTCTTAGGGCTGAATTGTGAGGCCCAAACTCTTTCTACTAATACTATTGTCAGCTCTCTTATTTTCTCTTTAGTCCTTTTTCAATTTTCCCATTTTTCTGAGTCATGCACATCCATTGCTGCACTGCTTTAACTACTTTAAATAAGCACTTTCCTCCCCAAGAAGGCTTGCTAATTTTTGCATGTTATCTTAATCTGGTTTAGCAGTTGTTTTCCCGACTCTTCCCAGCTGCTGCTGCTGCTGCTACTGCTGAATTGATTTATTTTGCTCTTGAGATGTTGCAGGCAAATGTGAAGCGAAGTTTACTTGACCAGTAATCCTCCCCTTAACTGAAGGAAGGATATTATTTGAATAAGGACTTGTTCAGAAGGTGGAGAGAGTTCTTTCCTAAATCTACTTACTGTAGACACCAAAGTTATTTGCTTCTTATCTGGTAAATTCTTATCTAGAAAGTGAAAAATGTCTTAGCCCTAAATAGTAACCAAGAAATTCATTTTTTTTCTGGTGCAATAAGTCTATGGAGGCTTTTTTTTGATGGGGTATGAGTTCCTAAGAGGTGTTCTGGGTGTCTTGGAGTGTTTCCAGAAACTGTTGCTCAGCTTATAAACTGATGATATTTCATAGACCAGCTGAGGCTGGAAGACGCCTCTGGAGATCATCTACTCTAATTCTCTTCTCAGAGCAGGGTCAGTGAGAGCAGGTTGCTCAGGGTAATGTCAACTTGGATTTTAAACATCTCCAGGGATGGAGACTCCACAGCCTGTTCCAGCAACTGGCCATCCTTGCAGTAATCTATTTTTCTTTTTAAGTGTCTATGGAATTTCCTCTATTTCCATATATGCACATTGTCTCTCATCCTGCCAGTGGGCACCAAAGAGAAGAGTCTGACTCTGTCTTCTCTACTTCATCCCATCAAATATTTAAAAATACTGATAAAATCTCCCTGAGCCTTCTCAGCTCCAGGCTGAGCAGTCTGAGCTTGCTCAGCCTCTGGACATCTGAAAGGTGGTCCAATCACATCATCATTTCTTTATGGCCTCTTGATGGACTCACTCCAGTATGTCCATCCTTCTCTCCTATTGGTGCACTGGACTCAGTATTCCAGATTTCTCTGACCAAGGATCAGCAGAGAGGTAGGATCATCATACTTGACCTGCTGGCAACAGTCTGCCTAATGCGGCCCAGGATAACATCAGCCTTCTCTCCTGCAGGGGCACACTGCTGGCTCATGCCCAACCTGATGTCCACAGATCCATTTTTGGAAAAGTGTTTTTCAGCTCTTAGATCCCCAGCTTATATTGACTCATGTGATGGTTGTCCCCTCTGTGCAGTACGTTATACTTTTCCTTCCAGAACTTCCTAAGGCTCTTGTCAGATCTCTGGCTGGACTTTTTACAGCTCCAGCCTTTGAGCCCAGCAGTTCAGCTAGTTTTCAGTACACCCCACTGGCCACTTACATAGTCCATACAGGGATTTTTGGGGAATCTTATGGGAGACAGTGTTGAAAGCCTTGCTAAAGTCAGGATAAATGGCATCAACTAGTCTCCCTGCTGTCACTCAGCCAATTGCCTCCTCATGAAAGGCTGTCAGGTTGGTCAGGCATCATTTTCATTTGTAAACCGCTGCTACCTACTCCCAGTCACCTTCTTGTCTTTCATGCAGTGGGAAATGGTTTCAAGGGTTATTTGCATGTTCCTAAGAGGATTTTCTGCATCACTTTCCCAGGTTGTTCACATATTCCTTTCCCCTCTTGAAAATGAGTGTCATTTGCTTTCTTCCCATTCCTCCAAAATCTCCCACAATCACAAAGGTCTTACTCAAGTAATCGATAGTCATCTTGCAGTGACTCCATGTTCTCTCAGCTTTTCTAACTAGTGCAGAAGGTGACTATAAAGAGAGATTTGGGGTCTTTAATGCCTTTGTTGATGCCAGTTTTCTGCTGGGCACACACACAAACATCAAAACTGTCCATATATGCCTGTGTGCCCATATTATAAACTACCTGCAAATCAATTTAGAGCTAATCTTTCAGGATATATTCATTTGAACTCTAGCTTATTTGAACATCCTATTACTGTAAAGCTTGTCTAATTACATTAATATGTAGTGGTGAATGTCCATTATTTGTTTAAAGTCTACTCGAGTTCAAAGACCATTACATATATAACACCAAACCTGCAGTAGTATCAGCATATTTTTTTGAAAGTTGTTTAAAAATTAGGAATTATCGAAGTGTCTGAGGTGGTACTGTAAATTATTTGATCCATATTCTGCGAAGGAATGGTTATTATTTTGAATACTTGTGAGAAATTTATTCTGAGTGCAAAAATTCATAAAAAAATAAAAGACCTTCAGTTTAAATAGTTTTGAGCATGTTGAGATTTTAGTTTTGATGTCTTTGATTAAAAATCAAAGAAATAAAATGTTTAAAATGTTTGTGGCCTTCCAAACGAGTACTGAGTGTACAGTGTACAGTCAGTGTGTGTTGCTCATAGAAGAACCGTGGTTAACTTTGCCACTTTAATCATTTAGATGCAGATAAATTCTGTTTATTCCATCTTTCTTTTTATCTGTCTTCATAATTTTTGTTATCTTCTTCATTTTTTGTAGTAACTTCAGATGCTTCTTGATTATTTTCTTGTAAAAACAATCAGTGTTTGTAATAAGAGATGTTAATTATTTTCCAGGCCATATTTCTTTACTCCACCTAAGTTATAAGCCTTATTTTTAATTGTATTTTCACTTGTTAAAATGAGGCAAAGACAAAATTACCTGCTTTTTAATCTGTTAAATAGCATATTCTGCAATTACATGAATTTGTAGCTCAATTAAATGCTAAAGTTTAGCGTAAGATGTTTGAATGAGATATTTGAAATATAGACTTATAGTCAGAAGTTATTCAGTTCCGTTCTAATGAAAAGGGCTCCCAGTTGGGAACCTACTGGAAACCTGAGGACTCTGTTTGGAAACTTAGAAGATGTACTTCTATATAACAGCCTTTCATTAAGATGGAGTGTTTTTTAGCCAGAAAGAAAATGTATGGTGTGTGTTGCAGCTTCCAGGAGTCCTTACGTTAATCTCACTTCTTTGAAAGTTATATTCTGTTTTAGTTTTACAGCATACAAATTTGCAACCTCTCTATTTAGTTTTATTTTATTTTGTTGTAGTCTAATTTGAAACCACTGCAGCCTGTTTCTTGGTCTATAGGTACACCAGTAGCTGTGGCCAGTCATGGGAAGTTACTTTTAGAAATCCACTATTTCCTTCTCACACAGAAGCAGCACAACCCTCTGCAATTGCTTGAGTCTTTTTCCTGATAAATACCATGTGTTTTTTTTGTTTTAATCTATGGTGGTTTAATTCTGTATTTTCTACACAGCAGAAATCCCTGGATTTTTTTTTTTTCATTTTCAAGATGTTGAGGTTTTTGTTGTTTTGTTGTTATTGTTGGTTGGTTGGGTTTTTTGTGAGGATATGTTTCTGGGGAGTTACTGTACCCGAGTTTGGAATTTGGTAAGAGTTTTCAATGTACTCCTTATGCCATATAGTTTACAGCATGCAGTTTGAAATATAAATGAATGTGTCAAAGGTTTGCTTTGTGGATATGTAACACAATCAATGGGTCTACAAGCATTAATTGGATATTAATTGCCAATATACTGTGCAATTAATATACTGTGCAAAATTCCAAGGGCCAGATGGGATTATGAATTTGCAATCACTGTAAACAAACTATTTTTTAGTCAGTGAGTTTGAATACAGAAATTAAACTGGCAGAAGAGAGCAAGAATGTATTTTCTATATAGACAGAGAAGGTTAGGTGTGGCCAGGGCTGAACTCATAGCTGGAAATGAACAAAGATATTGCTAGAAAGAGGAGAGTCCTTAGAGGTGAGTTTATGAAGCTTCAAGCACCTCATGTGATGGCAGTGACAGTTACTAGCTCTTACAGCTGTTGTCAAAAGATCTAGTCATTCTGAAGCATATCACACATGATCTTAGAGGAATGAATGTATAAATCATTATAATTATTATTGATACAGTATAACAGCTGAAAGTACTATTTGTGGGAAATCATATGCACACTTCAATTAAGCCATAATATAAATGCAATTTAAAATGTAACTGCAGATTAAGTGTAACACTCAAGCCTGACTTCATGCAGAGAAACCTTCTTACGGGGCCTTAACTGTTAATAATATCATCATTTGTAACAGACAAAAATGTCAGTGCTGTAAGCCAGTCAGAACTGCACAAGAAAATCAGTGAATCCTTGTTTCTGTAACTAATGCAGTTAGTACTCCAGTCTCATTATGCACAGAGCCTTTCTGCCACAAGATTTCTTTATGGAGGCCGACAGGACAGAAGCCAGTTGGCAATGCAGTTCAAACACTAGCAGAGCAACTACATGCACTGAGGTCCCCACTTGGTGTAACCATTTATTCATGTATTCAGGTCTCCTCAAGGCAGTTAAATGCCACCCTGATGCCTGACCTCATCAAATGTCAGAAATTAAGCAGGGTCAGCCCTGGTTAGTACTTGGATGGGAGACCTCCTGGGAATACTGGGGGTTGTAGGTTCTAGTCCTGAGGACTTCACTGTC
>JAOXXN010000065.1:43025046-43043599 GCA_026770055.1 Myrmophylax atrothorax | reverse complement strand
GGGGGGGGATATTACAAAGGTTATAGAAAATTTAATAATCATCATCTGGTTCATTTGACTATTCCATCACAGGATCTGTCCTCCGTTCTAGGAGGAAAGACAGACTGACTTAATACTTTCTATGGCACAACTACTGAAACATTTATTTATCAAGAGCTTTAAACTGCCCAAGAGAAAAGCAAACTTAAAACTGTGGAAAATGCAAAGCTCATGAACTAGCTCATGAACCTCTTTTTCCCTTCAGGATGCTCGTTCTTCCCTTGACAAACCCTCTGAGATTGAAACTGATCACCATACTCATCACAAAAAGCAGACACTGCTTGGCAGGAAACTGTAATTCCTTTCTTACTTTAAAATATGGAGGAGCTTTTTTCTGTACAAAAAAGAGGAGCTATAAAAGCTGCAACACGCAATGGAAGCAGCAGTTTGGATCATGCCTGCTTTCTGTGTTTGTCTTTTTTAATGACAGCAAATTAATACAAGTCACTTTCCTCCCCGTATGTGCGCATCAGCCAACAATCGGATTAGACAGTATGCTACTTCTTATTAGTTACACTGCATTAAAAAGATTGGAAGAGGAAAAGGAGGAGAGTACAGAAATGTTCCTAGAACTACTGCAAGGTCCAAGATAGCTTATGTTTGAATTATAGATTTCTCTAAATCTGGGATACTGGGAAGATTGAGTTTTTTCCCAAATCTGAATTTGCCATTGGGCCTGTTGGGGATGTTTATCATCTCAGAAGGAATTTAGGGATTAGTTGCTGACTACATCAGACCCAAGATGACCATGGGCACATCAACTTACATGTAACAGATTGCAACTCTGAAAATATTTCAGTAATACCTTAATTTCCATTATAACAACAGGGTTGGTCAGACAAGGATCATGCTAGTTCACTATCATGTATTCAGCACTGGTCCTAAGTGGATACCCAAGGAAAACAAAGAGTACAGGAAGCCTATTTTCTTAAAATATGCATCCAGACCATGGGTCTTTTCATCAATTAACTCAGCCTCAGTGTGGTCTGTTATTACAGTAATCCCGAAAAGATCTAATTTTCAAGTACTTATCCAGTCTCTCCTTGAATACATTTAGAAGTTTTCCATTCACAGTAATGACTTACTAACCTTTAGCAATGACTCGCATAAATCTGCCCGTGATGGAGCAAGTTAAACATTAGCCTGCTGTGGGCCCCATGAGCAGAGGCAGCCTACAGCGCATTGTACTCTATTAGCAGGACCTTAGGCTGTTAGTAGATGAAGTGATTATTCCCATGTACTCAGTGCTTGTTAGACTGCATCCAGAATAATGCATCTAATTTTGGATTGACAAACTGGAGCAAGTTCAGTGAAGCACCACAAAGATGGTCAGGTGGCTGAACTCCCTATCTTGTGAGGAAATGCCAAAGAATTGGGATTTATCAGCTTGAAGATGACACAGCTACAAGGGGACCTAATGACAGTCTTATAACATCTGCAAGGAGGTTATTGAGAAGCCAAAGGCTTCATAGTGGTGCACAGACACAGCACAGGATACAACTGGCATAGTTTCAAGTGGGAGAATCAGACTCTATAAGAGGAAAAAGCTTTCTTCTCACAAGGACAGACAGGCAAACAGGTTGCCCAAGGAAATTTTGGAGTTTGTGTGTGTGTAGGTTTTCAAGATATGACTACATAAAACCTCAAGCAACCTGACCTGATCTCATAGCTGACCTTGCTCCAAGAAGGGGTCTGGACTAGAGATTTCCTGAGGTGTCTTTCAGCCTGAGGGAAGAAGAATCACCCTTCTGTGTGAAGGATCATATTTTTCATACTTGCTCTTGCTAAATAGATTGCATATTTCCTAGTTCTTTTTCTGTAAGGCATAGTGATCTGTCCCTGTATCTACCCTCTTAGTGTCACTCTTGCCTTGCAGACTTTTATCATACCAGCACCCTCAATCCTTAGGTAATTTCTTTCAGTAAAGAGACCAGTTGTGTCTTCAAATTCAGCCCCCACAGCTTTAGGCAGCCAGACAAAACATATCAATCTAGAAAAACTCCACGAGGACAATTCTTCCAGATCTTTTGGGGGTTTTACTGCACACTACAGAGTATGAAAAACACTTAATAAACCCCAAACCCACCATGCTCACGACAGCTCTAGAAAACAGGCTTAAAACCACTGCACACCAGAAAAAAGAGACAAAAGAAGATACAAACACAACAGAAATATGAACTTTGCTGGGTAGAAGTGCCCAGAAAACTGTGACCCTTGCAGAGCAGCAGAACATGTTTGCTGAGGTCCAAGTTATCCACCACCTGCAAAGAGACTTCATAAGGTGCAACTGTGACTAAATTCAGCAAAGGAAGAAGGAACTATTTCATAGGTGCATTCTGCTACCAAAGAGGAGGTAGAGTCAGGATGCAATTTCTTATTGCTTTGTATTTCCTGATAAAGGAGCATACAGAGAGGATGTCCTTCGAGAAGCCCAGAAGGCAGCATGCCAGAGGAGTTGAATACAGAGACTACTGTCAGCGCTGAGAAGCACAGCAGGATTCATAGCACTCTTGGGGCTTGAAGGAAGAATAGAGATGTTAGTTCACTAAAGTTTTCCAGAATCTGAATGGTAACAAAATGGCCTAGTAAGGATAGAAGGCAGCCAAACTGTTAGTATTGATCTCAGCCCATTCAACTCTCCCCCTAAAGAATCTTTTTCTAGTCTTCCTCCTTAAGCTACAGTTTATTACATTTAAACAAGTAAAGCATCAGGAAAAAAGCAAATTAAAACAAACAAAAAACCCAAACAGTGAAAATTAATCAATCAAAAACTCCTCCCCAAACCCAAAACACAAACAAAAAGCCACACCAAAACCAAAGCAAAACAATATCCCAAAGACAATTCCTGTTCTCTCAGTTTCATTTACCACTTCAAGTTTAAGTAGAGTAATATCTTTTATGACCTGTTTGAGACTACAAGGGTTTGTTTAACTGTAGGTAATCCTTCACTTTTCCTTACATACCTGTTCACATTTCCTTAATCATAGATATCAAAACAGAAAATACCATTTACATTTACTGTCTTCACTGACAGAGGTCAATCCCAAATTTTCAGTCTTGACAGCTAAAATGAGTTGGTCCAGAAACACCAGCTATTAGGTATTCATCAGAGCCTCAGAAGCTAAGAGTTTTACCAAGCATAATATGCTAAATCAGCAGAAGAGTTTCAAATAAGAAGTAGGCTTTCAGATATCTAACCTTTTGCTGGTCGTTACTTTTCAGCAGTATGCTTTTGAAATAAACTTCTTGATCTATCACCACTTGCCATGCTTTGGTTCACATCAGAGCAGTCTCAGAGTACATAAACTTGATTCTTTTCAAATAAACCAAACTGGAAGATGCAGTCCACTTTTTAACAAGATATTAGTCTATAGTACCAGACTAATCATCATCATGACCATGGCCAGGTTTCATGAATGAAGATTTAGGAAGGGCTTTCCCCACGTGGGTGTGCCCTTAGAGGCTGCACAGTGCATGTTTTAGGTGAGGCACAGCGTGCGCAGAACTGGCCCCACCCTTTGCTCCTGAGGTTCATCTGCCACGGCCAAGCGAGCTTGGACAGTGTCAGTGAAGTTCTCACGACTAGAACCTACAGCCCCCGGTATTCCCAGGAGGTCTCCCATCCAAGTACTAACCGGGCCTGATCTTGCTTAGCTTCGGAGGTCTGATGGGATGAGGCATCAGGGTGGCTTTAAACTGCCTTTTAGTACCAGACCACAGCTAGTCTAAAGTAACACTTCAGAAGCAAAAACGTCTGCAGCATATATCTCAGGTCCTTGATATTAAATTTCATTCTGAAAACCCACTCTCATGCTGATTGCTATTGTAGACACAGCCTAGTCTTGTAGTACAAAATGGGGCCATTGTGACCTATCAGGGAAAGAAACTCAGAGTTCTGAGCTTTTTGACCTCACCTTAATTATAACATTGTCCCTCACAAGTACTGGAAGACCAGTGATGTGAAGAAATGCATTTATGGAAACTCACTATTCCCAAGGCTCTCTAACCTTCCCCAAGGTCAGATAGTGGGAATGTAAAACCAAAAAGTATCCAGACTAAGTAATCTGGCATATGAACTATCCTAGGTAAACAATATGCAGATTTTCTTACTAATACTTCCTCTTTTGACAGGGCAAATGCTAGGACATTCACCTCTAGGAGAGATGGACACATGCAAACTTTATACAGGCAATCTGTTAAAAGTACCATGCTGGTGTAAAAGACAAGTGTAATGGTTGTTTAATCATTCTCACCATGAAGTGCCAATTCTTTAGTGTCTTATGACATTCATGAATGATACAGAGGGCTAGCAAGATGAATGCAGAGCAATTCCGACTGACAGATAGTTTCAGAGAATTTATATCCCTCTCACACTCCCAGGACAAAAGGGCTCTTGAGCTGAGTTATCATTTGTTCCATGAGAGGATTTACAGTCTTGCCAGCAACTCCTTTTACCTTACTCTGTAAAGCGTTTATTTTGATATACTGATTGTGATCATTCAAGAACAACTGTATCTGAAGAAAGTCAGCAGGGAAGAGAATAAGCAGAATGGTTCCGAATAACTTGCTCACCTTGACCTTCGTTCCCCTCAGCCAGTTTGCTTTGTCTTTGGTATCAGTTCTATCCCAGTATCCTCTGCTATGCCATTTAGAAATGTAGTATCACTCAAAGGAGACATCTCCCATGCCTAGCTACCCTTCTTTCATGGCAAAAGATGTTTAGCCACAAAAGCCATCCACATGGTCCTTTCTTATCATTGCACTAGAAAACACCTCAGCATCACAGTTTTTTCATCACACTAGAGCAGCCTCCATCTTACCGTTACACGCAGCAACATGAGATGGCTCCCTCCATGAAATTCACTGGCAAAGGAGCATCTGGACCTTATCCAGAAGAGCAGGGTGATACAGCCATGCAATGCCAGAGTCTCAACAGTACTTGGAGTCTAAGATATTCCCACTGCCATGATGAACATATCACCATCAAATACGTTTTGCATGTGGCATTGTAGCAAACACAACACTTCTTCCCTCTGGCAGAGGCCACCAGTAAGTCTTACGACTTTGATATTCAGCCACTCTCCACAAGTTTTTCATCACTATTATCTCCTAAGAAAATCAGCAGTTACAATCTTGACTAAAATACATCACCTGAGAGGCCCTGAGTCTGTGGCCTCCAGCTGCACAAAGAAATTCATGTGTCACACAAGGGAGGATAATGAAAGGTCTGTGGGTTGATCACAGCAGCGATTTCCCTACACTTCATTTTGAAAGTATTATCTGACCTCAGGCAAAAAAGCAATAAACTTCTATGAATATTACAGATAATATCCATAATATCATCACAGAGAAGGATATTATCTTTTCTTACACATTTTAAATTATGCTTTAATGCTACATTTTTGCACCTCTGTACAGTATTTGATCTTAAATGCCCTGGCCATGTCCTATTCATGAGGTGGACCTACACAAACTAACAAGAGAAATTTAACTCACTTGCCTTTGAAATTAATATATCATTATATTACAAGATGATGCACTCTATCACCACACAGTGCTAAGGCAGACCTGGTAGTGATAGCTACTACCAAGGACTTACCTAAACCTGTAGAAAGGATTTCCTAGAGTAGTGAGTGAACCATATGGTATTTAATGGGTATTGTTAAGAAGTTCTACAGAGGTAAGTTAAATTAATAAGGCTGAAGAAAGAGCAAAAAATGGATAAGCCATGTCCTTTTAGCCTCTTCTCCTACACCTACTCCTACTCTTCTACTGAGTAACTTTGATTGAAATTAATAAAGATTTTCTTCACTCATATTTCAAGTGTGTATTCATCTCCATCTCTGCAAGCACTGAACTTCAGTATTTTAGTTTCAGTCTCTACTATTTTATTGTGAACTGTCAGCTGCATTCCAAATAAAACATTTAATAACTAAGTCATTTATTTTGGAGACAACACAGAGAAGAGTTCTCTTTTGGGTACACCTTTCAGGGTGCTAAAGACACAGAATTCTATATAAAGCTCAGATCTGTGCTCCTGAAGTGAGGAAAAAAAAAATCTTTCTCAAATAAGGTGGAAAAATAAATCCCAGTCTATCTTTTTTTTACCTCTCCTGTGCTGTAAATGCAAACTATTGATTTACCTCTAGCTCTTTCATGCCTTTCACACGCTTCAATAATACAAAGGATTTGTTCTTCATCCTTTCATCTCCAGGCCTGGAATGCCTCTTAAACCCTCTGTTAAGGGTCACTCATTCTTCCTCAAACTGCACCACTTGCATCCTACAGAGCTCCACAGGTGACAGCTAGAGAGACATGTAAGTAGCACGTAATCGCTTACCTCCTGACTTCTTTGGCAGGTGAGACACAAAGACGAAATTTTTATAAACCCTACTTATTCAAACTTTTGATCATTTATGTTTGATCTTTTGTGAGCCTTCTTCTGAATGCAATACAAAAACAGCAAAATATGGATGAAAAGTAATTTCCAATGCCTGCACCTTGCATGAAGCACTGAATAATGCTGACAGATCCATCAATTCCATACTCCCATAGAAAACAGGGAACATATAGGCCTTCACACCTCAGATGCTTAGAAACAAGAACCATTGAATAATTGGAAGGAACATGTAGAGGTCACATAGTTTCCCTCTCCTCCAACTCAAAGCAAGGCCGATGAGAGCAGAATACTCAAGAAGTACTTCAGGTCAGTTTTGAATATCTCAAAGAAAAGACATTCAACAACTTCTTTACTTGCAACCAGTTTCACTATTTTAGTGTCCCACTCTTTAAATTATGATTTTCCACATTTCATCTTGTGCCCACTTCTCATGCTATTTCTGTGAGTCTCCAAAAAGTCTTCTCTATAAACTCCTAGTCTAATAGTTAAAGAAAATTATAGTATTTCTTCCCTCCCTCCCCTTAGAGCTGAACAAAACATGTTCCCTCAGACTCTCATGTTTTTCACCACCTTGATGGCCTTCTGCTATGCGAAGCCCAAACTTGAATGTAGGACTCTAGATGTGGTCTCACAAATACTGACTACAGGGGAGGAAAACATTCCCCTGGCCAGCTGACTGCGTTCTTGCTAAGGCAGATCACCATGCAATTGGCTCTCTGAACTAAGACACACAGCTGCTTTCTTCGATTCAGTTGGAACGTACCCTGTTGCAAGGAGCTCTACATTGTAGATGACTTGACATTTGCTTTTGTCAATTTTCTTAAGATTCATTGTGATGATCCCATTTCTCCAACTTGTTGAGGTCCCTCTGAATTGCAGCTCATCAATGGCTGTCCCCAATTTGGTAATTTGCAAACTTGCTGGGAGTACACTCTATTCCATCACCCAAGTCATCAACGTAGACATTAAACAGTACTGGCATCAGCATTGACCCCTGAAGGGCATCACTAGTCATAAACTGTCTGTTGAACTTTCTGCCAGCGAGCACAGCCCTTTGCATCAGCAGTCAAGCCAACTTCCCATCCAACTCATCATCCACTTACCTAACCCATATCTCACAAGCTGGGCTATAGGGATACCTCAGCACACTGTTTCAAAGCTTTTGTAGAAGGGAGGTAAACTTCTGCAACCCTGATATTCACAAAGTCAGTCTCATTGCAAAGGGTAATGGGGTTGGCCAAGCATAATTGTATAATGAGCCCTCAGTAAATCTGTGTGGGCTATTCCAAGTTAGCTTTTCATCCTCTGAGTGCTTGCAAGTAGTTTCTAAGAAAATCTGCTCAGTAATCTTCCCGGTAACTGATTTTAGGCTGAATACCCTGTAATTCTCTAGCAGATACGGTATTTGCCCTCTCCCCAAGTCATTAATAACATTTTCACTGTTTTGTTTTGTTTCTTCCCACCTACTTTCTCTCCAAGTATCTCACAATCCTCACTGTATATATTGAAGATCAAAGTACCACAGTGTGATGTAGGCTCTTGGATCTTAATATTTCTTCTATCCTAGAAAGAATTTCCTCCCTTCACATGTGCTTTCCTCAATATTCCTGTTAAAGATAGATCTTCCCTTGTGACAACTCAGTCTCAGGGCCTGCAAGCAATATTTCATCTATTTAAGTGCCTGAAAACACAAAGAGAAGTTTCTGTTCCAAGATCAGCCACTTGGTTCATCCAACAGCAGAACTTGTTCCTGAGCTATATGATTGACTCTTTCATGAACACACCATGTATGACCAGTGTTACATATATCATAATGCCCCATTTTATTGAAAATCCAGAAAAGTTTTTTCCTTGTAGAATGGGCCTAGACATACATTTCATTAATCTGATATTTTCTCCCATTTTAGCTAAACTGAATAGACTCCCTCCTCATGTAGTATACTTGGAGGTATGGGTCAGCTCTTTGGATTTAGGTGTTCTGCTTCAAATACAGCTCTGAACTCTGTTCCTTTGTTCTAGATTACTACAGAATTAGTTTGGCCTTTCCATACAAGAATGCTGCTACAAGACATCTCAAAGCCTGTGAGAGCTGCAGTTTCCTCAGGGAAGTCCTTCCAACACGTCATTCTGACGGTTATATCTTCCCCTCACTAGTACTAAATTGGAATGCATGCTTAGAGCAGAAAGAAAATTCCAGGAAAAGCCAATTTTCTTTCAATGGTCTCAGAGGAGTGGGCTGTTCCACAGGCTCATTTTCCTTTGTTCAGAGGTTATTTTGAAAGGTGGCTTCCATATCGGGAAAACTTTGAAGTACTTAACACATTTGTACATTAATTTATTTCTTTTTAGACATAATCAGTTTCCATGTCATTTTTGCTAATCCTCAAAGTTATTTATATTTAAACAGGAACCTCTGGTTTTTATTCTCTCCATTTTATTCTTCCATAAGTCATAAAATGCTGAATTGATAAGGTGACAACAATTGCCACAAAGAACAGTAAGGTCACAAACAAAAGCAAAAGAGAATGTCATTCTGACCTTGCAACAAACATAAATATGAGCAATTCATTTCAGGTCAGTGACTTGATTCAAATACATTTAGTTATAAATTAAACCATGCTCATTCCAATACTTCAAGGCAGTATTTGCTTGCATCTTAATTTGTATTCAGATAAAATACCTCCTGTAACATATTGTATTGGGGGAATACTGGGGAAAACCAATTATTGGAAAACTGAAGTCACTACTAGTGAAATTTTCTACTTGTTACAGAATAAATCAGAACTTCCTCCATCACTCACATTCTGTGACAATATATGCCATGAATACACAAGACGGATCTTTCTCTTTCAGGGCAATCCTCACATAACACTGCCAGAACAGATTCAAACCACACACAGTCGAGCAGTGTAACAACATTTCTGTCCAGTTATTTTGGCATTAGGCATAGTCTATCAGCAACCAGTTACCATCATCATAGTGCAAAGGGAAACTGAAGAATTGCTAATGCTTACATAGCAGCTAGACCAACCAATGGGAAAAGACTAGAAACCACACAAAGTAAAAGATGTACAATCCTCCCTTCTGAGTAAGGTCAAGTGGCTGTATGTGGTGAAGGAGCCTAAGGTTGTCCTGGGCAAGCTAATTTCCACTGCTGTATCTACAGCTGACCTACATCAAGCAGAGTGTATAAATAATGCTGCACAGAGAAAAGAAGAGAGACTGTGTGTTAATGGATGCCAAAATAAATTTTACTTGTCCACTCATGAAGATGAACCAACCCAGACACTGAGCAACTACAACCACACTGAGCTCAGGCATGATAAGAACTACGGTCTACATACAGTTCTGTATTAAGTCAGCAAGAACTAAGAAAATGGCAGCTCTCTCAGCCACTGGAGAAAGCAGCTGGTATCGCAACTATCTAGGATATTAAAGTATTTTCCACCATATTTGTACTGCCCTCACTTGTTTTTCATATGCAGCATTACAAAAACAAGCTTTGATGTGTAGAAATGCACTAGGGTTTTGGTGAGGGTTTTTTGTGTGTTTGTTTGGGGGTTTTTTTGACATCCTGCTTAGGATCAAATTTGTAGAAACAAAGGAAGCAAAATAAACATACTAAGAAAATGCCAGCATAAAAAAAAACCACATAAATTTCCAAAATCTCATGTGAGATTATCATGACAGTAGTAACTATGCATGCTTGCCCAACTAACAAAAACAGCCCTCCCTCATCCCTGCACTTTTAACAACACATCAGCAACTTGCTTAACATGTTTACAGGAAAACTAAATTTCCATTGTCATTCAGCTGTTACTTTCAGATGTAGAGATTTCCAACACTTAGTGCTATATAAATAAAGATACTGCATTTCAGCATGCTCCCTTACTGCAAACATATTGGTATCGTTCTTTTTATTAGAAGGTGAAAGGCTAAAGAAGTTGTTTCCTCAAATTAAATTGCAAAACTTCGGTTTAATTCTTTGGCAACACTGCCATCATACATTTCTGTGCTCATGTTTATCTTTCCTATCGGCTACCCTTTGTATGCAGACAAGAAAATAATCACAGTATTTTCCCCTTCAGATCTTCTCCTATGACAGGTATCTTCAACAAGACTCATGAGAAATGAGTAATGAAATGACGAGTAAGGCATGTAGCATTTAAACAGAGAGAGCAGCTTCTGGAAGTTCTTACTTACACGTACATACCACTAAAGCTTGACCATTGATTAAACTTTCTAGAGACTATTTCAACACAATCTAAAGAAAGATATTTCTGTTTTAAAAGACAACCTATCCAACACTCTGAAATAAAATTCTTCTTGCTTCCAGGCACAGAAGCCTATTACTGCAGCTCCCATTTTTCCTTTGCTTTTCCTTCTGTTCTGCAGTAAAATCATTTGCATCCATTTTGACATTACAGGGTAGTATCTCCAACACAGCAATTACAATTAGTCATTTGTTTGCTCGCCACTGGCCCAAGGGGACTCTGATGTAATATGGGTTCTTTTGCCTGCCACCACTATACAAATGAGCCAATCAACACCAGCATGTGTGTCAATAATGTTGAAGTATAGACATATCAAAAGTACATCTTTTTCAGCATTAGCTTAAACTCAATATATCTATTTGAAATTTGAGAAGAAAAACAGACAGAAGGATTGTCCAAACTCACCCCTTTCTACTCCTGCTTAAATTATCCAGACCTCAAAGGAGTGACTGATGAGATGAACATAAAGCTATGTACTCTACATATAACTTATCTAAGGAGAGTGTTTGAAAGATTCCTATAGTGAAAAAGGAGATAAACTTTCAAAGTGGCAGGAAAAAGGAACAGCTAGGAGTGATGATAAAAATGGAAGAAAGAAAGAAAAAGAAGAAACAAAGTAGCTGAATATCAAGGGCAACAAAACATGAAGAGTTATCAGAGAATCATTAAGGTTGGAAAAAACCTCCAAGGTCATCCAGCCTTTGACCCAAACCCACAACATCAACTAAGTACAGAACTACTGATCCTAGTTCTAAAGCAGTCCTTCAAATAACCATCTTTTTCTCACTTCAAAACTGTAATATGTAAACACATCAAACTTTCTACATGTCTTTCTAGTGGACACACAGGAAAACTGTCCTGCAGAAGTGCCCATGGGCCCCAAAACCCCAGGTACAGCACTACTGCTCCCAGTGATCAATATACACTGCTGTATAATTACTGAATTTTTCCCACATATGTCTGGAACATTTAGCTTGGGGGTTTTTGTTTGACTTTGGTTCTGGTTTCACTGCCTTTTTCCCCCCCCCGCTGATGCCTGCCAGAGGCATCACCATGGCGACTAAAAGACCTCCTGAGAGGAAAACAAACCCTCAAAGTTTTCCTTCAGAGCAGTCTCCAGCTGTTGCAAACTTTCCCCATTTATGTCTTCACAGCTTCAATTAGAGCAATTGCATCTTGGAACCGATTTCCTCCTCCTTCCTACTAAAAATGCTTTGGTCCACCTGTCAATTGGCGTCCTTGCTTCATTACTTGCTGACAGCTCACAATACAGCTCCTTTCCCCTAGCAAATTGCTCTAATCAATTCCTTCTGCAACATTATCTCATCAGCTCTTCAACATACAGACACATATGCTTGCACGCTGAAAACAGGCTGGCTGTGATGGCTGCCTCCCTGAGGAACTCTGGGTCATAAGGAATTTGGTGCATGGGATATTTTTCTGGGCTTGCTACTGGTTTGTTCTGGGACACTGGATGAGTTGCAGAGTCTCACTCTCCCCTTCTATCTATACAGGGTGATTAGAGAAATGTTGATGGAAGAAAGCAGGATTACTTAGGATGAAAACAAGGGGCAAGTAAATAAGCAAGTAGTATTAATAAACACCGCAATAAATTATAACTGACTGTTTGATGATGGCTGGGTTTCACAAACGAAGATTTAGGAAGGGGTCTACCCACACTGGTGTGCCCTTCGAGCCTGCACAGTGGATTTTTCAGGTGAGGCACAGCGTGCACAGAACTGGCCTCACCCTTTAGGGTTCATCTGCCATGGCCAAGCGAGCTTGGATGGTGACAGTGAAGTCCTCAGGACTAGAACCTACAGCCCCCGGTATTCCCAGGAGGTCTCCCCTCCAAGTACTAATCGAGGCTGACCTTGCTTAGCTTCCAAGAGCTGGCAGGATCAGATGTCAGGGAGGCATAAGGTGGTAACAAATAACACAGTGTCTTGGACATTTGCCCTCATGCTGATCTGGGCTGGAACCAGGACAGCTAATCATCTCCATAGCTGTTTGCTGAACTGTCTCAGTAGTTCCTTGTATTTCTTCACTGCTGTGTTAAAATGGCTTGAGACAAATTTGTCCAGTTAACCCAGGAGTTAGAAGATGCCCTATGGGAATCCTCTGGAGATAAATCCTGGAATACACAAGGCAAAATTATAAGAAAAAAGGAGTCTGAGCAGAGAATAGATGATGCTTTGACAGAATGGAAAAATCACTGCCCCAGATGAGTAGAAAAAAGAATATAAGGAAATAGACCAGAGATAAAATGAGAGATTGCAGCTGCACTCTTGCATTATAACAGAATGGAGAAATGGATTGTCTTTTTCCTATTCTAATCCTATTATTCTCCACCCCACTATTAGCCCATTACTTGATCTTGCCATGAAGATGATAAATTTGGAAGCGAAATTGTGCAAATCCACAGCCTGATAGAACAGACAGCCTAGCACAGTGAGTCATGGTAGTCTAATCTGTAAGCAGTTCTCGCTTACAGGTGGTACTAATAAAGTCAATTTGTGTCTTTCTGCCTCTGTCTCTCAGTTGGGATAATTGTACTTCCTTTGCAGTACTGATCACTGACATATTTCAAGTACTTCAACACATATAATTGCTGAGAATTGTGGGAATAATTTCTGCAGCTGTTAACCTCTTTCTTTCAGTAGTCTCTTTCTGGAAACCTATCACTAATGAACACCAAGTTATGGCCTTATTTTCTGATTCAACTCATCTCTACTGAGGTAGAGAAGGCTTCTGACTTCTCTGGCTAAAAGAAGTGGTCATATTTGCAAGTTCCCAGAGTATCTAATTTCAGGCACACCTACATGCATCAAACAGCTGGTTCTTGCCCAGGGTCTTATAGGTCAGCACAAAAATTTAAAGTAGCTCCAGTTTTATGTGGATGGGAAAGTAATTGAAAAGTTTCCATTAGAAGGAAGAAGCACACTTCCAATTTTCATGTAACTTATGGAAACAACAGTACTAGTTAATTACCAGAACTGGTACTGAATTAAGTATCAGAGACAATTTATGTAGTCACTCCTTAGAAATACTCCTTTCTACTCCTACAAGCAAGAAACAAAGGAGACTTGCCAGTGTTTTGGTCACACAATAGCATTTGATTTTGCTCCCCTAATCTGGGGCAGTAGCTACCTCAGTTTCACTTTTCTATTCTACAAAACTTGTGAAAAGTTTTATGTCCTTCTTACTGAGCGAACAGAAACTAAGACATTATTTTTTAAAAAAAGTCCTCTGTTTTCTTTTCTATTTTTTGTTTGTTTTTGGCTTTTTGTAGCTGAGATTATAGAAGATCGCAGTTTTATCTACTTGTGATTTAGCTAGATGAGAAAATCCTGTTGAACAGTATTCACTGCTTTTACTTTTTATGACCTGTTCTTTGAACTTTATATATAACAATCTCAGGACCTGTTCACATAGAAAGCTGGAAGAATTCAAGTGCTGTTATAAATTTCATTATATTTACTACTTTGCACTAACTCCTTACTTCAATACCCTTAGAACAATGTACAGTGATATTTGAGGCTGCCTTTGGCCAGCCGCCGACTTTGTGTTTCCAGAGGCTGCCCCTCAATAAAGCAATGCATTGTAACAAAGGTAAAACTGTGGTTTCTCATTTAAGAAATTACCATTTTCTAAATAGAGATTTATAGGGAAGGAAAACTTGCCTTGCCATTACTGCTGTTTACTTCTTATTAAGTCAACTGCCTGGTAAAGCATTTATGGGGCAGCAACAGCCTACAGTTTGCACAGAGGCTGAAACCGCCATGCACCCCTCATGACCTGATTGCATCTCTACTGCACTAAATGGCCTTCATCACACACATGCTCCTTTGCACCAAATGGCAGCCATCTCCCCATACCTCTGGAGAGAGCTGAAATCAGAAGAGGTTTGCCCTTTCCTCTCTCTGCTTCCTTCTTACTCTGTCCAAGAGATTGATGTGACCAAAGCCAGTTGCTTGTGCCTTTGTTTTGCACCACAGAGCAGTAGCTGTCTTGTTGGGGGGCACAGCCTCACTGTCCCTGCATAGGGGTTGTTAGGAGCTGTGCACACCCCACATAAAACATGTTGCAAACATGAGAAAACCAAGGAAAGGGTTGACACAAGGTGGTTTAAAAGTTTGGTTAGACTGGGCACCTGGGAAGCTGCAGTTGATGCTCCTAAGAAGCCCACCACCAAAAAGCAGAAAGGACTGCAAAGGTGTCACAGTATCCCTTGCTTGATTAGCTCATCACAGTTGCCAGTGCATTTAAAGCAGCTTTATTTAATCATAAAAACATTGTGGGTAGTGTATGTAGCTGTTTCTGGACCAAATTTAAACCCATCAACAGTAAGATGAGTAGTAAATGTAATATGCTGCACCTCAGCCCTGGTAGGTGTCCAGCAAAATCGATTTCCAGTCAGCAGGTGGAGAAAAGTCATCACCAAGTCATACATCTGGGGAAGAAAAACATCAGTGCTGATAAGGCTTCGGTCTCCTGACAGTGTCATTTGAGGGATTTCTGTTTCTACAGATGAGAGCTGCAGCTCGAAACTGGTGCAAACTGACCATTTTTCTGAGCCTGTGTTTTGGCCTGAGATGGGGGTAAGGAAAAAAATCCAGTATAGCTAGAGAAGTCCACTGGGAGCCTAAATCGAGGCTAAATTAGGGGCAATGGCATTAGAAAACAAACCGCAAGAGAAACCCTTTACTTATTACATAATCTTGAAGGGTGTGGTCTGTGCATTTTGCTACTATGATATTAAACTACATTTATTGTAATTTGTAAATAGTATTCAGGCATTTGTACGTTTATTTTCATAATTAGAATTTCAGTCCATTTTATAGCAATAGAAAAGAAACACTTTATAGCAGTCCTGCCTCTGTAGTTGCATACTTACATTTAGATATATTTACATAGCTGGATAATGAAAAGAAACTATGCCAAAAAGTTGAGAATGCTTTTTGGCTTTTTGCTGGTTTGTGGGTTTGTTTGGGGGTTTTGTTTGTTTGTTTGTTTGTTTGTTTTTAATAAGCAAACTCCTTTTTCTCAAGTGTGCAATAAGTAAGGGTTCTATAAACAACTATGTCAAATTAAAGCAAAACTTTGCTTTATTTTTTTTTCAGTAACTGCAAAAATCACCAATGTGATTGATGCTGCAAGTCTTTCTGTACAAACTCTATAGGACACATAACCCTTTCCTCACAAGCTGTAAAACTTAGCATTTATGTAACTGATCAGTGGGGTTTTATTATTAATTACTTATTTTCTGTATTCATTGCAAAGCTCTAGTAAGGAAGGGGTTTAAATAAAAGATAGCAAGGGGGTCAGGTGGGATCAAGTCAAGCTTGAAAAAAAAGTTTAGAGATGTGAACAGAAAGAAAATATCTCAGAAAAAAAGTGCACTTTATGCTCATTGACTTTAAGATAATATTTTTATCAAAATCAGATAATGGAATAATAGCTGAACAGCTTCATTACTTTAAAAAACCTTTACAATTAAAAAGAAACTTTCTCTCTGGGCACCACACTGGATAACAGCATTCCATTAGTAGAGGTTTACTGAGCCCCACTTTGTCTGTCCTACTAGTTTGGGGATAGATTAAAAAAGAAGGGGGAAGTGGGGTTAGAAAGGGTGTGTTCACTTGCTGCCGGCCCTTAGAGCTCTGTGGTTTTCAGTTTGATGGTGTGGTTCCCTGACTGCCCTATGGACAATAAAGTATTCTTTGAGGCAAAGACTCTAAAAGAATTTGGGCTGAAAGTTTACGTTCTTTCTCTGCAGTAATTCACACAGGCTAAGCGATTCTTAATGGCTCGAAATGCCTCCTAATAGCCTGCTGCTAGAATTAGATATCAGAGTCCAGTAAATTTAAAGGGTCTACTATGGAACTTTACACGTGCTTATAGCACCAAAGGCACTTGCGGCTATATAGGGTGCTGTTGCTAGGAATTTATTTCCATTGTGGTGGCTTCTTTTGACAATGTGTGAAAATTTAGCTGATTGCAGTTTAAGACTGAAAGAGTAAACCATAGCATTCACAAGAGTTGTGTTTTACAATACAGACCTACTACACAACGCACACAACTTTAGGAATTGCAGATTAAAACCGACGGTGCGTATAAACTCTGTGTCTGGCTGGGGCAGAAAGAGGTTAAAAGTCTGACCTGCAAGCAAATCTGGTGCTAGCTCTACCTCACAGTTGCAGCTTTCAGTATGGGAAAATATTTAAAGCAATTTAAATGCTCCTTCAAGCAAAGGATACACTTCAGTAAATCACAGACTTTCTGACCAAACAGCCCATAGTATTTCTTAGATTTGCTTTAATTATAACATATTATGGAGCATAATTTACTTCAAAAGTACTCACAAAGTTAGAGGGGCCTTCAGGTGAACTTTTGTCATAAGGCCATCTAGTAGTGACCAAGCAGCCACCCAGATTGCAAATCCAATAATGTACTGCAATCACATATAAACAGAAATTCCTTGCAGATTTTCCAGTAGCTTGTCACAAATTCACATTTTGTTTAGTTTTATTTAGATTAATCTTTAGTCTGGCAACCGTAGTCCAGATGTTATTATCAGTTAGATATTAAATGCAGAAGAGAGTATTCAGACCTGCTTAGGTCTCAAGCTCTGGTTAGGGGACACTTGATACCAACTGAATGACTGGTGAACTAGGAACCTTTTTTCTGACAGTCCTTTACATAGTAATGAAGACCTGTGAAGTTGCTAACACAAAATTTGAATACTTCTGTTTTTTCACTGACAATTTACTAATTAATCTGGAAAAAAGTATTTTTATTTTGGGACATTAAAACATTTGGAAAACATGGAGTCAGTCTCCTAATATAGTTTTCATAATGACCAATATGACTGGCACAGGTCAATACAGCTGCCAGTTCAGATATGATTGGTCAAAGACTCTATGATCTACATTCAAGTCATAAACATCAGTTTGATCATTTGCTCTGTAGTTTATTCTGATTACCAAGAAACATAATTCATGTGAGGTTTTTTGTTGTAAACATGTGTTTTATCTTAAACACATTGGTGAACATGGATAGTTGGCACAGATTCATAAATGTTTCATTTCAATTCTTATTTGGTGATTCTTTGGTGCCTGCATTAGCAGTGATGTCTCATGATTTATGCCAGCTAAGAGTAACTTCACAGGCATTGAAACTGACTTCTGCTTCTATAATTCTTATCTCATGTGTGTTGGATGAGGATGTTGACTAAATTCCCTATTTGGATAGTTGCTTTCCTGTGTAATTACTAATTGTATTTATGGGTCAAAGTAAAATATCTTGAGTTCAGTCTGTCCTTGGACAGCACTGGCCAGTGAACTAATCCAGAGTCCCTGTAAACCCAACTCTCAAATGCCTTTTTGTGCAGTGTCTATCAGTCATCACAAATGTTCTTCCTTGCTATGACTGCAAAACCAATATAATGGTGGTGGGCAGAGTTCTATGTATATGTTACAAGGAACTTGAAAACACATATTTTATCCTAAATAGTACCTTTAGCGATGTACTACTATTTATTCCCAGTCTCTATAAATAAGATTTCAGTTTTCCTGTAAAACTTGAAACTCATGTTCTTCCTGTCATATGTAGGTTCTTGCTATATCCTGTAGTCACCACATTTCTTCAACTCAAGAGAGACAGTGAGAGCATACCTTTTGTAAGATGTTCCAGGGAAGTCACAAGAACATTGGCTATAGTTAAAACATATTGTCTAATAAACAATTGAGCGCTTCAGTGAATAATCTTCTATTCTATTGTACTGCCGTAGCAATTAACCATAGTACTACTAACTACAATTACAATCTGCTACTGGGTC
>JAOXXN010000065.1:43011801-43024946 GCA_026770055.1 Myrmophylax atrothorax | reverse complement strand
TTCCCAGGAGGTCTCCCATCCAAGTACTAACCGGGGCTGACCCTGCTGAGCTTCCGAGATCTGATGGGATCGGGTGTAAAACCCCTAATGGTAATCTTTTGGATTTTCATTTAGTTGCCCTATCAGATAATGCTTTTGCTTTAATTCCAATTCCTCATCCCCTTGCCTTACAGCAATAAGCTAAAATGACAAATACCATTAGAAAGGCAGCAACTCATTCTGTAACCAGAGACAAAATGAGCCTCACAACTTCAATACATCATCTTGGGAACTTTAATCACACTAAGTGAACCAGGCTGTTCTGTTTAGAGAAGACAGAAAAGACTTAAGTCATCATGAAATGTGACCCACACCAACAAAGACTATTATAACTTGCTCTTCTGACAGGTGGATGTTGCTTGATTCTGTTATTTCAATATTTCTTAATGCTGCCTTTTCTGTATGGTGCCGTACTGTTCATTGTGTATCAGTCTCAAAGACGTGTGCTTGAAGAGTTTTTATTCATATATTTCTATGCAAGTGTCTCCTTTGTTTTTTAATAGTTTGTGAATGTAATAAAACACATTGAAAATACCTGTGCATGTAGATACAACAAGCTCATCAAGTGACTGCTTCTATAGGATGCAGAGCACACAAGTGCACATTGCTGAGATGCTAAAGGTCTTTCTTTGCTAGTAAATATAAAACTGCTGAAATTTTCTCAGTTGACATGGCTCTGAATAAGGACATCCACTTGGCAGATGTAACACTGGGAGAAGCCACACAGGTTTTGACTACACTGTTTCCAATTCATGAATTTCTAGGGCTGAGAACTAAGTTCACCTTTGAACTGTTTTCATCCTCCCAGGTGAGGCTGCCAAGATGTGCAATCAGAGTCATGAGTGATAATGGGAACTGCCAAATGGATCCCAGATGTATTAGCTTTTGCCTCTGTTCTGCACAGACACAGAACTAAGCCTTTAAGGACTAATGTAATGTCATGGAGCAGTGCTTGTTCAGCATCCCTATTATGTGCAGGGAAGCAGTTTTCCTCTTTGCACTACAGAGCACAGAACTGTGGGCTGGACTGAAAGATCACAATCTTCTTCTATATGGAAAAGGTATAAAACCCCACCAACTTACCTTTGAGAAAGAAAATCTTTCTGGGGACTTCATCACCAACTGAAACAACTGCAGCTTTTAATTTTTTTTTATTTTCAAGTACTCGGTAGTACAGAGGGCATGTGTTTGTGGATACCAGTAAGCATGTGACAAGTGTAAAGGATTACTACAGACTGACTGCATAAGCCATGTGTCAGTCCCTCATAGATGGGGAAATCACATGCTTTATACTAATATCCCCAGAGACAAAATACATTCCATCCTCATTTGTAATTAAAGGAAAAAGGAAATAATACATTCTCTTTTAAATTTGTGCTGACACACAAAGAAATGGCCTAAAATTATTCATTAAGGCTGGTGAATGACTCCCAGGAATCTGTAATAAAAAACATGTTTAGAAACAGAACCTGATCTTATAATGTAACGAAAATGTTTTTCTATCACTCTTTATTACTTAGAAAGCATCAAAAGAACATGATAATGAAATCTCATAATACAAGATTTTTGAGACTTACCACCACACAACTAGCTCACAACAGACAAAAAATATTTATGGTATCTTTTTGCTATCTACTTGAGTTGACTCCAGGCACCCAATACACCCCAAGGGGACAAGCCCAGCACCACATGAAGCTGGCAGGTTCAGCGACCTACTCAGACACTGTGGGGTGATAGCTCTGATAAACTCTTGATGAGCTGAGGGAAACGCCTCAGCCTCCTAGAGGGATGCTCCCAGAACCATTGTCAGAGGACAAAGACATCCTAGTGGTTTTCCAAAAGTGCTAAAGCCAGACTGATAAGATCAACAAAGGCTGGAGTGTCCTGGAGATGACATGGCCTTCCTTTGCAATATCTTCTAGGAATACAGGGAGCCTTCAGGCCTATGCTGTCTATCACCCCAAAACCAATTATTGACTAAAGCCACCCAAACCACCTAAGACGGAAAAAAAAAAGGTATAAAAGCAATTGGACATGAGCAAAAACTGGGGAGAAATGCCATCGTCTCTGTGAGGGTAGCTGAGAGCAGCTGCCCTGTCTCCTCCCACCTCTTTGGGCAATGTAGGAGTGAGAAAACCATGTAATCTCTACACTCTATATCTTATACTTTACTCTCTTACAACACCTATACCTTACATCTTACCTTATATTCTTATAATATGCTTTCACTTTTACCTCACAGTTACTCTGATGCTAATTTCACTGGGATATATCTTTACTGTAAAGGCACCTTGTTTACTAACGGTGTTTTGCTGCTTTAATACTAATAACAATAACTTGCCTTACACTTCAAAACTTAATAGGTATATATATTACTTTATATTAGTAGTTGTATTCCTTTACGGTGTGTAGTTCTTTTTTAACATGTGTGTTAATGGGAAACAGCTATATTCCTTCCTTTTGCTTTGTGTTATAGAGAAGGTGGTGTGCAAGACATTTTGTTGCTCTGGGTAACCGAGGGGGATCTAGATTTGTGCTTTAGGTGGTTGTGTTTCTGATTAGTAGTTTTCTGTTGTTACTTAAGACTGTTAGGGGGATATACTGCTGTGTTGAAACTTAAGTTTAGTGTGCTTGTCTCTGTAAAATGCATTTTGTGCTGGTTTCTTTGGGATTTTTTGGTCATTAATTAAATACAAACACACAGCTAAATGTTATCACTGGCAATGCAAAATCCACAGTAACTGTCACACATTTGTATTAATAAAAGTTATTTTAGGAGTTGCTGTGGAGAAGGTTCTTCTTTTGCTATTAAGTGTGGTCCTCACGGCAGAGTGTTGAAGACCCTTCTAACCTGTGATGCTGTCCATTGTTTCATAGGCAGTATTAAGTTCATAAGACTTCGATGTTCTAGGATGCTTAGAACTAATATCTTCACAGAGAAAGTTCTCCCTGGCTATTAAGTGTGGTCTCATAGCAGAGGCTGAAGACCCTTCTAGCCTGTTCATTGTTTGACAGGCAGTGTTATGTTCATAAGACTTCAATTTTCTGGAGACACTTATAAGTGAGTTCTCCCTGGCTAAAGCGTGGTCCTCTCAGGAAGGTCGAAAACCTTTCCAGCCTATGTTCTGTCCATGGGTTGACAGGCAGTGCTGGGTTCATAAAGCTTTGATTGTTCTGATGACTCTCATAGCTAATAACTTTACATTAATACAGGTGGAACAAGAAATCTTTGCATTCTGCCCCTCCTTTTCATGTGACAGACATATTCTGTTCAAGTGAATTCCAGCAAAGACTGTGAGGTCATCTTCCCTTTTTTGTTATTAATAAACACTTGCATGATGCTAGCTTTATAAATCATGATGATAATTTCCAATATTGAATCATAAAAATTTAAATCCATATTCTTTCTAATTTAGATCCATTTTATAATTAAAATCCATGTTAATATATTGATTTAAATCCATTTTACATAAGAATAATTATAATTTAATTTAAATCCATTTTTCTTTTTATGTTTTCAATAGTGTTCAGGAAGACCAAAATACTATCCCTCTGTGATAGTCAGGGAAAAGCAACTCAGTGGTCCACACCTCAAGAAAAGCCTGCAATTCCCAGTAAGCTATATTAAGAAGTACAGTGTCAAAGCATCTCTTTACCTTCCCTATGATATACCAAAGGCTCTGAGACAGTAGAGAAAATTCAGAATTCCCATCTGCAGGATGGGGATTTCCAAAGGTAGCCTAGGAGTCCATAAAGAGGATCTGAAGCCAGACTGCAGAACAAAATTACTATCAGTTTTGTTTCTGTTTAGAAGCTGTATGATGCAGCTATATTTACTGATAATTTTTTTGACAATAACTCAGTGGTCAAAAGCGTTCCTTACAATCTTGCATCCATTTTGATAGGGATCTATGCTGATAGAAAAGAGTTACAGCTTCTGATAAGAAAGAAGTACCAACAATAAAAGTGACCTATCTGTTCTCATGGAAGGAGTTGAACAGAACAGTCCCTAGTAATAAACAGTTACGAATGACAAGCTCTGAAAATAAAACAAGGAAAATCACAATCATGCCTTCACAAGTTTTATTCCTCCAAACATATGCAACAGGACATCTGCTGCTCTTTAACCTCTCTTAGAAGCTGTTATATATTACTGTGAGGAAAAAAACATTTCCACTAACCTACCAGTGGCACAAATGTGAGCAAAGCACATATAGCATTTTGATATTTATGAGGTCTGTCTTCGTTTAAAACCAAGTAACACCGTAATTTTTTTTAAATGTTCAATATAAACCAGAGGAGAAAAAAAACAAAACAAAAGCCCAAGAAATTTCATCTTTAAGATTCAGTAGGTACTACTCTGACTACAGCAACTCCCACACAGACCCCTAACCTCTGCCCCTTGCTGCTCAGACTGGGAGCCCTGAGGTGGTTTTCCACTGAGCCACTATATCTTACCAGGATCCATGTTATGTTATCCTGCAAGTGCAGTCTCTACATGAGAACTAGTAGAAGCAACAAGCTATACAATAATTAGAAAAATTACGCTCAAAAAAGCCTGCTGCTCAAGAGAAGAAAGGGTGCATACAGAAATGCACTGAACTGGAAATGGTACTGCAAAGCCCTGCAGCAGAACGGTCTAGAATATCTAATTAGCTATTGCTGGCTGGAGATTAACTCAAAGGCTTCCTTTTCAATTCATTTGTAGAGGTTGTCATGAGAGAACAACAAAAATTGTTTCCAAATCAAAACAGAAAATAATTTGTGAGATGTCTGCAAGTGACAAAGTTCAAATATCTGTACTATAACCCAACTTATCTGCATGGCACAGAAGAGGCTTAACCACCATTTCTTGGCTTACTAGAAGTGTTACAAAGACATCAAAGAAAATTCTGCTGCTGTCCTGTTGTCAGCCCAGAAGGGTTATCTAAATCCCATCTTCTTCCCAAACTGTACAAATAGAGACTACAGACTAACTGAAGAGCAAAGATTTAGTTCAGAGAGCCCTGTGACAGTCAAGGGAATTATAACCCTGCATTTTCCACATGGAAGTATAAACCCTTCTGTTGCTAAAGCATCTGTTTGTGAAGTCTCTAAAACATGACATGACACTTCTGTACATATTGTCAGTTTAGAGAGAAAAATAACATGGAATAACTTCCATCTGTAATAAAAAACAGAGATCCTCACATTTATTATAAATCACCTAAAACTAGTTCACAAATACAGTTACACCACAGTGTGTAGGAATTTTCTTATTACCACTAACAGTAGAAAACAGTATGTTAAACGATTTGAACACATTAGACTCAAACAGATTTAGCTCAGAAAATATCCAAAGTGCAGAACAGATGCACCAAAAGTGTCACCCCTTTTGCTGGGAGTTTTATTTGACCATGTGAATCTTTCCAATCTTCTCTCTAATTTTCAGACAGGACTAGGAACACTTCATCATGTGATCAAAGGTTTCTTCTGCATGAGCAGACCTGAGCTTAGAGTTTTAAATTTCTCCTGGAGCAACAGACACCACATGCAATCCTCAAGGAAAGCAGAAGACTTGCAATGCCCTCCATAGCCAAGAAAAATCCTCAAGCTTAGATTTAAAGGAGGACCTTCCAAGTAAATAGCTTACTGAAAAACCTGCACAGTTTTGTAGAGTTCTATACATACAGATTAGGGAGAAATGCAGGCAGTGCATTTCCTATGTCACATAATTCTGGTGAGAACTTTAATTGCAAAAGCATTGTTTGGAACTCACTCTGGGATCCTCTGCTGAGACTACTGGCATGAATAAAAATAGAAGTTTTGCAATATGGACAGATACACCGAGATAAAGTTGACAATTTCCACCTGTTCATTCTAAAATACATTAAAAGTGATTTTTAGTGAAACCTAACTAGACTGTAAGACTGCTAGACCCCAACCTTAAAAATATATTCCTAAAGAGCATTCACTTCTGCTCTTCACTAGAAATGTAATTGCAGCATCACCTTGGAGTTAAAACAAACAAACAAACAATAATGGAAATAATGCAACATTGTACTTACCAACGTATTAACCCAAAACAGACAAAGCAAGAGCTCAAAATGCAAAAAAAATACAGCTCTAAGGCATCTAGAATCTCTCATAAAATGTCTTTCCCTTCCTACCCAAGCAGGTGCCATTCCTGCTCTTAATGCACTGAAATGAAGATCTTCCAGAGAACTTCAAGGCCTCAGGAAGAGATGCTGCTTCTCTGCTGAGACTCCCTTAAAGCAAATCAAAAGGGTAAACATCTATCACATCTTCAATTTCTTTGTAAGTACTGCATTTTGAACATGCAAATAGAAATTCACTGCATTTTTCACCCCTTCAAGTTCCTGATATGCGAGTCACAAACCGAATGAACCCACAGTCTTTGTTTGATGCAAAACCTATTGAGATCAAAGGCTTTGAAACAGGACCTTTAATGTTTGGAAGGGATTTCAAATAAGCTCCTAATTTAATTTGTTTCTTTTTGTATTTTTTTATTCTTCACAACCAGAGTTAAGGCATAACAGGACAAAGATTTGAAAAGCTCCGATGAAGACCGCATTGATATAGAGAAGGGCCCAAAGAATCCTCTTGGGTTTATTATCTATAACTGCTAGTGCGCCCTTTATTTAAGTTGTCTCTGTGAAAAGATTTTAGCCAGAGGGTTACAGCTGCTCAGGATATCCTCTGTGTTCAGATCTCATTTAATGTATATTATAAATCATTCTCTGGTTGTATATTATCAACCATTTGTCATTTAATAGATGACTTTCTCAAAAGTGTTGTGAGATTTGAGAGCCCTGACAGAGAGCAATGATCTGTATAACTTCACATACCATGGGGAACACCATTACTCTGTTTGGGCTCTCAAATGGTGGGGAAATGGAGCTTATGAAAGGGTGGGGGAAATACTAAGTAATTCTAAAAATAAATTAATAGATACAATGAGCACTCAAGATGTTGGACTGAAAAAAATACACTTGCTGGTTTGGTGCTAAATATTTCAGTTTCTCACAAAGACTGAAATATACCTCTCTTTTCCCCCCTCTGACCATTTGCTGCTTATTCCCTTTTAGATTCCAATCCTGTAATCACTCTATATGCACAATTTGAGGTGGGAACATGGAACCTGAAAACAGTCATAAACTGAAGAGAGGCAGATGTTGCAGTCCATGGTCATTTATGAGTTGCAGTCATAGATCATGACACAGAACTTAAGATCTTTCTAAGAAAGCCTATCCATGCAACATTAGGAGGAAAAGGAAAATAATCTGTCTGCACAACAAATATTATTATCCACATGTGTATAAGTTTTGGCAAACTCTTCTTCTAGATTAAGTCTTTGTTCCTTACACTTACAGTACAGTCTGCAACATGTGTTACATTTACCTGGAAAATTTCAGAACAAAAAAAGAGCTGTGTGATGAAACTAGACAGAAGGTTTGATAAATTAGTTTTGAGAACAAGAAAATCAGAAGGGGAATTATGTCCACAGCAGTTCAGGGAAGCACTCATTACAGCCAAGCAGCACCACAAGTTTCCAACTCTCTTCTTGCAATGAGGAAGCTATAAATACTGCTTCTCATTCCAGTGTTCCAAGAACTTTCTTCCACCAAGTAACTTTCTAGAAAACCTGCATATTATCAAGTTACCACTTTTGACCTTCTGCATTTCTTCCTTTCTTTCCACCGTTTCCAAACACAGATGCAAATAACACAAACTAACCTGAAAAACAAAAGCGACTCGGAAACCTAAAAGGACCTTCTCGTGCAGTAGACTGTGTAAAAGGCAATAGTGTTTCTCTTCAGATCTATGTTTATCTTGTTTTAATGAAGTAGATAGAACCCCCTTTTAACACATTGCTTTCTATCTATATATTTTTATCCAACTAGGAGAATCTAGAATCACTCGAAAATTCATTAACACTGACATTTAGACAACACAAAGCCATTTCAATTCAATTAAACAAACACAGGGTGTTAACCTTCAGCAAAAGAAGTAGCCGTTCACTTTTATAGGCTGCCGTAAACAGATTTCTGGGCTTTAAAGCCAAGATCAATAAAGCTTCTGCAAACAATAATAATCTCACACAGACTCCATTGACAGCTGCTCAGAAAATATTGTCTGATTCTAAAGGTCTTAGTGACTGGGTGCTTTCTCAGTCTTTTCCTCTTGCTCTCTAACATCGGAGTGCAAATGCCAAGACCTCAGTGAATTCCTTTGCAGCAGCCACTAAAAGGAGCTGCTCCCTCCTCTAGCAAGAAAGACTTCCTATTGTGAGAAGACTGGGGAAAACCGGGAACCCATGTGTTGTGCAACTACCTCAACACTGATGAGACACATCTTATGCTGCTTAAGGCTGTAAGACACTGTACTTCCAGCAGGTCAGAGACAGGTGACATGTTAAGTCTGCCTCTCTTCCCTTTAAATCAGTTCTATTAGCTTCTCACTAATGGAAAACTTTCTCATCCACAGGCACAATTCAGTGGCAAGCTCTGTCCACAGCTTCTTGCTTTCTTTCCTATAATCTTCCTAATGAAAAGTAACAGAGAGCAATTCAGGAACAACAGCTTCTGCATTCCTTAGTCCTGCTAAAGTTGCCAAGGCAAAGTCCAGACTTATGTTCTTATCTCTAGAAAACATCTTACTGCTTCCTACTTACATCCCCAGTATCTTTTTCACTAACTATTTAAGGGGGTATGACTGTGTTCAGGGATTTGCTTGGCTTTCATTGTTGGTTGATTTTTGGTTTTGGTTTGTTTGGGGTTTTTTTGGAAGGGGTATGTTGTTTAGTTGGGTTTTTTAAACAGTTCTTTGAGGCAGAGATAATATCTTCTTCAGTAACGCCATGTTTCAATCCCACTGATAACTAACAGCCAGCAAATACAGTGGCCACGGTTTGCTTTATCAAGTGCAATTATCACAATTGTCAACAGTGGACAATTAAATCACTGGCTGATCAGGAAACACAAAATGCTAAGAGGTGGAAGGCAATTCATATCTTTGATTGTCCCAGCTACATTAGGAATCTTGCAGACATAAGATCTCTGAAATTAATATTTAACAATGAGATGCAATTATGATGCAGTTACATAATCACATATGGCCAGCATTAGAATTATGCCTCTAATGTGGCATAAACTTAAATTCTGATAATGTTTTTTCCTTCTTTCTTGGCAAATCTCCATATGACCAAGGACAAGAGGTAAGTACACAATGAGTACAGAAATTTGGAGACTTGCTTCTATCTTCTCGCATATGTCAGTGAAGGACTGAGGTGCAAACTCAAACTTTACTCTGTGATAACTCAGATCAGGTCTCACTCAGGTCATTGGATTAGGCTGCTTGAGAACTACTGAAAAGTCTTATCCTTGAGCAGAAGCTTAAGGCTAAATTTTGCATAGTTAATATGAGGGATGTGGAGGGCTTCTGTAATTCCACAATAGTTGATTCAGCTATTAGATTAAAAAAAAAAAAAAAAGCACATCTTCCCTTGATAGTACTTCTTTACAACACTACACAGAATATTGCAGGTTGCATCATATATGAAAAGGAAGCTATCACACGTATTTCTGTCAGACTATACATCAACAAGTCACATTACATGCATTTAATTCTTTCAGAGCTTAGGACATCATGCATTGTAATCTGATGTGGTGAGATAAGTACAGTTTAATCACAATTATCAGAGATATCAAAGGAATCTATAGCACATGTAGTCCATCTTAATAATGGAAGGAAAGCATTCCCACAGGTGGCCAGCTTTCAAAGTCACGGTTTAGCTGTAATTTTAGACTACTCCCACTAAGTTCGAAGTCACTCTATGTTCATGCTACTGAAAATAAGAACAGAATTGGACTTTCTGAGGTTATTTAGTGAGTAAATACATGTCACCATACTGGCAAATAAGCAGTGTTCTAATCTATATGTACCACAGATTAACCCTACTTGATGTACAGATGGCATTCTGCCAAATACCTACACCTTGCAGATGAGGTGGTTCTGGTGCTTGCTGGATGCCTCTGGTTTGTATTTACTGTATTTCTTTACTAAAGTCCCAACAAATTCATTTTCTATTCATGACCTTCTCATCCAGAGGAATCCTACAGCAACCCAACATTTAGCAAAAGCAATAAAACAAAATCCAAGCAATAAGCCTGATGGGGTGTATTTCCATTCAGGTTGATTCCCAAATCACCTTGAAAACAGTGAGAGAAACTAGTTCATGGGCCACAGCAAGGCAATTCATTTAGGTCTTCTAGGTAAAAGTCTATACTATCTATAACAATATTTTTTCATTCCTTTTGCTACTGCAAACTAGAGCTAGATTTACAATATGCCATTTCCAATGCATTTTACAAGGAATACAAAATACTTCAGACATCAGAACTGTTGGGAAGTGGCAGCTACTCTGCCCAGTTGGCAGTGTTATTTCTGCTTTCAAGGGCATTTGGGAACATTACCTACATTCAATGCAAAAGCAATTGTGCTCATGGTAGTAAATACCATTTAGATCACTGCATAAGAGGTTGCAATGTATTGTGGTGGATTTACAAGCCTAACATGGTTCTGCCCACTCCTTCTCTTACCCCTCAGTTTATGAATGAAGTCTACCTTTTGACGTAAGTGCCTCTTCTCAAACAAATAAAACAGACACAGAAATTCAGCAACAGAAGAACTGTGAGAAGGCGCTGGCAGGACTTCAGGGAGTGAAAAGGAAACAGGTCAGGGTTACACAAAGCCTCTGAACCCTATCACAGAGGACTTGCACTGCTCAATACAGTTCATCAGCAGAAATGTACCGTCTAGTCATGTGGAAAGAAACTGATAAATTTACTTCTTCAGAAGGCAGCAGTTCATCATACCTCTAACTTCAGAGGTTAAAGGTTTACTCAGATGAAGTCAGGTGACAGCTGACATTTTTATCATACCTGCCTAAATGCGGGAAACTTTTGGTGGGAAAGGGCATGCTTTATACCTTTCAACATTAAAGACACTGAATTTGACCATTCATTTGACTGCTCATGTAGTTGTCATTCTAATTTTTTATCTCTCATTCTGCCTTGTAAAAACACCATGATTTGATCCCTGATCTCATGTGGATAATACAGACTTTGTTCCTGTATCAGTACCTTGATTTAAACCCAGACTAACATGAAGAGCTGAATGAAACCTATACTTCAGAAATAAGCGATTTAAAACATTTTCCCTATCATCCCATAAAATTACGTGAAAGATGAGACTAATCCACATGAATCACACAATCCAATTCCTTGAGGCATTCAGCTAGTTGAGTCATCCTTCAGGCTTATCAGCAATTTGACCAAAATACCAGCAAAAAAAGCCTCACTGCAAAGTATGTGGGCATGGTGGGTTGACCCTGGCTGGACACCAGGTGTCCCCCAAAGCCACTGTGTCACTTCCCTCATCAGTTGAACAGGAACAGAAAATATATGGAAAGGCTGGTGGGTCAAGATAAGGAGAGGGAGAGATCACTTGTCATTTCCGTCATGAGCAAAATGAACAGACTGAAGTTGCGGAAATTAATTTAATTTATTGCTAACTAAATAACAGTAAGGTAATGAGAAATGCAACTAAAACTTAAAATCACCTCCTCCTTCACACACACACTTCTTCCCTGGCTCAACTGCTCCCCCAGTTTTCACTACCTCCTCCCCACAAGCAGTGCAGAGGAATAGGTCGGTTCCCCACACCCTGCCTCCGTCACTATTACCCATGGGTCTCTCCCATGGAAGACAGTCCTCTACAAACTTCTCACAGCCCTTTCCCATGGGCTGCAGTTCTTCACAAACTGACCCAACTTGGGACCCTTCCATGCAGTACAGTCCTTCAGGAACAGACAATCCCCATAGATAAATAACAATTATTTGTCTCTGACAGATAAATAATATGTTTAGAAAAAAGTCTGAGCAGAAGGCCTTTAAACAATGCAGGACTATGAAAAACATACATGAAACAAGTCAAAGTTGATGCTTGTCCTAAGTAGTTATGGCTTTAGTTCAGAATCTTTACTAACTACATGTACCTTTTTGCAGTTGGTTCACTTCCCAAAAAAGATTTAGCAGTGTAATGACTTCTTAATGAATTGGAAGTTGTACACCAAGAGTAGGAATCACTGTAATTATCACAGCTGTTTTAAACCAATAGAATAGAAAGTGTTGTATGGAGTATTTCTGGTTCATTCTCCCCAAACAAAACATAAAAAACTTTTTTTTTTAAACTTGTATTGAGAAAGCTGCACAAAAGCAGATTTAATGATCTAACAGACTTTTGCACTTCCATTGGATTTCAGTTGGTTTCAAATGTGACAGAGCACTAGAATAACAATATCCCTACACATTGTCCTGGTTTCAGCTAAGACAGAGTTAATTTTCTTCCTAGTAGCTGGAACAGTGCCATGTTTTGGATGTACTATCAGAATAATATTGATAACAACAAGATTGCTTTTAGTTGTTTCTAAGTAGTGTTTACCATAAGTCAAGGACTCTTTAAGTTTCCCCTGCTTTTCCAGTGAGCAGGTGCACAAAAAGGGGTGAGGGACCACATCCAGGACTGCCAACCAGAACCATAGACCATCATACTCAGTTTATAAAGTGGAGGACTTGGCTGGGAGGGGCCAATCACAGCTGGGGGACTGGCTGGGCATAAGTCAGTGGGTGCTAAGCCATGATATCATGCATTGCTTGTCTGTCTTGGGTTTTATTCCCCTCTCCATTTTTGTTGTCTCCCCTTTAATTACTACTATTATTATGCTTTACTTTATTTCAATTCCTAAATGGTTCTTATCTCAACCCATAGGTTTTACCTTTTTTCCCTGATTCTTCTCCCCATCCACTCGCGGTGGCAGGGAGTAAGCAAGCAGCTGTATGGTACTTAGGTACTGACTGAGGTTAACCATGACACACATAAATAACAATTACATAATCACTTTTCAAAGAGAAAGCATTCTAATTCCTCCCTCATGGAACACTGCTGTACTAAACCCAACAGCTCTGACCTGGCTGCACTGGAGACATTAGCATAATTTAGGGAGAGGTAAATGAGTTAACTAAACAGAAACTGGATTATTTATG
>JAOXXN010000065.1:43000823-43011791 GCA_026770055.1 Myrmophylax atrothorax | reverse complement strand
AATGCTCCCTTTCAAATACCTACTGTCACTATGCCTATCTGACATACAAAATAAACACACAGAGTTAATGTCACATTTTTACAGAGCACCCTGAAGAACAGTTTATGTTAAACCAGGATCTACCAGAGAAGGCTACTTTACTGAACCTCCTGTATTTGGACAGAAAAGTATCACCCATGGCTTCCAAAAGGTTTTCTTCTTACCATCCCATGCATTTTGCTAAAGAAAAGAATAGCCTTTCCATTGTTTATCACATGGTATAAAAACCTCCTGAATAAATGATACAATTTAATCATATTGTTCCAGCTGTTCCTGCTTCCTTCATCATTGGCATTCACATCACCAGCATTAGTGAATATTCCAAACCTACATAGTTACTGATGCCACTGCTCAAAAAAAAAAAAAGTGCAAGACAGCAAGTATACCAATCAGAAATGTTCTTGAAGTTAGCATAGAAATCTAAAACTGAAAATTCAATTCCCTTTTTTTCTCTCTTTCATTCTGAAAGCACACATGCAAGATGCTGGTGGCAAAATAAAATATGGCACCTTACTTCATCTTGAATCACTTTCTCTTGTTTCAACTCCTCTATTACAGCTTTCATTAGTGGAAATTAAAAGTACAGCAAACAGCTTATGATGTCCACCTTGTGCTATGGTGCAGCCCCAGGACACCACAATTACATGTTTTCTCACAAGACAAGCATCACAGGAAAGCAAATGTACTCATCCAAATGGTGTTATTCAGAAGCAGATTTGTGCTGGCTGCAGCAAGTAGTTACAGGGCCAGTCAAATAAACTAAATTTGGAAAAGCCTTGTTCTCAGGCTGCAGAAAGAGACTAAACAGAGAAAAGGAAAACTATAAAGAACTGGGAACCAATTGAGGCCAGGAAGAAAGAGTAGGGCTGGGAAGAAAGCAACAAGAAGATCTATAGTTAATTTCTACACATAAGAGAGAGGTAAATAATAAGTTTCAGAAATATGAAGACACATATCCAGCTACTTGGTTACTCTAACAGACCAGGAAAATGTTTTTTTCAGCAGCACCTGCCTGTCTTTCCCAAAGAGGAAACATGGTCTGATCTTATGACTTTACCAGAATCCTAAAAACCCCAGAAAGCCTTCTGGAAATAATTTTAGTTGTTAAAGGTTCACCGAAAAATATCAAGAAAAAGTTATGGCCAAAACCCTCAGACCCTCTGACGTGCTTTTAATGCCCCTTTGAAAAAAAACAGCCATTAAAAAAACCCCAAAGCAAACAACTTCACAAAACTCACCAACTATTAGGTGGGTAAGTCATTGCAATGGGTTTGATGACTTGCTAAGAGGCTGTGTTATTTTTTACAATCTTTGCTGATCCCGAATATGGTTTCATGAGCTGCTGCCTGACTGCAAAGCCCACAGTATGGGCTGGAGGTTGTTCATTTAATTGTGTTGCCAACTGAATCTCCTTCAAGACAAACCCCAAGGGCTCTCGTCTGTACCACCATGGAAAGCTCCCACTAAAAGCAATGGATCAAATTTTCAAGCACCTACAGCAACTACAGCAAATAATAAAAACTGCTCAGAAGGTAACACTTGAAGAAAAAGATTAAGAAAATTGGAACTCAGTTATTCCAGCTGCTTGCTTTATCCATCCCTTATCAATCTGCTTGTAGATTGATCAATACCTACATGTCAATGATTTTATACACACAGTGACCTTGCAAAATATTCCAACGACAAAGTGAACCAAACAAAACAATCAGACTGTTTCCTATAGATGCTGAGAATAGTGGGAGCTGAAATTAATATTGAAGTCACAACAGCATATTTTGCATTAAAGCCAAGTACAACATATCTGCAATATATCTGCTTTCCACAACCTTTGTGAGAGTATGAGGTGAGGGTTTACATTTGTGCCCCCTGCTCTTTTCTCCATTGTGCTGACACAAGTACTCGGACCAAAACAGTCCGAAAAATGTTTTCTTGATTTATTTTTTAGCTGGATCAGTTCCCTGAACTGGTTCATATCAAACTTGTACAAAAGTCAGCAACACCCAGGCACAAGCAATAGCCAACAGTGGGAATGTTTAACTTAACATCACTGCCGAGAAGATCTAAACACTGCCGAAGAGTAATCAAATACTAATTCATTAAACATTCATTACTCAGCTATCTTTACACAAAATGCAAAAAACACCACAAAATTCTAAGTTAACCTCAGTCACCAAATGTTCCCAGATTGCAAGCCATCAGAAAGGGATTTAAAATATACTGCATCTCTCCCCCTCCTTTTGATCATTAATAAGTTAAAAAACATAGAAATATTGAGATTACTATTCTGTATACAAATTTACTTTTATACCTCCCACTTAACTATTCTCAGTACCTCTCAAGTACTGAAGAAGAATAGAATAGAAGATGGCTTAGTTTGGATTGTTTTCATCTTTAATGATTATGTAACTTTCAAAATAAGTTAGAGAAGCACTGACCCACCAGGTCCCTCAAGAATTTCCACTAGAATTAACACACACAAGTTCACAGGTGACATTCACATTCCCACATTCCTCCTCTGCTGTATTCCAGCAGAACCTGCTAACACAGCATTTCTTTTCTTTTCCATCCCTGAAGGGGTGTGTCTGTGAGGGTGGAAATCCCAACACAGATGCCATGGCAGCACCTGTACCATTCCCTACACAAATTCTTTCACCTTACTGAAAGGTAAGGTAACCAAGTACCCTCTTACTGGGTGCATAAGATCTGCTTTATTGATCATACCTCCTGGTATTTCAGGCTGGCTGCTCAAAGTATTTTTAAACTACAATTCAGCTTTCACTCAAGAAAAATAGGCCATTACAATAACAGACAGGGACAGAAAGCTTACTATTGCTTTACTGGCAGAAACCACAGGTAGAAAACTCTACATGGTTACAAAGATCTACGCATCATGCTCCCCAGTAGTCACAAGCTGAAATTGTTCAAACAACAATCATCGGCACTTCGAACTTCATTAGGGAATACAGTTCTATTTCTGTAGCTGGCAAGAAGAACACACCACAAGTATGAAATTTTATTGGGTTTGCTTTGGCAAGGTTTTGAGTGCAGGGGTTATTTCCATGAGAAGCCAGCACCTTCATAAGAGTTGGGTCTATTTTGCCCATTATAGTAGCTGGCAAGTGATCTCTTCTTGCCCTTATTTGGACCTATAAGCCCTTTGCTGTATCTCCCCCTATCCAGCTGAGAAGGGAGAGAGTGGCTTGGTAGGCCAAGGAAACAAAGAATAACCAGTCCTCAACTTCCCATTGATTCTTTGTATCCGACCATAAATGGTCTTTACCAACAAAGCCTCTCCCTCTGGCAGAAGGGGAGTAGGTCGGAAGGCCTTCCCTGCAAGATACTAGGACTAAACAGGCTGTTAAATTTCTTTGCCATCACTATGTCACTTCCACCATTAAAGGTGCTCGGTTTGCCTATGCCAATCCTTTCACAGCCTTTTGCTGAGGGAAACTGCACAAACACATAAGAAAACTGTAAGAAGCAAGAAATGAGAGAGTCGCTGCGGTTAAGGATTCAAAGCTGATGAAGTAGAGGTTTTTAGGTTATTTTTAAACATTGCTGCAGTACTATAATGTGCTAAAACCTTAAAAGCCAGCATCATAAGACACACTGCCTCGGATTCTATAATAAAGCACTTGCAGCACACCAGTCCATGTGTCTATAATTGAGCTTCAGGGTTTTTTCTTCTTTGCATTTTTTTCCTTAAATAGTACATTGATATTCAAACAAGAATATTAATTACTTCATTGAATAGAAGTGTCCTAAGGCTTTTTATCTCCTGCTCAGAGTATTATGATGTACTACATGGATTAGATTGCACCAGCTGCTAATTTTTTTAAGCAGTGTTCACTCAAACCTTGTACACGTGTGCTATTACGCAGGGATTGTCAGACCAATTAGGACTAATGCAACCGAAGCTCAAACAGTGGTTGTTTGATTACTATAGTGATAATACTGAAGTAAGGACACAAGAGATGCAATAATGTTAAGAAAGGAGGAAAATTCTTCTAATGACTAGACAGACATTACTTCATGGTCAGAAAAAAAAAATCACAGTTCCAGCAGGGATCTCTATATGACCTTGAGTCTGTTCTTACAAGTCTCATCAGGCATGTTATGGGATTTGAGATCCTCAGCTAAGAGATACTAGAATCATACAAAATTAGGGCCTATTTTCAGAACACCTTCCCCTTCCTTCTGTTTTTTTTTTTTAAACTCAGGTGACAGACTTAGTGCCTTCAGTAAGAGACACTAAAACTTGCTTAGCACAGCCCCTCCATACAACTCAGGTTCCCCCCACCCCACTTAAGTTCCTTATTTGCCCCCACAAACACACACAAAGTGACTTGTAGCTGGAAAATTTCAAGTGACAGAAACATTACAAATAGTTAAGACCTAGCAGTGAATGGATATTTATTGAGTATGTGGAGTGGACAGAGAATGGCATTGGTTAGTCAGGGTCCACACTTCCCTGCCCTTCCTCCAGAGTTACTTTAAAGACAATAAACTTTATAATGAAGTATTGATAACATCTTCTCATTTAAGCTAACAGGCTTATCACACACTCCACCACTGAATATGCTGTTTTAATTAGCAAGATGGATCTTGGAACTGATATGTTCTGTTGTGCTATAATTTCTGCCTTTACAGTAATTTTCTCCTGTTTTTCACACTATAATGTGCTATAAATCCTACTTAGGCTGCCTCACTGGCCTGTTGCTGCTCAGAGTCAATCTTTCAGGCCCTCCGTTTCCATGACAACTTCCTGCCATCCTCCCATTTGCAGGATAATCCTACAGCCCCCTGGGGACACGGCTGCTATGCTCATGTGCTCCCAGAGCTGGAGATCCATGCAGTGCCCTCTCCGCCTCCAGCAGATTTGATTTGCCCAGCCTTGCCATGGTGTCTGTGCCTGGGGCTGCACCAGGGAACCAGTCTTTCTTCATCCCCCTTGAACAGGGACATCCAGAAAAATAATACAGACTTGGCTGTTTTAATGCCTAAACAAGTCAGGAACAAATTAAATAACCGGTCTTCTCACTTCAGGCCCTTTCCCCCCCACACACATTTTCTTTCTTTTTTCTCTGTGTCTTCTGCCCTCACATTCAGTTTCAACACACATTTCACAGACTACAAGCACATACCCTTAGCTGTTCTTAATTCTTAGCCTTTGTCCTGTTGCCTCTCTTGTAGTCTTCTTTTTCCCTATTTTAGCTTACTTCCTGTTCCTTTTCCTCTCTACTGCTCTTCTGAATGATCCTTTTCTTCATTTTACTCGTGTTCTTCACTGCTTTCTCAAAACAGCTGTAAGGATCCAGAAACCATTACAAGGTCATCCATCAACTGCTCCTGCTCCCCCAGATCACATACCACATTGTATCAATTAAATTTCAGTCACTAAAAAGACAAACAGGATTTTTTCCCCTACTATGGATCTCCTTGTTTACTTTTTCTTCAGTCTCCTTTTGAGGTGTGAAACATTTATAACTTAGGAGCAAGTATCAATCTGTCCCTGCTATTTCAAGGAAGGAAAAAACCCTAGGTTTGATTGTTCTCCTGAGCTAAGGGAGAGGCGAACAGCAACGATAGGCAGAAAGGCTTGCATCTGAGATAGTAACTTCTCAGAAGTCACTGTGTGAAGACAGAAATTGGAAGTCTCAAAACATCTGCGACGGTGGGGGAGCAGAATTTTTCAGATTTCCTTCTGCGTGACCTATTGATTCTTCAATGCTATTTCTGTTTTTATGGATGCAGTTCTCTACAAACAAAGGGTACATAACTGCTCATAAGAAGTACTATGGGGATATATACACCACCTAACCTTAAGCATCTAATAAAACTCAAAGCTCCTAGGTTTACAGATTATGAACAGGCAGGATCTTCCACATCAAGTTACTCCAGACTTTGGCCTAGCCACCGAGCTGAATGCCCAAGTCAAGTGCTTCAGGAAGTCTGAGTGAATAAGGAAGAGGATCTTCCTTACAGAAGATTCTCCCATAAGCTTATCATTTTCACAGACCTAACAGACATCTGCAACATGGCAAATCTCCAGCTGGACTTCAGTGAGCGATGGCTACTTGGGCTCCACAGTACTTGATTATCCTTATGGCACAGTTTAACAGTAAAATGACTTCTGCATGGAAAAATGGGATCATTCCCATCCTTTAATCTTCAGAATAAAGACAAACGAAGGTCTGCTAGCTGACAAATGGAATCCACAGTTGTGAGTCCTACTAACTTGACCGTAAACATACTATGGTATCAGATTGCTGATATAGTACAATATCTCATATCTTTGCTATAGCCAGAGGATTAGCACATACAGAAAATGCTGGACATCCTTCATAATTCAGTAACATCTCTACAATCTTTACATTTTTACTCTAGTTTAAATTTTCAAAATTTTCAAGTGGCAACCTAGGCTTTGAAACACCTGCTACCACCCAGCTCCAGACCCAGCTCTTAATATAAACCTTGACAGAGAAGCACAAAGCAAAAAACGCAGCAAAGGAATTTGGATCAACAAGAAATAAACCTTCCCTAGGGAAACCTCACTTGGGAGATTTTTTTCCACTAAGTCTTCATGCTGTCATCATTTTATATTTAATAGAGCTCATCATTAATGTAAATAAGATCTTCCAGATCTCTTTAATTTAATAAGCAGTATTTTTATTCACCTGAATCCCTTGAGTAATACAGCTTGTCATATACCTTTTAGAATTTTTTTATACTTACAGAGAAGTCTGATTTTAAGACTAATAAAAAGTTATAGAAGAACAAGGTAAGCAACTATTAAAAAATCCAGAATTAATTTCTATTAAGAAAACTTACCAAGAGATAGTGATATTTTTCAGAACTGCAATCTTTGAACAGATTTCTAGTGGGTTTATTGGTTGGTTGATTTTTTTTTTTTACATGAAGAAAAATTTCTTGTTCACATGAGTCTGGATCACCTCCCATCTTGCACAGAACTCCTGCAGTTAAATGAAGCCATGTCTGCCATAGTCCTTACATATTCCATATTTCCTGCCAAGAATTCAATCATATTAAGTGCCTCACATCACACACTTTATAGAGATTTGTAAATGTAACATATTTGTCACAGTCATCGCAGGAATTTCAGCACCTTCATGAAAGCTTTCTCTGAACTGCACAGAGTACAGACCTGAAGCCTAGCTTAAATTCATCTTTTCTCCTCAATCTGTTTCTCACTTTAGAACTAGACTTCAGACTCCCTAGCATAACGACAATATTTTTTCCAATTCACATAACAGATCAAACTCTTGTGACATTTTATTTGAACTGACACTCCTATAATATCTAAGTAATTATTAATTATTGTTTTTAAATCGCATATCTGAAGAGAAGGCATTCCATGCCAGATCTGAGCTCCATATACTCTGATGTTTCACCTCTGATGCTTGTCAGTACCAGACACTTGCTAGTACCTGCCTTAACCCACTGGTTAGCTCCTACTAATAGCCTCATTCCCCCAGTGAGCTTAGAGCTTAGTATAAAATGCCCTTCATCTTAATAAAGTGAACATAAACTGTTCAGATGTGTCTCAGATTCCATACCTCAAGCCACTGACTCACTTAAGCATTAAAAATTTAATAATTTCTCCAGACTATGTTCATGAATACATCTGAGCGCTCAACTACAGCTGTTTTCAGGGAGTCAGCTGACATCTCTGCTGTTCATCCACAGGATGGAAGGACTTTCCTGCTTTTAGCAGGACTAGAGAAATTCCAGAAAGCAAATCTCACAAGGACCATGAAAGTGAAATTTTCAGTTCATTTCCCCCGAAAGGTTCATGTATTCTTTCACACAGAAGTGGGGTTTTAGCATACACATATACATTTTCCAAGCCACACTTTGAAAAAGAATTCTAAATCAAAGCCCCTAATGATACTCCCAAACACTTCACAATTCAATGACACGTGTTCCCACAGTGATGTTACACTGCATTGACAGTGGCTTTATCCATGAGGGTGAACAACTAAGTCATAAGTCATCCACCAGCCTTGATAAGCTCAAGACAGTCATGCCAGTCAAGATAGTCAGTTGACAAGCTGGAAACAGTGCTCTCAGAAATAATGTGGTTTTTACGACTCACAATAGATTGCCTCAAGGCTTTTCCCTTTTATAAAATATGCCCCTCTTCATTGCCACTAATGAATTTCCTCCTTTTGTAAAAATCCCAGTAATAAAACATGCTGTTGATAATTTCCAAAAGCACAAGCTAACTTCAGTTTTGGCTGTTGTGCTCTCACTCTCCCTCCCACTGTGCAGAACTCCAGATTCTTCATTGCTGTTCATGCCTCAAGGCAGATGGACCAGTTGAGCTCTGATCCACCCAAACCCAGAAAATTTGCTTTATTGGCTGGTCCTATGCACTTTCAGCCGGCTAAGGTCACACAGATAACACTTCACCATTTCACCTGAATTCCAACAGCAGCACTTACTTAGGGCCAGAATGTCGGAGCAGTAGCCTTCACTTAAGCCTGGCTTATGTTGTCACAGAAAAACATCCCAATGCCTTCCTCAGCACAACTGAAGAGTTTGGTTCACTTTTGAACTCAAAGAGGACACAGTAACATTGTGTTCTTTTTTTTAAAAAGAGCTGCTTTCCTGCAGCTTTATTTCAGTGATTGGCTAAGAAAAACTCCCTCTAATTGTATAGTACAGAATGTCCAGCAATTTTAGAACTTTCAAGTATGTTGGAAATAAAGTTACAGTGCACCATAGGAATGCACTTCTCCCATTGTTCAAGACAAATAAAAAAAACACAACACACCAAAATCAAATATGTAACCAAAAGTCACCCACAACTTGCTCAGAAGCCTTTCATAGGTTTTAAACACCTGAAAACTCACACTATGACCAAGACTTTGCTCAGGACAGCCCATCAATGGTAAACTGCCTCCATTCCAACATCACCACAGAATTCCAAGCACGTATAAACTGCAGACAGTCAAAAGTATGATTATGTGAAAATTGCTCTAATGCTTCTCTGACAACACTCCAACCGAGAAGTCCCCCGAGCAGTGACCAGTTGTTGCGAGGTATTTACATCTACTTCTTATCTCGGAAAAGGCTCCCAGTCTAAGCCAGTGATAGAAAAAGATGACATACTAATGACTACTACTAACATCCAGACACAACCCAAAGTAAAACAAAACCAAAAACCCAAACGACATGAGCTGTTATTGTGAAACACTACACTTTTTAAAAGTTGGAAGACAAATAAGAAACATTAAAACTTTCCTTGTGGACTTCAGAGAAAAATTTTTGCCGCACAAAGACCTTCACTGCACTTTGCACTTTTGCTGAACCTTTCTGTAAGAGACTAGACAATGCCCAGAGACTAGACATCTCTCCATGCACATTTGAAGGCCGCTGTGCAGGTGTGGAATAAGAATGAGGGAAGTTGATGGCCTCCTGAGCAAGAATTACATGTATGGTATGGATAAACAACAGGTTCCTAACTTTTTATTTTTTTCAATATCTGTTATCAACAATTTGAACCAATCAGTTTTTAAGCTCAGATTTGGGTATTTCTGATGACAATTTGCTTTTATACACAGGAATTTATCAGATACTGAAATACAGAGTGTTTTGGAAACAAGATTCAATAAAAAAGGCAGGAAATTCAAGAAAAAAAAATGGAAGAAAATATTGCACTTAGCTAAACTATGGCATTAACCTGGGAAACGACTTCAGTATAAACTTCTTCCAAGGGTTGAGTAATACCTCTGAGAAAGCACACATGTCTAGTATTAGGAGCAACTCAATGATACTGGCTGGAAGAAAATTAAGGATCACAGTTTTCCTACCACAGCATTATTCAACATGGGGTTTAGAAACATTTCCTCTCGATATTGTATTTCTCATATGCTGTATATAGCATTATCCAGGGATACAGGTAAGATACCAGTTATCTGAAAGCCTATTTTGCTTGATAACAAAGCTTATGCTCTTCAGACTGTATAAAAATTGGGTAATGAGCTTCTAAGGTCTGTTCCACTGCACTTTGATGAGAGGATCTCGGTCTCCTGGCAGACACAAGTGCAGGGAGAGGCAGTTTCTCCGTACGTAACTGCACTTGGTGTCACTGGGCCACATGACAGGGATATGCTGCTGGGACCATATGCGGAAGTTCCAAACAGACTCTTCAAAGCACAGACATGCCAAGGCAACCAAGGTCAGAGCCACATCACTGCAAAACACAACGTTAAACTCTCTGAGAGACCAGGATTAAAAAAAATAATAAATTTTAAAGCCTGCTATAAAACTTTCCATAACAGATTCCACTGCTTCATCACAGTTATTCATTACCAGGTAAATAACAATTGATTTCAACATCCCTGCACATGTACTGACTCAATAAACCATTTCTCCCCTGATGAGCTACAGCTGTCTCCAAGATAAATACAACCAAACTTTAAAACTACATTAGATTACTTCTATCCCAGCATAACTACTGCAGGTTTTGTCTGGTGACGTAAGGCAGTGAATGTCATGAACTACTTTGTCTATATAGCTAAACACGTATGTTTTACTTTTCCCTATATATAGGGGAAAGTATATATATATATTAGGTTTTGCAGTCAATTTTAGTATTCATAATAATAGTTAAGACTTAGAGAACACTTCTCATTTACAAACATGAACTAATTAAGAAATAAGAAGTTGGAGCTACTAGAGCAGAGCTGAGTCAAGATAGATTTGTCTCCTGTGGGCCACATACCCATTGCTTGAAGTGTAACATGCCTTTTCTGTTCCAGACCAATTTTCAACCTTAAAATGCCTGATGTGTTGTCATGGTTTCACCTAGGTGGGCCTAAATTTGGGATTTTAAAAGTCCAGACCAGGCCTGGGGCTGTCAGCTGATTTGAACTGGGCTGAGCTGGCAGCTGACTCCTTCTA
>JAOXXN010000065.1:42974259-42987411 GCA_026770055.1 Myrmophylax atrothorax | reverse complement strand
TACCAATTTTGTATCTGAAATCTACAGTTCCAGAATCTATTCTGTGGCCCCACTGATAATAACACAGTGCAGGCTTTAGCAGACTTATTACCACTTTCAGGACACAGAGGTACCATATACAGACATAAATCTGTTACATAAGAAGCAACTCCACACTTTCTCATATAAATTTGTCTCATTTCCAGAAACACCCCCCTACTCACAATTTCAACCTGCAAAGAATTATTTTGAAATTTACTTTTTGAAACTGTCTAAAGTATGGAGAATACTTTTTCCTGGGTGGTCCACAATTATGCAGAAAAGGATATTAAAGATAAAGGGGAAAAAAACAGCATGTGTGAGAAGAAAAGGGAAAATGTCAGAGATGGTGTGAAAAGAATGAAAAATACAGAAGAAAGAAGAAAACATGTCAAAGCAAGTTTCCAATAAAAAAAATTAAGAAGAGGCAGGAAGGAGAAAAGATAATACATGTTTACTACAAGATGATATGTAAGAAAAGACTTATGATTCCCCTTATAATCCCCCATTCTACATGTTGACAATTCATTACAATACAGCATCTCAAGTATCTATTATACTTTTCAATCTGCTAAAGAATATAGATGTTAAGAAGATAGATGCTGATATGTGGTATCAACATTTCCCTACAGCCACAAACCTCATTATCAGCATAGATAAACCAGTGCCAGGATACCTTTCTTATCAAAATATGGATAACAAACAGTTTAAAATCATGTTAGATTGAAAAGATCATTCTTGTTGCAGCTCCCTTACAGCCATCAGAAGAGCGAAACAAACACATGTTGAAATCAGAACAGCTTTACCTCTTGATAGTGGGATATTTATCATGTTCTGGGAATCATCATTAAGAGGATGATTTCTCCTTGCTGACCTATGTTTTTTGAGATGCTCAGCTACAGATTTAAGTACCAAAACTCTGGCCCAATCTCATCCCTTCTTATACTCTGAGAACAGAGACAGGTTTGTGCAAATTTTGGTTATCAAGCCCTCTGAGGCCTGCAAATTATATCTAGTGAGAAGTTCTTTGTTGTTTGCTCCTGGGAGAATAAAAACCTGCTGTTGACAGCAAGAGATCTAATCTATAGCCAACATTTCCGCACTGAAGGAAACATGGTTAATTACAGAGTTTATGAAAAATTCTAGGGGAGCAGTAAAAGGAAAATTAAGGATCATTAGCAAAAAACCTTCCTGTTAGTGAGCTCTATATGGCTATGAAATTGTCTCTTAGAGGAAAATAGTGCATTGGTCATTTTTAACTGGAATGCATAATAATCCTGTAGAACATAATGGAAATCAACACAATTCACTGAGAGCTTCAGAAATTCCTCATTAAGTCCTCTGAAGAGCTACACCCTTAGACAGAGGGTTCTATGAATGGTCTTAAAACCCCTAGAGAAAGATTGTAATTCTGAATTCACAGGAAACATTACACAGGACTATTCCATATTGGAATAACATATGAAATCATCATTCACACCATGTGTACTCACACCCCACAGTTGATATGGCTTATTAGGTCTTTCTCATCTCTAATTTACAGACAAATATTTATGTGGCCTTCCATTTTTATATTTCAGGTTCATTGTTTGAAATACCATTTATTGAGTTATACCAGCCAATAGTTATGGAATTATATAATTGTGAGAAATATCAGTATATTTTTCTGTAAATGACAACTTTGATTTGCTATTGAATTCTGTATCTTCACTTTTAGTACTACATTTTTTTGAAGTGATTATAGTTCCTTGTTAGTTTCTTGATTTTTTTTTCTTCCATGGTTAATCTAAGTAGTCCACTAGGAAGCAGGATATCTTTGTTATCAGCTGTTTGTTCCCTAGGGCAAGTCTCACTATTTACATGCACTGTGCTTTCACCTACCTGCACAGTGCTGGGTAACATACTTGCAGGAAATCTCATAGATTTATTTACTACAAGGCTGTCAGAAGGGGCGGATATAGAAAAAAATTCAGAAGCTGAATTGCAAATTAAAACCTGTTAAGTAGGTTCCTTATCAGCTTAATTCTACTAAATTAAATTTATTCCAATTCTAAACAGGAATATACTCCATTCGAAATACCACATCACTGGGCATGTGAAAAAAAGCAGAGAAACAGGTACAGACGGATTGATGTCAGTGGAAGGATTTCTTCAAGTATTACTCCCTGTAAAGTGGAGAATTTTGTCTTTCTATACACCCAAACCTCACAGGACTGTGCATAGCAAGGGTATCTAAGAGATTGTACTGCTTCTTGATAACAATTTCCTCCTCATTATTCCTGCTCATTCTTGTGCCTTCAAATACATGTGATAATTTTAGTGGCAGGAAACTAGTGTAAATTCTTATTGGTCAAACAAGCATTCATTTTGCATGAAGACTTTCTCTTTTATAATCCAATCTTTTCCTGATTCAAAATCCCATTTTCCTATTCTCCTCTTCCACACTTCCTGGGAGAAATAGCAGACCTCATGATATTACTACAGTTCTTTGGCCCATCTTTTAACTATTTCATGCTCTTGTAGTTGTAAATTCATGCTCTTGTGGTTGTAAAAATCAGGAGATAGTCATCACAGCATGGCGTGTCTAGCACACACAAGACACTAGCTGCTGCAATTTTTGATGAGGGATGATTTAAAATTTAAGAATGATGGATGGTCAGCACATGAGATGCAAATGTGCTTTTTGACCTGCCTCTTGAGAGATACTTTCCTGCTCTCATCTATTGTAGAATCATAGTTTATACTGTTATTTCAATTATAAATAATTAGTGCTTAATCAATGTTGCCATAAACAGACAAGCAAATGTCACAGACTATACTGAAGTTCACTGGATGATAGGTTTTAATAGCTGTGGCTCATAATCACAACAAAATATTCTCCCCTTATGTGTTGTGAATAACATTAGTATTTCCTCATGATGTTTATTTGTCACATATGAATTCTCTATAAACTATTTACCATTTGTTATAAATGGGATTAGATAAAATTCATCAGGCAAATGTGAAGGCTCTGAAGACCATTTTGTGCTCAGCAATCAGTCAGTTGTAAGTCCTTGCACAGAAATATGTACATGCTCATCTCTCCTTTGACTTGAAACAGAGATATTTACAAAACCTTTTTATAATTTTAATTAGAAGATTAGATACCTTTGCTGACTCTTATATGGGTGAGAAAACTTTCAGCATATGATGAAATAGTTGTGTATACTGCTCTCTTGCTAGTCAGTCCCCTTTATGTTCTGCAAGAATAACAACCCTTCTGGTTTTCCTGAAGGTGACTTCCATCCACAGGAGGAATGCCAAGACACTTAATTTCTATATAACAGTTTAGTTTAGAATAAAAAAGTGCATGCAATAGAATAGTTATGCCAGTGTCACATATGGCCAAAATTCTCAGTAAATTAATGCAGGCACTTGACATTTTCACTTAGGGAAATCAATCAAAATATTACAGGAGCTGTTTCACCCAATTCTACCATTGAGATTAATGCTATTATAAAAGAGTTATTCCTTAAAAATATGTAGTTATTTAACTTTAGGTAGCAAATCAAAGCACCTCGTTAAATGTGCACTAGAATTCTACAGCATCCTTGGTTTTGTTTTCTTTTTCTTTTGAGTTTGTTCCATCCCCTCCAATCTCAAATATTATGTAGCAATTTATTAATTCCTACGGAGAAATGCCATTTCATTTCCCTGTAGTCTTTCTGTTTTTCTAGGATGACTTATGGTTGAAAGAATATTTTTACATGAGAGCCCAAGTACTGTCATCTGATTAGGACAAAGGTAGGGCTCAGCACACACATGGAAGGGGAAAATATTCAAATCCTAGGCCATTGATTTCTTCTGTAAAAACAAGTGTAACTTCCATAAGCTACATGCATTAGTGAAAAGCAAACACTGACATTCCCAAAAGCCCAGCTATAGTAGAAAATCTCCAAGGCATTCAAACTTTTGCACCATCATCTCAGAAGTACAAAGTAGAGAACAGAGTTTTTTCCTTTAACCTAGGAAATAGCCTACACTGGTCTGCTGACAGGGGAAAAAAACCCTACCAAGGTCCAATTCATTCTCTGCTATGACAAGTCCTCTGAAATCCAAAGGGTTTGAGTGAGGGCAAAGTGATGTGGATGAGCTTTTCAAAACTGCATCGTGGAACCTGTGGCAGTGTGCCATGATGGACTGTGCTTGTGCACATCAGTATGTGAGCTGGGATCTCTATCAGTGCCTATCAGGTGTGGCCAGAGGTGTGCTGCAGGTGCACCTTCGAGCAATAGAGGGTAATCACCGGTGCTTGAAATTGGCTGCCTTTCTCTGATAAGCAGTACGTTGAACTGAATATATTTCAAACACACATACTAGTGCTTTCTGCAGGGAAAATGATCCTAGCAGAAGTCACATCCACCTCAGAAAGATGCAATAGAGCTAGAGAAGGTACAAAAATGACAAAATGGGGAAGGTCTATGTGCAAAGATAAATTAAACTAAGATTCTTCAACTTAGAAGGCAGGATTAGGAAGATTTACAAGAGAAATACACAATGCCATGAAAGGCAAAGAGATGATGAATAGGGAAAACCCAGTCACTATTTCACAATAAGGAAGCGAAATCAGATTAGCAAAGCAAAGCTTTTTGAAAAATAAAAGGAAATACTCATTTCCACATAATTCATGATTACAATTCTGACACCCATTTTGCAGGATACAAGTATAAATGGACAGAAAGTGTCATAAAAGAAAATTCCACTGATGATTTAAATGCAAAGATGTAAATAAAACTGACCTTGGAAGACTTTTGGGGGACATTGGAATGTATTTCAGAAAAAGGATAACTTTATTTTTGCAGTGGTTTTATACTTTTTCTTGTTATTATAGTATTTCATTTTTAACATCTGCCCATGCCTGAAACATGGAACATCCAGCTGTGTATTAGAGCTAATTAGCAAAGATTTTCCTTTAGTTCATGTAGCAGACAAACATGTATTCTTCCATTGTAACCTAAATACTACTGTAGACTTTCAAGTAACCATCATGTGTATACTCTTTAGTACAATGAAGTACCTGAAACACTTACAGAACCACAGTTTTGCAAAGAATACTTTAAAATACAATAACAATCCCATGATGTCAAGGTCAGACCACATTAGAATTCTGATTTTGTTCTGCAGTTTTGGACAGACAGTTCCACTCACTGTAATTTTAAGAATATCTGAGAGTTAAGAGTAAAGGACTACAGTGTGTCATTGTATAAGTGAATGCGTTTTTCGTGCAAGGCCCTTGCTATAATGCTGACAGCATGTTATGATATAAAAGCAAAGTCATTTTCATTAAAAAGCTAAAAAGAAAATAGATTTGTAGCACAAAGCAGAAATACCCTAGTTGTGGTCTGTAGAGCACAAAGGGTAGATAAGACATTTCTTGGCTGCTTGGGAAGAACAGTTTCATCACAAAGTTCTCCCTCTGACTCCTTTTGTCCAATGACAGAATTGCATTAAAAAGAAAGATACAAATGTAGACATTCCTAATCTCACTTTTCCTTGCAAGCCATTGATACTGCTTTCGTCAGGATGTTGTGGGTTGAGAATCAGTGAAGAGATGTCCCAAAAGATAATGTATCTTTAAAATGTCTTGGAATCTCTGTAATAAATAATGTATATAACAGCATGAGAAATAACAAGACTAAAACCTAAAAGGCACAGTTCAGGAGTTACCAGCTCAGCTGGATTAAAAGTTAGACCTTTGGACCTGAATAACTCAAACTGAGCTCCAGATCTGTACATAACTTCCTACGTACGACTCAAACAAGTTAATTAATTTTTAACATAAGCACTTTTGCTTCTGTATGAAAAAGACTATCTAGTATAAGATACCTCCATCCCAAGATAAATACCTCAAAGATATGACTTATGTGATCTTCTAAATGTCCTCCCAATAATTATACCTTTTGAATACTGCTGCTAAGCAACTCTTATATTCAGAGCTCCTTGAGTATACCAAGATAAATAATGAGTAGCTTCAGCACAAACAAAGAAGATTAATAAAGGTGTAGATAGCTACTAAACACTTAATTGCTGTACATTTTGTAAAGTTAAACTCCATCCCACCCACCTGATGTGAATTCAGATAAGTAAGGCAAATCAGAGCTTTTCAGTTTCACTACCTTGACCAGAAGCCCAAGTTAAGAATCCGACTTTGGGTCAAAATACTCCAGTTGTTCATACAAAATAGATATTATAGAATTCCATTCAAAGTTATACTGATAGTTAATCATCAGAAGATTTAAAAAAAATCCGAATTTAATTGTGTCTTTTTGTTTGTGTCATTCACTCATCCAATATGCAGCTATTGGGGGCTGCTGAGTGCAGTGGAGTTTGGCAGGGGCTTATGTGATCAGGACCTAATTCTGCATAATGACCATATTGATAATGTCTCAGGCGGGCAGCCAAGGGATATAAGTCACAGCACCTTTTGCCTCCCTTCCACAGTACAACTGCCTGCCTTTAAGAGTTGTTTACTGGCAAGGCCAGCTGATTCTTCCAGGTGGGGATTAGTGATGTTTATTACACCCTTCAGAATATTCAGTTGCAGAAACTGCAGAGATTGCAGGGGGGGTTTATTCAACTCAAACAGAACAAAGAACTCACAATCTCCTACAGCCTATTAAAAGAGTGGTTCCATGCATAAGCAAATAAATAATAATGCATTCACATAAATATCACGGATTTCTCTTCTCCCTCTATGGTTCTTTCCCTCCTGCAATTATTTCTGAGTGAAGTGAAATTGTAAATAGCTTTACCCACTAAATGATCTTGAGAAAATTATTTCTGAAGTGCCACAGTGCAGCTTGGGGGCTTTTCCTGATCATTCAGCGCTCAGATGATTAGCTCGGAGCAAATTTTTGCAACTATGCTCACTAGGGCAAAAACACATTGTGAAGAATGATGAAAGTAGAACCTAAGTCACATTTGATTTTCAGCAGCAAAAGGCTTTGAACTAGGACTGCAAAGACGCTGAAGGCCACAACAGAAGTCCTTGCAAGAGCTGGGACTGTGAACTGGAACAGTGAAAGCTGTAGTTGTCCATACTTAGAGTAGCTAATCTACAAACTTCACTCAGGATAGAAATGCCAGGCCTGGACTCCATGAAAGCCAAGGAGAGCAGTGAGCACTGCATGTGAGAAATGAAGCACACTGGAAGTGCTGCCAAGCAAACACAGGTTGGGACAGCATGGACGAGCAAACAGCCCTGGCAGAGCTCTAAGAACGCCTGCATGGTGCCTGGTTTTAGCCAGCAATGCTCAACCTTTCCACTGACAAAAAGACAAGAGCAAATCCATCAGTTTTACAGTTTCTTCAGAGAGTCTAAAGGCCATTTATCTCTCCAACTAAGGCGTCAGGGAAAAGAAGTGGTTATCTACCTAGTTTGAACTCGTTCCTTCCAGAAAATAGTAGAAAAGAGCCATTGGAACACCTGTATAAAACACATTCCTGTGACTAAACTAATCTTCCACTCCATTACCAACATTCCTCCATGGAAATGCAAGTGTGAAGATGTTCTGATAGAAGAAATGTGCTGCATTGGTCAGAAGGTGATTCTTTTACCCAGTACATTTCAATAAAATCTATCAATTCCCTCCACTTTGAGAAGCTTACACCTCCAAAGAACTCAGCAGCCACATAAAATCTGCTATGTAGTCAGTATAGTTATTGTTTTCATAACAAAGAAAATAATTTTCACAATACATACTATGAAGAACAGTCATCATAAGCTATTTCACAGAAGCCAACTTATGTTATTATTTATAATGTATTTCTTTAGATTTAACTTTTCTTAAGACCAAGAAGCAGTTTGGATTTTCATAATGACCGAATCATTTCAGGCTGGAAAGTACAACAATCTCCCTGTAAAAAAGGGAGAAGGTGCTTCTACATAAGCTGTAAAACATGTTGAAACCCACCTACAAACACAAAAAAGTGTTTCTGAAAATCTCAAAAAATATTATATGCCAAAGACCATGATCTGTGGCTGGAATGAAAGGCAAGAGTCCTTGTGAGTGGGATGAATACTGCAAGGTAGTCAGGAGAGGTTATTCAGCAGAAATACACACAACTTGGGTTCTCCACATTCTCTAAGAAGGGAAGTGTGAACATACAAGGAAGAGGCAGAGTATAAGTATGACCAAAGAGTTTAACCTTGATTCTCATCGTGCCCAAGTTACTCAGCTTCACTCTGTTAACAGGAAAAGACGTCTGGATGGCTACCCAAGGTGCTGTTAGGAAATGACTGGTGCCTGTCTGCTCACTGCCTCTCTCCTTCAGCAAATACATACACTATCATCATACTGCAGTATGGTCTGTGACCATTCTCTGATTTATCCAATGTACACAAATAGGTTGCTTAGGAAGCTCAATAACTAAGTTAAATCATCACAATTGCTCAACAGAAAAAAAATGTAGCCACTCATGCAAGAGCCGCTGGTCTTGTTCCTTTAACTGGATGTGGTGATATGGCAATAGTTTCCCAAATAGAACCCACACTGCACATCTCTGCTTGAAGGAGGTTGTTAGCAGAAGGTGAGGTCTACCCCAGCAGAGTCAGTGCGGCAGCCCTTCAGATGGACATTGCCTGGGTCTGACCCAAGCAACCAGCAAGGGTCTGTTCCAGTGGGCACCCAATTCTGCAAGTTCTCTGTGACTGAAGAAAGATCCACATTTATAAACAGCCCTAGCCATCATGATGGGAAGCTATAAATGTAAAAACCCCATATGTAACCTTTTTCATCTCCTATTTTGATAGAAGAATTAGCAAGTGGTAAGATTGACTTAGACAGACTGAGTGTTTCTGTCAGAAACACATAGTATATGTGCATGTGTTAAAATGGATTTTTAAATGTATGTTGGCCTGAGGGAAACAGCTTTGCTCACATCTTTGTAAACAGCTATTCACACTTTCCCTGCCTTTTAAAGTAGATGTTCATTGAACTGTGAGGGGGAGAAAAACCTAAGTCCGGGATGTGTTAAAGATCTGCAGCCTCATCAAAAGGTTCAGGTACATCTTTTGTCACTATGATGGGTACAGCTCATCTCAACTTAGAGTAAATTAAACTGATCCCAGCAGCTGAGACCACACTATGTCAAAGAAGTAGGTGTGCAACAGAGCAGAAGATACAATTAGAATAGCCATCATCAACAACATTTCGTCAGCTAACAAATGACTGCTCTGATCTCCATTCTCATAGCTAATTTATTCCACAGCATCATCTATTAAGGAATATCATTAGATATCTTCTTGGCTTTAATATTTCATACTTGAAAACAAACTTTAATTTCTAATCTATGAACATGTAGTGAGGGACAAACCTACCACAGAGCTATGAGGGAGTATCTTACCTGCTACAGTATACTCTCCTGTAAAGGACTAATGAGTGAGACATGGAGTGACAGCAGGAACACAATTCACTCTTAGCTGGCCTCTAATTAGCCCAAAAACTTAACATAGAATACACAATCATCTCTGCATTAAAACAATACATTCCCATAGGCAAACAGGGTAAAGGTGCTTCAGGACACTAAAGACATCTTAAAAATCTCCTGACAGGAAGACAGAGACAGGGAACTTGCTGATTCTTTTGATATTTTTGTGTAAATGATCAGTCACCCGCTCCATTAAAAATGTACCTAATTTTCCATTTGAATATATCTCAATTCAGTTTTTAGTTACAGTTTTTCATTATACATTTCTCTACAGATTAAAGATCCCATTAGTTCCTGGCATTTTCTTCCTGTAAACACACTTTTATACTGCCACCAGCTGACCTCAATTTTCCTTTACCATGGTGTCTTTTAAAAGCAATGGAGTGGTGTTGCAGATAATACACCTGGGGATACTTTCAGATAGTTATTTTATTCTATACCTAATTTTTTCTGTGATATTTCAGATGCTCCAAAAGTTGTGTATGCAGGCTACAAATGTAAAATAAGCAGCAATTTCATGAAAGTGTGGGCCTACAAATCTGCAGAGCTGCACTGCACTTTTAAAATACATAAGGGTTTTACCTTATGTCTTTCTCAGATCCCACTTCGGAAACTGGTATTATTCCCCTCAAATGCTTTTTCTAGGTTCAACAGAATGCTGAATTTTTTATTGTATCTTCACTCTTGGTAGATATTTTCAATAGCTGCAATATTGTACCCTAAAATTGGCAACATGTGCCTATGGCTTGAAAGGTATATCTGAAACACTGAGAGGTATTAGAAATAACTGGAGTGTTTTTCATGAAAAGGAAAGGAGTATTACATGTATTAACTTTTAATACAAAGTAAATGTTTACTAAAAAAAAAACACTGAAAAAAATAAGTTCAGATTTTATTTTTGACCTTGAGATTAGAATTTGTATATTTTCCAGAGCCACCGTAGCAATGTGAAGCCGCACATGCTTTGCATTTAACCATGCCAACAATGACGAATCTGGCTATCAGAGAGAATACTTAAAGCTGTCAGTTTGAACTAGGGCTATATTTGTCCTTTAAAATGCTGCTGATAATAATGACTTCTCCAAAATGTCAATAACTCCTTGAGAAAGATTATAAAATAAAGTCACAGGGAGCAACAAATCAGATTTGTATTTTTCACACAGTATCTTCTATTCTACCTTCTCTGTCCAGGTGAATGCAGGAGCACCATAATTATGCACCTATTACTTGAAAACATGGAACAAAACAGTATTCTCAGGTCATCCATCTAATAAACTCAGTGAGTCCTAAACAAGTGCAATACTTCACTGGAAGACCTTTAACGACAGGCTTAAAGTTAGGTATGGGCTTGTGCATTTTGCTTAGTGGAGAAAAAAGATCTCTTAGATACCATCACCATTTTCAGAGTAAAACTTTCATCTTCAAACAACCCTAAACTTTTTCCCATATAGACTGTGCAGCTGCAGTAATTCCACAACCTCCCCTCTTCTCCTTCTCAAAATATTCCACATTCAAATATGTCTTCCATTTTGGTTCTTCTCACAGAAAAAAAGGGCATGGAGGCAAACACAAGGATAGCTGCACTGGTGTTTTTACTTCATATACAGAAGAGTCATTTTGTTTCAAATGTTTGCAGCACTAAGGACCAGTAATTTAGCAAGGACTGAAATAATTTTCAGTACTTTGGAAAAAACTGTTTGCTTTAAGAATGTGTGGGTGGTGTAGATATGTCATGACTAATGTGATTTGCAATATAACTTGATCAAATTGCAGTGACATCAGTACTGGTACAGAGTGCTAGACTGTCACCCCTAGAATATGAAGTCCACAGAGTAGATACAACTTGGGTTATAAAGGAGAGATTCCTAGTGATTCCTGAAAATGTGTTACATTGGGAGAGATATTTTCCAGAAAGGGGACTGAGTTTTCTTCAGTTTTTCAGCTGAAGCTGTCCTTAAGGATAGCAAATTATCAATGTGCATTTTGAAGAGGGATAAATGCTTGTCTACAGCCAAATAAAATTCTTCCGACTAGAAACTGGAAAAGGTCATCCAAAGGCACACAAAATACATAATTCTTTCACTATGGAAGTCGACAGGCATCCACCTCCCTTCTTCTGCAATCTCCAGTAGTCATTTCTTGTGCTTTAACTATCAGCAGAACCTGCTGAACATGCACTCTAAGGGCAAATAATGAATTGAAAGGATAACAATTATCTCCATGTGGAAACCTGAGGCTCCTATATACTTCAGCTTACCAGGTTGAAAATTACATCTATTAAGCCAAATAAATTACTTCTGTACTGTACTGGAGGTAATCCGTAAAGGAATTTACTTCTTCTGCCTTTGTACCAACCTGTGTTAATTTAGATAATGATAACTGATGACTTGCCACGTCAAATGATTGAAATAACTCCATAAAATTTTATCCTATCAAATGGCCCTTCTCAATTAAATGAAGAACAGCATTAATCATTGTGAGTCAAGTTTCCCTATGAGAGCTTCTCTACTTACCATTGAACTGATAAGAGGGGTCAAGAGGTCACCGTCTGAAATCTACCCAGATCTCTCAACAGACCTGTTACCACTATTGCACCAACTGATAACACAGTCTGTATGGTTTCATCCCAGCCTGCACACTGCAGACATATCTCACTAATACAATAACCTTGGCTTATTTCCATATGGTGGGTAATTGCCGTGTACAAAGCGATAAATTAAAAAGATTAACCAAAATACTAACTACAATAAAAGCAGCTAATTTAAGGATTTCTACTCTATATTATCTTCTCTTTATTGAAATTGAACTTAAAAATCCTCCCTCTGCTTCAGCTAATGATAAAACGTTAGATAAAGATAGGTTTTTGTATTCTCCATTGGTTGACAAATAACAATTTATCCTCTAATTACGCAGCTCAAATAGCATTTTCCTTGACTACAATTCCACACTTGCACACGGATCTTAGCCTGCCTAAGTGAAGGACTGCCCCCACAGCAGTAGTTGCCAGTCTCCTGCAGGTTAGAGGACAGAGAAGCTGTCAGCATGTCAACAAAGGCAACTAAAATTCCCAGCATGATATGAAAAGAGGGAAGATGAACAGATCACTAAGGCCCCATAAATACACTGGAATTTACAGAGCTTTTCCCATTATCTATAAGCCTTTCAAATCACATTGAAAAGCTATAGTTAAACAATAATTAAAAGTCTTTCAGTTAACCAGTAACTCATTAGATCCTCTTCAAGCCATTTGTCCCCTATGCATTGCTCCCTAAATAAACTCTATGTACGTGTTGATGGTCAAGAGAGTCAGACTGTTTTGGTCCTGGAAGGCAGAGAGAACTCCAAACCTGGGTATGAAACCCAAATCCTACACCACTAGTTCCCTGCCCTTTTGCCCACTCTGTGTCTCTCTAACTGTAAGCTGTGAATTCCTCTACTACAATTCTGAACACTCAAAAGACAGAAGGTGAGAGAAACGTACAGCTAGAGAGGATGTATGCTGAGAAGGGGGCTTTAGAATGAGGCTGTGCAGCTGCATCTCTTTGACATCCAAAACATAGATTTGTAACATGCTATCCTGATCAACAGTGCTCCTTGTTACCTTTTATAAAATCATAGAATGATAGTGATGCCAAAGGGGTTTTTGATTTCTGATTTTTCACATTT
>JAOXXN010000065.1:42954494-42974159 GCA_026770055.1 Myrmophylax atrothorax | reverse complement strand
AGGCTCCAAGCTGGGTGTTAGAGAACTCTGTAAGATAGGAAGCTGTCCCGTCTTCACATCAATGACTCAGGTGTGGTAACTCCCCTCTGGGGAGTCATTAGCACCTTCACATCCAGCCTGGGGGGTCATGTCTGCTAATGGGCCATCAAGGATTCCAGGAATATCCCATGACTCAGAGTTAAATCACCCATTGTGAAACTCCTGACCCTGGCAGAGGTACTGGGCATCCCCACTTGAACCAGATGGTATATAATCTTGGGATTTGGGGACTTCTGGTACCCCTTGTTGGATCCAGAGGCAGACCAGAACCTAAACAGGGCTGTGACCACTGCTCTTGACCAGAATGCAACCATCATCCTCACCAACAAGTTTTCCTTTCCTTTTACTTTTGACTCTGGGGCCCCACAGTGGTCTCAGCACAGGAGCTAACAAACACCATTCTGTTCATGCCCCAGGGTTCTGGGTTATACATCTGTGTGTTGTGGGTTAAAAGCAATTTTTCCTGTATCATTGTATTTATTGTAATCTTTTTTTATTAAATTTTAACTCTGACTTTTAATTTCTTTTGAGTTTGGTTCGTTTCTCCTGCCAGTTTACCTTTAAACCAGTACACACCCCCAGGTCCTGTTCTGCTGGGCTGCTTTCCAGCTCCTCTTCCTCTAGCCTGTAGTGCTGCATTGGCTTATTGTGGCCCAAGTGAAGGACCCAGCACCTGGTCTTTTGAATCTCATACAATTGGTCTCAGCTCATTGATCCAGTCTGTTCAGATCGCTCTGCAGAGCCGTCTTACCCTAAAGTGGATCAACACTCCCAGCCAATTTAGTTTCAGCTACAAACTTGCTGAGGCTGCCCTTGATCCCCTCATCCAAATCACTGATAAAGATATTAAACAGGACTGGCCACCATACTGACCCACTAATGACCAGCCACCCACTGGATGTAGCTGCATTCACACCACTCCCTGGGCCCAGCCATCCAGACAGTTTTTATCCCAGCAGAGAGTGCAACCCATGGGCTGCCAGCTTTTCAAGGAGAATGCTGTGAGAAACAGTATCAAAGGCTTTACTGAAGTCCAGGTAGACTACATCCACAGCCTCCCCTCATCCACTAGGCAGCTCACCTGGTCATAAAAGGAGGTTGTGTCATAAGCTGAAGATAAAGATAAATCCTCTCCTCCTGGGTTAGCACAGCCTGGGAGTACTGGGAAAGGTTATATGTTCATTGCAAGTAACCTTTAGCATCACCATAGCTTTCCTTTGTAGTACAAAAGCAAGGCAAAGGGCTTTTTGCCTGAATTGTGTTTATTCTGCCAAACGCAGAGCATGTCTGTTGAAAAGACATAACTATGTTTTACTTCACTCTGTGCTCAAAGCTGTCTTAAAATGAACCAGCTGCAGAACTGCAACTAAATTATTGTGGTACTGTGCTGTGCCCAGACTAACATGTCCTTCCACTCAACACGTCTCATTATCTGGGTCACAGTGCCAGGCTATCATAACTCTGTAACTTCTGGACTAGATCTCATTCGTGTCTGAACAACTTCAAACACAGGCAGAGTGATCTCATATCCTTCTCCATCTGTCCACACCAGCTCTTCTAGGAAAAGCTCCATCTTAAAAACGGTTCTATGACTGTCTTTATCTGCCCATCTCTTTTTGGAAAGTGTCAAAACCCCACCACTGTAAGGGTTAGGAGTTTTCCTCTCATCTCCAAATTCCACTTACCCATTGGAAATTTATGCTTTTTTTCTTTTTAGGTAAAATTTGCCTTTCTGAGTTCAAAGAGCCCTTATCCTCCTTGGTGCTTATCTGATTCATGCAGTCACAGGGAATAATCATCTACCCTCCCAGCATTTGCTCTGTTAGACTAAACAATTCAAACTGTTCTACAATCATTTTCTGTAAAGAAATTTTCGTTCCTCAACAATGTAGAAGCTCCTCTCTTTATCTGTTCCAGAAGAAACTCATTTTTCTTGAACAGGAGTGACTAAAACCAGACACACTTTCTAAAAGAATCAGCACCACTGTTGTACACAATCACACTAATGCTTCCTTAGTTCTGCTGTATGTATGACAGGTCTGCTTATATATCTAGGGATATAATTTGACATTTCCATCACCCTTTCACGTTTGTTCAAAACCTTTTGTTTCACAAAACTGCACTTTAAATCTCAGAGCAGTATGTTCGTGGACAACATTTCTGATCCCTTTTAATTCCAAGGAAAGACAATCTTAATCAAAAAAAGTTCTGATATACATCTAGGCACAAATACCTTGAAATCTGACTATGTTCAAAAATTGGTTTTAATTTGGTCTGTCTTTTCTTTGCAGTAGGCTAAAAAAAATGCTTTGCACTAATTTACATTGATGCAAAATTACAAAACGATTGAATAGTACCAGACACACCAAATACTTTGCAAACCACTTTCTAAACCCGGTTCTTTTTCAGAAATAGCAAGTCAAGAGAAGCAGGACATTCTCCATTTCTCTGGACTGGTTTACCCACTTTATCTATTCATCCCCCCACTGTTGTGAGTAAATCAAACACAAGAGCATTTTGTTCTGAGAATCCCTGGCAACCCTGCTACAGTGTGAAAGACCCTGCAAAACCAATGTGGTTTGTCAGCCAGTATCTGACACCAGCCTTGGCCCCTCTTCTCTCTAGTGGGTCTTGAAATTCAACAAAAAGATGTCTCAAGTGCTGCTGGAAGGAAGGAGGTATAGCACTGCCATTCAAATCACATTCCAGATAATTTCTGAGGAACCCACAGCAAATGACACCTCATAATCGCTTCAGGACAAGCTTTAACCAACTCCTCTCTGGACCAATGATTAAGTTCAATCTTTACCAAATGGACCATGTCAGGTGTGTTGAATTAGTTTGCTTGGTTTTTTTTTCCCTCTGCATATCTTAAGACATTTCTTCTACTGTGGAAATCCTTTGATTTTGAGCCAGGTTTTCAGCCAAGATAAGTCTGTGCAGCTCTGCTAAAGCCAGTTCGCACCACCTGAAGAGCTTTCCTTCAGCAGACAGATGGGGGGGTTAATCCCAGTTCTGTCTTTAAAACAAAAACCAACTCTTTACATTACTTGTTTTTGTATTTCAGGTCAAATCCAGGATACCAGCAGCAAACTATATAAAGTAAATTAAACTCTGAATTGGTTGCATTTTGAAAAATTGGGAAAAAAAATATGAACTAAAAAAGCATACAAGGCCTGGTTAAAAAAAAAAAAAAAGGTAAAATCTCAGTAAAAAAATAACAAGATTTCATCTTAAAAATTAGCTTTCAAATTTGGTGGCATTTAAACATTCCCCACCACTCTGCCCCCCAACAAAGCAGGAAAAGTGATAGGGAATAAAAGTCCTGCTTTGTCAAACCAAGATGGGCCAAGTGATGTATATGTGGTTTGGGTCATGGTGTAATCTGTTGAACAGTAACTTAGGGAAGCTGACTGCTATTTTCAGTTTCACCAATGACAAGCTTCATAACACTGAATGAATTCCTCTATTTGTTGTGCCTCAATTTACCTGTCTACAAGATGACAATAAGGATTCAGACATCACACATCACTCTGAAATTCATAAAAACACAACCTAAATTCTAGGTGTTAATGTGTAATTTTTTTCATGTACAACATAGGACAGTCCTTAACAGTTGTAAAAGAACTGCACAGAAGCGTTGGAAAATATATCTTCACAGTGTTCCTATAAGACTTTTAATTTAGATCCTCCCCAAGTCTCCTTTTAGCTCTGCTATATTTTGCAGAGGTATTTTCCTTATTGATTTGTCTTTGCTTAGGCAGGTGGTATTTTTTTTTCAGAATGAGAGATTTTCCAGGTGTTCTGTACATTAACAAATGGCCTTTGAAGCAACCCAATATAATTTTAGCTATATTAATTTGATCCACTTGTTATCCTTGAAACAATTTTTGACTTTCCAGAAACTAGAGTTTGCATCTAATGTAACAAGTATTGTAAATTACCCTTAAGTGCTTAAAAATTAGTTTCAGACTGTATCTGGCATCCATTTGTCACATCAATGCAGGAAGTATAAGGCTTTTATCAGCAAAATCAAACATATGTGAAAGCCACTGTCAAATAACAACAAATTTTGTTTGAATCTAACCTAAGTAAGATTTGAAATAGAAGAAAGGGGAAAATGTAGCCAGTTAACACCCTGGAAAATTAGATAGTTTCCTTCATAAGTATGACAGGGCATATCTCCCAGTATGGGGGAAGTGTGCATGTGTCTCTGTCTGTCTGTCTGTCTGTCTGTCTATCTATCTGTCTATCTATCTATCTGTCTATCTATCTATCTATCTATCTATCTATCTATCTATCTATCTATCTATCTATCTATCTCATGACTGGATGATGAGTCTCTATTTCTTATCAAATTAGTTTTCAGCACATTAAAATCCCACCACACTACAGTCAGACCAGAGTTGTTCTATGATGCAACAAACTAACTAAACAGATATGCACCTGTGTTGTGTGTGTGCAGGCCTGAAGTGTGAAACTCTGAATGATTAAACATGGAAAACCTCTACTGAAGTAAAAAGAACAATGTCAGAATAATCCTAATACTTTCTACTTCTACATGCAGGTGCCATTAGACTAATTTTCTAAATGTAAAACCACAGTACTTAATTTTAAGCACTTATAACTAAAATAAATACTTAAAATCTGATTTTCAACACACAAGAATTGTAGGTCCCACTGGAGACAGTTATGGTCAAAGGCATGCAGGCTTAGATCACTAATGGTATTGAAGTACATAAGTCTTATTTGGTGTCTTAGTTTTTCAATGTTCTCAGTTTGCAGATAAATATCCAAATAGGAGCTAACGCTGCTGCATGTGAGAAATGGAGAGGCACATTCCTTTCCTCACCTTCAAACTTCATACTCTTTCTGCACTGCCACAGCTTCAATAATCCCTATGACAGTTGAAAAATACACAGGAAAGATTCCTAATTCTTTTTTAAAAGTCTGCCTAGCTCTCTATATATGGTTCTCACTGTCACTATCTCTTACTTTTGGTACTCTTCAAAGAAAGTTAGGACAGAATTTGATCTCCACCTTTCAGATGCAAAATAATTTGGAGATATGAGGTATTACACTGTTTGCCTTTTAGAAGACTACCTTTTGTAAAAAGGCACTGAAAATCCTTTGAAAGAAAGAGATCTCTTCCTTCACCTTGAATTTGACATGGCAAGCATAGATCTTTGTTTGTGGGTAGGCAAAGCAGGAGGTAAGGCTCTCTGGTTCATTTAATGAACTTCACATAATCACATCAGAAGCCTTTACAGAAACAGAATTAACCAGGAACGGTCCTTTAGGAAAACCCCTTGAATCTAAGCAATTATTTGAAAAATTGGCCCAAGCCCTCTTGCATTTATGCAGTTTCAATGTGATACTAATTCACTATCTTCTGCAGCACTACTTTCAGATCACAGTCATACTGAGAAAAGAACCAAACCCAATCTTCTTATTCCCAGCTCATAAGCAACATGAATTCAGCCTGCGGTTTATGAAACCACTTCCGTGCCACATATCCCTCCATTCTTCCTCTGCCTCATTTACTGAACAAATGAAAAAAAATCACTTTCCGTGGAAAAGCAGCAGTAATGAAATTACAGCTGTGAAGGTAACCTTAGCCCATTCCAGCTCCAGTCCACAGCAGACTGCTGACTGCTGTCCCAGATTGCTGCACTCTGCAGTGGCCCAGTAGTGATCTCATTAACTTTGGCTTCCTCCAAGCATAGGACAACATTCCCTCTCCCCTGGGCCTCCCTTGCAAGTCTGGAGCTGCTTTTCTCCCTTTTCAGTTGCATATTAAGCTGATGATGAATGATATTTCATTCAATGATTATATAAGATCACATGCATTTTTAGATATATAATTAACTTACATTTGGGGTTTTTTTTTAAAAAAAGGGATTATAGAAAACAAAAAAGGAAATAAAATTCCCGCTCAATTCTCCATTGCAATATTTAACCAAGCAATGCATAGCATAAGGATTAAACACGGTATGAAATAATGTTGCTTCTTACATGCTACAAGGATAAAGCTGGAAGAAAGGTAATGGGAATAAAGGAACAAGAGGCTTGGCTCAGTCAGGATTTCTGGTTTGTTCTGCCAGTTCCAAAAGAATGCACTGACTACAACACAAGATCAGGATTGGAGATCAGGACTCTGTTTTCAGTGCCTCTGCTTCTTGGTTATGTTGTTCCTGTGCTGCCGGTAAACAGGATAACAATATTTCCTTCCTTTCTCAGGGTGTGACCAGAGGATCAGGTAGCCACAAAGGCTGCACTGCATTTCCTTCACCCTCCAGCTTTCATGTACACTGAAGCACAAACATGCCTAGCTCTAAACACTGCTCTTTTGTTAAAACACAGGGAATGCAGATAAGGATGTCCTACGCATCCTGTTTACACAGATTTGAGCATACTGGAGATGGGTTCTGGGAACCTTTCCTCAAGTCTGTGAGGTCATAGCGAGAAGGATGAGCTAGGCATAGCAGAGAGAATGCAAACACATATGACAGTCAAAGGCAGGGTCAGGCTCGAGTTAAATCCTGCTCTAGATTTCAAACTTATACTAGAGTCTGGAGAGACTGTTTCAGAACTGAGAACCAGATCTGAGAGGGGATGAATAACAGTGACGGTATCAGTAGCAATGAGCTGAGCTGACTGCTATTTTCTGAGGACCTAGAGAGAAAAGAACAAAACAGAAATGAAGGATAGGGAGGACAATGTAGGCAGCATACGCTCATCTGCTTCAAAATTACCAGAAAAGGCAAGACAGTAGGAAAAATCCTACAAAAAGATAATACACTGTCAGCAAGAAAGGGCTGCTGCAGAGGGGGATCAGCAAACAGCCTTTTTCTTAAGGCCCAGGGATTTTGAATTTTAGAGAGATTAAGTAGACACATGATGCTGGTGCAGGAGTAAAGTATCATGTCCAGTTTCCTCTAAACACATGTGAGTCTTAATACTGCTTTCATTGTCTTGATAATATTTATGAAATAATCTCTGTAAGAAAGATATCTCATATGCACAGCACACATATGGTCCCCATCCTAAACGTAAAATAGGACAGGTTTCTGCTCAGGGGTGGCATTCCCCTCTAAGAGCAGCCTGCTTTACAGCTCCAGCATACCACAATACCACACTGCCACTCTCACGCCGTTCGTCCCTCCAGTCATTATCAGACAAACAGTAATGCACACAGTAAATGCACAAAGGCTAAAGGGCTAAATGTTCCTCACTGCTTTCAGGCAATTATTAGTGTATTATGTACCCAGCTTCCCTACTTGAAATGTCTCTGTCTATCTTTGGGAGCCCAACAAACCACATCATACCCTAAGGATGTTTAACTTCCTCTGCATACTGCCTCTTTTTGCTAAGCCAGCCAAATATGAGGTTGGCCTGCTTTCAGTGTGTGACAGTCCAAATTCAGACATAAGTGGCCAAGTTCAAACAAGGTATATGCCATGCTCTGCAAAGAAGAAGATGATTAAAATTTAAGGAAATGTAAGTTGAGTCATCTTAAATCAAGGAAATGGGGCAATGTTGTGAAAGTAAAAGGGGAAAAAATTATTCTGAGCATATCCTAGAAAAAGTCCAGGACACATTCATAATGGCATGATATTCCTCAAGGGTGTTTTCTTAAAGTATATGCAGACTGGCGCTAGCCACAAAGCAGCAGGCTGAGAAGGACTGTGGGAGGGAGCAAGAGAAATTTGGGACAAGAATAGAGGGTGGTCTAAAGCAGTCATGTGCTAGAAGGCTGAAAATAAATCAGCTCACAAAACTCATATTGTTATGCAACAGTGCGTGACATGCACATGCATCCCCAGATCTGGTCATCAGTATCAGCAGCAAAGGCAGGAAAGAACCTTTTGGAACAAAATGCGTCAACTGTTGTGCAACTGCTTTCTGCTTGTTACCTTAAGAGGAGACTGGAAATATGAAGATGTTGTATTTATCTATATAAGTATTTATTTTAAATTGTATAAAGGCAGCCTATTTGTATAGGAACAAAATGCAATTTCACTACCCTTAAATTTAATTAGTTAATTTCCTTCAGCTGTTTCAAATGCGGTCAAGACACTCTTGGCTCTTTTCTAGCAAATAGTTGATATATTTCACTGCAACTGTAGTACAGTTTTAAAATGTCAGGTAGAATTTGGTCTTAAAATGTGCTTATTTATATCTTCTGTTTCCTACAACCAGCAAGCTACCCTCATGGCAGACACATGACTCTGTGGTGTGCTTCATTCACTCTGCTGTTCTTGCCACAAAATGTCTCCTCAGTAACACTGAGAACGTCTTTGGCCACATACCTTCCACTCTACAAAAAAAAAAAAAAAATCCATCCACATCCTTAGCGCATATCTTTCCCTGACATATTTTCATTTTGCATAGTATGTCAGGTTCCTCTGTCTCCAGCTGTCATTCATATTTCAGAAAGCTGCTGGGACTGAGATGGGAACACGAGAACTTATTTCACCTAAGTTTAGGTTCAAATCTGGCAAAAAGGGGACAAAAAGAGGCCAAATAGTGTTTTGCTGCTGGGCTGCTGGCTTTCTGTTGATCCAGAGGAGGAGCAAATGAAAGTGAATCATGTCTGCTGGTGGTTCAGGATCCTTCTGACAGGAGTTTCATGGATATGGATCTGATTTTCAGACACAGTATCAGTGCAGCAAAAACTAACACATACTGTTATTCTACAAGCACCCTGAAAACCCAACTTGTCATTTAGGGAATACTTCAACAGCAAGTACAAGAAATGACTGCATAACAGAGCTTCCCTCTCTGGCCATACAGCATAAGTGTATGTGAGTAGCTTAAGCTACCATCACTGTATATGTATGCCATAAAGAAAAAGAGGAAGCTGGCAGACAGGCTGTCAACTTACCACTGCAGCCATATTAAATCAATTAAATTCAACAATTCAGCACTTTACTCAAGTATACTGACACACTACATATATCTAAAATAATATAGTCATATTAAAATTCCTCTAAAGGCTCTAGCTAAAGGGCTAGTTTCCCTTGAACTTGAATCAAAGATATGATGAGAAAATGTACAGTTTTTTTATTAGCAATTATGAGGGTATTCATATAGTGCTGCTTAAATATTATCTTCTAAAACTGATAAGGGGTAATGTAAGGGAGAGTTCTTCAGAGAGCAGAAGACCAGACAATTAAAGCTCTTAATTACAAGGCAATACCCCAGAAGTTCAAGATCAGACTCAGACTAAACTCTGTCCTTTACACCAATATTCATCCCCCTAACATGTATCCCTTAAAAAGAGTCTACACATCATAATTCTCTATCACATTTTTAAAGAATTTTAAGAACATTTCATGCACCAGTTAGTTCAAAGATACTGTGATACATTAAAAGTTCAAAGCTGCAGCTTCTCTTTTTCCTTTCATACCTCATTTAAAGAAGCAAAACTTAAGGAAAAGTTGTATGCAATTTAATATTCCTCTTCTCCAAGAGTTTGCACTTGTTGCTCTTACTCAAGGACTATTGTAGTAACTCCTTTAACACAGAGAAGAAACAAAATTATATACTGTACTTATGGGAGTGAAAGAGACAGATCACATTTCAGAGAATATGGGAAAATTCAGACTAAGAATGCTAAGAGGAGCACAGGTCAATCACCCCCAGCCACCTGCTACTGTTCCCAGCTAGCTACAACCCTATATCTAGACGGCATCACTGTGGGCATGCTACTAGTGCTGACAGAGAACACGAGCAGGTGGTGCACTACTCCCTCTAATTCATCATCTTAACCAGTGATATATAAAAAGCAGTGAAACATAAAATGCTATTAGACCTGAAAAGCTGCCATAATTGCAATAGCATTGCTAACTAACCGTTCAACCCCTTGTTCTGAGTAATTAGGGCAACGGTTTATGACCAGCACTTGGTGGCATTAGCAAAATGTAACAGGAGATTGAGCATGACGGGTGGGTTGGTATAGAAGAGGAGGAGATGTAAATTACAGCTTTAAGGAATCACCTGTTAAAAAGTATGTGTCCTTCTTTACCAAAAAAGGAAAATATTCCCCATAAGCAATGGGTAAGGAAAGTGGAATCCAGACAATGGCAACATGACAGTCTTTTACAACAATGTTTTTTTACTTTTTTTTTCATGTCAGATACAGATTATGTTATTTTACTCTGACAAGTCAGCAGAAGAAAGAAAAGTCTAGCAGTCAGGATTTTGCAAAATAAATTCTGTATGCTTAAATGATTTGAAAAAGATGTTAGCTTACTTCCTCTTAGAATGAAAAGGCTGATGTTGTAAATCACCTACACTGCAGCTCTGTACACAGCAGGAGGGGACTGGGGGAGGTCAGCTAGGGCAAGGACAGAAAAAGCAGGGAGAGAGGAAAAGCCATCGCTTCTTTTCTTCCACTGCTAGTCTTCAACAGTGAAGATTTTGCAGAAGATGCAAGAGATGGATATGCGTGATTTATTTTTCCTTCAGCCATGAAGAAACCTATTCAGAACTCCAGCACAACTTAACCTAACTTTCTTGTTTTAATTCCTACTTCAAGTCCAATAACTGTGTCCAAACTATAGAATTTGCTTTTTAATTTTTTTCAGTGGTGGTGAGAGAAAGGATTTTTGACTGAAAATTGCCAGCAGTGATAGCTTTCCTACATTGTAGAAAACTGAAATGTGCAGGCTATTACTTGACTACATTTGTCTAACTTAAACTTCAAGCCACACAATTATGTCACGCTTTCACTTTTAAAAATTTAAAAGGTCTCTTATTAAATTGCTGTTTACCACTGTAGGTAACTAGATTTTTCTTGTCATCCCTCCATCCTTTAGAATCACAGAATCATTTAGGTTGGAAAAGACCTTTAAGACCATTGAGTGCGAATGTAACATAACACTTGTCAAGTCCACCACTAAACCATGTCCCTGACCAATGCATCTATCTACATGTCTTTTCAATATCTCCAGAGATGGTGACTCGGCCACTTCCCTGGGCAGGCTGCTGTAATGCTCAAAAGCCCTTTCTGTGACAATTTTTTCCTAAAATCCAATCTAAACCTCCTGTCACAGCTCAAGACCATTTCCTCTGGTCCTATTACTTGTTTACTTGGGAGACCGACACCTAGCGAGCCATAACCTCCTTTCAAGTAGTGGCAGGGAACAAGGTCTCCTCTGTCTCCTCTTTTTCAGGTGGCTACCACTCATCTCTCACTGACAAATTTTCCAATCCTATTACGGATTATCATATTTAAGAACTAACTCCCCTCTAAGATAATAGCAGCTATAAGCATAAGAAATGGATCTCAGTCACAATCATACTAAGACCAGATACATTTGTCCCCACTCAATGTTCTCCTGTTTCCATATCTAGAGAGTGATTTAGTCCTTTGGGTGCAATATGAGCTTGAGAAATCATTTTCATCTGAGCAACAGCCATGACCCTTTTGCAAAAATCATTGCTTCTAAGGCACTCTGTAAGGATGCCTTACATTCTTTGTTTTGAAACTTATGCATTTCAAAACAGACACTTTGAAATGCATCTTGTTCAGCTGCCCTCAATTTACAATACAACTCAGTCTAAGAGGGACATTTTGTCTCTGAATGTTTGGACTACTCTATCTTTGAGCCGTTCAGTGCCAGCTGGTCTGTGAAGAGGACTTGCAAGACACCATTTCCCTATATATATTTCTACATATGTTTTTCCACTCCAAACAGCTGCTTAAGGCACAACTGTACACTCTTACTCATTCAGAGGATGTTGCAATACAGGTAGCAGTGGCATTGTGAAAAGAAAAAATAAGCCACCTCTGTTGGATAAGGCATAAAGAAGGCTCATGCTGGGAAGATGCTAAGCAGAAGGAGAGTGGCATATATGTCCTAGAAATGAAGCAGAAATTACCCTTCTCCACATTTCAGTTAATCCAGCTGTGGAGCTGGGTGCCTCAATATCTCTGAAACAGGACACTAAGACTGACGTTGCCATCTCAGTGACTGCATAGAGGACATGTGGCAAGGGGGTGTTAAAGGGGAGAAATACATCTGACTACCATGGAGGGAGAAAAAATGGCACTAAATAACATATATTTTCCTGATAAAATTCTATTTTTTTCATGGAGAAAAATCTAAATTGACAGTCCCTTTCAACCTCTGTTTTCTGGTAGCAAAGTCAGCATATTCTTACAAGGAAAAGCTAGACCTGTTTTTTGTGCTGAAGAAAACATCCTTTCTGATGGGGAGTAGAAGCTTCTACAGCCTTGTCCCACCTGCCACACAGTGGTGCATGCCCCATAACAGCATGCCTGGGGCAGCTGGCAAAGGAATGACATTTCCTCTGAATGCTTGAAGGTGAGTAAAGAAAAGGAGCACTCAGTCCTGCTACTGTTTTCTTTGAGCTGTCACAGAGATGTGCTGCATCCATAAAACAAGGCAGGGACTGCTGAAGAATTCACAGCTCCAAGGAAGTTTGTTTCCATCCTCCAAGAGTCAGAGACCTACAGGAAACATTGTGGCAAACACAGCAGCAAGACCAGAGAGGGAAAAAGTGTGTTTCTGGATTTATAGCCATTTGTTCTGAGCCAACTGACAGAATCCTAAGTGGGAGGGTGAGGAGCACAGGGTGCAAAATTAGTCTGCATTTAAATAAGAGACATGTGGGTTTGGAACCCCTCCCTCCTCTGTTTAAACAGCCCAATGCTGCCACGAACAAAGCCTAAGAAGATTATGCTCTGTGAGGATAATCTCAGCTCTCTAGTGCTGTCTTGGCTTCAGAAATACAGCATTCCAGTTTTCTCCCAGGGTCATTTCTATCCTTCCCCTTCAACTCCTATATGTTTCTTCAGCTACTCCCTGATTTCTGGGGTGAAATTTTTTAGTGTTATAATTATCCAGGCTCCTCGGATTTTCCTGCCATTCAGGCTTGAAAGGGACAGATTCCCCACCTAAAGGTAACAGGATTAAGTGTCAAGCAGCTTTCTCAGCAATCTGGGTACCCCTTTGGAGAGCCAAGGGGAAGTGTGCATGGGGAGCCAGCAGCACAGAGCACCTCACTGCTCACCCAAACACATTATCTCATCTGTATCTTACCTGAGCATTAAATAATGCAGAAAATAATCCAGCAGCTCAAATACTGAGCAAGAGGTAATGATGCTGTCACTGGCAGAATGTGCAAATGTTAGTGCAGATGGATGACATCTGTGAAGAAGATGAGCAAGATGAGAGAGGAGCCCTTTGATCTGGCCTGCACAGTTGCCATGATGGCTGAGGGCTCGAAGCTTTCTGCTGGTCAGGGGAAAGATGTTCCCAGCCTGGCACACTGTTTCTCACTCACAAGGAGACTCCTTTTCCTTCCCTGATGCAAGAGTGCAGAGAGCCTGTGTGACAGGTACTGTGCACCAAGTGTAAACATGATGAAACCTGAAGAGTGTCATGTGGTTTTGCTGGGCTTGAATTTGGTTCCACAACTGCCAGAAGACTGGAGAATAGTCTGTGTAGTGTTTTGGCACAGACTGGTTCCATAGGTAAATGAATATCGGACAGATTTTACACATCTGAATACACTGTGCATAATATGCCTTGGCTGCAGATGTTCCTGTATTTTGAAGTACATGTTGCCTCATTTACATCTACTGGTTTTATGTAGAACAGAAGCACAACTATCAATAGAACTGATAAATAAGCAGGAATAATAACTGAGAAAGAAAGCAACGCAAGAACAAAGAGCAGAAATACTGTTAAGAGCTGTACTCCTTTCCTTACGTAGGGTCTGGGGCACCTGGAATCTCATTGCACAGGATAGGCACAAATCTCTTCACTTCTCTGTACCAAGACCACAGGATTGATTTTGTCCAGCTCCTGCATGTCACAAATACACTAAACAGCCTGTGAATGCACCTTCTTCCTCTGGTCTAATGAAGGTTAGTCTACATTGTACTTGGTCTTACTGTGCTACCTGTAGTCTTTCATTTGGGCTGTGAACATGAAACTCCAGCACTGACATGAAAGCAGCATAGCAAATAACCAACATCACATATACAGCCCAAATAACTGTAATTGTTCGTTGTGGTGCCAAGTCCTACAGTGTTGACACCAAGCAAATTCCTTTGACTTCCATGAATGTTTGGCCCAAAAATGGATTAAATGAATCAGCCTGCATACCACAGGCTACAGAGGAAGTAGAGAGACAGAGGAACAAAACAAACATGAACTAATCTCAAGTTCACCCTGATTGAAAACAGCCAGTACAGTGCCTTTTTCCATCTTAGCCCCACTGATCTGGAGGTGCTGCCTCAATTTTTCCCAGACTCTTTCCCATCAGAGCTCAGGATGGGAAATTCCAATTTCCAGTAAAGCCAAAAAATGCCTAAATTAATTTAAAAAAACAAGTTCTGCAATAAAACCACTTATTCTAAGTTATTTTCTTTTCCACTGACATGTTTCAAAGCACAGCCAGGAACACACCTGCTGCAAGAACAGCTCATGGGCATTTTGTGAGATTTCCCTCAATCCTGACACAAATGGTCAAGAAATTACCTTGGTGTTACCAAGATCAGTATAATTCCATAAAACACATTAGAAAGCTCTGAAGAATGCAATAGAATCTCTACAGTGAAGAACTTTCAATTCAAAATACTTCCACCAGGATATATACAGTACAACTGATTGCAGCCCTCCTGAGGTGGCACATGGAAGCTACACATGGTACGAAGTAGTGAAAAAGGGATGAAATATTGACTTGCTTCTGAAATGCTGTAAGAACACTCAATGCCTTTTCACATCACATTGTTGATCTGCATGTTAAGACACAGACACACTAAAGCCCCAAGGCCCAGCTCCTGCTGGAAATTTCAAATGTTAGGCAAGGTGCCAGCTAAACCCCTTCCGTCTATAAGTGTCCCAAGGCTTCCTGATGCACAAGCTCCTAGTGGCTGGGTGCCTCTGTCATGGATCAGCTCCTCAGTGCAAGCCTTTAAGTTCCTTCCTGCAGCAGTCAAGCTCTAGTCTCAGTGTCAGGCACTAGAAAAAACATCAACAAGGCGAAGTCTGACATCACTTGGTGATATATGACATGAGCAAGTGCATAGGTGTATGTAATTCTGTGTGTGTGTGTGTGTCTGTGTGTATACATGCAGACACACGCACTCAACAAACAGAGGGTTTGATGAGAATTGTGACCCTCCCAGGCATCACAGCCACACCATCAAAGGAAGAACAACGCTCTAGCTGAGCCAGAAGTACCAAAATGACAGCCACTTTGCATTTTTTATGAGGTTTGCCTCCTAAGTGTCTCTTCACTTCCACAAAGCCCTCTCATCAGTGCCTCAAAGCTCATCCTGTTTCTCTCAGCTGATTAGGAAGTTTCATTCTTGCTTGTCTCCCCTCCTCCCTGCCTGCTCCTGTGCCATTGGTGTCAGTGTCCCTCAACAGCAGAGGCTCTATGGTGCTCTCCTACTATACCGTCTTTCCCAAACAACCAGTACCACTTGTGATGTCAGTCACCCACAACTACTACTGCTTCTCCTACACCATTCACTCCGGGCAGTCAGGAAAGTCAGTTTTTGCCAGGCTCACTGTTCCTCCCACCCCAGACCAAGAGGAAGAAGCATGCACTAGACCCAAGTCCCTATCTGTACCTGTAGGGGTGACAGTGAGTGCATCCCTTAAGGAAAGCTGTTTGGAGTGCACCTTAAAGAGAAAAGAGCTACCTGGAGCGTGTGTGTGGTCCTGTGGCCAGTGAGATGCTCTGGTGTATGTGAGGTGAATTGGTTAACCAATAATGACATGACATGTTGGATGTGAGAGGATATAAAAAGTGTGGATGTTACTGAGCGAGATTAGAGCTACTGAGATTTACTAGGAACTAGAACTATCTACTACTTCTACTACTACTACTATGAGCTATGGGGAACTGTCTGTGGAACTATCTTGAATAAAGACTTGTAAGCCTTCTGATCAAGCCTTCTGATGCCTGCTGTGCCCGAGCTCTTCGGACCATCATTCACGCTGCCCCCTGCTTGGGACTAAGGGGCTACCCCTATATGTATCCTAAGTCTACCACAAATCCAAACTAGGGCAAGAACTGGGGACATGTCAACTCTCCCACTTAACACCCTAGTTTTCATGAATGGAAAACCTGGAAAAAGGAGAGGGTGCAAAGGTGCCACATGATCTTATCCTGGTAAAAGATTCAGATGACTGAGAGACCATTACTGTGTGGTGCAGTACAGCATAAATGCAGAGTAAATTTAGCTATGGGCCTGACATTCTTGCTTTCCTGCTTGTAAACAGAGATAATCATGCTTTCCTAATTAGTGCATGAGTGTTGAGAATAAGCATCAAAATTCTTGAGGCACATCTTAGTGTAAGAACAAAACTCACAGAGGCACAATATATCTACAGAGGCCACAACAAAGCTTTGCTTAGCTTACAGAGGATGTGCTCATAGAAGGCTGATTGCTTCCCAAATGGAACAAAACCATCTTAAAGCCGTAAAACCTCCAGAGTACATCAAACACTACTGGACAAATCCTTCCCTTCCTTCCACAAGCTCTTCTGACCTCTCCTTTTAACTCTACTAGTCATCCTAATACATCTCAACATCAGTATACTTTATATATACTTGTACACTTTACTAATGCCAGTTCAACAAAGCCATCATTTTGCTGTATTTCCTCAAGGCATGCACAGCTCAGACTCTTTCTTTCCTCCCAAAATCTAAGCTTTAGATGATGCTCTCTGGCTATACAGGGTGAAAACCCTGGGTATACATCAAATAATTCAGAAGTAGAATAAACATCAGGAGCTAAAATCAACTGACCTCTTAGTTCCTGATCTCAGCCCCATTGGATGCACAAGTAAATCACTCTTCACTCTGATCACTGAAACTTGCAGATTCCTAAGCAAACTCTTCATTAAAACAAAACTATCCAGGGGGTCAAAACAAAGAAATGTGTGCTTGTTCTTCAGATGATAAGTGAGATAACATGGTAATTTTATTTCTGTTCTCTTTGTAAAGGATTACTAATATTGTAGCAAATGACAGCTTCTAACCTAGGCAGCCCAGCATCCTCACAGCAAAGTTTTAGTGAGCAAGTTGAATCCTTCTGGCAGGTTTATTCACTCACAAGGAATTCTTTTCATTATTTAGTGCAAATAAAGATATACCTTCACGAAAGGCTTCTGCTGCTCATGCTACTCACATTCATATTTGATAGCTGAACAGAGAGCTAGAGCTCTTTGCCTATTCCACACAGTGTGCAAGAGGGGTTCTCTTCTGAGACTGCTTAATTTTCAGAAGAATGTTGAGGTTTCATACTGAATTGGATGGATAGCCCATCGGATTTTGCATTTTTTTGCCTCTGAACCCCACTCAGGGAGCAAAAAGAGCTTGCAGCACACTTGGCTCATCCAGCAAAGTGAGGCACCACAGGGAGAGATTCCTGCCTGACCTCTACAATCATTAGATAATGACTTGAGCTATGTGATTTGAATATCCCTCTGTTAGATCCCAAATATGCCTCTGAGGCAAATTGCTCCATGAGGGCAGAGAGGGAACTGGGACTGTAAATAAGATTTCAGACTCTCTCTACTTTAATCCTACAGAGGACTAGGAGGGAAAAAGTAGAGACCCTATACATACACCTGCCATCAGAATCACAGAATCAGCTAGGTTGGAAAAGACCTCTGAGATCATTGAGTACAACCTCTGTCCATGCCTGCTCTCCTCTCACAACAGCATTAGACTGACACCAGTTTCAAAGCCCCCAAAAGTTTTGCCTCTGGGCTTTGAGAAAGATGGGAGTTATTGCATCCCTCCTCTGCTCTATGAAGACAGCTACACACAATCCAGGATCTTACACCAGCAACTTGTTACTATTTTGAGTGAATATATGAAGTGGGTTCTGCTGCCCCACGGCAATAGATGGTGTAAAGATGTTGGTTTTGTTCACAGCACAAAATGATGCTTCTTTGCATATCTGTGCCCTGTGTTACTGGCTGTGAGAACTAGAGGCTGATCATTTTCTGCCTGATCCTCACAGTCCTTACACTAACAGTTATGTAGTCTTTCCTAACTCATCTGCCCTCAAAGCTAAATAAGCCTTTTCAGTATCTCCCCCACTTTTCATCTTCAACAGTCAGTTCATCTTTCTCTCTAGATTTTGCCAATGCTAGGAAAACACAAAGCAGAATTGTGTGCTCTGATTATGTCCAAGCCAGAAATTGTAAGTGCAGAATTCACTAGAGGAAATCACTGCAAAATAAACAGATGAATAAGATACTCCACATTTTGCAAGGCTATAAAAAGATGGGCAGGAACAGAGTGGGCAGGAACTAAAGGGCTGTGTGCCAATCAGGATAACTGAGTGGTCTGTTAATTTATCCCCCAAAGATTTCCTTCTCCCTTAGGTTGTAACTAATAACACAAACTCCTATCTAATGCTACTAATGCTATTATGCTGGAAAGCCCAAACCCAAGAAGGAAAAAGGCAGTGTCTGGCAGCAGATGCCAAAAATCAGCCAAGATCAGAAGCAGAGCATGTCTTCTGGCTATATGTATGAGATAAATGTTGACTTCATTTCCATCTGCATCCCCCATATTCTGCTCTCCCAAACCCTCCTAGTGCCTTTTCTTCCAAAACTCTGCTCTGTTCATGTCAAAATGATAATTGTTAATTTATTCTGCTTTTCTGGTTGCTGTGCTAACCCACAGCTTGTGCTGCTTGGTGCCTAAGCAGCTTGTCCTGGGGATACGGTTAAACCTGCCTTTGATCAGCATTTAATCCTTCAAGGTGCTCTGGGGGCTGCAGTTTAGTTTCTATGTGAAAGCAATAAAAGGAGATGGAAAGAAGGGAACAAGACTCACTCTTCTCCCTCCAACCTTGCCTCCTTCCAAAAGAAATGTTTGCCATGGACTGGGATAGTTATTATAGTGGATGAAGGAGCTGCACCATGGGGCTGGCCCAGATCTGATGAATGTGAGAAGCAGAAATCCTGGCCATCAGGAGCATAATCTGTCCATTTCCACAGGTAACCAAAAGATCTGGGTTATTTTGTTCCTCAGCTAAATATAAGCTGCTTGTTAGGAAGAGAAGCTTATCCTCCCCTCCCTTCCTTCAAGCCTTCAATCGGGGAGAACAAGTAGAGGTAGAATTTTTAACAGATGGGAGCTAAGGGAGACTTTCAAAGTAAATAAATAAAAAGTAACTTGCAGTTCCTACACACAGCTAAATATGTATGTCTAGATAAAGCCCTTACTGTGGGGTACAGCCATCTGCAGGGATGCAGAAGCTGCAGAAGGAAAACAAGGGGAGGAGCTGGGGAAGAATTTGAAAAGGCAAAACTAGACTCGTTAAAGAAAGGCAACAGATGTCAAATATCCCAGAGAAAGCTACTTAGAACAGGATTTGGTCAATGCTCTGGGATAGAATCTCTAGGAAAACTACACACCTAAAATCACTTAAAACCAATTGGAGTGACATCCACATCAATTTATTGCCATGGCACAGGACTCCCTCAGTGGGGAAGATGTGTATGTATGTATGTATGGCTAGGCTTCACAAACGAAGATTTGGGCAGGGCTCTCCCCACGTGGGTGTGCCCTTCCAGCCTGCACAGTGGATTTTTCAGGTGAGGCACAGCG
>JAOXXN010000065.1:42941391-42954394 GCA_026770055.1 Myrmophylax atrothorax | reverse complement strand
TGTGTTAGTTGTTGTGTTCCTTTACAGTGTGCAGTTCCTTTTCAACATGTGTGTTAATGGGAAACAGCTCTATTCTATCCTTTTGCTTTGTGTTACAGAGAAAGTGGTGTGCAAGCCATTTTGTTGCCCTGTGTTACAGAGGAGGGGGTCTAGATTTGTGTTTTAAGTTGTTGTGTTTCTGGTTAGTAGTTTTCTGTTGTTAGTTTCTGTCTGTGTGGGAGTTGGAGAGACTGCTGTATTGAAACTTGAGTTTGGTATGCTATTTTCTTTTGGGGTGGTTTTTTACCAATTAAATACAATCCTGCAGCTAAACGTTATCACCAGCAACACAAACCCCACAACAACTGTTACATACTTGTATGTATAAATGTTGTTTTGAGAGCTGTTGTGGAGAAAGTTCTTTTCTTGCTATTAAGTGTGGTCTCATAGCAGAGGTCAGAGAGCCTTCCAACCTGTGCGCTGTCCAGTGTTCGACAGGCAGTGTTGGGTCTATAAGACCCTGACTTTCTGGAGACACAGCTACCAAGTTCTCCCTGGCTTAAGTGTGGTCCTCACAGAAAGGTAAAAAATATTTCCAGCCTGTGTTCTGTCTAGTGTTCGACAGGCAGTGCTGGGTTCATAAAGCTTTGATTGTTCTGAGGATGCTTATAGCTAATGGCTTTATATTAATACAGATAGGACTAAAAATCTTTGCATTTCTGCCCTTCTCCCTGTTTCACATGACAGACACTCGATTTACCAAGAGAATAGTCATATATGCATGCATCATTTGTTCATAGTTTATTCAAAGTCCATCAGTGCGGTTCTTTACGTCCTGCATTTTAGAAGTGATGCGAAAAACCTTGGCTGCAAGAAGACTACTTGGAAGCACAGATACTGCTTCTTGTTTTAAAAGTGAGATTCTTGATTCTCAAAAAAAAAAAAAAAAAGAAATTATAATTCAAGATTCTTTCACATTTCCTGAAGAACGTTGTCTCACCAAAATTTATTTAAAAAAAATTAAGCAAGGTTTACTGTAGAAAAGAATAATGCTATGTATCTATAACCTCAAATATATTAGGTAAACTTTTTTTAACTATGGCATACATGTAAAGTGAAACTGAACTGTCTTCCAACAGAAATATTTTAAATATTCAGAAATATTTAAAATACTCCTGAGCAAACCAGTATTTTCTTCCACTTTTTTTATCCAAATGCCTCACAATTGCAGTGGAAAATTTTGTCAAACTTATACTGCTTTAGCAAATTTGTATACAAATTTGCACACCATCAGCCTCTGCCTAAAGCACTGCAACTTACTCGTGCACTTTATGTGACTTTAGGCGCTATGTGGACAGTCAGTATTATTCAGGTAGTTTGAATGGCAGAATAAAGTGTCCAAAGAGCACACTGACTTTAAGTGAGGTTTGGAATACTGAGAAAACCATACAGGCCTGGAAATAAATCCTAAAATCAATGCTCAGAAAAGGTTAGTAGATTTAAGACAGACGGATAGGCAGTTCAGCCTAAGGGTTTGCTCCAAGATCTAACTCAGTATAGAAAAGACTGCAACATAGCTGATGTCAATCAACATTATTTTCTGCTCTCCTTCTCATTATCAAATCATAGGGCAACCAATAAGGGGAAATGTATTAATGTGGCATTTTAGTATCACATCATATTCTGATTAAGGAATTAAAAAAGAAAAAAAAAATCAGTGGGTAACTGAGAAAAGGGTCCATCTACTCAGTTTTCAAAATAATTTTTAATACTAAGGTATTATTTGCTACTTTTAGCTTGTTTCCATCAGGACTAGTTTTACCCTAGTGGTATTTTAATCTGGATTAACTTTTAAAATAACACGAGAAGTCTGCAGTAACAAGACTGATTTAAATGGTAAATAAAGACAGGTCATTTGACTCTGATAACTTGATCTGCATATGTTGTAAAATGTCTTGTTTGAATGAAATACATATTGGCATAAACACACAAAACTTCAGAAGAAAAATTTGCCATGTAATTTTATAATTTTACCTACAGGATTGAGAGCAGAAAACTCAATCAGTCTACCTGAAATTATTATACCAAACTGATTTTTCACTTTGGCTTTGATCCCAATAATTTTCATAAAAGTGTTCTCAGTAATCAGTCCTGGCTATGTATGTATACTCATCAGTCCCATACTGATAAGAGGATAAATATTTAAGGATGTTAAGAGCACAGTATTTTACTACTCTCCCACTGTTTACATCACACTTTTTCTCACTTTGATCCTTTCCTCCATACTTGTGTTTCGTCAAACAACCAAATATCTCAGTTCAGTAGAATTTTTAATGTTTAATATTTGTGGTACCACTTACTCACTTTACTCCAAACCCTCATGCTAGATGCATATTTTAGTGCAGCACACCAGTACTTATTCATGGAACAATGCTGAATAATGGGTTCAGTAGCTAAGGTTATAAAACATAATTTCTTAGCATAAATAATAGATTACTTCAAGCTTATTTATTAAAGTCTTAAATATCAGAATAATTTCTGTGTTCAGTCTGAAATGTCTTGGTAGATACACCTAGGAAGAAAATAATCATGATAAGCAACTGTCATCCTGCTAGTTAAGTGGCTCACACCTGTATTTTCTTACTGCAGTTATTACATTACCATTCAGACCAATGGGAGTTTAGAAGAGGAGAACATGCAAGGCGCGTTATGCATTGCCCCTGCACAAATACTCAGAATTATGAAATAACACTAGCAACGTGGACTTAACAAAAAAAAAAAAGCTATAAATGCCAACACTTGTGTATCTATGAAAAAGTGGCATCAAATGACGAATTTGTCAATGAATCAGATACAATAACATCTTCAAGATTACAATGAATCAGAAGTTATAAACATTGTATTATGCTTTAAAATATTGCTATTCTTGATCTATTTTGTCTTTATTTCCATAATATTTCAGAGCTTAGTATCTGGAATTTCTTACTAAAAACTAACACTTCATCGTTAATTTATCCCTCAGAGATTTTCAGATGAGATTTTTAAAAACAAAGGACATCTATCAGCCCATGAACTGTTTCCACGTAAGTTTTCAAAGCAGTAAGTACAACTTCACTATCTCTGTGCAAAGAATCTCCTTCCCCTCTCCCTTTCATTATTAGATACATTACTAAGCACTAATATGTCTGAGTACAATACATCATTTATTAGTGTTTAGAAAAACTAAAGTCAAAAAGCTGAACAACACTGTTTATTATGCATACTTGTCACAGAGTCACCAGGAAATGGCTACCTAGGAAACCAAAGGGTTTTTTTACAAAAAGGTAAGGTAGAATTCATTTGCAAATAACTTGTACAGTAAAACATGTTAAATATACATAACTGACCAAGTGGAAATTTCTACCAGCTTTGTATTTGGCATGCTGCTCCTACAATTTGTTACTGGAGCTGGGTACTTGGCTCCCAGAGTTCAAGGCTTATTTATAAAAATGATACACTGTCATATTCTAACTTGCTTTAAAACAATTGACTTAATTACTCTTTTGAGATACAGAATTCTTTCACTGAGTTGAAACACGAATCAAAACTGAGTTTCTGAACAATTTTTGAGTTGGCTCCAAAGTTGCAGGGAGACCTTTAGAAGGTTAAGAGAACAGCAAGAGGTTCCTGTATTCCTGAAATATTAACCTGAGGAAGAAAAAAAATTGTCACAGAAACACTGTGAAACAATCTGAAGCCAGCAGTAATAAAATACAATTTTAAGAGGACTATTCATAAACAGAGAAGTTGTGAAAAGGAGTTACAATTACACTACTTTCTTACTCATTACTAAGAGTCCTAAGACTATTATGATTTAATTCTGTAGGTTAGCTTACTCTGCTGGGCAGATAAAACAGTATCCTGTTACTTCAAGGAATAGGGATAGTTCTGTTTAATTTCCTGATAAGTTTACATGTAGGGCAAAAAATGTCCTAAACCATCGTACCAGCTTAAGAAAAGATGCAGAACTTGCAAACGCTCCATCTTTGCAGCTTCTCTTTTAAGAGAAACATGCAGAAATCTACTGACTCTGTAGAAGACAAAACTAAAGAAAATAGGATTCTAAAATCATAAGAAAGGAGAGCAAGGCTGGCTCCATTTCAGACTATTAGCAGCAAAAGCCAATTCATAAAAGTAGCCATTTACTTGACCCTGTGGATATATCAACAATATTTTATGCACATTAAGGGGTACCAGTAGAAATGCTGTGGTCAGTTACCAGGCTCTGTGCCTTCTAGACACATCAACAACCTTGTAATCTGCCCTTTCTGAGAGATAACAACATGGTAAAAGTTAAGTGTCTCACAGACATCCCTTTGCTGCATTTAGGAAGCAAGGTAGCAGCAATTTCTGGATCATAAAAGTACCCCACCTCTGATTTTCTCCTCTTACAGAAGTGCCAAAGAAAGTTAAAGCAAAACAGAAAGAGATTTTCCCCACTGGCTTTGTCAGCTCACGCTCTCTTAGCTGAACTGCTTTTTCAGATCTGACCTTTTCCTTCTCTTTATTAAAAGAAACAACAGCATCACTGGGCTCCTATCTACTGACAAGACTTCTATAAGCTGCTAGGACAAAACAGTTTCCAGTGAAGATTTACATAGTAATTGTCTTAGCATGTCAAAGTATTCAATTTACAGCAACAAGCTTCAGTCACACTGTGTTTCTGTTCCAATCTAGCCTTGTCAACTGAGCCTGATTAAGCAGTGATAACTAGTAATTTCTGCTGCCATTTGACAGGGCTGTAAAATTAGCTTGGGTGTGAGCTGACAGCAGGGAAAGGAATTTTTATTTTCACAGTGGCTTGCAGCTGGAAAACAAGCAGGCATCACTGTGTATGGGCCTCAATAAATGTCATAACACTTTACTAGAACAAATAAACCTTCTCCAAAACACTAGTGCTATTTTCATGAAAAAGCAAAAAGATTAAATTGTACAGTAGAAATTGTTTGTACTATTGCTATTAAATGTACTAACAATGATCATGTCTTGGAAACCAAAGAGGCAAAGCCCTGTGCTCCTTTTGTACGCTTCCTTCAGCATGGACTTCATCAGAACTCAACCAGGTTACTGGTTACTTTATGTCAAGTTGCAACATTTTGGCCTGCCATTACAGTCTCTGCAGCAGCACTGCATGTCTTTGAAGAAATCAAAGTCAGTGAGTTTGCATCACTTTGTCTTTCAAACCAAAAGGTTTCTCTATCCAAGGGAATAGTCAGTCAGATAAACCATATTAATACAAAGCACACTTATGGTTGCAAAGTTTTCTTCTACAAGACAGTGAGTTAAAAAATCATCATCACTTATTAAAAGGTCTTTTTAGAAAACCCTAAAAATCATTAACATGTTTTAAGAAATTAATCTATTCACCCATATGTATTAAATCCAGGACGCTTGGAAATAAAATACATATAGTAATTTCATACCCTCTCAAAATTCCTCACAAGCAAGCTGACATCAGCAGGCATCTTAGTACTCTAATTACGTTTTACCTTAAACATTGCACTTGGTTACCTGTGAATTCCAAAGTACAGCCAGCAGACCAATTTATATAATATGGCTAGGACAGGCTTCCCGAACACAGATTTGGGAAGGGCTCTACCCACGTGGGTGTGTCTTTCAAGCCTGCACAGTGATTTTTTTAGGTGAGGCACAAGGGGAGCAAAACTCGCCCCACCCTTTAACTCCTAAGGTTCATCTGCCATGGCAGAGAGAGCTTGGACGAGGACGGTGACAGTGAAGTCCTCAGGACTAGAACCTACAGCCCCCGGTATTGCCAGGAGGTCTCCCATCCAAGTACTAACCGGGGGCTGACCATGCTTAGCTTCGGAGATCAGATGGGATCAGGTGTCAGGGTGGCATTTAACTGCCTTTCAGAAGATGTACCATCCATTTTACAAGCTTACAAGCACTTGGCCCTTGCAAATCAAAGAGCAGTATACTGTCTACTTGTTCCCCATATTTTTGATCTCAGGCTCACAATATAGAGGCCACAGAATGGTAGTTCTCAACCTCTCTGTACATGGAGCTTGTTCATCAAAATGATCTGGTACTTGCTTTTTTGCTGTTGGCTAGATCTTGTCAGCCAAGCTCTTGATGTCAAGAAATGAGATACAGTACAGTTTCTCTATCTACTAAGGTACTCCTAGAGTACCAATTGATGTAGTTGTTGAGAAAATGTATCATCAGGATATTAAAGTTGGATACCGTTCCCCAAGTGCTGTGGTATGTTACACAACTTGAGATTAAAGGTATAAATTCAAAAATACATGCAACTATAAGAGGAGGATGCTGCCGCTGCTACCACCTATATATGGCTTGGTTTAGTAACCTTGGGATACACTGCAACTCCTGGATTCCACTCGTTCTGCAATACAATTGTTTTGTGCACCTGATGAGATGCTTCTTTTCTCTAGGCCTCAGGAATGTTTCCTTATGAAACTCAATTTTCAATGAAATGGAATTAATGATACTGTCCTATTTTGGTAGGATACATTTAGCTGGCTCTAAACTTGCAAACAGCTGTGAAACTGCAAATAATAATTTATCTCATTTATACTTGCTTACAGCTACACTACTGTAGCTCTTCGTATGCTCATGTATTTTTACTCTGTAACTGGAGATAGGAATTAGGATTTTAACCTGGCACTCATCATATAATAAAATGCGAGTCACTCACTTCTTGTATTTACAAAAAAATCAAGTAACCATGTGTAATTTTGAAGCACAAATAAACTTCACTGCTTGACCTGACTCACAAATCTTCATGCCATGACACCATACTAAAGGACTGCCAGCTGAATGTGTAGAAAACAAATTAAATTCCCTTAGCAGTTAAATACATGACTTGTTCAAATACCATGTAGGAGAAACATTTTTCATTTATATGGAAAATAAATTAGAAACATGCCAGCATCATTTAGAAATATGTTAAACTCTGTGAAACACCCCTTTTTATCACATTTAAAACACGTGGGACATACTGATGATACAGGGGTTAAATTGGTCTCTGGTAGAACTAAAGCACATTCCAGGGGTAACTACATAGGCAGGAGCTCCCTGCCACCTGCTGCTCTCTACTCTATAGCTCTGAGCTGCCTCGGGGCAGGCGAGGAACAGCCCCTTCCTTCCCTCTTCTGCTGCTTCAAGCCCTGCAGCCTTACAAGAACTCTCTTTCTCATTTCTTGTTTGTGCTCTGCAGGCCTAAAGAAAACACTGCATTAGCTTTGCTGCAGAAAAAAATCACTGCTACCCTTGGTGTACTAGCAGAAAAGTAATTGAGAGGCACTTGAAATAAAGAGTTAAATCAATTATAAAAACATGTCCCAATCCGTCTTAACTGAGCTTCAGCTTTCCTTACTCATTTTTTAACTTCCCAGGTTTTTCAATGTAGAAAAAAATGTGTTTTAAAAAAATGAAATAAAGCCAGCTAGCACAGCAGGAGCTACATGCTGATTAGAAAACTTCTGCTTTGTTGGGGTGCAGGTTTAGGGGCAGGAGCAAATGAAGCAAATAAATGGTATTAATCTTTTAAACCTGAGAGTTTTAGCAACTGCATTAAAAAGTTGGCAGCCGTATCTTCTAATCCCAAAGCCCAAGCACACCGTATTATCTAGCAGACTGCATTCCCACACTTGACACCTCCCTAAAAGCTTTCCTTCATGTGTGCCAGCCTTATTGGCTACCTGGAGAACTAAAAGAAAATTCCCTCACTAATTCCCAACCTTAGAGCAGTCTTGCTCTGTTCCTTGAATGGCAGGATGAATAGGGCACTATCTTTAGAAAGCCTTTGCTTGTTCAGTTATACCACCTTGCTTCACTGCTGGCTCTGAGTCCAAACCATATTACTTAACACAAGCAGCAAAAGCATTCACTAGTGGTCTAATTCTGCTCTCCCTGCCTTGCCCTGAGGTGTGACTGCCTCTGTTGTGGATCCTGAAAGCTGATGAGCAGTTCACAAAAGCCTGATGAAAAAATGCAGGCCAAGACACAAGGAAAATGTCAGTGTCCAAGTAAGTTTGCAGGAAGAATGTAAAGAGTCAGGATAAAAATAACACAGCTGGGACATAGCCAGAAATGAGGATTAACACTAGACAACGTCAGTGATGATGAGTGATGAGGATTCCCAGTTGCATCTAATGCCAAAAATATGTCCACAAGTAACAACCTGCCCCCTATCCCCAAGAAAAGTGAGCTCAGCACTGAAATGCCAGAACTGCCATTCCAGATGAAATCTAGGTCCACGTAAAGCCATGTCTATGACAGTAGCCAGTGTCACACCCTGTGATGAAAGGGCAAATCCTTCTGTAACAGGGAACTGATGTAGTCTAGTAGGACAACTGATGCAGCTGGAATAAACAGGCAAGATATAAGACACAAAATCTTTTACAGGTTAAAAAAATTAGTCTGTTATAGACCAGTTTTATCAATGATTTACTAACCTTGCTTCATTTACACACTAAGACTATTACAGCAACAACAACATTATTAACTACAACCTGCTCTAGTAAGTTTTGGGAAGATGTCCTCCTTTGCCTCCTAGGTCTCATTCTCATTTCCAAGGATAAGCCTCGAAACAGCAAGTTTCTTATTCAGAGTGAAAAACCCACCATGTCAATGGTCAGTGTACAGCACAGCCTCTCCAAAACCATGTTGAACCACCTTCTTGGTCCTCCACCAGAGGGATAAGGAAACATCACAGAGTTAAATATAGAATTTGACAGATTTTGTATAATTAATATTGATGTTTAACAACTCTAGATCTCTTGCTCCTTTGTGAGTTCATCCATAAATGCAATATTTCTTCAGGTCTGCAAGAAACACAATAACTGTCCTTTGATCTTGTCCTCTTTCAAGTTACAAAATAAGATTGCATATTAAGGTTTGGGGCAAGGGACAAACTGCTTGGAATTTTGGTGTAGCACAATGTACCAAATGTATTATTTTTCCAAGTCACAGCTTCCCTTGGATTCTGACACAGAAAGACTGACACACCGGATAGACCAGGGAAGAAATTAGATCATATGCAATCTGTTACCTTTTCTCTTTCTCTTTTTGTAAGACACCTGAGGCAGATAAAAAAACAGAGCGGGGGGTCAGATCCCCACTGGGTATAAGCTGGCATAGCTCTGCTACAGTCACTGAGCAGAATGAGTCAATACATTGATACCTACTGAGAAGTTATCCTGTGCATCTTAAAATATTAACACCAGAGTCAACAAGAAGGAAAAGAGAAAGGGACTTTCACCTCATCTGTTTGGATCTCCAGCCTAGTGATATATAAGTTCCCTAACCTCCGTGCACGCACGCACGCACACACACACACACACGATTCCTAAAAAGAGCCTGGCTGAGTCAGAGAGGCAATGCGGGATCCATCTGCCCCGACAATCACCCTTCTCCTCCTATTCAACCACCTTTTGCCCCACAACATGCCTTGCTCTGCTGCCACACTTCTGTGTCAGGCACAAAGTCCCCTGAGCAAGCAGAAGAAATAAAAATAATAGACACTCTTCCAAAAGTCAATTATCTACCTGCATTTTTTTTTTATTTACAAGATAATTGATCCACATTCTGCAATTACTGGTATCAAAGTTCCAAAACCTGGAAGCTTGCCCTTAAAGACAGCGGAACAGACCTAGGATGAGAACCAAATAGTCTCCTGCTGTATCTGAACTTAAAGCATAATTTGGTGGTATGTAACATTCATTCTTGCTTTTTCTTGTACACACTCTGCTAGTTCATGAACACATTATTTAACCTTGGGAAACATCAGAACTTTCCTTCATAAAGTATTTCAATCCAGAGGATTGCTGAGACAGAGGAGTCAAAAAATTGGATTTAGAGGAAAGAACAGTCAAGAGGTACTTTGCCTGAGTACTAGATGAGGAGAAAAATCCTTTCGTATTTAAACATATAACAGCTTGGAAACAAACAGTGCTGGATATCTGTGAAGGTACCTTATAAACTTTTTGTATACTACTGTCTCCTAACTGCAGGAGCCAGTTAAAAAGATGATTTCCATGCTGTGAAGGACTGAGGTTTGCAGCCTGGCATGGAGAATGTAGAACAGTACAGCAGTGTACTCCTGAGATCCCAGCACAGTCCATACACCACAGGCAGGACCTATGCATTGCCCTCCGCTGTAGAGAGCAGCTTTCCAAATTCAGTCTGTTAGACTCAGTGTTCGCCTCATATCTCTCTCCAGCACAGGCAGACACTAACAAACCAGACTGGAGAACCTTTGGGAATTCTCACCTGTGTCACACAGCAACAGAAGTAATCCAAAGGTCTGGCCTCTCCTGCAAATCTCTGCACAGATGTGGTTATTTCCACAGAGTTGACTGTGGTCTACAGTTTTTAAGGATTGCTGCTGGGTTGGGAAAGTTTAATAAGCAGACATCTTGGGCAAAGGAGTAAAATGCTTCCATATTATATGTCAGGAATATCAACTCAATCAGCTCAATGCCTTCTTGTTTCTGTCACACCTGTAAATGCTGCTGACCATCATCAAGAGATATGCTTCTCTAGAGCAAGTATTTTTCCCACGCAAAGGAGGTTCATCACAGTTAGATATGAAGGACTGTGCTCTACCTCCTTCCCTCCCAGTCTCTGCTTCCTTTGTCAGTGTTCTGGTGCAGATTTCCTTAGATAATACAGTAGCGTTAATGTTTTAAACTAAAGACTTCTTAAATTGAAAAATGGAGTTTCAAAAACTGCAATATTTTACTTTTCAACATTTTTCATTTTTACAACATTTTAAATGCTAATTCTATTATCAAAAATGTTATTGGAACTGTTATCAAAATGGTTATAACTGCAGTAAAACCCCTCAGAACATAAAAAAACCAAATCCATTTTGAATCCTGTGAAACAGAAAAAGCATCAAAACCTCTATATTAAAAGAGTAAGTTGAAAAACATTTTCCAGCCCAGCTCTTTAGAAAGGCAGGCAGTTAACTCACTCCTTGCTGCACTCTCTCACTCTCCTCTCTTCTCTGCAAAGACAAGTACTGAACTAAGGCTGGCATTTATTCCCTTTCATCACAACATGGACTGAATTTTCCACAGAATACCAGTCTATCTACCTACAAATCTACCAACCAGTGTTTCCAGAGGACTAGCTACTCACTTGCGCAGAATTTCATGTTCAAATTATGAACTATACAGCTTAAGGACGCTCTGAATGAAGTGCTTTACGGGGACATACTTTTCTGCAGGAAGAGAGACAGAACAGTAAATGGTTGTGAACACATGCATACAACCACTGCTGCTACATGCACACATAAGCGGTAACTGCTTGGGTCTCTACAGAGCTTTTTAAGCTGCTAGAAGTCCAAAGTATAGGAATTAGGAATCCTACTTGCCTTTTAACTCTAAAATACCAGTGCTAGTGAGTAGCTGCATGTGAAATCAATAACAGAGAAGGAGAAAAGTAAATCCTTTTTCAAGACATGAATTACAATCTTTTTAAAGTGTAATGGTGCACAGCTCTCCCTCTGGTTTAAATGCTCTCTAGGAGCATAGCCTTACAGAGGTTCAGTGAAACAACTGAAAGGTTTGTCATGTTACATGAAGCCAATGATGTCTAAATCCCAATCCCCAGTAAATCATTTGCTCTTGCCAGCATGGCAAAGCTGAGCATCCCAAATCTCCAGGACAGTAGAGTGCTAATGGAATAAGCAAAAAAGTCAAGTGAGATGCTATCTGAGCCTGCCTGATGAGATTGCAGTTTGCAGACAACCCTGGCTTATCTTAGATGATGAACTATCAGGGATAAACAGAATACATCAAGTCTGTTTCCCCAAGACCTTGACTTGCTGGTGGTAGGGGAATATGAATAACATCTAGGCAGCTCAATATAGATTAAATGAAGAACTGGATAAGATCATAATGTTAATGAATGTGCCCTCTAAAAATATCCCCAAACACCTAGTCCGATAACTACACAATGCAAAGGATTAAGGTTCTGGTACACATTATTTTACAGCTGGTAAATTAAGATTAAAATCAAGATTCCACTCTAAGTGCAGTGTGTATATGCACACATACATATTTTTTTATGTGTGCACTTAACAATAATACTCAAATTTACACAGCTGAAAGCAACTATACATCTCAAAATGCTTTACAAAGCTGTGTCACTATCACAGTTTTTACACAGAGGAGGAAACTGCAGTATTGGCTGTAATTATAAAACCAGAACATGTAAGATACAGAAACAAATTCCTAGACCCTGTTCTCCTCTGGATTCACAAACACAGCCATGTATCAGTGATGTTAGCAAGAAACAGTTTGCTAAGAAGGACATAGAAATCTTGTAAAATGAAGACTAAATGTTGTCCCATACATCTGTGATCTCATCAAAATAATATATTCAATTTGATAACTGCCACTGAGAAACAAATTTCAAAGCATCTAGTTTAGGTATGCAAATCCATAATGTGCAGAGACATGCAAGGGTATTCATTTATGCAAATGTTACTGCATTATATGTGCCTGAACAAAGTATTGTAATGCATGCCATTAACATACAAGATTGTTTATCCTAAACAATGTATTGCCTAAATAGTGACTTGTTTGCTTTTAAATTTATCTATCTTTAAACATCCCAAAGACAGGCACCTAACAGTAATGGTGGGATGCAGACAGAGTTTTCAGTCTTGCTCCTGTAGCAGGTTACCAACTGAAACTTCTTGGTGCAGAAGTAGTGCAGAATTTCACAATGAAATCTCTTCATAGCAGAATCAATGAAATTTTAACAAGGCCACAACTACAGCTGGGTATGCACTGGGTTCATTTCACAGTGGCAGTAAAAAGAGTATCATGACCTTTTAACCGATGAATGACACCGCTCCATCATCTTGGAATGCTTTTTCTCAGAATCTCACTGACACCCATTTCAATTTAAAAATTCCTCTGAAATTAAAATCCCAGCTACAAAGTCATAATACAACAAACATTCAGTTTTAAGCCTAAAAATGTTGAAA
>JAOXXN010000065.1:42923946-42934763 GCA_026770055.1 Myrmophylax atrothorax | reverse complement strand
TGTTAATAAAGTGGATCGGCTCTGGCTTTCAAGGTGTCTACTTCGTCTCTGCGTCTCCATAGCGGGTTGTAGGGGAAAGTGGACTTAACCTAAAGCCCACGCAGCTGCTTTCCAACGTGTTCAGCAGACAGCGCAAGAACCCCCGTCGCCGGTCTGATCCTCGTCCTCGAAGATCAAGACTGCGACAACTAAACAACTAAACAAACATTAAATCTTTTTTTTTTCTAAATTAGGCAAAAGAATCTTCTTCAATTGTAATGTGTAATCTCTAGAAACTATTTGATTTCTAGAAGTTATCTTAACTCTACAGTTTTATTTCAATAAATGTGAATTTTATACTTTTACAAAATTATGACTCCATGGTTATTCAGGCATATATATTCCACTGGCTTTCTTGAGTTATGTAGTCAATGAACTGTTTGACACTAAAGCCAAACTGTTCAGTGTTGCTCAAGTGTGCCTACCTTGCAGCTGCCTAGTCATGTGAAGCTTCTGGTCCACCAGATATACCAATAAGCCAAGAGTGAATGTCAGTCAAGATCTGCCTTAGCAAAAAGATGCATATATTCTTATATTGAGAAAAAGAGCTTCAAAAGTCTGGCTCTTCTGCTGTGTCTTTCTCAATGACTGGCCTAGATTCTAAAAATGGGGTAAACAGAAAAACACAAAGTAGCAAGAGAAGCAAGGTGTACCATTTCTGCAATAATCTTTGTCCCTATCAGTTGTCTCATATTAGTGAATTACATGAAAATAATCCAGAAGAAACACAAAAATACGGCAAATTGTGAGAATAATTTCAAAACCCTTGACATATGGGCATGGTGAGAAATGTGTATGTTTCATGTGGGGAATTACATTTGGTTTTAAAAATCCTCAGTGGGAGAATGCAGTGTCCTCTTGATCCACTTTGTTCCAGAATCTTGGCAGAATTTTTGAATTGTTTAAATTGTTTCAATGAAGATTTTACCAATATTGTATCTTGTAAAATTCAGTTATTTTTGAATCTACAACTGAATAATATAGATTGAACAGAGTGAAAAAAGGCTTTTGTTATCTCTTTAAGAGAGCTGTTCTAGAGTCAGTCCTGATGCCTCAATCAAACTAAACAAATTCATGGGTTTGGGATGTCAGGAGTCAACCCTGGCTGGATGCCAGGTGCCCACCAAGCTACTCTATCACTCCCCACCTCAGCTGGACAGGGGAGAGAAAATATAACAAAAGGCTTATAGGTCAAGGTAAGGGCAAGGAGAGATCACTCAGCAGTTACCATCACAGGCAGAAATGTCTCAGCTTAGGGAAACTAGTTTAATTTATCACCAATCAAAATCAGAGTAGAATAATGAGAAATAAATAAATTTTAAAACGCATCCCCCTTCACCCCATTTTTTCTTACTGGGCTTAATTCACTGCTGAATTTTCTCACTCTTTTCTCCCACCAGTGCAGGAGATTGGGGAATGAGGGCTATGGTCAGTTCATTATATGTCTCTGCTGCTCTTTGCTCCTCAGTGTGGGACTCCTCACACTCTTCCCCTGCACCAATATGTGGTCCCTCCCATGGGAGACAGTCCTCCACAAACTTCTCCAATACAAGTCCTTTCCGCAGGGTGCAATCCTTCAGGTATAGACTACTCTAGCATGGGTCTGCCATGGGATCACAAGTCCTGCCAACAAACCTGCTCTGGCATGGACATTGCATAGGCTCACAGCCTCCTTTACAGGCATTCACATGCTCCAGACGTGGGGTCCTTCATGGACTGCAGATGGGTCTCTGATCCACTGTGGACCTCCATGGGCTGCAGCACAAAACCTGCTTCACCATGGTCTTCACCGCAGGCTACAGGGGAATCTCTGTTCCAGCAAACAGAGCATGCCCTCCCTCTCGGTGTCAGCAGAACTGTTGCTCTCATATATTCTTACTCTGGCTGCTGGTGCAGTTGCACAACTTTCTCCCCCTTCTTAAATACATTATTTCAGAGATGCTACCACTGTGACTGATAGGCTTGGCCTTGGCCAGCAGTGGAGCCAGATGGAATTGGCTCTATTGAACATAGAAGATGAGGCAGAAGCCAGCCCTGTAGACCCCCTGCTACCAAAACCTTGCCAAACAGAGCCAAAAGCCAGGGCGATGCGTTTGATTCAGACAAGCTTGGACATAAAAATATAAAGAGATTTCAAATTGAGAGCAGTAGGTCCTTTTCCAGGAGAGGAAAAAAATATTTCTTATGGGTTGGGAATTGTGTATTTTTTGAACTTGGGCATGTGTCACAATAATCTAGTTTAATATCTGTGACTGTGGAAAGAAATATGTCAGTCTGTGACCAAAAAAAAAAAAAAAACCAAGAAAAAAAATAAAAGAAAATGCATTTCTATCAGATGGCCAAATTTTTGACCACCTGGCAAATTACTTAAATAGCCAAAGGGGGAAGATTGCTTGCAATAATAGGTGTGCTGATCAGTTCCCTTTAGAGAAAGAACTTAGTGAGTAATTAAGACTGATGCTCCATTAGAAGCATTCTCCAATCCCACGTTATTTTTATATGTCTGAAAAGGAAGTCAAATATTTATCACCGGTTAAAACAGTCTCCAAAGTCAAAGGTATTTTCATGCTGATACCTTCTGTACTAGGAAATAATATATTTGGAACATGACTGACCCAATGTGTTGCCAATTACTGCTAAGGAATGAATAACCTCATGGACAGAATAAGATATGCCAATTTGTCATAAAGAACTTTGCTTCAGGCTCATGACTCACAGCAATGGCTCTTACAGCCCCAGGCCTTCTGTTTCCTCACTTATAATTATCCACTTTTCATACATCTGTGGAAAACAGAGGCCATGAATGAGAAATTTAGTCTTGTGGAATGTTTAAATTAAGGACTTACATAAAAAAGGAAGTATGTTATAAAAGGTTCCTCTCCCTTTCTTGCCTTGATACCACAATACCCTTGCCTCAGGAAGCAAAACATATTTGCCTTCCTGCTAAAGATGGTAAGAGTGTGTGATATAACACAGAAGTCCTATTCTGTACCAGCAACTGTGTGACCCATTTTTTTCATGACTCATCTCCACCTTTTTTCTACCAGAAATGTGCCTCTAAAATTTATGTTCTATATAGGCTTACTGAACAAGTATATTTCCTCTGCCTAAGGATTGATCATAGCTGAGGAGAAGAAGTTGTACCTAGGAAAAAATATGTGAAGAGAAGAGCAAGCATACAAGATGCTGAGCTGCATGGGAGTCAGTTCCAAGGTCTTAGTTCTAGGACTTCTTTTCATGCCTGAACACGTGGGGACACAGAGGATGTACAAAATAAGGGAAAACATGAAGTGGGTGTGGCTCTAAGTGGCAGAGACAGAACTGGGCTGCAATTCAGTTTCCAAGACCTAGGGGTGTAGCATAAGCGAACAAGAACTACAGTGACCTTGGGAAAACAGAGTAAGGTAAAGGTTTATTTAGATGCCAGTGCTGAATCTGAGAGGTTGAAGAATGGAAATCCCCTTCATTTGTTTAATTTCTCTAGAATTTTCACAACTTTAAATTATAGACAATCTTAGATCTAAGCACTATATGAGTACACTGAAGTAGAGTATCTGAAAATCTAATTTTGCAAGGTACTCTTGCCAAAGAAAGTCTTCTTCCTAAAGTGGCAAAAAATGTAAGAAGGTTAAAAACACAGTCACAGAAGAAGAAAATATAGAAACAACACAGTCTGAAAAAGTCTGTGAGAGTAGAAAGGTTTTCCTATGTTCAGTTTCAATTTGTACTGCACATTTTTGAAGGCCATTCAGCTCCATTTTATGCTTTCAATACATTTTTACTAGAAACATAAATCAGTTGACAGAAACAAACTCAAGCGAGGTGAGACTTGGATTTTATGGCAATATTGATAAAAGCTAATGGGCATTCCTGCCACAACTTGGCATTTGGCCTGAGATAAAATATTTTGAGAGACTTTTCAGATTCTTCATGCATCTAAAGACATATTGTTGTGCTGCAAATAATAAATGCAGACAGAGGGGAAAAAATGGTTCTTCCCATGTAAACAACAAAATAACAATTTTTCTAACAAAATTCCAAGGATGTAACTTGCTGAAGATTTGGTAAGTTTCAGAGATAGGGTAAGATTTAAGCAGTGATACAGGGGAAAATAAAGTAATGCCTTCATAGATTCCTTTCAGCAGTTCCTATCACGATATGTTGGTAACATTTTATGTCACTTTAACTGGCAAACAATAAGCTGAATTCAACTGTATGAAAGGTGAAGTGAAGCTACTCAAGGAGGGTCATAATTTAAAAAGAAAATAAAGCTTCCTAAACCAAAGAGCATGTAAATAATTCAAACAGGAGCTTTCCTTTGCTTCTGTTTTTTAAGATTACCCTTTTTTTATTAATTCCATGCTGGAATACTAATATTTACTAACCATACAAAACAGACCTGGAAATATACTATCTCATAACATCTTTGCCTTTCTTCCTCCTAAGTCAGAATCAACTCTACCAAAATCACCCTCACAGGCCTTTGTGTAGCCCATTCATAAAAAAAATCCATTTTGAACACTCCACAACAGCTCTCTTCAGTCACATAATCACCAAATATGCCCAGTTGGAAAGGACTGGAAAGGATCACTGAGCCTACCTACTGGCCCTGCACAGGATCATCCCCGAGTCACACCATGTGCCTGAGAGTATCATCCAAATGCTTCTTGAACTCTGGCAGGCTTGGTGCTGTGACCACTTCCCAGGGAAGCCTCTTCCTGTGCCCAACCACCTACTGGGTGAAGAATCTGTTTCTAATATCCAACTTAAACCTCCCCTGAGACAACTTCAGGACATTCCCAAGCCTATTCTGTCACTGGTCATCACAAAGAAGAGATCAGTATCTGCCTCTCCTCTTGCCTTCACAAGGAAGTTGTAGACTGCAATGAGGTCTCCCCTCAGTCTGCTCTTCTCCTCCAGGCTGAACAGACAAGTGACCTCAGCCACTCTTCATATGGCTTCTCCTCAAGGCCCTTCAACATCTTTGTTGCCCTCCTTTGGACACTCTCTAATTGCTTGATATCTTTCTTACATTGCAGTGCCATAAACTGTACACAATATTCAAGGTGAGGCCACAACAGTGCAGAGCAGAGTGGGACAATCCCCTCCCCCTTGATGGGTTGGCAATACTTTGCCTGATGCCCCACAGGAAACGGTTGGCCCTCCTGGATGCCAGGGCACTGCTGACTCATATTCAACTTGTTGTGGACCAAGATCCCCAGGTCCCTTTCTGTGGCACTGCTTTCCAGCATCTCAGTCCCCGGTTTGTACATACACTTGGGATTGCCCCATCCCGGGCGCAGAATCCAGCACTTCCCCTTATTGGACTTCACATGTTTATAGTGATTGTCCAGCCCTCTAATTTGTCAGGGCCTCTCTCCAAGACTTCCCTGCCTTTGAGAGAGTCAGCAGCTCCTCCCAGTTTTGTGTCATCTGCAAACTTGCTTTGTATCCCTTCCAGTCCTGCATCCAATCATTTATGAAGATGTTGACAGGTCACCAGTGTGATGTTATCCCATTCACTATTACCCTCTGCGCTTGACCCGTGAGCCAACTGCTCACCCTCCACATACTATGTTTATCAATCTGTATGCTGGATGTTTTGTCCAGAAGGATACTGGGAGGGACAGTATCAAAGGCTTTACTGAAATCCAAAAAAAACTACATCAACTGGCTTCTCTTAATCGACAAGGTGGGTTACCTTGTCAGGTTTGGTATGTCCTCATGCTATGGGTTGAAGCCTTTGACAACAGTGGAGGACATTTATGCACTGAAACGTTGGTAGATCAAACAGCACACCTGCAGAACCAGCTAGATGGAAATATTTCCAGACATCATCCGTGTAATATCACCACTGGCTGAGGTTATTAAGCAAACTAGCTGGAGCAGGAGCAGCAGGTTGCTGTAGTTGAAGGATCCAGCTGTGACAAGAAGTCATTGGGCAGTGCAACAGTTGAGCAAGGAACCAAAGCGTTCACCAAACATGTCCAGACAATCAGTTAATGTCATGCAGCATGATGTTAAAGATCAAACTTTTGGAAAAACCACAAACTTCACCTCCCCACCCCTTCCAATAATTTGATCTGCTTAATATGGTAAATTTATTCTAATTCTAAACCGAGTTCCAAATGTAACATGGAAATGGATTCACTCTGCAGTTATTAAATAAAAGCTAGCCTGTTGACTAAACTGGTGGTACTCTTCCTGAGCCCTCTAGAAAACAAAGTCTTTCCTCATTCTTTATGATGTGGTAGTCACAGCATAAGAGTATTTTTTAAGCAATATTTTTACATCTTTCTGATTTATTCACCCTGTCCCTTGATCTTCTGCAGGCACAAGGCCCTCTGTAGACTGTGAAACAGTTCTCACTCTCCTGTTCTCCATCATCAAGATTGCAAAAAGATGGAGGATGCAAAACTAAGACATGATAAAATAAACTTTAGCACTGAATCAATTTAGTAATGTCCTTTATCAGCCCACTGTTCATGTTTCGCATCCACTATAGCTCACACCAACTTCATTTTCATCTTAATACACTATACAGAAAAGCAGCCTAAATATACACCCCTAGATATAAAGCAAATATTCTGTAAACTACAGGAACAGGCAGATCATTTCCATTAGTTTCTTATGTAGCAAAAACCACAACTTAGACCCAAAGCATATAATTATATTCAAATTCTAAAAGACAGTGTCAGAAGTACTTTAAATTCATAGGTTGGAGGAAAGTCACTCAGAGGTATAAGTAGTTATGTTTTAATGTGCAAAAACAACACACAGAGTGCAAGAGAAGTAATATACAAGAGTGATGAAAGAGCCATGGTGAATTGCAGGTCGCTGGCTACAGTGGCTGCCTGGTCTTCAGCATAGCCAGTACTCTGCTGAAATGCTCTCCTGCTCCTTCAGAAACACCAGTGTTGTGATTGCCATTAGATCCTGTCCAGGCTTCAGCATTAGAGCCTGTCCAGGCTTTAAAGCCATAAGGGAAATCACTACTGGAATATATGTTCAGAACTTGAAGATGTCTTACTTGTCCTGCAAGAAGAGAAAGAAGCAGGCTGCTCTCTTAAGGTTCTCTGACATCTAAAGCCCAAAAGGACTACTGGGGTTTAATTCATTTCTACGGCTTCCTGCCAGGGATCTCAAAGCACGAAGGTGCACCAGGACGGCTCACTTCATCTAGGTGAAAAAATGGGTTTCTTTTCATTTCACAGATGAAGAAAATAAGTCAGAAAGTAATGTCTTGTCAAGGTCATACAACAAATCAGAGCCACAGGTCAACCACATGTCATCTTTTTTGCAGAAGTTACACAGAAGACATGAAAACAACCAATTTTTGCCAGTGCAAGCGACCTTTCACAGTTATTAAAGCCCACTAGGACAACAAATGCCCCAAAAAACCCAAAACACACAAAAAAACCCACAAAGTCAGCCAAGCAGCACAGAACTCTCATCCTGGGCATCTACACAGAGAGTCAGTCTTCTTAAGGCACAGCATGTGGGAAAGGAAAAAACAGAAAGATGGTCATCTTTTGTACTTCCCAGACAAAAGGTATGTTCTTTGCACTTAGAAGCTCCAGCTCTTTATTCAGTTACCTTCTGTATGACAAACCATGGAACTTCCCCACCAGCAGCTGGAGACTATTCTGTTCTTGTCAGTATTCCCACGATAGATGACCTAGGTACATTTTCTTCCTTCTAATGTGAGTGGTGTAATGAATTTGGAGCTTCCAAAAGCACAGTATATAATAATGCAGTGACTATCATGACATTGTTCAAGCATTTGTTTTCAAGCCATGGTAATAAAAGAGAAGGAAAAAGAAAACAACAAGGAAAACTGGCCAGCATTGTTAAGAAGAAATTCTTACAATTTTAAAAGTAGAAATATTATAAAAGGGAACATTCTCATTCTGCAGTATTCTGACTACATAGCTGGTGTCATATAACCCAATATTCTTTACAACTTCAATGCCTATACAAAGCATACAGCAGGATCCTTCATCTGTCTTTGAAATGCAGTCACCTCTGCAGCAGAATGTGGCAGTTGCTTGAAAAGTCAGGGCTGTATTACCCAAAAGCACAAACGATAAAGAAAAGAAACCTCTCCAGTCTAAGTTGCAAAGGAAACATAAGGCAGAAGAAAGCCCTGATCTAATTCTGACTCAGGATTAGCATTCCCACTTTTGCAAAATGTGCTATGAGATACTGGGCAAGTGCAAAGTTGCTTTCAGAAAAGGGTTTTTTTAAACACGTCTTGAGAGACTGTACCTTCAGCAGTACAGGTCTGAGCAGTGTTTCAAAGAGCACAGAGACACATATTAAATCAGACTGACAGGGTTCAACAATAACATTAAGTCTCTTATGTTCCAGATCTCATAAGATCACTGGGATCTCCTTGGAACAAGTACCAGGTGAACAGACTTAAACATCAATTTTGCAGATCAATGCAAACTATTTCAAGATGGGAACAGCTAATACTGTGCACTAAATGAGGATTCAAAGCACCTTATCAGAAACTGTTTCATATAGAAGCATGCAGAGGACAAGTCAAACAGCAACCTCATTTTGAGGGAACAGCTTTTGTATACATCAGATTTTTCCTGTGTTCAACTACTGAAAACTGATTTCTCAGAAGAGGTACAAACTCAGCACAGAGAGACCAAAGACTTCAGACTACAAGGGACTTGTGAGTTTGGATGCTTAGATTTCTGGATAGCCAGCTTGAGAGATTTAAGCAGATTTTGTTTTCTTTAAAAATAATTAATCATTAATGTCTCTGAGGAAGAGAACATAAACATTCAGGCATACAGAAGCACTACTGTTTGCCAAAAAATTAGGCTTCATTGTTGATAGGAGAATAGAGGCAAGGAACAGAAAGCAGAAAGACCTCTAGCTTTTCACCTTTGCAGAACTTAATTGCAGCCTTAATTTCAGCTCTGAATAAGTTCATTTTACTGGATCACTGACTGCTCTGTGTAGAGCAACTTTTTCCCCTTTTGTTAAAGCTACCAACTTTTGCTCCAAGTAGTCTGATGACAGAAGGTCCTGCTTTATACAAGTGAATGGGCAGTGCTAAGGATGGGAAACTAGTTTTCTATTTAAAAGAAAAGGCAGGATTGCAAGAACACACAATCTTGAGATGAGGAACAGGTCACACTGGAGGACATATGTATTATAAAGAGGGTACACTGTTGAAGCTGTGCCTGGCAATCTTTGACACTGATTTGCAGAATACCTGCCTATTTATGGAAATGCTCTCTTGATTTGTCCAAGCATTTATTCTTATTTGATGATTTTAAAAAAGACATAAGAAAAGGAAATGTTTCACATAAATGACAGAATTGACTGAGGCCTGAAAGTTACACCTACAAGATCTGGTGATTGCTCACTGCCAGTCCTTATGATATACCTTCAGTTTTTGCTGTGACTTGTGCAACAGCCTCAGCGAGCTTAGGCCCTCTGAAGTGAAAACCAAGTGAAACTCCCCTGTGCCCACCATTGTTCCCAGAGCTGCCTCTGCACAGCAGTACTCTGCAGGCAGGGGCAATCTGCACAAGGCATCACATGTCGCCTCTGTGCATCCCTGTTCCCCATCCATTAAAGAGGGAGAGAGAAAAAACAGCTGGAGGAGAAAAAGAGAAACCAAATTAATTAATTCATCAATAAGACAAAACATGCACAAATCTCTTAATTTCATCTGTCAACTCGAGGCATGCATTATTCATCAGCCGAGGCAATAAGGATGTGGAAAGAGGGGCTGTGAAATCACTGCTGCAGGCACTGGTAAAGCATCTGACCCAGCAGGGTGCTAAATAGCAGAGGGGAGGCAGAAGGATTCAGCACATGTGAACTTTCAAGAAACCCACACCAACTTTGTTCCCTTCTCTGTCCCACATGCCCCTAGTGAACAGGAATCATGGCTTTCCCTTTCTCTTATTCAGAGATAAAGATTCTGCCAGTCTAGGAAGGGTCTCACATGGAAAAAAGATTTGTTCTGACTTGCTGAAGTCCCCTGCCTGGACATGCTCACTCCTCTGCTGAGAGGGAGGTAAACCTGTTAGAAAAACTTTCTCCTTGAGGTACATGCGCTGTACCAAGTTTTACATTTGCAGGTTGCAGCTCAACTACTGGAAAATACCAGCTTGGTCATTTCAGAATTAATTGTCATAATATTAGCACTGTGATGACTGTTAAATCTGGTCCTGGTCCTGTTCAAGGTAAGCAAAAGAAGGTTTTCCACTGATTTTAAAGGAGCACTAAATACAGATTCCAAACAAGTGCTCACTGCTTGTGAGACATTTACTTTTCCTCTGTGCTAGATACTAATTTTCTTCTTCAAACAGATTGAAATCCACTGGGATGTAGAAGAAAAAAGGAAAATACGTTTAAATATAAGACTGAGTCTCCCAGTGGTCAGGACTGCAGGGCTGGAAGACAACGCAGCAGGGTGGCCACAATCCTGATCTGATTCCTTTTGAAACCAGTATTATAATGTAGCCACCAAGTAAGGCAAGAGTCAGAATGAATTTTTTATTTCCCTCTAGCAAAAACAAATAATCAAAATCCCAGGAAACACAGGCAGTGCACAGCCTCCCTGGGATCTGACTCCTCAACATTATTATAAATCCAAATTCCAAAGGCCTCTGTTGTGCAACAGTGAAAGAAAGCACAAAAATAAACCATGCATGTGTTTACAAGATCAGCTGTCTTTGTGGTCTCTTCTTCCTCTCTCTCCATCTCTTCTCTCTGTCCATCCCCCCAGCCGCCTTATTCATGGC
>JAOXXN010000065.1:42879346-42899239 GCA_026770055.1 Myrmophylax atrothorax | reverse complement strand
GCCACCTACATCCTAGAATTCTATGTCTTTAAAGCCCAAAATTCTATTTTTTTTAACTTTTAAATTAAACAAAAAGGGGGGGGGGGAAAACCAAAACTGAAAAACACCAAAACAAACCAAAACAAAAAACCAAACCAAAACCAAAAAACTCCAACAACATTGAGCCATTTGCTGTACTGTACACATACTTGGTAAGGGCTAAACCATTCGGGGTAGAAATACTCAGGGAACAAATCCACGATGATGCCCTGAGAAGGAAGCTCTTTGGGCACTGCTTGGTGTGGAAATTAACCCTGTATGACTCTGGCTGGATGAATTAGTCACCTCTTGCCTACCTCTGCAAAGGTAGACAAGGTAGATTTTATGAGGAAAAACTCTCATTTACAGACACAATCATATCAAGAAGCAAACGTGATTTTCCCCAGTACAGCTAATTGGTTACCTGTGTCCTACACTGGCACAAGATATAACCTCGTTAACAAAAGCTCTGCAAATAACTCTTCTGACAAATCTACCAACACAGACCATTTGTAATATTGTATGGGGTTTTTTCTCCTCTGAGGCTTGCTGTTCCTCACAGTTTGACAATAGAACTGATGACTATTATTTAACTCCTTTCCACATTAATACTGCAGCTGTTCAGCCAGACTGATTTATTACTGTAGTTTGGTGTTAGGTACATCAATATTTGGGTATCAAACTGAGAACCCTTACAGAAAGGTGTTTCAAGAAAAGGGTGGATTAGCACTCTCTTCAACCAGTTTTAAAACTGTTTCAAGTCATTAAAACTGAGGTAATCAAAAATACTAGTTCTGTAAATCTTGGCTGTTTTAATTGGAAGCAAAAGGAAATCTTACATCCCGATCTTTTCTAAAGCATTCTCCAACTCTACTATCCCCTCATGCTGTCCTGGGGATATTCAGATAGTTTTTAGTCCATCTGGAAATGTTCAATTCAAAACTCATTTGAATGTAATGCCTAAAAAACTCTTAGAAAATAACTCTCATAATAAGCACTGTACCTTTTATGAGGTTACATTATTACCAGACAGTAAATTCATCTATTTCCCCAAATCCCTTACCAACTTCTTTTAAATACATAAATAAAGAGGGAGAATTTCAGTGGATATTATTTCACAATATGTGTGGATCTGAGACATTTTAATAAGAAATGCACCTTCAGGCTAAGAGGTATGAATTGTACACCAAAGGGAATGGTTTAATACACTGTTTAATGCTATCATCAAAAATGATGAAAACATCATGGCTTTTACACATTTTAACACTTCTTTAGAGCAGGAAATAGTGATAGAGAGAACCATATTTGTATATCACATAAATGTCAGAAGTAACACTGGACCAGCCAGGTGGTACGGTTTCAGTAACATTCCCTCTCCCTGACTAAAAAATATTACCTGAACAGGGAGATACAGAGATTTCCTCTGAGAATGACCCTTGGAGAGAATGTTTGCCTCTTCTGTAAACCCCACTAGGTCGTGCAGAATGACTCACATGTCCTCACGTCTCCTCCTCTTGTTTCCACATACAATGTATGTTTTCAAAAGCTGTGATACATGGTCAAGGTGTAACATGTTGATAACAGCTCTTGAAACAGGAGCAAGATGGAGAGGCTACTCCTATCCACCAGGGAACAACCCATGATCAGCAGGAGTCCTAAATGCCCTCTGCTGGGCAAAGGGATATGCAAGAAAGCATGATTCTGGAGAGGCCAGCAACAGCAGAAACCACTTACAAGCTATCTATGCAAGGACCTAGGCAGACACCCTGGAGCACAAAATAGATGCATACCTGTAACACTGTAGCAGTGCTGAGGATGGAAATAACTGTTTTAGGAGAAGAAAAATGTTCCTTCCTTAGCTATAGCCTTTCTAGCAGAACTTTGCCAGGAAAAAAAAAAAGAACTCTGAACTACTACACAGCCTAAGATCATACAGAAATTCTTTTAGGGGTGCATCCTTGTATTTTTTACAAAGAGGTAGTGGAGGCCAGTAACTTCAAGACTGCAGCCCTCTCCACGTGGCAGCAGCTCACTGTAGGCCACCCAAGCCTTGATGCCTCCCTCTTTTCTAAAAAGGTAGAAGGGGAGGCATGGTATTTTTTGGAAGCAATCTGCACAAGCCCACAACTGAAATACCAGCAAGATTTTGACTCTTCCAGTCTTGAGAATGGGAAGATTGTCAGGTCCCATATGGGAATTTCCATGAATGAATACAGGACTTACCTGTGAAACACTGACTATACAAGGGGAAGCTAAGGAAGTGATGTTACACTGGCTTTTATTAGTCCAAAATATAAGTCTTATTTTTGTGTTTTCAGAACCCCACCAGGCTTGTGATGATAGGACCCAGTCTACTCACACAGCACATATCCACTTAATGTATTCCTATGGGCTCAGATTGACCAAGTGATTCTGAGTCTTTGAGACTCTGTTGCAAAAGGAGTGCTTTTAGACTTCTAAAATACCATGTAAAAGTAAAGTTGGTCTTTCAGTGTTCCGGAGTCAGTCTGTGCTAAATTGTGCAAGCTTTAGCAAAAAATATTAGCTTGCAGATAAATGTTTTCTTTTTTTTTTCAATGTTGGTTTGGGTGTTTTTTTGTTTGTTTTTGGGGTTTTTTTTGTTTGTTTTTCTTTTTAATTATTACTATTCCAGTGAATAGGAAGTCCCTAGGGTCCTGTTAACTGAGAAGAGTAAAGACTGCTTGCACTTGTCAACAGAAACAGGGTTTACACCTAACAATAAAGTATTTCCGGCACTTTATAACATGTATTTGTTTTTAGCTCTATTCACCTTGAGAGGGATGCTGACACTTTTACACATTCACCAGGGATGGGCAACATCTAAAGCCACTCTGTGCTTGCTTTCTGGAGGACAGGGACTTTCCTCATTCCATGGTACACCATTACCTTCTTGAGGAGACCTCCAAATAGTCAGGTAACATTTTCCAAGGCAGTATTTGGATTTATTAAGCATATAAGACACCTTCCAGATTTCTCTTATGCTGAGTTTCTGTCAGAGCACCAGTTTCCCTTCTTCCAATCAAGACCTCTGTTTCCCATGGCAATAGAAAAGCTCCAGGCTAAGGTGGAATTGGGAGAGCACAGGTGACAGAAATTTCCAAGAGGGAGCATATGCCTCTTATAAGTTCTCCCGAAGACCAAATTCTTAGCTCATATGTGGCTACTGACTCAAAGTGCATGCATTGCCCTTTCCTTTTCCTACAGAGCATGATTTCTACATGGGAGAAGTAATAATGCAGTTTTTCCAGCTTGGACTTGAAAGTTGTAACCATATCCTTTTCATAGCTTCATTTCTTTTCATAGGAGTCCTGACCAGGTGTTTTCATATCAAGATATGTTTGGTGAAAAGGTCAGGAAAGACTAGCCCAAGGTAATGTTAGTCCTTAGCATAAGGATGAAGAAAAAAGAATGTTCAGGATTTTAGACAGTGGTTTTTTTATAAAAAGTACTAGTTCATAATTCTGTATTACATGTGTGTGCAGGGGCAGAAAGAGAATTACACAAGTAATCAATCTGAGTTTCTGAACTGCCCTATCCTCCCCTTGCTTCTGTCTCCACCCACCTCAGCCTTCCCTCCAGTGCTCCTGTGAGTTCTTAGATCTGGCTTCGTCCAGCATTTACTTAAATGTGTGTACAAACATATCTTATATATATACATGTCAATCTAAGTATCTTCATGGGCTTTACAGAGGTAGGATTTCTTTTCCCCCCCAAGTATGAAAACATAGCACATTCTGGTATTCTTTAATTAAATAAGAAATAACTGGAATATTGATATAAACTAGTCTTAACTCAGTGTCCAAAGACACTACACTAACAGCATTTAAAGCTGCTTCAGGAAATTAGGATCTTAAGCTTACAAATACAATTAATTTGTCATAGCTGTGATATACTTTCCTCTTCAACTTGTTTGTAGCTTTTAAAAACTAAACCCCCAAATAACATATTATTATTTCCTAAGTGGGTGCTATGAGCATGGTATCAAAACTGCAGACTTCACAGGGTGAAGGCTGGTGATTTTGGTTGTTTTTTCTTTAAAAAAAACAAACAAACAAAAAACCAAAACAAAACAAAACAAAAAACCAAGAAGTCGATTTTGGGCTTAACCGTATATGTATAACTAAGAATTGCACTTGGGAATTCTCTTTGAGTGCTGACCTGGCTGAGCACAGCTCCTCAGCTCTGCACTGGTGCTCTGCCGTTATGTCATAACTGATCTCGAACTCTTCCATCTGTGAGTTACTCGTTGCCTCTCCTCATGTTAGGCTGCTGGCTATTTATAAACTAAACTCTACTATTACGGCATTCACTGGTTTCCTTGAAACAGCATCTAAATTTGCAGAATATAATGCTGAAGTTGCACAAACACTCCTTACACAGGGAAAAAACCCCCACCATATAATTCCCATCTCAGAAAGAGCAGAGTTACTGTGGCTATTTGAAGTATTTCCACTTGGGCTATTCTAGATATTGCCATTTGATGCAGCCTTTTTGGACTTTCAGCAGGCATAAGGACGCAAACCAGCTTACTGAGACTCATTTGCACATATGCTGATAAAGTCCTGGCTTGCCATATTCTAAAAAAGCAATCACCAGTAGGCAGTTGAGCTTCCCGCAGCTTCAGAAAGCCTGTGCCTGAGTGACTGCAGGCTCAAAATCCCTTGGCATCTTACAGCCATACTCTGTCAAAAATAAGCCCTTGGGACCAGACCCTCAGGTATACATGCTCACATTCCCATTGCCTTTGGGAAATCCTTCTGAATTATAGCAGCTGAGGAATCAGCCTTTATATGTGTAGTCTCCATAATTCTCTTCCTACGATACCTTTAATAAAATGAGAATGATAAAAACTGAAAGAGTATGAGAGCGTAAAAAGGAAGTGAGTCCTTGCTCTGTCTCATACCAGTAAGAACCTGAAAAAGGCAGAGCTTGGAACAGTGGCTTCAGATCCACCCTGACACACAGAGCAAAATCTGGCCAAGGCGATGTCCAGAACTATAAGCACAACTCTTGGTCCATTTTTCTTATCTCTGCTACACTTTCTTCGTGACCTTGAGTAAGTTGATTAACCTTTCTTTTCTAAGTTTCTCTAACTGTGGTATGACTCTGTACCTCCTGCAGAGCTTGTGGTGCTTAATTGGCCAATATCTCTCAAATATTTGAAGTGCTTTGGATGAAATATGTTGTGCAAGAGAAATAATTGAAGTCAATGGAGCTGTGACAACTGACACTAGCTGAGGAACTTCCCCCTGGTGTTTAATAGGATCAGAAGGAGGCTTAGTTAAAATGACAGGAAGCCAAAGAGGCATTTGGCGGTAATAAGACCATAAATGAGTCAAAGGGGTTACTATTTGCTGTGGTAATACCCAGAATTTTTCATCTTCCAGGCACTCTATCAGCATCCATTAATTCTCAGACCTCCCCTTAAAGAGAGATCTGTAATATGTCCCCCATTACACAGATAAGAAAAATCAGACAGATGAGTGATGTGACTTATCCACAGAACAAGATGTGAGAAATCAAATTTGAGCCCCTGGCTCCTAAGCCTATTCTCAGAGCTCCCTTTCTGCCACTCTTCTGTTGTGTATATATTTCCTTATCTTTCTGTTTCAATTATGAAAGCTCATCTCCTGCTCCTTTTTTCTGCAAGTATCCCTGCCTAATTCCCTGTTAGATACTGTTCAGATGCTCTTCCATAAACTTCTCAAAGCTTTCAGACAGAAAGTGAAGCTGGGGGGAATGCTGCTAGGCTGAGCAGCCTCCTTTGTCTCAACAGTCCCTTTTCCCAAGTGCCAAAACAGACATAAGAGTATTTGCCCTTCTAAATATTTGTCATTGTTCACTACCAGTTCCCGACAGCACTTGGCTGCTGCACTGCAACCTCTCCTCTCAGAAGTAGTTCTTATTAGAATATGTTGGGACAGGGTCTGTCACTTCAGACTGCCTATTGCTCATTTCAAGAAGAAATTCATGACCTGCTTAAGTCCCTAGGGAAAATTATTGCCGTTACTTCAGCTCCTGAAGATGCCTGCCATTACAGGATGCAAGGCTGAGGTTATGTAAGTGTGCTGCCCAAATCCAGTTGTTCCAGAGAACCCAACCACAGCTGCTCTGCTCCTAAACCCCCTCTGTAATGGGTGCCAGGCCAAGCTTTTGGGTGCTCAGTCTGAGTAACTGTCCAAGGGAAGTCCCCACAGACTCATTTCTATGTAGAAGAAATATATGAACCTGAATCAGTACCCTAATTGAAAATACAAAAATATCGTAGTGTGATGGGATGCTGCTGTGCTGAAACATCTCAGCAGATGGAAATGTAACATGAAATGGGACAAATTATTCAACTTTTATAATGTCATAAATCTATAAATCTGCAACAATCCCAGAGAATATTGTTTACTCTGTAATAAAGACTTCCACCGCTGCTTACATCAACTATGCCACAGCAATATTTGGGGTAATAACTCTAATACTCTTGTAAGCTAGGGATTTTTTTTTAAGTTATTTACCCTAGATTTACACTCATAGACGAGAATGTAGAGGTCTGACTACATTATCTCTACTGAAACTATCGCCCAAAATAGGACAAAGGAGAAATTATAAAACATTACCCAATCAAACATCAGCACTTACTTTTGATAACATCACAATGAGACACCTTTGCACATATTATTTTCTTACTATCTAGAATAGTCTTGAAACAGGAGAAACAGCCTTTTTTTCCCCTTCAGGAAAAAAACCCAAAACACAGCAACAACAACAAACAAACTAAAAAAACAAATAGGACCATTTAAATTGCCATAAAAGTGCAAATTTTGGTCCAGATGAAATTTGAAGGAGTAAGGAAGTAAATTGAGTATGGATGACTGGATAAAGAAGGATGCATATTTGCCCTTGCTGACATATGAGTGCTTTGATGGTGACATAACACTTCACATGCATCTCTATTTTGTATAGTGAAGAGAGACTGCACATCAGAAACACAGACTGTAAATCTAATCTGTAAATTCTCTCTATCCCAATGAGTTGTCAGTCATACTCGCCCCAAAAAAATTCTATCATAAAAATATTATTTCTGTCCTCTTCTGTGCTCTTTGCTTACTAAAATGTAAAATTTGAGACATTTGATTGGGATGTTATATTCTTAACACACTGAGTATCATTTGTTAAAACAAAATGAACTCCCTAAAATTTTTATCTCAAAGGCAACAGAGGGTTCAGCTGTAAGGGACTCTGACACTGACTCCCCATATAACCTTAAGGAAATCTCTTCTTTCTTGTGCTCCTCCACTGGGAGCTATTAGAGTCAATTCATTAACGTGTATAAATGTGATGTAAGACCATCAGACAGAAAATCTGAAAGGAAAAGCACTGTCATCGTAGATTTACATTAAATTATCTTAATAAAGTGAATGCTATGCTATCTTTAGTTACAAAGTTAAAAAAAGGTAGGCAGTCAGAGTCACTATCTGATAACTAACACAGCAGGGAGATTGGTGACGAGTAGATGAACAGATTCACAACAGCTAAAACTTCAGAGGCTTTCTGCAAAACTACAGGTGAAACCATTCATTTAGAGACTTGCTCAGAGCTCATCCCCTAATACTGTTTGACTGAAAAAAACCAAGCAAACAATAAAAAAACAAACCAGAAGAGAGAGAAGGTAGCAATTACTATCGGGGAAAACATAAAAGATGACTGTTCTGTGTGTGCCAGGCATTGGGGAAAATTACTACTTTGTCTTTAGCAGAGAGATGACATTATCCCTGCAGCCAAACAGATGCTACACTGTAAATGCAAAGTCCAGATATATCCAACAAGAAGAGGTGAGAAATTCAACTGGGTTGAAAACACAGCCACTCATAAGCTAATTTGGACAAAGAAGTTTTGCTAACCATCTAGGCTGCATATAGCAGCTTACCAGTGACTTAGAAGAGATGGCAGTACCATCCCCATTTTGGGAGCTGTAGCAGGTTGGTGATGGGAATTACCCAGGATGATGATGGGAAGTTGAGTGTTCACAAGCACAAGGGAGGTAGTTTCAGCTGGCACGGGGCTTTTTGTATGTATTTAAATGAATGATACCCCTGTGGTGCCCAATGGAGAGACCATACTTTCCTGTTTGGGAATAGATTCCAGGATTTTCTTTTTTTCTTGGTAGCACAGATCTGGAATGGTCTACAATGACACAGTGGGCATAACCCAAATAAAATGCTTATTGGGTATGTGTGCTTTTCATATTTAAGCCTGGATTTCTCTATATGACTGCTGGCTTGGAGGGAAAGATCTTAAGAGACAGGGGGGGAAAAAAAAGAGAGAGAAAAAAGTAGCACAAAAGCCCAAGGGAAATGGGGCAAAACTGTAACGAGAAAAAGGAATAAATAAACGGGAAGTGGTACATAAGCAGCACTTAAGTCTGTGTGAGCTTAACACCAACCACTTACTCCAAGCTAAATAAATGCTGCCTGGGGACTGCGATTAGAGCAGGCAGCTCAGGGGAGGCAGCAGCGTCTCAAAGCTGGAGCCAGGAGGAAGCTCTGGGAGCTCAGCAGTCTGGTGCACATTTTTGAGCATTAGCCCCACCTGACCAAAGAGAATATGATGTTCACAATAAGGGTGAAAGCACTCCACTCCCCTGCCATGTCTATGTAATGCAGTGCCATCATGCTGCCAGCCTGTGCAGAGATGTCATGTCACTCCATCACATTACCGTCACAGAGTCTCAGAGAAACAGATGTCACGTGCCCTGTCCAAACTGACCACCTTGTGTTGACAACAGCTTGAATTGCATCCTTCCCACTTTACAGTCCCAGCTCAGAGACAAATAAGCAGGCAGTCAAATGTAGATAAATCCTTTTTTGAATACTCTGCTTCTTGTAATACATCTGCTTTTTCAGAAGCAGGCATTGGATAAAGCTGCTCAGGCACAGCCCTGTCAGAAGTAGCAGCCAAATTATTAATTTACTTCTTCTGATTCTTATTACATTCTACCTCCAGGTATTAATCAGGATTTTATTCACCTAACTGTTTTATTCTCTAACAAGCAATTCATCTGAAGAGTTTTTCCTGTAGGATTTCCACTGTAAGGATCTTTTTTATTGTGTTAGAGAAAGACTTCACTGCTTCAGTGCAACACTTTTGCTCATTAAAAATAATTTCTCAATGAGTTTAGTTGCAGTAGCTCTTCAGCCATTAGAGACCCTGTTGCAGCTTTAGTTCCAGAGAACATGCTAAAGACCAGCAGGGAAAATGAAAGAGACAGAAGAAAACAAGAGGCTGGAAGGACAAGACAGATTGCTGCAAATTATAAGCAAGCCCAGACATGCTGGTGCCCACTGGGGTACTGATTTGTCCAGCCTTGGGAATTGTATTTGACCATAAAGTCAGACTGTACCCTCAAAGGAATTTCTCACCTACTCACAAATACAGTTCTCTATGTATTTTCTCTCTTGCCACCTCCCTTCCCTCTTAGATTATCCTTAGCTTTTTCCCTTTACTACCACCTCTTCTGCGCTCACTAGAGATGTTTTGAAGCTTGCTTTCACAACACAGACTCATTCCAATCTTCAGGGAAATGTGGTACAGAGAGAGCCTGTAGTTTATATCAGCAAATTCACCAACACAAGCGCAATCACCCCAGAGAAATGGCATGTTCAGCTGCCAGTGAGCTTACTTCAGCTCCTTTGTTTTTGGAGCAGACAACTCCCTCCTCAGGAAGTTTCGTGTGTGTTTGTGTGGGGGTGTGTGTGTTGTGGGTGTGGGTGTGCGTGTCTGGGGGGGGTGTGGGGGTGCGTGTGCGTGCGTCTGTGTGTGGTGTGTGGGGCAGGCCTGCAGCAGCCTGCTCTGTTACAGTATGTAATATAAATTGACATCTTTCAGTGTAGCCCCCAGTTTTCAACTAAGTAAGAGAACTGGCACAGTCTGGAGGTGACAAAAGATTATTTCAAGACACAGAGCATGCTAATCTCCTTCTTCTGACTTAAGCACAGGCACGAGTCAATGATTATTTCTAATATACCACATAAATAATGAGTCACATTATTCAGTGAAGCATCAGTTTAGACAAATAGAGAAAGTAGCAATGTACTACTTTTCATTCAGTGGGCCAATTTCACCTTCAAAGCAAATCAAAAGCCTTCCTGAAGCTCTTCATCAGTTGACTACAGCTTTGTTTTAATAAAACCAATGTAGAGTCCCTTAGCATAAAAGTGCTAATCGCTTCAGGGAATTCATGACTGTACAATGACACCTACTCTTCTTTAGAAGCAGAACGAGGAGGTGTCTGGTAGCCTCCTGGACACAGGAAAAATAATGCAACTGCTCAGCCTAAGGGAACATACTAACAGATCAAACAAGAAACTGCTGTACTGGTTTAGAGAGGGAATACTGCTCTAACCTAAAGAGTCAATATGCTGGAAACCTCCCTGCCTGAGGTGAAACAAGACATAAAGCTACTGGGATTATCCTGCAGGGGGACAACCAATGCTGCAGAAGGAATTAACTAGTTGAGACTTTCTAGACCTTTTTCACCTTTAGTCTTATTGAAAAGAGCTGTCATGGTCACTGTGGCCATGTAATCTCCTAGGAAGACAAGGGAATATAAATTTGGGCCTTCAGGCTTCAGTAGGTCATGTCAGTGTTAACTACTGACTCCTTTGTACCTCTGCTGCATCTCAGGAGTCCTTTGATTCACTTCTAACTTCCAGCACTGGTAGGTGAGAAGTGGCCCTTCCACCTGCTTTTAAGCCCTGTGGAAATTCTGCAGTCTGTTTTATCTCTAGTATTTGTTCAGCTGGTGTAATTGGGTTGTTTCAGGATGGATGAAGCTAGAACTGACAAATAGGTTTCCATGAGTTACTGAAAGGAAAAAATGTAAACAAAATCTTAGACTTGAAATCTTAGACACGCCCCTGTCTTCTGAAATCTCATCTGTAACACGTCAGCAAAACGGATGGTGTAGGAGTACAAAAACATATTGAGAGACTGTCTGTCCTCCTCAAACTGGTCCAAGGGTGAGGATGATAGTGCCTAGAGTGCATCTTTTACCAGAAAGGGGAAGAAGTATTTTTTCAATTCAACAAAAGATGGAATTAAAGCAAAGAGAATGTAAAATGAGGAGTCTAGCATCAAACAGCAGACAGAGGCTGAACTGAACTTATAAACAGATTTTCCAAATGTCAGGCTAGTACCCTCTCCCAGAAGGTGTGCTTTATAAAGCACTTAAAAGAAAAATTGGTAGACTGTTACATAGAAAAGAACACACCACAGAACCATGGAAAAATGCAAGAGAGGATGCACTGAAACCTCCTTTTTCTAAACAATTAATGGAACTACTGCCAGCCCTTTGTATATGCAAGAATATATGAATATCTGAAGAGAAACAAGCACAAACTGGCAGCACTGGCATAAGAAAAAGCCTCATAAGCATCTGTCACTCTTACCTACCCTTTACTGAGTGCAATACGTGGCTTCTAGGGAGACTTGCCAAAGCCAATCACCAGCCCATAGGGTAACCAGTTTACACTGGCCAAAATTCAAACTGTCTGACTTTTCTTACCTGAGGCAGCATCACAATCATTCTGGCCAGGATTCACCCATCATCACTTAGGCCTTTACATCTGAGAGAGTCAGTCAGATATCCTTCAGAGTCAATGACAGTACTTCCAAGGCTGAGTTCATCTGGTGTCTTTTAGATGTCCATTTTAGAAAAAGTGGAGAGAGATCCCAAACTCATATCCTCCCCCACTCTGAACCTCCAAATTTGAAATGTGTATCAGCAAAGAGATAAATACACATCCTTTAGTGAACTGACTCAGTCAAATAGATGAGAACTGAGACAGATTCATGTAAAATTCAAGCAGTAAGAGCCAAAATGAAGGGTCACAGGAAGTTGTCTGCAGTGTCAAAGCTTGTGTGCCACAAACACCAGCAATGATAACATCAGATACGTTCCCTGAATTGAGGCATACTGCCAAGAAGAAAATGGTACAGACTCCATACTGAGCTCCACTAGGATATTTGCTACAAAATTTGGCTTACACACAACGTAGGTAATGCAACAGGTCAACAAGGAGTCAGGTTATTAAGTTAAATTCCATGACTGCAAATCAAGACTAATTCCAACAAGAGATCATTTGAACTGCAGCACCCAGACTTCAGTCAGTGCAAGTTTTAAGCCAGTATTGACTCTGATGCAGGGCTTATTTTGGTAAAACCAGCTCTTTCCCATGACTTCAATGAAGACAAGGTTGTTAGCTGTGACTAATCAGTACAGTCTCTTAGGAAAAAGGAGAGTTTAATTACCTTAGTATTGCACTCTGTGACTTTCCTAGACATACCACACACTGAAAGATACGTGACAATGTGGGTGCCAGAGTTTATATCATCATCAGTTTGGGACAGCCATGTTAGTCATGAGTTTGATTCCTGTCTCCCTCTTTTCTGAAGTGCATTAGCTGCTATGGAAACAGTATCATTAGAATGGGCATGGATTTCTGACACCCAGATGAACCCATGCTTATGCTAACTGGTGTATCTTCCATGCAGAGCTCTAGCTAAATCTAACCTTGGCATATTAACTAATCCAGGTCCATCATATACAATGTGAGGTACATTTCTATACAAAGGAGGTAATTCACAAAAGTTCTGCAGTTTTTTTTTTACTCTTTCCAACTCTTTCCCATTCTTGACTGGTGGTAGACTTCTTGTACCCTATAATGTCATGAAAACAGCAAACTGTACAACATACAGCTGCAGTGGTTGGCAGTGTGACATTTACTTAAGCTTAAGTAATACTTCCATGCTCCAGAAAGACTTGAATCCCTCCACTGAATTCCAGCTACAACGTAATTAATTAAATTTTTGTGCTTCCTGAAATTCTCCTTTTGAAAGGATTCTGCAAGAGATGCTACCTCAATTAGATCAAGAGACATACAGAGAAGCCAGGCTTTTACATCCTCATGTTAAATGCTACTTACCAAAAGACTGAGACAAACACAGTGAAAATCTATCTTAAAAAAAAAAAAAAAGTTTTCTTTAATTAAGAAGCCTATCAAATTCCGTAAGCTGACTGAAAATTATTACGGAGGAACAATGAAATAAGAAATTCTCTACTCAATCAAATCAATGGCTCATCTGTTCCTAAATCTAAACATGACAACTGCTAAATGTTTTGAGCAAGATGTAACCAATTCCCTTTCTGCTACTGCTACTCATTTCAATCCTATTGCACTGTAACCTGCACTGTTATATACCTCCCAATGCCAGTCTGTGATCACAGATATGATGATCAATTTGCAAAAGCTTCAAATGCTCCAAAATATTTACCAGATTTTAGAACACCTGGGAAATTATGAAATAATAATAAAAATTACAATTATGGTACATAATGCTTTCCCAACAGGAGTGTGCTTGAGATGTAACTCCCCCAGTCTTCAATAACTACAGAATAAATCCTGAGATACCACAAGGAAAGCAACTGTCTGGATCTCTCATGCAAGCCCAGAAGTGTCTGAAATACTTTGGTTTTAGCAACCAATCCTACACCATGGTGGAGACCCAAACAACTTGGAAAATCTCGGTGAAGCTTCTAAAACAAGAAGCTTGAAAAATTCAACTCAGCACATTGTTCATAGCACTCTACCTCCAAAATAGGTTTTTGCTCTTGCAAATGCAGCAAATGCTGTCAGTATCTCACTGAAGAATACGTATGCCCCAGTTTAACAATTAAGTCTGAACAGCAACCTCCTGCAACTGAAGAAGACCTTTTCCCCTCGAAATAGTATAGTTGAATTAGATATTAGTAATTCACCCATAGTAAATTAGACCTGATTGATTAAAGTCTACCACTCTGCAGAAATAAAATTAACTGGAAAACATCATGGGGCTATTAACTTTTAACAAACAGCAGTCAGAGAAGTCTGAATGTATAATAACGCCTGAACTGCATACTGCAGTTGAGAAACAAGTTGAGGACTTGGCCTCCCCCCTGCAATAAATGGTTGCAATGCTTCATGTTTGGAAAAATAAGGACAACTAACCACAGCAAAACAGGCACGTGCATGCTTTGCTTTTTTCTTCTTAGCAAGAAAATTTTCAATGCTGCCTTTGAAATTGCTTGCAATCTGTCATTCTTTGACAAGGCTGTTCTGTCTACTATTTGTTGTTAAGCAGGACCAAAAAGGAGTCCGAGTCTGGTGGGGGTCCTACATGTCTTTAGCCTTGCTGAAAGAACACCAGTAACAAACAGGGGCTGTGAAGTCCAATAGTTCATAAAACCTCAGGGGAGCTGCACAGCCCTCACCTGAACACTAGTCAAGGCCAATGGACGAGTACTAGAAATAAGAATCCCCAAAGCACCGTAAAAAGGTCAGAAGCACAGCATGCCTGTGCAGCTATGACAGGTGGTTACTACAGCTCCATGACCACATAGCAATTCTCAGTCACAACAAGAGATACTTTGTTTACCTGGGACTTTTACAACTGGAAGGAAGCAGTGATACATTCTTCAGGAGGCTGGTGATTAAATTACAACGGTTTTGAACCCTTCGGTTTGTAAACACTCAAGGCATTTTTGGGCCGTTCTTGTAGATCTCTGTGAGGTGATTTTAAGCCAAATGACAATAGGCTTGCTTTACTTAGTTACTTTTGATATAGCTTAGATGTAGTCCACTCACATCTATAAGGCAAGATCTAAAGGCATTCCAGTAGATCTTATTCACAACTTACTATCAAATCCATCAACTTAAAATAAAGTCAGTTCATCACTAAATTTTTATAGTAGTGATCACTGCTTTGAAGATACTTCTGTGTTCTTTAATTTTCAGCATGAGAACAAAGTGCCATCCCACTACAGTATTTCCATAGCACTTGGTGGGGCTAAGACAGTATTCTGATGCCTGGATGCTGCAGGTTGGCCTATCAAGATAGATAATCCTGAACATCCCTGCAGCAACTGTAGGATGAGTGAATCTAGTTCTGCCTGAATCTCTCAGTATCTTATTGCCATGTGGTGCTCATGGCGTTGGGAAGAAAGTCTACAGAGATAATGGCTGCAATTTGCAAGACCTTCTCTTTGTTTCACTGCCTGAGCTTGTTTGCTGAGGCGGCACTAATTGCAGAACAAGGCTTCAGCTCAAGGGGCCTCACAAGCAGAGACGCTTGCTCCTGAAGCTTAATTCCCTAACTCGTGACCTTGGAACAGCGGGGGCAGGGGAGAAAAAGCAACACACATACGACAGTTGTTGCAGTGAAGATGGCAAAGTGGCCTGAGGGTTCAGGACACAGATCCTGTCCTCAGCTCTATTTTCTACTGGATGTCAGCTGTGGACATCTCACAAAATCTTTCCTTGGACTTAAGTGTGTCTCATAACGGCGATGATCAAGCGCTTTGAGATATTTAGAAGACAGAAAATGCAAAAACATTTTGTAGCATGCCGTTATTAAATATAGGACTAGACAAACACCTCTGAATTTTGTTATTATTCAGATAGATAAATATAGAGCTGGTTGCATTGAGTCCCTTCTGTGTTTTCCTTCTGTGAATATTATAGCAAGTGACATGAAATGTGGAATGAGAAAAAAAAAGAATTTAAAAAGAGGTAAAAAGAACCATTTTAAACTTTATCAGAATCTGTTCAAAGAAAAAGATTTTTTGATTGTGTTAGTTCATTTGCTTTTGAGACTTGACTTGTCTTACAGGAAAAACACAATGTGATTTTACAGTAAAAATAATAGCAACAAAACCCCCTAATTATAAAGTCCACTGAACTCTCCTACAGCTAAATCCCTCAGTAGCTTCCTCCTATGTGGCATCTGAAGCACCTTCTTTTCTCGTCAAGGATCTAGAGCTCTGTTTACAAGTATAAAAGTAATTCAAATCACACCACATTTTTATAGGCAACTAAAGATAGGAATGGTAGCAGGAGCCACTGCTAAGGTACAAACTGAACAGGGGAATCAAAGCCCAAAATTTTAGAGAACAGTACTAATGGGGAAGATGAGTGGGACTAACTCTTCCCAGTGAAAGCAGGAGGCATTTTCTCTCCAAAAGGGCAAGTGAAGGACAGTTTGTATTGATGATTTAGCTTTCCAGCTGCAAAAACCCAGAACCACAGAGCCAACAAAAGAGCTTCCTTCCTGCCAACACAGTATGCAAAAGGCAGCTCCAGTGCTGTTATGCCAACATCACCAAGAGGTCCCATGCCCAAGACAGTCCTCATGGAACAGAAAAAGGCACAGAAGAGTCCACCTCCAAACAAAACCAGGTCAAACTTCCACGTGCTGTTCTTTTGGTTTGGTCCTCTCCAGCTTCATCTCTGCTCCGTGCTTATGACACATGGGTAAATCAGTAAGCACATGGCACATGCCCCTTAACTTAATCAACTCTAAATCCAGCACCTCAGCATCAGTGGTACATCCTATTCATGGTTTATAAAGGGGACAAAAGTACTTTGAGTTCTTCATACAAGAAGTGCTGTACATGACCAGGGTATTATAATTACTATTAATCCACAGGATTTGCATTTAAAAAAACACAGACAAATCCCAAGTCCTTCTTAGAAATAAGGACTGAGTTATGACCCTAGAAATGTCCATGATAAGATATTTCTGAGGATATTAATTTATGGATCACTTTTCTTCTAAACAGCCATTGCTGTAGATTGATAATCTTCACAGAAAAGAGAGGGCCTTGGCAGTCAGCTTCAAGAGCACCTAGCAAAAGAGTCCAAATTGCAAGTGCTCCTGAAATGACAGCTTGTTCACTGGGTCACACTGGCATCTCCTGATAACATCTTGCATTTTTTTTAACTGTATCTCACTTGATAGAAAGAATTCTCAGAAATGCAAACAGAAGCACCTTTAGGGCAGTTAGTACTCCAAAATTAAATAACTCCTTCCCCCCTTATTTACAAAGACATGCATATTTTTATTTCCAAATGTTTCCATTCTACAATTTCAACCAAGAAAAATCTGTAGCCTGACAATGCAGCATTGTCATTTGCTGCCTAATTCCTCCCTGACATCTTCAGTATCTACCAAATGGCTTTTCCTAAGGATCTTCCAATGTTTGCATTATATAAAAATATATAATAATATTATATTTTGCAATAACATATAACAGCATACAATAATGTTCCATATAGCAATATATAATTATGTTACATTAGATATAAGATTAATACTACTAACTTCTATTGTGGCATGAGAATCAATTGAAGATGTAACATTATTGCACAATTTATACTCATTGTTTAGTATTCAGATGATCAATATTGAAGAATGGCAAAGAAAATTTCAGTATCAGAGCTGTTTCCCATGACTAGATAGGGCTTCATCCAGACAAGCACATTACACTTCTGTATCCTCTCAGAAATATATACCAGCAGTTGTACTGGACAAGAACGGGCTTAGCAAAAACACATTGGACTGCTCTGGCCACACTGACTGCATGCCCAGAGCTGTTCAAGCCAAACACATCAATCACCTTCTGCTCAACATAGACACTGCCTTGAACATTAGAGTTTCCAAGCATTTGAAGTGAAAGACTACTTTCCTCTTTCCTTACTTGTACTTCCCTTTTAATGTAAGGACTTTTTTGAGATACTTGCTGAAGTCAAAAGTTACTACAGATGGAGTGTTTGTTCCTGTGTCAGTTTCAGCAAGGTTAGTGTGAGTGGCCACAGCAGTTTGCCTTGGTTGGAACTGTCACCTTAATCTACGCTCTCCCTGTCCATTGATCATCTCTGTTGGTCATCTCTCAACTTGATTTTAGAATAGCATCTCTTTGGGAAATCAACCACATCTGCAGCATGTTTTACCCTGTGACTAGCATAAGACAGATGCAATATAAAGAAAAAAATCTCAAAAATTAACAGAAGCACAGAATGCTCCACAGCCACAGCATTGAGCTTTAAACCCCTAAGTTGCACAGCTTGATGCATGCCCCAGAGAAATCCATTTCTCAATAATGTTCACATTTCACTGTGAAGAGTTTTGGAGCAAACATTGTTGGCATTTGTCCATCTACAAGGTACCAGTCACTTTATTATATAAGGACCGGAGATAAAATTAGATTGAGAACAATATGTAGCATCTTCTAGAGCACAATGACTCACATTCACACATGAGACTGTCAAGCTGGAACACCATCATGGAGAGTGTAAAAAGAAGGCTGCAGTAAAAAGTACATCTCCAGATTCTTTTGCTGAGAAATGGAGAAAACTAAAGAGCTAGGGACACACTAGTACTCTCAAACCCACTGATTCCACAGGCCACAGAAATTCATGAACCATAGCAGATAAATAATATTACCTCCTTCCCTACACTTTGCAAATCACCAAAGAGAAAGAATTCAGGGGGAAATTATGACAAAAGAAAGACTAAATATCCCTAGGAGAAGTCACAGGAGAATGGGCTCAGAAGGAGAAACCTCTTCCTGTCAGCTTGCACAGAGACTCCATGCTGCCTTATTCATATATTCTAGCTTAGCAGAGACTGGAAAATATGGGATTCTATATAATTCTACCACTCAGAAAAAGTGTCTTGTTCTCATTGTGGTACACAAAGAATGAGAGAGGTGAGTAGATAATTCTGTTTGCAAACATCTGTTCTCCTCCCTCAGTTCAGCTTCTAATGAAGGAAGCAACATTGCCAATTCTCACTTCAGTGAATTCTCCATCCAGATAATTGTTGCATAGTCTTGCTTATCAACTCATAAAACCAGAGGGAAGACAGGCCATTTTGGGGCTCTAGTCCAGCATTATCAACCTAAGTCCAGAACAACCCTTGCATTATATATGATTCATCAGAAAATGATCCTTGAAAAAACTATTGTTGGGTTCTAACTGATGCCAATGACTACAGTAAATATGGTCAGGAAGCACTTCCCAACCACTTCCAGCACCTCTTATTGAATATGCTCAGAAGCTGTCACCCAACTATTGTGAAGAGGTGTCAAAATATGTGGTCTGATGCCAGCACTCGACTGCTGCCATCTCACAGCAGACCTGGTCAAAGCCACTTCTTGACCACTGTCAATGCCAGCCAGCCAGGTCACTTGTCTTTATTGATGATAACACGAAAAAAGTCACAATGCAATTTTGCTTCCATAACAGCTAAACATGATCTCTTTAACTGCATCTCACAACCAGCAAACACGTTATTCTGTACCCTGGCCTAAGATAGCAGGGAATCCTTGCAAAACATTGGATTTACAGACTGTGTACCTATGAACAAGAGTTATCCACCAGTTTTGTCAAGTCCGAATAAGCAGCTGGTAAAAGTACCACCATTGTAACACAGCGGATCTTACTGCCGTGAGGTTTTCCCTGTGCCACATTTATGTGAAGCTTCCTTTCTTAAGATTTCTCTTTTGCCTTGCTGTACCTTCTTTTGCTATGATACACTGCAAGCAATGCTTCTCACTCCTTGATTTCAAATAATTATCTCATCCCTACTTAGTCACACATTAGTCAAGTTGTACATATTTAGTTTGTTCATTTAAATCCACATGCAACTGTTTGGCTCCCTTAGGAGATGTGAAAAGCAAAGAATGCTTTTAGTGAAAGGAGAAAACGACAGATTGTCCCTCAATGTGTGTGTGTATATATATACACACATACACTGTATGTTCTGGCACATGGTAGGGTGTATTTACTGTATGAGGCCATATGCTTGAAGAATTAGAACAGAGAAAAAAAGCAGTTTCTGAATGTTGTGTGTCTAGTTTACATTGTGTCAAATAGATTCTAAGTATATGGGAAACACAGTTCACAAGATTCACAATTCATAAAAGACAGGCAGTCATATATAAAGATCAGCGAGTGTTCAGGTGTAAGATTTACAGAGAGAAAAGGT
>JAOXXN010000065.1:42861766-42875480 GCA_026770055.1 Myrmophylax atrothorax | reverse complement strand
AGGCATTGAACTGCCAGGGGACGGTCCCCACTGAGACTCGAACTCAGGTCCTTGGGATTCAGAGTCCGGAGTGCTCTCCTTTACACCACGGGACCACCCCAGTAGCCAGAATAAAGACTCTGACAAAGGATCTGGACTGTGAACAATGTTTTTACACAGTCCCTGAAAGAAGGAATTTTTTGAGCTTAAAGACAGGTATTCAAATGTCTCAATAGTGGTATGGGGTTTAAAAAGCCATACCTACCAATGTGGCCTCTCCCAGTATCCTCCCACCCTGTCATCTCTACCTGAGGAGTTAGGCACAAGGACATCTGAAAAGCAAACTATGCAAACATTCAGCGCAGCTAAGCTGGCAGTACTTCTGGGCGCACACAGAAGCAGGGTAAGAGACCTCTCAGTAAAATTTCACCAGAAAATGTAGATACATATTCCAGGCAGCTATACTGCCTAAGCAGAGTTTTTGGTATCATTTAAGCAGCAATTTAAACACTAAAGTGCGTTTTTGGGTACTGACCACAACCTCTTACCACTGAGACTTCCCACCAGCCTGTTAGCAGAATGTTGCATAACCTTCAATGTATCCTCTCAAAATATGAAAGGCACAACTAAGCCCTACAGTATGACCAGAAAAGAAAGAAGCAGAGAGAGGAACATCTTTCAGAAAGCCATGAACCAGCTATATCCAAGCTGTATCAGTCAGAACCAGCACATCTGGAAAGCACTGTGTCCCTGCTAAGAGACAGATACCAACAGATATACATGGGTAACACAACACTACCGCAAGGAGAAGAGCATGTATCCCTGCACAGATCTGTTCTACACATTACAGCGACACCACTCATTGTGGAGGTGGGCCAGTGCACCCTGCTCCGTGCCTGGCTGTGCAGCACTGAAAGGCCAGTCACTGCACAAGGTCACTTTACTCCTCTACAGAAAGTATGGGAAATGTGCAAATCCTAAACTCCTAAAAATGGCATCACTTTCATCTCCCTTCCCCCCCTGTCCTGATTATCATGTTAAAAATGGTCCCATATCTTCAAAACATAAACACTGTCACCCTCAAAGTGCACATGTTTTCCCACTAAAAATGAGTCACTTTCTAAGTACAGGTAAACTTTCTTCGGAAGATTTGTTCATCTTTTCATGCAAACATGCAATACCTGTTTTATCAGGGTTTCTCACTAAGCATGTGGTGCAAAATCCAAAGAAGGAAAACTGTAAAGATTTGTGCCTTTATTTAAGTGGTTTAGTTTCACCTGGTTCTAAATTGCAGCTCAAGGTGCAGAAAATATGTACTGCTACTAAGCCCCATCTTTTCCCTGACACACTTTGTTCATTGATCCCACGTAATGAAAGCCAGCTTGAAAGAGTGTTCTACTTAGCATCCGTTTTTCATGTTCACTGGCTCTCAGCATTCCTCGCTGCAGCTGGTGACTCAGTACAGCTCCACAGATGTGTCTCCTCTCCCCATCACTTCTACTCTGAAAGCCCCCAAATCTGCTTTCAAGCAAAGAAAAAGAAATACACCTCCAAATGCCCAAGGGGCTTTCCCCTTCACCCCTCCATACTTTGTCCTTTCCAGGTAACCTTCCAAGTTATAGCCACAATCCTTCTTCCTGGCCTGACAATGAAACCTGACAACACTTTCTCTCAATCATCTTAAGCTGTCAGTCATTATGAGTGACATGCCAACTCACAGCTTGAACATATTACATCCACAGGAATCCCACCACTGTCTAGGCTACACAGTGACAGTTCTGACCAAGCACTCTAAACCAGGCCTGGGCAAAGGGTCTGAGGCAGCATAACACAACAGATGTGCCACCACCAGGTTGGCACTCTCCTCTACCCTATGGCCATCTCATAGTTCCATCGCAACAGCAGGAATGAGATTCAGATCACCAGACTGCTGAGGCATAAACTGTGTATTTTATTATGTGCAAATTTGACACACTGTGTGACATGTCTTTGTCTTTGTGCTTGAACTAACAGAGAATCTCCATCAATGGAGAGGAGTTATGACACAGCTGAGAGACTCTGATTCCAGCTGTTAGAGGAAGCTCTATACAAATGCACAGTTTATCAGTCAAGGGAAGACCTTCCTACCTCTTGCCCCAGTGCTCAAACCAACTGTTTTAAATGTTGGAAAACACTTTCAGTTCTTCCCTATTATTCTTCCATATTTGCAGCTGATAATACAGTCACTATTGAAAATGGGAAGTGAAAATTGCCTAAGAAACCAAAAACACTATGTTGTTTCAACTGCCAAACATGAACTGGAAATACTAGAAAAGGTACAAGAAAGATTTTCCACTTTGAAAATCCACTACAGAATAAGGTAAAGTTCTGCAGAAATGATGAGGGGACCTTAGTCCTGGAGCTTAAACAGGATGTTGTCTCCATGACATGCTGCCTTGTGGCTCTTCCATGCTGAGCAGGCACAAACTCTCAATGCTCTTTGCACTGGGTGACAAACTCCAGGGAACTCAGGCTGAAAGAGAAATGCACCCCCTATGTTCAATACCCACAAAAGCAACATCAGTCTTGTCATTTAATGTGTGCTCAATGTTTATCCCCACTCTGCTTAGGCTGGTAAAAAGTATGGATCAGATGCTTAATGTTTTTAACAGCCACCTAACACTAGAATCAATACTGCCAAACACCATGGGTTGTCCCTCATTAATGCCCTTACATCAGTGGTGTCCCTGATTTAACATACTTTTAATGGCTTTGAACATTTGATCTATACACTTCACTGGCCTAAACAGAAAGAAACAAACATCTCTTGACACACTGTACGAAATGTGTATGGGCAATGAAACTAGAGAAAAAGCAGAGTATGAATACTGGGGCAGGGGCTGCACACCAGTCATGCTCATCGTTCATCAGTGGCCCTAGCTCTTTAATTAACAGACAAAATTTCACCATTCCAGCAGGTAAGTGGTTGTGATAACTAGGAGATGCTTGGTGCTTTTGAAGAAAGCAGAGAATGAGAAAGACAGCAAGGAAGAAAATAACTTTTGTGGTTTTCCTCATGTTCAAGGAGTAGTCTAGAGTACTATAAACACAAGGAGCAAAAAGGTTCTGATTTTTTATCTTTGGGGATTGTGGCAAAAATGCTTGGACTTGCCTTCTTTGGGGTTTGTGCAGAATGCACTTCACTCCTGTCCCTCTGTCCTAATGCTGTATGACACAGCATAGAAGTATTTCTGTTGGACATCACATGGTGGTACACTACATAGGATACTCTGGAGCCTCCTGTGAGAAGCTGATGGTGTGACTACACAAGACAAGCACCCATGGGCAGATGGATTGTCCCATTGTATAAACACTAAAAGGAATCCACAGGAAAAAAACCATCCCACTCAGATCCAGTTCCCTCATAATTATTCAGTAGCTGTTGTTTATATTCTCTACGTGTGTGTGCATGTGTATATATTAGTAAATGTATATGCACACATATACAGAGATCTATAAACTCTATTCAACAATTTCCAGAAACTAATTACAGCCTTGACAGGGTGGGTCTTGCATCTTGATAAATTGCATTGCTACAGCCCATATATAATCCACACAAAAGTATCTTTGGATTCCTATGCTTGTGGTCACAGCTCAGTGAGAAGCAGTCTTTTCTAAAGGATGACAAACAGCATCCTCATATTTTTTTAGACTTTTGCTCTTATGACTGCATCCTAGCAGCTTATCATGTGTTTCCACACCTGGTGTCTCCAAGGAAATTCCCTAGCACCTGGTTACTGCTGGATTTTAGATTTTGCTGTGATAGAGACCAGCTCTGCATTTCCACAGGGGCTCTGTTCTCTGCCTTAATAAACAGCACAGACATTGCTCTATGAAACAATTCAGAAGGGCAGGTGACAATGCATTGCTCTCCCTGCAGCTTGGTCTACCCATCATCCTACCTTAGCTCAATAATTTTGTTCTGGCCTTAACTGTGGCTACCTTCTATATGAATACATCTTTCACCTTCCACCTTTGTGTCAGGCAGTATTCAGACAACATAATATTCTCTTCCCTGTGGAATATGGGGAAGTGGGAATGTGGCAGCTCCTTGCCTCTAGGAAAATTGTGCATCATGCTCAGAAATCACTTGGGGATTTATTCTAACTTATTATCATCTGTAACTCACCTGATAGTTCTGTTCAGTCTTTGATTCTGTCAGCCTCATTTGTTTCCACAACACAGACATGCATATCTACCTCTCCCTCAAGAAAAGAATATGAGAAAGAGGTGGTAGAGAGGAAGAGGAGGAAGGCTGTGCATGTTTGTTCAGTAATAGCATGAGGAAGGTGTGCGGGGGATGCAGCAGGGCTAGAGCTATCATCCAGTAATCACAGCTCAGGGAGAAAAGCTTGCACTGCAAGGTGTGAAACGTCTCTGGAATGTGATTTTCACTTGATTTCTTTTATATTCTCTTCCTTTTCCCAGTTTTCTTTTGCCAACCCAGAGCATATAGGAGTATTTTCTTTCTGTTATTAAAAGGGAGTTTATGTCCCGTTCTTGCAATGAAATAAAACATCTAAAAAAAAACACATTAAAAAACCTCAGAAAGAACACTTAAAATCCAGCTAGAATAGCTCAAGAAAGCAGCTAACATGAATTGGATCAAATAGGAGACAGAGATGAAGGGCTTCTGGTCTCAGAATTCTTGTGGATTTGCTATATGGTCACTTTTTGTAGTAAAAGTCCTTGGGAGAGGTTGCAGCCTGGTGCTCTCCAGATTTCAGAAGGGAAAATTTTGAATACCTGTATTTCTTACTTGTGTAATGTCCCTCACTCATTTTAATTCATGAAATCCTGTAGGACTTAGTATCAAATGCAAGGCAGTGTGCTGTGGCAAAAAGGGGTCTTCAAAGAGTCAGTACTGAGGGCAAGTGTGGAAAAGCTGAGAACACAAAGCAGCAGTCCATTACCATGCTATACTAATGGGAGCTCAGCCACTCTCTCACCAAAGGATGAGGAAGGAAGAGAAAGCCCTGCTGCTGTTCCCATGAATGAAAAACATGGTCTGACAGCATGGGGCCTGGGATTAGGAGATCTGGTCGTATTCCCAGCCCTACCTCTCCTCTCCGGTGGAGCACCCATCACACTATACTACTACTCTAAAGTACAATTTCTCCATCTGTATAATGGGCATTTATTGTGGTCCATAAAACGCAAAGATCCACAGAAAACTGCCAGATAAGTGATAATTATTGTTAAAAATATGATTCTATCCTAACTCCTTCAGACACACTAGCAGCAGCTTCGAAAATGAACAGCACAATCTCAGTAACCATGATCATCCCAACAGCACTGGTATGTTTAGCCCTGTATAAATCAGGCCTGGCAGCTTGATGAGTTGCAAGGAAGGCGATATAATGTCTCCAGAGGAAAGGACAAGTGCTGACAGCTCACCAAGGCTTCCTCTGCACAGACACTAAGCAGCTTTCTGCAAATGCTCAAGCTCCTGCGAGAGGAAAGAACAGTGGGAAGAGAAGGAAAGAAAATAGTTTTGTAAACTTTTTCTCTCAATTTTTTTTTACTTCTGTTGCTGTTCCATCTCCCTCCCCAGCTCCTTTTTATTACAAATTAAATAATTACTGGGCTGTAGCCCAAAACACTGAAGATTTCACATCTTGTTTGGTCTAATTATATCAGCCGGCCTGACAAAATGGTTTCATCAATGGAATTGCCTTGCAAGAGCTCCGGCTAATCAATTCTTTGACACTTAATTAAGAACTCTGCTGTTCTGTGAGGATTCAAGGAGGGAGGAAGGCGGGGATGTCAGGCAGTAGAATGTCTGGATATGAAGTGTAGAGCACAGGTTGTTAAAACTCCTGGCACAAATGGACCTCTACTTCCTTCACTGTCCCTGCTTTAATATTACCTCACACTTTATCCGTCTCTCTAACCACTTGCTTCAGTTGGGTTTTTTAATTACTTTAATCTCAGCCCTGCCACCAGTAATGGCTTCAAAACACCTCTAGGGCCTTAGATTTACTTTCAGACAGATGTTTCCAAAACAGGCAGCAGCAGACAGGCTTGAAGCATAACACTTCAAGCTGAAAGTGCATCGGATCTCAAAAGCTAACCAGACTCAGGTTCAGGCAGCATTTGGAGAGGAGATCTGTGCAGATAAGTCACACTGCCACAGTGAGAGGAACCCAGAGTGGCTGCACCTCCCCTGGGCTAGCACCCACCCTCCCACTGTGTACAGTGCCTGCAGGTCTTTGCCAGCTGCGGGGTAATGGCTTTCTTTTGAAAAACACTGCTACCAAGCAATCTGGGGATCACCCAGCAGTACAAATGTGATCCAGGTCTGCAGCCACCAGATAGCTGTTTTTCTTTTGATTTAACACTGCACACAATCCAGACCTCATGCCCGTTTTCATCTAAGGAAGAAGACAATAACGACCATTCCGGCATAAACTTAGAAAAGAACAGAGTATCTGATCTAGGTTAATATTGCCATTCACTGCAAAGTTATTCCACTAATATTTTTCTTAATAGCTCTGTACCAGCAATGTAAGTTTAGTCTGGATCAGTACATTGTACCATTTGGTGGCACTATGTTTGGATCTGGCCCCAGAGCAGAAATTAAAACCTGTGAGCTACTAAAAACTGTATCATTTAAGAAAGCAGAATGGCAAGTAAAAAAAAAAAAAACAACCCAAAACAAAAAAACAAACCAACCAAACAGAAAACAAACAAAAAACCTCAGCAACCCCCCCCCAAAAATAAAAACCCTAAAGCCAATCAACCAAACAAACAAAAAAACCAACAACAAAACAGCAACAACAATTTTGAAAAAATTCTAGGATCTGCCTGGGTAGAAGTTAGTTTATCAGTATTTAAAGAAAATGCATCCCAAATGCACCCAGTGTCATGTCACGTGCTAAAGCTCCATCACAAAGCTACCTACAGAGCCCTACCTTGCTGCTCTTCTCATCAAATGCCAGAGGTTAGCAATACCAGTGGTAAGCAAGAGATGCGATACTCTTAGCTTGACCATACATTAGGCAGATTTTCATTAAAATGCTTGGTTACACTGCAGATTCAGAGCCTCAGATTCAATTCCAGTAGTGGCAAAAAGGAGTGACTATTAAGAGTTAGAAGGCAAAATGCTTTATTGCAAACAAAGTAGCCAGCAACAGGCTCCTTCACAATATTAACACATTCAGAACTGTGACATGGAGAACTCTGAGCAGTTAATAGCAGTGCATTCTAAGCTCTAAATTTTGGAGTGTAGCTCAGAGGACTTTGGCTGAAAGACGAGCCTTAGAAAGGTAACCTTTTGAAATTTAGGATTCAAATTTAAAAATTCCGTTTCAGGTTCTTCCAGGATCAAATGCGTAATAGGAAAGGAAATAACTGAAGATGTAACAGGAAGTGACTAAGTGCATTTTGCACACATTTTCTCTGCAGGTGAAAGACATTACCTAGTAACTGTAAACTCTAATTGTCCGGTCCATTCCTAATTTGGAAAGCCATGAGTTGAAAGAGAAACAAAATAACGTTTAAAAAGAAAACCAACAAATTTTTAAGTGCAACTTGTCTAAGTTTGTCAGTTCTAGATGGCAAGACTAGCACATGTGGAAGAATCCCTGGTCCCAAAAATGGGAGAACAAATTGCTAACAGTGAATTCAATATATACACTTAAGTTTTGGCCATTTTGAAAGACTGCAGAAAAGCCAGGTGCATTCTGTGCGGAACCAAAAGTGGAGGAAAGCAAGTAGGCATCTTTAGTTCTCAGCTTCAAAGGTGGTTAGACTCATTTAGGCAGCATGAAGAAAAGAGAAACTAATTTTCTTCTTGTCAGCATTTGTTACTGTTCTTCTCCCAATGCTGATACTGTCATTGTGAAAACTTTTACCTTTGCACTTCCTGCCAGCAGGATATACTTTTCTGTATCCCCTTCTCACTACTCTTTAGCTTTCAAATTATCTTTTTTCTTTTTTTTTTTTTTTCCCCAGGAAAGCTGTCACCTCTACACTTCTTCACAAGTTTTTCATTTCTGTAAAAACAAGAGCTACTGTGTTTTTACTGTCATTGACAGAGGTGTGTCAACTTACACAGTGGAAAACTTTGTTTATATTAGACAATAAAATTAATAAAAATTATATAAGTAATAATGGGAAAGTTCTTCTGGTCACTGCTAAAACAAATCTGAGTTTGTACCTTGCAGAAAACAGTGACATTTGTAAAGAACTAGCTGACTATCTGGATCAGCTTGTATCAAAAAAAGAACGCAGCAGAGCAAATGGAACATGAGGCTAGTGAAAAATTAAATTTGGGAATTAATTAGGAACAGAATGTGAAAGAATGAAAACCCACCTTTATAAAGCTCTCTATTCATTCCGGTCTTTCAGTGTTGACTGTCAGGAAGTTAATACTTTGCTGTAAGAAATATGTAAATCTTTCATATTTGTATTTTTTTTTTTTTTTTGGTGATGGGTAAAAAATTTTTAAAAAAGAAGAAAAGGTCCATTTGCTTCTTCACAGAGAATATGATTTCAAATTTCAATTAAAATGAAATGAGCAGCACGATTATCGCTATGGAGCAGACGCCTGGTAGCGCAATAGGCCTCTTTCACTGCCATGGCAACCAGTCCTCATTGTCACGGCTACCTTGGCACTACATGTAATTGTCGATGTGTGAGCCTGACTGATAATACACAATCAATACCCCATAAGCAGCAAACATCATTTTCTGTCTAAGGGAAAGAAAAAAAAAAGGGGGGGAATTCTTGCTAAAGAGAAAGAAAGAAAGAAGCAAGGAGAAACTGGGAAATGAGAAAAAGCAGGAGAGAAGAAGGGAGACCTAACTCCAAAACACTTTTAACAATGAAACATGCTGCTTTTTATTTTCTATAAAGCAAATAGCTGGAAACATCCCACCAGCACACACGAGCACCTGCTAAGTCCTTCTAATAGTATATTAACTAATTGTTTATGCCAACATCATTAAAGCATTATCCAAACACCACATCAACCAAGAGAATGCTTTTGTATATAATCAACAGCAATTCTGGTAATGCCAAATTCTCCGGAAAGAGCTGGCACTTACAATCCAGAGCAGGAAGATGATTTCTGTATACAGATCATTAGGTTTTCAACTGTCTGAGTATAAAAACAGAACAAAACAAAACAAAACAAAAAGGCACAGGGAACAAACTGATCATTTAGGGAAAAGGGGAACTTAGTCCTCAAACACATATCAGAAAGAGAACCGTGATATCAGAGTGGAGGCAGGTGCAGGAGGATAAATGGAAAAATAAAATCTCTTTTCAGCATTAACACTAATGTTTGGGTCACCTCATGTTCTTTGAGCACTGTGCCCTTTTACCTAATGTTTGCATGCTGTGCAGTGCAATCAGGTCCCATTACTAGTGAAACACAAATGTGAGTGGAAATGGAGAATAATAAAAGGATACAGAGAAGAGAAAGTTGGAGGACAAAAAATTAAAAGAAAGGGAAAGAAGTGAAGGAAAAAGCTTGATGCTACTTTTTATAGGTATGGAGCCCTACAGGTCAACCATGCAGGCATGTTGACTTGCACGTGAGCTACCTGCATGTTACCCCTGTGTATACAGGAAAGACAGAGTACACAAGACTGGTACTGCTAGAAATGTGACCACGCAGCACCAGTCACTCTTCTCCAGGGAACCGGCCAATAAACAATACTATAGAAATTTCAGGACAAAGTGGGTAAAATCCTTTTAGGGTGGCATGAAGTCACTGTCTTGAGGTTTAAAGTATTTTATTCCCTCGAAAGTCTGTTAGGATAAAAGTATCAACAAACTGTGGACTCATCTGAAAATGTGAAGGAACAGTAAGGGAACTGGATTCCTCTAGATACTCAAACAGTGATCTCAACAACTCCTTAATGTGACCTAAGAACTCCACCAGGAAAAGCCACAGATTCACTCAATCATGTGGAGGTGAGATGGAATCACAGACCACTGCACATGTCTGGATAGTATGTGGTGGTGTTAGTGAGGCTGACAATAGTGAAGAAAATTGTCCATGTATCTGTTCAGAATGGCACAGAAAGGAAGTTCTCTGTGTTCTCGAACAGTTTTCTTCCACACTTTTATTTTCTTTAGTAGATTTACTTATTCCTATGAGAAATTTAGAAGTCATTTTGCAGGAATGCATGAACTTTTGGGTTTCCTAGCACAGTGCAAGGGCAGCTTGATGGTAAAACATGACAGTGACAAGCTTAGTGTATTAATATTGAACACACAGTGGGAATGTTACCCCATCTCATTCCTTGTGAGGTAATCATCTGTAACAAATTAGCTACATTAGACAGAGAAGAAATTTTTAACTAGCTTGGATGAGTATGGGCAGATGTGAATCACCTGATTTTGTGGTCTATTATTTCTTAAATATCAGTGTTCTTTCTGCTGAATCTGGGCATGCATCTTTGCTTTAGATTGGTGTCTTTTCAATGGTGTGCTTTTCTGAGATATTACATGTAGTAATATTAATTTTGAAAAGCACATTGTGCACTCAAGCATCCAATAAAGTAAAAAAGTGTTCCTGAATTAGTCAGTTTAGACAAAGTTCCCAGTTTCCTCACCCAGCAGCACAATGCTGTTGCTGCTTAAAATTCAGTTTTCCAAAATAAAAATTTGTAGTATAATTACACTGCCACCATAATTCTTAACTACAATATCAATTCCCTCTTGCATGAAGAAGTGTATCATACAGGCATGCCTTGTCCTGAAAGAATCCTACATTAGTACTGCAGCAATATGCTTGGCATTCCCATATTACCAGTCAAGGCAAGTCCCATAAAGCAGATCAAGGGAGAGTTAGTTACATGAAGCATCTTTAGATCTTCCCATTTTAATCCAAATCTGAGTGAAAAATAATGAAGAATATAAGTCTGACCACACCTTATCTAAAGACCAGTGTGGTCACATATCATACAGCCCTGAGTCTTTTAAATGCCTTCAAACTCCCTAGTTCTTCTGAAACCACATGATAGCATCTTCTTAAAACTCACACTCACTCCAGAAGGATTAACTGTAACTTGCACCTTTATTTGTCAAATTCACACTGCATAATAGATAGGATAATTGGGCCCCAGTTGTCTAACTTTTATGGAACAAACCTCTGATAACAACAGATTGATTGGCAGCTACAGTTGTAGAACACAAACACAAAGTCTTTTAGATTGTAATGTTCTAAATGTTAATGCTACAGGTTGAAAAGAAAAATTAAACAATAATAAAGGACATACCTGCAACAAATGCAATGTCAGAAATTTCCCAGGGGTTTCAGTGAGGTCTGATAGCATTGTTCTAAAATAAAACTTGAAGACACTATAAAGTTTCTAGTTTCAGTGACACTCCCCCAGGCTTCCCAGGGATGCCTCATCATTTCCCAATATATCAAGAACTACTTTCCAGACACACTCAGAAAGCTTTTATTTCCATTTTTCTTTATGGACTTGCATTTCGTCTTACCTTCTACCCCTGTCCCTGACTAGTCCTACTCAATTACACACACTCTGAAAATTAATATAAACCCCTATAAGACAAAGCCAGCAATCTGTTCAGTTTTGGCTCTTTGTCAAATTATCTGATCTATTCTGACTTTCAAGTTCTCTTTGAGACAATGTGTCAGAAGAAGCAATCAAACCCATTTTTGTTTACTGTATTCTTTTCAGTAAATGCAACATTTTATTATTTTTCTAAAGACAAATGATTAATGAAGTCTAATTTGTGCTATAATTAGAAGCAAGAAAGTAATTAAACAGCCACTCTTTTCCTCATAAAACCATGTTAAAATATCCATTGAGTATATTACAGAAACTCAGAATACATAGGTAATTACATAATGTCATCTTGTAGCTACTAAGGTTTGCAGTTGAACAGCAAGACAAAGGCCTGCCATACTGGAAAGCATCCCCTGCTCTGAGAAATACATATGTGTTGCTTTCGGTACTTTTACCAACACATGCTGAAGAATTCAAAACTCCCTTTATGCATGTTTTCAAGTATTAGAAAAAAGAATGTGAAAAGAAATCTGCAAATATGACCACCTTCCATAAATCAAAATTAACCTCCATTACGAGTCCTGGGAATGGGTGTGATGTGCAAACTCAGGACAGAGGGACACTACAGCCTGAGAGAATGGAGAGCAAGGGGAACAGCAGTCTGACTAAAACACTAAAATTCTGTAAACCACTCCCACTTCCTGAGTTTAAATGAGATCCAGGCCCTACTCACAACATTTACAGATGCTTATTTATTATTAGTGCTACTTAAGGTAAGTAGTGGAACAGCCACACAATGGAAAATTAAGTTCCCTAAAGCATAGAAAGAATATTTTGCTGCTAACATACAGAGCTAATAGCAAAACTCCAGAAAACCTGAGACGCCAGCAAATCTTAAAAAACATTTTCTATTAAACAGTCTACCTCTTGCAATGAGATCTAACAGGCAGTCCATCTAAACTGGCATGAACAAAATCTACTTGAAAAGGAACCTCGGCCAGTGGGTGAGCAAGTCTGGCCTCCCTGGCCCTCCCTCTTGTGCCTCATAACCCTGATCCTCTCCTTCCCACTTTGGGTGGCTCCAGCATCCAATGGAGGCAGTGATTTTAAGTCAATGTTGCAGTTCAAACGGCTTGTAGACAAGGCTACAAGAAATTGCAGGGGCTGTTTGACAACTTGCCTGATGGTTGGAAAGTCAATCTCAGAAAACAGCATGCTACCATAAATGGCTATGAGCCTTTGAAGGGCACACAGTGCAAAAGGGGAGCGATAGAAAGGGAAGGAAACAATCTCATGTTGTGCAATTAGGAAGAAAAAGATACAAAGGAACACACAGGAGGAATGTCAAGATGCATTTCTGTTTGGCAACAAAGCCTGTGGAACAGCCTCCGCAGAGTGATGGTGGAATTTGTGTTGCTATAGTCGTTTATAATTAAACTGGATGCATAACTGGTGAATGTGACATAAAGAACAAGCTTGCAGCAAATGCCAAGGGAAGGACTAGATGGCACAGGTGTTTGCCATTTCTTATGTCTAAGGCCTCTTTCACTTCATTTATAAGTGCTTTCTAATCCTTCTGCATAACCCTGTTAATCCCACTACCCTGGCAAAATTCCAACTAAGTAATTAGTTTCTGCCTACCTTATATTTCTTTTTGGGGCTTTGAGTTGTTATAGCATTATCACATCTCTTAAGTGAAGTATAATATTGGTCTGCCACGTTCCACTCCAGAAGTAGTTTTTAATACACACAGAAGGGGAATGTGGTGGCTGTTTAAAAAGCTCAGCAAACATGAAAATGTATCACAGCAAATGGAGGAGATTGCAGCCAATACAAATCTGCTGCAGAAACTAAGTAGAAAATAGCTCTTCAAATTGGAACTAGACCAGAACCCTGGATCTAACATATCTACAATTGTGAAAACTGACAGAAGATCATTACAAACACCAACACTCATAAAATAGAACTATGCTTTATCCCAAAAGGCCAGCAGAATCAGAACCACTTCAAGAGGCAAAAGACCATCTACCAAGCCATCCCTTATGACTTCATAAAAAAAAAAGTGTTTCTTGGTGGTTTTTTTAGAGATCTTTTCTTTAAGCCCTAACTAAGCCTACTTAAATCTGGTAAGATCACTGCATAAGGCAGTGAGGTTACATGAAGTCAGCTAATTTCCTTTGCAGACAATTCTCCTGTCCTGTTTC
>JAOXXN010000065.1:42828467-42860853 GCA_026770055.1 Myrmophylax atrothorax | reverse complement strand
GGAGAAAGTTGTTACACCATCTTTTCTTTATATGTCAGGCATGAAAAAGATGTCCTATTCCTTCCTCAACAGAGTATGTCCTACCTGCAGAGGGGTTCTCCCTGTCCTTAGCCCTGCCGCTTCTCACCATCTTGTGACTCTCCATAATGCAGAAGTAAATCCAAGTCTGTCATGATCTCCCCAAAAAAGGAGCCATGTTTTCAAAGATACTTGGGACTGGAACAAAAGAACTAACTTCCAAGCTAAGGCTGATTCGCAGTGGTGTGATCCATGTGTTTATGAGGCATCCTGAAATAACACACTGCCATGCTAACATGCCATCTCTTCTGTACACAGTTTTAAATACTATTTGCTCCTACAGTGGGTCTGATCAGGATCAGTTCTCTCCAAAGTAAATAATTCTGGAGAAAAAGAAAAGGCCATTCTTGAGATGAGATACAACCAGATGATGATGTCAGCTGCCTAGGTGAAATGCTGTTTAAGGCCACTTAAATCCTAACTTGGGCTGCTCCTCAGACCATCAGGCTAGCTAGCAGAACCACATCTTTCCTCAAAGTCTTTTGCTAGAGAGAAATGCTTTGTCGCTTCCCCCTCTGACTGTGACACATTTGCTGGTATGGAAGAGAGTTATGGAATGATGAGATTGCAAGCCTGTGCCATCATCTTGGTAGAAAAACAACATTCACCCATGACAGCTATACAAGGAGGTTCTGTATGATGGCTGCTATGCTGGCCACATGCACGACCTGAAGCACAATCTGGCTCTCTCACTGCCTTCATGACTAACATAACCCATGACAAACAGCCTCATCACAGTCTGCAAATCCTGCCCTAGCTGAAGCAAACGGTTCTGTTGACTGCAATGCATGTACCTTGGTTCTCAGAAGGTAGCAAGCACAGCTGAGTTGGGGGTGGTAGGAAGAAGGCTGGGTGGTAGGGAGGGAATGTATAAGATGCAGACACACACAACACTGTAATTAAGGGTAATTTCAGAAGCATTTACCTGTGTTTCAGTGTCTGACAACTTTTCACTTGTGAATGCTGCAAACGCCTCAGCTCTACAGACTGATCCTGTTTTTATGTTGCTGGAATGGGAGGAGCAGAAAAATGAGTCGTTCTCTGAATTAATTACCTCCTCTGATTTGAGCAACGTACACTGAAATACAGTTTATCTCTTGCTAAGGATCTAAATGCCTGCACTAAAACAGAACTGAAATGGAGCCATGCCTAATGTCTACATACACAGAGCTATTGTAGAGGCTCTTTTACCTGCAGAGTGTAACCAAGGACAAGTGCTGCCATATGGAAAACTGTTTCTGAAGGACTGCAGTGGAATCCTAATTTCACCTAATATGACCCCTAGATAGCAAAGACATTACCATAAATGTTATCTCTTTAAGTCACCACCATAAAAGCCACTGCTTAATTTCCATTTCCTTTTGCTGCAAATCTGAGTTTCTCCATCCTCTTTCTTGAAAAGTACTGTAATGGGATTGAAAACCAAGCTACACCTCAGAGGATTCAGGTTATATCACTACTTCTATGAGTGGGTCAGTTTGGGGTATACTATATCACTTCTTTACCTTCCTGATTGCTTGCTCCCTAAGGCAGTAGCAGCATCTTCCATCTTTGTCAAGGGTTCTGAAGGCTGGGACTCATTGAAATTTGACTAATGAATATTTTGGAGAAGTCCAGAGTTAAAAAGTTGGGAGGAAAATTACATTTTAAGTCCAACAACCAGTACTTGCCTCACTTTTTTTGTTTACTTATTTTTTAAATTAGCTTAACAATTGTGCTCCAGGTCCTGATCCATGGTGTCAGTGTCTGTCATGTTGAGGTATGTCACACATCAGACTAGGTCAGGTTGGACATGATATTGTGTGTCATGAAAACAAAATACTCTATCCCAACTTGGTGGCGGTGATGGGATAAGATAAAAGGAAATTAAGGATGCACATTATTTTCTCTCACTTAAATTAACACTGAAGTTTATTTTACTTATCATTTTACCTTAAATACAGAAAATATTTCCAGAGCTTATAGCAGAGAATGACTGAAAGCACCAAACAGAACTACACAAACTGTGGACAGGTGATAGACTTCATTTTCTCGGACACTTCTGTCCTAACTTTCAAGTCCCTGAATAGCTGAGGCCTTGCCCCCCAGTAGTACTGTCACCCTCTTCAGAATTCATTTCCACCCTTTCACTACCTGCAGCAGTTATTCCACAAGGCAACTCAACCAGCTCCACCAATGGAGCTATGCCCAACCTTGTGTTGTTCTAGTCTTTCAAGATGTGGAAAAGTCCCCTCTGGGGCTGGAATCTGTAGCAGAGGAGTCTGAGATCACTAGATTCTTTTACTCCATTTGACCCCAAATTTGACACGATTTGACCCCATACCTACAGAGCTGAAAACCCCATAACTCACCTCTGCTTACTGTTTTAATACACTCTAAGTATCTTTATCCACGTAATTTTCTTTCTTGCCTTCACTGTGCAAAATGAGGATTTTCTGAGAAGGCCAGAGTATGGCCAATACAATATAAGAATACCTGCTTCCTGCCAGGGTTATATGCAGATCTTGTTCACATCTTTATGTTATTTTCCTTTATTTCTCATTTGAATGTGATTTTCCACTCCTTCCATTTTTTCCCCAGAGTAGCAGGGAGCAGTAGCTGAACTAAACTTCCTGCGGCTCACAAATGCTCTATGTGAACAACTCTAGAGGTAATGACCACTGATAATCCATTTGGGTAGAACTAAGACCAATGAAGACCTCCATCTCAGCATTCAAAGCAGCAAAATCTTTCTATAAGTGAGCTAATCTGTCAGTCACAACAGAAGGCACCACAATCAGCTGAGGAAACACTCAATAGATTCTGGCAAACTGTGTGGTAGCATCGATGGACTTTGGTTTGTCATGTATCCACCTCTGAGAAACAGCACAACTGTGTTCCATGCCAGTATCAGACTCATTGGAAGATCCTTTAGCATTACACTTACTTCAGCAACCCTGATTATGCACTTCCCCCTCACTCACCACACAGTGCTATCTATCACTTTAGGGCACCTGGTTGCCCACACTCCTACAGCATTGTGTCAATCCCATCCCAGCAGCAAACTAAGGATGACAATGAGCAGAGCAGCATATAGAGGAAGGTGATGCTGGTTAGCACCTGACAATAAATTGCAAGAGAGGAGATTTTACTGTAAATAGGATGCACAATTCAGGGTGGGCTCTTTCCTATTGAGATAAATCAACAGAGTACATAATTTTTTTACACAACTTGAGCTGATATGTGCAAGAGGAGAAAGAAATAGGAAGTGAATTATCATTAGTTCTTTGTACTCATTTCCATGGATTGATTTGAGCACTGCTGGTGGACAAAATATCATAGCAGCTGCTTCTTCTTCACTGAAAAATATTAACAATTGAAAAAAATCTTCCTGTCATTAATCGTTCCTGCCAGAGCAAACCTGATACTGCAGAGCATACCTGTATCTTAATATAGCTCAGTTGCAGCAGAGGTAGGGGTTGAGTTCAGTATAAACATGAACATTCCTTTTTTAGGAGACTGGAAGCATAATTGACCCTAACAAACCAAATACATTTGATAAAAGTGCAAGATCATCAGGTCTGGGAACCACAAGGTCAGCCATACTTGCCCTAAGCCCAAATAGAGACCCACTATACAGAAAAAGCTATTCAGCACAACAAAGAGGGGAGGAGCAGGAACTCATACTGTGTTTGCAGGACCTAACAGCCCTTTTCAGAATGTGATTCAGGATGAGTGCCTGACACTGGTGCCCCAAAACTCTGTGACAGATCTCATTTCTCTTCACAGCCTGTACAGTGATTCCTGCCTTAAAGCTTAGTTACTCAAAATTAGATTGCATGAATAACTTCCACAATGCTTATGGATCAATCGCAGCTCCGACTTTCTCTGTGAGGAAGAGTGACAATAACAAACAGTAAATCCTTTTAACTTTTTCTTGACTGACAGTTATTAATCAGTCCCCATGCCAGCACTTTCCCTCTTGCATACTCTTCTCCCATCTTAGGGGTATATCTACAGAACCGCCCCACAAACTACCAAGTGTCTCCTTACCAGAAACAGTCCACTACCTCCAGAAGGTTCACTCTGCTCCACTCACTCCTCTAGCCTAGAGTGCTCTAACAAAGCAGCCCTTTGAAAACAGGCATCCTGGGTGAAACCCTGGGGACACGCAAGCGGCGAACACAAAGGCAGCAGCTGCTGAAATGGCTGAATGTCACTGATAGCACAGTGAGCATCATGGCCTCTTGCTGCTCTCTACTTGGAACTGAAATGACCATTTGTAAATCATTTTTAATTGTCATGTTAAAGAGCACAGAGTGCAGCAATCATAGAGCTGGTGGTGGTGGAGGCCTGACACCACCATCAGGCATGGATCAGCAGACAGGATAATAGAAGAAAAAGCTGCAGGGTTACATAAGCAGGTGCAGGCAGGCAAGTGGGAATGTGAGAGAGGAGGTGAGTGCATGACCTCTTCCTGCTCCCTTCTGGGGAGCAACTCGTGTGAACTCAATGGCAACATAACCTCTTACATCATGCAGTAACTTGGTCTATTGAAAAAACACACAACTCAAAATCCGTGGGGGATTTTTCTCAATGAAAAGACCAGGGTACTTGAAATTTTCTCTTTTGAAGCATTGGGAAGTGGCTTCTTCAGGTCCTAATAGTTCATCCCTACCTTGACTAGAAATGATTAAGAGCGTGGTTCAGGAGGTGCTGACCAGGTATTCACCTTTTTGGTATTATGCCTTTCAACAATCTCTTAAGTGAAATGGCTTCTAGAAAATCTCACAATGCCAGGGATCTTCTTTCCAGATAGCATGGTTCTCCAGGAAAAGATACACAAAATCAGAAAGGTTCAGTCACTCTGGAAGTGTTCTTTCAGCAAGGCCTATACTAACTTCAGGAAGAACTTTTTATGTTGATCTAGAAGCATGGGTTCAGTTGTTTCCCAGTAATTTGTCTGCCTCTGGGTATTTGTGAAACACCAAGCATAAGTTTGGGTCCTGCTTATAAGAAGTAATAATACATAGTAATGGGTGTTCAATGACCTTCATATGCTTCTCACAACTACTACTCACTGTTAAAGACTCTACAGCACTTGAAAACCTGCAACTGAGTTCCAGAGGACAAAACCCTTCGAATTCCTTGTTCACTTCTCTGATCACTAGACTACTGGGGAGCATAGAAAAGCAAGGGTTGAAATCAAGGATCCACCCTGCCTTCATCACAAAGTAGCCAGGCTACTGTACCAAGAAGTCCTTGGCAAATCATCTCAGTAGGTATAATCATTATGCGAAACAGCAGGCAGCAGGAGAGAGGCACAGAAAAGGGTTCTGCTTCACTGAGGATTCTTATTACTGCTTAAATACAGAAGATTGGATTTTCTTTCATTATTGCTTCCCATGAGGCCAGGGGCCTTGCAGATCTAGGATGTTTTGTAATCTGACATAAGGGACACCTGTTCATCTGCAGCACATGGATTTACTTGGCAAACACAATCTAGTTGTATTGAGAGCAGCAGAAAGCTATGCTTGCAGTTTGAGGGTGGAAGGTAGAAATGGCTAACTGCTGCCCTTCATTCTCCAATAAGCTGCCTTGATTGCTGTTACCCTATTTATAGTTTCAAAGAGCTATCCTTGCATTTAGAGGAAGAAGCTGAGAACAGTCGTAGCCATATCCAACTTTTCTACAGTGGCAATTCCATGCTGCATCATTTTTTGCCAGCATGACAAATTAATTTCCTGATAAATAAATACAAAAAATACATACCAACTTTATACTATGAAAGCAGCAGACAAATGCTCCAGAACATGGTTCATTATGTTTAAGAACAAGTCCAATGGAATACTGATCAGGAGAGAATCAGGCTTATCTTTTTTGATATTCTTGCTGAAGCTTTCCCAGCCGTAGGGAACAGAGCTGATGCACAGTAACAAACATAGTCAGTTCCCTATGTCCGTGAAAGATTTCAGGGGTCTGGTGAAAGGAGTTCCTCTGTATGTCAGGAAAACCCTTTCAGAGGACTTAAACACTTGGCTTTACCCCTTCCTCCTCTCTAAGTCGTATGGTTGCCCTCATGCTCTCTGATCTAAAAGTGGCAAGAAACTGAAGTGTTGATTTTTTCAAGAAAAGTTTGGCTGTAGTTTTCATCTGAGCCCAAAATTATTTTTTAAGGGTTCAAAAATATTGTTCAGAGTTCAGTTCTTTTCAATGTCATAATACTAAGTACTTCATAGCTCTCTATGCCAGGTAAATTGAGAAGGGATGAAATAATAAGGTCACATGCACCAGAACTGTTAAGAAAATCTTTCCCAGAGGTAGAGCTGATAGAACCCATGGAGAGATAGGTAAGCATACGCAAACTTTAAAAAGTGTGGGCTGTCCCCATACAGTTCTGCAGAACACTGACACTGAAGCGTACAGGTGACAAGTTAAGTGTTAGCTTTGTGAATTATTTCACTTTTGATCACATTAGCAGGAATATCTAATTGTTTTTAGCTCAAAGAGAACCTGGGGATAACAGCATCCACTCTGACAATATACCAAAACAAGAACACTAGGAAATCTTACACAAATATGTGGAGAACCTTTTCTCTTACTGTCAGTCCCAGTTCTAAAAATCAAGTAAATAGACAGTTCTGACAGACAAGCTTTGGGAAATGTAAATTTAGCAGTACTGTACACACCTGTCTATCCCACCACATCACTAGACAGGACAACCCTCAAGAGTAAATAAACGTGATGGAGAGTTTGTCCATGCCATACCTGCTCCATGTTACAGTCCTAACCAGCATTTTAGCACAAACCCATTTCCTCTGATGGTTTCATCTTAGGTGTTAGATTATAATCCAGTTTTGAAAATGCAGACACTCCCCTCATTCTGCCACCCCACTGACAAAAGTGATAACCATATATGCACTGGAATAGAGTCCATAACTGAGAAACACAATGATAAATACACCTATGTTTGCTCTAGTCTACTAGTGGATGGACTAGGATCATTCGACATTTTACTCTATTCAGTTCAAGGTCTTACAGCAGAACTATGGTCTGCAAACACATTCATCAGACCACTGACCAATTCAATCAATTTGTCTGTCTTCCCTCCTTTCTGAACCACAATTCTTTTGACATGAACTGCCTGCAAAGCCACTAAAAATCTCTATCCATTTAACCAGTTCCCTCTGGAATTGCTGAGGAAGTTTCCTTCTACTGGTGCTGTTCTTTCATGGAGAAGCAAAGTTTCACCAAGTATGGTATGAAAATTATGTGAATGGTTTTGCTTTCACACACATTCAGTTTTGTGACTGATGCTCTAAGGTGAAGATAAATACACAGAGTAAAATGCAAAAGAGAGGAGCAAGAAACAACACCCCAAAAGGAGTAAGTACACAAGACAGAAAACAGAGAGTCTCAAGATACTCTTCAAGTCACAGTTTTTTAAAAAACTTAGGAAATCTATTTCTTGGCTACCTTGATTTTATGTAGGAACTTGGGGGTTGGAGGTAGAATTTATGCTTCGGGGGAAAACAGAATGTTACCCCTCCCATCTGCAGTTTTCTTCAGTTCATTAAATGAAAGAAATTGATTTGGCGAAGGTAATTTTGTAATTAAAAACCTTATCATGGCTTTCTCTAATGAGCTAAGCAAACAGACAGTAATTCAGTGACAATATTTACACAGTGCACACTGGGGGACGTTTGTTTATAAAACTAAATAATAGAAGAAAATGGGAGGAGGAAAGAAGGGAAAGCAAGAAAAGGAGATCAGGTCAATTCTAGATCCAAGTTCATCCCAGGACATTGCTCCTCTGGTGTCTTGTTCCTGTTACCATTGCATCATAGCAGGAAAAAGAAGAGTGTAAGCGACCTATGCTACCCCTCTGTGTAAGTGGGCTTTTCACAGACTGAATTTACTATGCTCTCATCTCCAGCTGGGACCATAGCCAATTCTCTATTCAGAATTTCAGGGAACAGCTTTATACTCATGCAAGACTAAGAATTCCCTTTCCAGGATACATTTTCTCCCTCTAGGGTGCCAGAGACTTCACACACACCAACTGAGGGCACAGTGTGGAAGGGAAGACAAACTCTTGAGAACTAGAGGTAAAACTTGACTTCAAAAAGCTCTTCTGTTACATTTGGAATGAAACTCAGAACTCAAACTATTCCTTTTATACCTTCAGAAGGCAAGAAAACACCACAAAGCTTCTGCCTCAAGCAAAGCTTTGTGCATTGCAAGATGAAAAATAGCAACAGAGGAAAGCCAGCACTTCCCTGGAGATTTTTTCCCTCTTGGTCTGTTCTGTTGTGCAGAGGTACATCATTCCCATCCCAGGGGAAATCTTCCTAGAGCATGAAGGAGGAAGTCTCTTCTCCCCTGCTTCCCTCATCCTTCAGAGTTTGTTATGTCATCTCTCCCTGCTCTTTGTAACTATGTACAAAACCTCTGGCATTTTAAGAGTGAGGCAAAGTGAACTCCGGTAAAGTCATTCTCAGTTTTCTGAGCTTCTCATGCTTGCAAATCTGTTCCCGCTATTCTTGAAAAGAGAACTGGCTCAGATACTGTAGCAATAAGCAAGAGCAAGTCAAGAGAAAAAGATGAGTTCTAAAAAGGATGAGCAGAAGATCAGATAGATGTGACACAGCAGAGAGACAGGAAAATGCTGCTAAGAAAAAGGTTAATGGTGGGAGCAAACTCACAAAGTTTAAAAGACCAGAGAGAGAGAGAACAAAATAGGAACTTCAGTGGACAGAGAAAAAGAACTTGTGGATCTAAAGAATTGTCAAATTTCAACTTGGAAATAGCTGCATTCCGATGCCTAGTGCATGTTTTCAAACCCTTCTTTACAGCTATAATGTAGAGCATGAAACTCATAATAACAAAGAAGAAAATAATTCAGGCAATTTAACTCTAAAATTACCAGATGAATTCCCTGATAAAGGAAGGGGTAAAGTCATCACTATGCACCATCAGAGGTCAGCATATCAATGTGTCTCATGGATATATGAGGGAGTAGATAACAGCGAGACCTCTTTGTTTCCTTAAGATTTAGTCTGTAGTAAGACAACCTGTCTCCATTTCTGCACCGTGCCCAACAGAAGCCACTAGGACAGCACATGTCCCAGCACCAAAAGGCATTTTTAGATTAAAAGAAAAAAAAAAAGAATTTCTGTCTGCTGACTCAAGGTCCACACCTACCCGTTTCTGAATAGCCTCCTAAAGTTTAACATCAACTCAATCTACTAAGTTATTAACTGATTGCTGTTCTGTAAAAAGGTATCTGCAACCTACATGGAGTTGCATGGAGCAAAGCCAAACTGATCTCATACAAAACATATCTGATGCTTCCTTACAGCAAAAAAGGAAGTTTCCCATTTCCGCTTTCCTCAGAGGTATCCTTTACACATCCAACTTCTCAATACATGAAAGCCAGGATACTGCATAGGAGCATTCTGAGACCCCAAGACAGGCTCTGAAATTCTGCACAAACTGAGCTCCTGGCTGCAGGAGCTGGACACAGCCTACTCATACGCCTGAGAGCACGCTCTCATCATGATGGCTTACACCAGAGGATAAAATCTCTAAAATGGCTTGCAGAGACAAAGGGCAAAGCAAGGCAGACAAAATCATAACAAAGCTGAGTATCTTTAACAATCCTTAATCCCTTCACCTGGAAAGGAGACTCCTGTTACTTCTCTGATACCACACGTTGCTGGCTGTCCTTCAACGTTCTCTGACAGGAGGGCACAATGGCACAATCATTAATACTAGATATCCACACAGCCTAACAGTCCTAATTTGATACAGATCGGGCATAAACCCACAGCCGCACCTCTGTTAAATTAGCTAGAGAATATTACAGAGCATTTAAGGCATTTGTCATACCAGTTGGGGTTCAATGCACCTGACTCAGCATATAGTCAGAGGAGCAAAAACAGATAGTGCAAGATCCAGCGCAAAGTCTACAAGTACACACCAAACTCCTTTGGACAAATCTGTGAAAGAAGAATAAATTCACTGATGTCATGTTGCCAGGTTTTCTGGTTTTATCTGAAATATCCTACAGCTGTGTCATTGAAACATGGTCATTATGCATGGCAGGGAGAATCCCTTTCAGCACACAGTGACAGAGACAGAACTTAGGGTAAGCCCAGAGCTGCCCTGCTTGCCATGACTCAAAGTCAAATATGTCTAGGAATTGCTGATAATTAAGACTTATGAATCTCAGTACCACAGACTCAATCCTGCAAAGCTAACAAGCATCCCATGGGTTAAAGGAATTCAAGGTATTCATAACACTTACTAATTGGTTACCAATGAACTGAATAATTGGTTCCCATAATTCTCTGAAGTCCCCTCTTCAATTATATTTCCCAGCATAAAAAGATATTTTCCTCTTCTTCATCCTTTGTCTTCTCTCATTCTTATAACTTTTCCCTTAAGTGTTTTTGAATCCATAAGCAACCCCTTCAGGACAACCCAGTTAGAGAGTGACAACTTGCTGGCAAGAAAACAGACGCCAGCCCAAGAAGCTACCTAGGTCAGACCTTACAGCAGAGTTGTGCCACTTCATTAGCTGCAACAGCAACATGAAAATCCCGGTGGCTCAGGAGTAATAAATATGTAATAAATGCTATCTTTACGTATAACAGAAAACCCCTGCAAGTTACACTGCTGGGGAATCATTCTGCTTTGTGCTTAGGCAAACTAACTAAAGGGAGTATGGCAGTGCTTTTCCACCTCTTTCTTCTGTAACCTAATACCCTCAGCAAAACAACAATTATGTCTTTTTTTCTGTGGATTTTTTTGGTTGTGTTTTTGGGGCATTATATGGGGTTTGGTTTTGGGGTTTTTGGTTTTTTTTGTTTGTTTGTTTGGGGTTTTTTGTAATCATGAATTTGTAATCGACTTGCTTATGGGAGACTGTGTACCTGCCTGTGTGGCTGCTCCCACAGAATAGAATCAGAGCTGCTCTAACAGTCAGCACTGCTCACATGCTTAGACTAAGAAGACTGAGCAGAGGGTCTCTTTTCAATCCAGGTAGAGACAGTATGGGTTTTGGAAGAACAGGACCAGACTTATGTTCAATGCCATTATTCTGCACTGAAGGGATTTTTTTTCTGTTAGGATAGCAACTGTTGGGAACTCACCCTGGATTTCTTTTGACCTGAAAGTAATTGTACCTGAGGCAACACTACATAGAGAAAATTAATAGATAATGACTTAAACGTGTGACGGCCCAGCTAAAGAGAAGGCACACTGGAAGAGCTATTGAGAATAGCAGAACTGAAAAATGATCCACACGTCTCCCACCTTACTGGCAACTCAGGGTGTTTTTTCTCTCTCTCTCTCTTTTTTTTTTTTTTTTTTAAACCGTGGGAAGTGAGGTTGTCGTGATGAGGCAAGAATGAGGTGGCAGTGAGATTTCTCCAAGGAGCCTTTAACTACCCTCTGGGTATTTTAGAGCCTGCACACGTGAAACACTTGAGTATTAGCTTAGCTCTCTTTCTCCAGTTAAAAGCATTAAATTGCAGATGCCAAGTGTTTTCCTCCCCTCATTCTCTTTCAAATTCCTGAAAGCTAAAGTAATTTTGTCATGACTCACATTATAAAAAGAACAAGTGATGTGACTGCTCCCACTTATCATGCACATGTACATAACAAATATTCTCTGTCCGCTCTACCTTGACTTGCTGGTGCCTGCAGTCCTATCATCACAGCCATCTGTTTAAGCATTAATGCCAGGCTCTGCTCCATGACACAATTTCTTCTTCATTTTTCCTCATTTTTTCTTTCTTTCTTTCCCTCCTCCTGGGGTTGGAAATCCCTCCTTCATTACTCTTTTATCACTTCTATTAAATTATCTAGAATTTGTAATGGGGAATAAAAAGAAGAATTAGGCTATAGCATGAGTAAAAATCCTAGATGTTGACAGAAAATACCCCTTCTCAGATTACAGAGACTGGACACAAATCACAGCACCAGAGAGAATCTGAATACAGGCATCCCTTAAGATTCTCTCCATGATCACTTATCTCCCAAAACATATATGGTTAATCTTATTAGAGTTATTCGTGATTATCATTCATTTATCATCACTGTTATACCTTTTTATTCAGCAAATTTGTTAGTGATAGAAGAATGATTAACTTTCTAAATTAAAAGTGCACCCTGAGAAAACTGGTGAGGCTTTACATTAAATTCAGAAGTCTTCTCAAGTATGAGATTAGGAGGATTTTCTCCATATTCAATGTAATGTCAGTTTCCAGGATATAAACTTTGCTTTTGGAAAATGATCCCACCTCAGATCCTTTCAGCTTTCAGCTCACAATATTACCACTGCTGCAGTCACAAAGACATCCAAAGTACAATTAGAACTAAAAACAATTTTATGAAGTCATATGAAATGCTAGGGCCTTAATTTTCACTTGAGCTTACCTTTCAAAAATTGCAAAAAATAATCGAATTTAATCATGTAGAACAGATGTCATACTAAGGATAAATAACAGATTAAATTTCCAAATTTAATAAAACAGATTAAAAATATTTACAAGGTGGGGAAAAGTTCTTCAGTAAAACCCTTACAAAGTACAGAATATTTGCAACTACCTCTGTAACTTCTGCTCCTTTTGGACTATGAACAAAACCCTTTACATATATATGGAACAGATGAAACTATAAAGCACCAGAAAAGATTTTGGTTACAAGGTTTTTTGAGTGATACGGATTTACCTACAGTAAGGATGAGCCTCCAACCTTCTGAACCATTGTTACCAAAACCAGATTCAAGGACCTTTGGCATTTTCAATATATAAGCCAAAAGAAAACACTGCCCAAGGCTTCTGTACCCCTGGGCATTTCACATAACCAAATCTCAAACATCAGCCTTTCCAGTCTTTCTGACAGATGGGTAAATGGTTAAAAACCTGCAATGCCATTTCATAGCTTGATGCTTTTCTTGGCATAGACTCCTAGATGGAGCCAGAGGGTTCCTCACTACTACAGAGACATGATGCACATGTGAAAAAACACACTGCTCTGCCTCAACACCCACTCTTTCTTATGGCCCACATAAGTCGCACAGTCTCTGCAGAAGGTGGCATTTCTAACTTTCTTTTACAAAGCCTTTTGTCATCAGCACTGTGTATAAAATACCAAGTAATAATGATTTATTACTAATTAACTGAGAATAAAAATCCAAGTGATTTTGGCCCTTCTTTATTCTTCATGGACTGAACCATGTTTCTGTGAATGGATTTGTTATTCAGAAACATCCGCCAAATAGTTCATTCGAGCACATTTCCGCCTCCAGAACACTCGTGAGCTGCTCACTTCAGTTATCTGCTATTCACAGTGTGCGAGTGGTAGCACAATATTGTTTCCAGTTCCTGACTAGAGGAAAAAAACTTTTCAAGTGGGGGAGTGATAAGCAGCAAATGCTAAATTACTGTTCATAAATAGCTTTCTGAGATGACTGCATGAGTATATGCTCATATTAAAGTCTATGAAACCTACAAAATAGAGAAATGTTTTTATAAATACCCACAAGAGAGGAGTAATCTGACCCCACATATAACTGCTGTCACACTCAGTACTTTATTTTTAAAAGTACTTACAAATGGCTTTTTGTATTAAGCAGCAATTTGATATCCATGAGTTAAGATTTTTAAACTTTGGAGCAGTGATACTATACTGAAGAATTAATTGTTGTTTTTCAAATGGAAAGAATACAAACATCCAAAGAAACTCAGTAATTTTTAAGCAGGTTCTGCACCTTCACTGCTGGCAATCATCACCACTTCCTTTTCCCATTTTGCGTGCTGTATACAGCATGAGTAATTTAATCTTCCTCCCAAAGCTGTGACGCTAAAAATCCACCCACATTTTTCCACTACCTGATAACTAATCACTGCAAAGTTCTCTTTGATTATAGTGTAAAGCATAGTAATAACTGTGAAGGGAGATGGCCAAAAATTTGTTGGCGTCAACCTCAGTAGCTGAAAGCTGGTTACGCTATTTCTGTGCCAGAAGAAGGAGAGGTGCTATACTATATAATTTAGCGAGTGGATAACAGCATTCTGCTGCCATGGTTAAGCTGTAGTGTGTGATGCTTGCACAGTGACATCTGGGTGGCTGACTGATGGAGAGATTTTGCAGCACTGAGTTCAGCAGAGTGTGGCTGTGCCATGACTTTGCCATAGGTGACTTAATTTTTTTTAGGATGAGGAGTAGACAAGAAGCTGTTTGAGTTGACAGAAGTCAGAAATGAGATAGATATAATAAGTATCACTCTAGCCATCTATAGTAACAACATCTGTTCCTTCTGAGTCTTCTTTTCATTTTTATTTTGAACTGTCAGTAATAAATACAAAAAACCCAATGCTGTAACTAATATCAGAAAAATTCAGCAAAAAATCAAGACAATGAAAGGCAACAAACTTCCTACATTCCTATGAGCCTAGCTACCCTAACCCCTTGGCACTTCAAAATCCTCCCTCTTGTTTGCCAATACAGTGCTCGCCCCCTCCTTCTTGTTAAAAATATATTTTACAGTTAAGGGCTGACTGTAAGCTCCAGGGCTGGCGGGGGCTTCAATTCAATGCTCACTTCAAAGGGATGGTGCCAGGTGCTTACACACGATTTACATGTCTTCACTTCTCCTCCTGCACGCAGTGTGCCCAGATGAATAATCGGGGCAGCTTTTATAGAGACACAAGAAATGCCGATCACAGTTTGTCTCTGAGTCAGTTGACATTTTTATTTTATATTTAAAGGAAATTAGGGTGGAAGACACAGACAGAGAGCAAGAGATGTGTGCCAACCCCTTCAGATCTCATTTAGTCTGTTACAGAGAACTTAAGTCTTTACAATCCTGCATGCTAATAAGGAACATATATCCCTCCTCTGAGAAATTAATAAATCTTGAGACAGCTTAAAGGAAAGACAAAAGACAAATCACTGCCTTTAGTGTGCATATCTGGGCCTCTCTATGTGTGATGGGATTAGGGTGAGGGAGGTGAAGGACTTTCAACATTGCTGAGGGGAGTAATATGGGGGTGGTAGGTGTCAGATTTTTCCACAGGTTATAAGTAACTCCAATATCTATTAAAAGTAACTTGGTAATTGCATTGGACACAATGAGAGTGAAGAACCAGCTTCTTTTATAACAACTCCATCACAGTGCTTTCAAAGCTCTTACCTTTCTGATGGTTCCTCACAACACTACCACTGCACTTGGGATGTGACCTGCAGTGTCCACATATACTCCAATCCCACAGGAAAGCAAAAAACCTTCTATTTCATCAATTCAGAGTTTTGCCAAGATTCAAACACCCAACTAAAGAATTAGGCACAAAACTCTAATGGAAGAATCTCCATGAGAATCACAGTTTACAAATTTCATAATGAAGTGGACAATTATTTCAGTGAAATGTGATGTGATCTTTCAAAGTAACAACAGCAAAGAAGCACATGGCTCACACCATGCCATATTTTATCCTTGAATTCCTACCTATGTAGTGGTTAGAAATCAGATTGGTGGAAAATGGCTTGCATGTTCCCCCCCCCAAAAAAATGGATCATCTTCTTCCAAATAAACTCTAGACACCATGTATGCTCTCCTTCATCATTTCTGTCTCCTATGACTCTATTCAGCGAAATAGATACAGAGACTCAGAGTAAAACCAAACAAGTTTTGGTGGGACAGAAGTATTTGATTAGGATGTTGGACAAAATAAAAAAAATATGAAGAGGCTTACTGTGATACAGAGCGGTTCATTGAAGAGGCCTGCTGGAGAAACTCTAAAGAAAAATCTTGCTATTATAAATCAAATCAGTTCAATTGAGATTAAAGCTATTTTTTAAGTACTGGATTAGCATATGTCCACATTCCAGCTGTTCAACCTGCTTTTGAGCTAGTAAAGGTAAACCGAGTGTTTTGAGAACTGTGACATCTCTCTTTCCAATTTCTAAAATTCCGTGTTTAGTAGTTAAGGCAGGTCTTTCTACTGATCCACACAGCACTAACTGAGCAGAAAATATCCAGATGAGACAAAACCTTGAATGGGCAGTAGCTGAGCTATGTCTGGGAGAGCTCACTCTCAGTAGGCATTTTGAAAGAGGTCAAACTCCAAACTGAGGATACTCCCAAACCTCAGAGAGGTACTTCACCTCACGGGGGAGTGAGTGGAAACAAGTGTAGGTAACCTACTTGCCAACCTGGTGAAGATACAAACTAAACTCCTTTTCAGATTTCATCATTTTGGACAAGAGTCTCACGAGTGCTTGAAAAGCATGACAAGAAAACAACCCCAGAAATTTCACAGGTGGGAGAACTGAAGCACAACATATCAACAGCAGAGACTGGAAAAGAATTTGGAAAAATTGGCCATAACTTTTTGTCCATTCCTTGACATAAATGCAGTACTTTCACTTATCTCCAAGTCCATTTGCTATCTGCATCAGAGTCACTTTCTACACAGCCTTAAAATGAAGCTAAAGCCTGCTTTTCTACAACAATATTTCAATAAACACCTGGGTAGGTCCTGATAAAGAGAGGGATCACCATGTAGAGACAGGGAGAGTGAGAATCCTGGGAGATACTTCAAAACAATCTGAATTTCACATTTTTGGCAGATCCTGATTGAGGAATGCTCTGTCAGAATAATGATATTTATTATTTTTTAGAGAAAAGGACTGTTTCTTACTAATCAACCTGTGCCAGACTCAAGTTTCATCAACACAATAGCTACCTGCAGCCTAACTTGCAATTTAGTACATGATTACCTATTGCCAGCAAATCCTCAATCTTCACAGTCCAGGCAGTCAGTGCTGAAAAATGTTTAAAATATCACTTACTGTATTTATTGGAGGAGGAAGGGAACTGGGAGAAGGAAGTGGGAGAAGAAAAGTTCAATATATTGAAGAGGAATTAAATAGAAGGTAAAAAAATGGAAGAAATAAAGGAGCAAAAAAGGGAGATAAGAAGTAACAGCAAGAAGAAGCTGGAACAGGAGTGAGGAAATGGAAAAAGGGCAACTGAAAAGAAGTTTTAAAAAGCTGAAAAATAAATATCTGTTTCTTCTCCAAATATGAACTTCTTGTGCAATAGGGCTGCAGCAAAATACACTTACCATCCTTCTCTCTCCCTGCTAAAACTAGCTCAAGATTTCTCAGCCAAACTGCCAAAAATCAAAATTTTAAAGCCAAAAGAAAGAAGATTGCGAATGCTGTTAGCATAAGAGCTTGAGCACACCACCTTTAAGTTCCAATTTTCTCCCAGCCAGATCATATACCTTCAAGAAAATATTGGCTCCACTGAGTTGCATATTTTCACTTTTATGGACTCTGAGGTGAATGAACACTAGTTAAAGAGGTGGACTGATAGTTCATATGATTGTTTTTCTCTTCCCTACATTATCAATTTACAAATGCCTTTGTATGAATGATTTAAGTGGTTAAATAATCTATGGGCTATTTGCTTTACACTGAATCAGAATACAGACATTTAGTTCTTTTGTATTTTCTTTTGTTAAGCTAATGAGTTAAATGTACCCCAGAAGCACAATGCCACATTAGTGGCACATAGTGGCTGGGAAATTGTTGATAGTTTTTCTAATTTTTTTTGGCAGTAAATGTTTCTTTTTAGTTTCATTTGGTGGTTATAAAATGCTCCTATTTCATTTGTATGCCAGTTTGGGGGTCTGTACAAGATTCAGATTCAAGATTATCTTGTTTTATCAAGCATGTAATAAATAAGCACAACTAATTTGAATTTTTTTCCATTTGCTCACATATTTCCGTATCTGTTCTTATCACAGTTTTCCTCACTCTTTTTTTTTCTTCCCTGTTTGCTGTATTCTTGTTGCTGTTTTCTTATATTTGAAGGGAAGTTCATGCAACATGGACTACATTGGGACCTTGTTGCTGAGACAGGAAATTGGGAGTGATCAATTGAACTTCTTTTTCCATTTCCTGTCCTATTCTCTCTGCATTGGTAGGCATCTGAGCACAATTCCCTTAGATATGGTTCCAAGAGCAACTGGAATGTTGCACACAGATACCTGAGGGTTCCACTGGGATCCAAGTGTCTCCATAAAAGTAAGTTTTTCTCTCATCTGCTCACTAATGATTAAGGCATTGTGAGAAGAAAAATACAAAATAATATTCTGGGGAATTTATTATATCTATCTTTATCTGTGGTAATCCCTGAATATCTAGTAGCTGCCTTCCACGATAGCACAAGTGCAAGAAAGCCACCTATGATGGGAAGAAGGAGCAAAAAGAAAATTTCAGATTCAACTTACAACCTTCTAACATATTTAAAATCATTTTCTATTTTTCTATTTCTTTACTTGACCTCTATCTTAGCCAGATCTCAATCTAAAGCAGAGAATTTTATAATTCCAATCATGGATTTTTTTTTCACGATTTTTCCAAAGATCTCTCAATTAGGTACATCCAAGAGACAAGGAAGACAAAACCAAAACAAATTCACAAGGAGCAAATAAAAATAATCCAGATTTTCTTCTGAAAATTAAAAGGAGACAAAGATATGGACACTAGTTTCAGATTATGTGCAAAACCTATAGAGATTATGCAGAAAAGTACACACATGTACATTTCCTAGTACAATTTTGTACTTGAAGCAAGTCAGTCAGCTCAAAGGAGATTCAGGGCTCAAGGTCATGGGTGAAATTGCTCTTCTTCCACTGAAATTTCGGTTTACAATGAGCCCTGGCAGCATTTCTTCCTGAATTAATTTCAGGAAGCAAAAAGTTCCAACTCCATCAATTTCTTTCTATACGTTTTTCCCCTCCAGTTGAAACTCATCCCTATTCTAAAGCACCAAGGCAGGCTGAAAGGTTCACCCTAGTGACCATCTTGCAAGGCTGGCAGAATGGAGACCTCATTGAGAAACAGCAGCATCAACCCAAGCAGGACATTGCAAAGAGGGCTCCCCTTAGACACATTACGGTTTTCCCATGACCTTCAAGATGCCACTTCAGTTCCCTCAAAGAGACTTAAGCAGCCTCTCTGCTATTAAGATGTTCCTTCATTTGTCAACAGAAAGCTGCTCAATTGCTACCCTGAGCAAATTTACATAGAAATTACCAATGATACTGTGCAAACACTTAGGAGGATGACAGCAGAGACACCCAGCAGAAACACTCCAGCATATGCAGCCTACAAACATTCAGTGCTCAGACACAGATATGGACAAAAATGTTACTGGCAAAATGCATTGGACTTGCAGAACTGTTAATATGTGTGCATTCAGCACTGTGCAATGTGCTAGGGGTCTGAGTATACTTCCTCTGAGTATAGTTCCTCCAAAACTTTTCCACAGAGGAAAGATGTTGCTAGCACTTCCTTCCTACCTGCCAAGTATTTCCAAGCTGCCTTAACAGCTTTCCAAGTTGCCATTCAGCTGAATCTTTTTGTGAAGCCTGGAGATGAGAGGGCAAATTGCTACCCCATCCTGATAAAGGATGCCTGGCTTTTCAGCCCAGCATTCTGAACTTTATCTTCCTGTCCCTGACAGAGAAGTCTTGCTGCCACCCTCAAAGCTCCTCCTTGATGACAGCAATCTCTTCTACTCACACTCCTCAGACCCTCTATCTATGCTAAGTCTTCCCAGACCCCTTTACTTTTCCCTACCCCTAGAGACAGGACCCAGTGACCTGATTTGCTCAAAACTGCCATTTTCTCATATTTTTATCTCCTTTCTAGGCTTCTTGATCTGATCCCAGTGGGCTTTTATTTGCAGAAAGGTAGACCTGTGAAGTCTGTATTTAATCCTTTTGTCAAGCACTAGTTGTGGTAGTATCCGGCCTCCAAAGCCCTGCATGAGGTCTCAGAGAATCACTGATAAAATACAGATTTGCCCTGGTTGCTCCTTGACCGGGAGCATGGCTGAGAACCTAAAGCATTTCTTTCAATGGCAGCATTTTTCCACAGCTGCCCTTTGGTGAAGCAATTCTTCTACATCAATCAACAGCCTCAGCACAAGGTCTTAGCCCTACAATTTTTACTTTCTTTTTTTAAAAAAGCAACCCAGAGACTTTTTTTTTAAAAAAAAAAAAGCAACCCAGAGACTTAAAAGCAATCATTTCAGAGGAACACTAACAATACTAGGCCCTGCCTACCCAAAGAGGGACACTCAAGGAGTCAAATGAAGCAGTGGGTACTAAAGGATGCCAAGGGGAAAGTCTACATTTCTTCAAACACCACACTGAAGCAGACTGTTGGATCAGATAAGAGCAAATGAAGAGGAATCCAGCAGCAAAAATCTGTCTGGAAAATGTTTTTTCCCTATGTAGTTATGTACATAAATGGAGGTACATTTGTGTGAGTGCACACACAAGAAACAGGGCATTGGATGCTTACTGTGTGGTCTTGACATGAAATGACTGCACAGAGCAGAAGAAAAATCCCATTTCAGATGATGATCAAAGCCAGCATAGAGGAATGAGTAGCTTCCACTTCTTAAAGCAAAGAGGCAGACAATATTTATTCTACAGCATAGACAAAACTCTGCCTTCCGTCAAGGGGAAAGGAATAAATTGCTTTCCTATAATGGTGTTTTCTTTTCAATCAATTTCCCTTCAAGCTTGATTTAAGAGGAGGCCATGTCAGAACCTCAGGCATATGAAAGAAACCTCAGATTCTCCCCTATCAAAGGTGAAAATGACGCTGCAGTCAGACTTGGAGAGTTCCATCTGAACACCAGTGCTGCCCACAGGTGCAGTCCTGCACTTCTCTTCTGCATCCTCGTCAAATAAAAGGTTTGCAGCAACAGTGCAACAAAGGGCCAGCAACAGTGAGGAAGAAAGAGATCAGAGCACAGGGAACAATAGCAATGGATTTATGTCGGAGTGCACAGTGCTTTAGTTACGGATAGGAGTACTAGGGGAACTGTTGCTACAGGTCATTTTGCTATGTACACAGGCATATGCTGTATATGTTATAGTTTTGTTGTTTGTTTGTTTGTTTTTAGTGAGACTTTTGTAGATATTACCTTATTATTAATTTGCATACATATAAGAAAGAAGAATAGTTACACTTGGTGAAACCCCTGTCTTCTAGGAAAAGCTATAAGGGGACAGAATGAAGAATGAGACTGCTCCCATGGAATTGCAGGCACTTAGGTACTTGCAGAGCTAGGTCATCAGGAAATACTTCAGAATCAAAAACACTGTCTTGTTAAAAATTGTGTATATTTTCTGGGGTTAAAAACAGTCCCTGGAGTTGGAAAAGTCATGGTAGTTGCCATTTCAGAATTAAATTGATGTCATAGAAGCTTTCCCATCTATTTCTTTTAAATGCAAATTTTAGACAGACTGCTTCCAGGAAGACAGGAATTTAAAAAGAAAATACTTAGTATTTTTCAATCTTGGAAAAATTTTGACAATTTGACCCACATATAGTATGAACACTCAGAACTGTTCCAATAGTATCAGAACAAAGATACATAGTTTTAAAAGGTCAACTGAGCTTTTAACAGGCACAGATCTGAAATACATAGGGCCCCTTATTTTTCCCCTCATAAAGTTCCTCACAGGATGCAACTCCCAGTTAAATAAATCATCTCTTCAAAAGTCATGGGATTCTTACTGTAAGATTTTTAGGGAGGGGATGTTGATTTAAACAACACGACTCTATCCCGTTTTCTTCCTGACAGACATTTCATTCAAACTGATGCTGCCTTAAGACAGGAACATTCAGCATGTTTGAGTACAATGATTTCCTCTTGGCAGCACAGTAAATAAACAGCTAGCAAATTATTTGTGTGTTCAATGGACTTTGCAAGCAGGATTCTTAACAACAGCAGTGTTAGTTATGCAAAATCTAATGAACACTTATTACAAATGACATTCCCATTTCCTGGCCCTAATTCTCTCATTACTTATCCACAGGCCTAACAGGCATGTACTGGCCTTAGTATTGCTGACAACAGAAACCAGGAGCACAAAGGCTGCCACATCCACTGATGGCAGCCCCAGAATCATAGCTGTTGGTTGAGGCAGGGGGCTTCTGGGGAGGCTGGAGTTAACACACTGCATGGCCCAGCTGTGGGACTAGCAATGAGAACTTGCTCCCGGTGCCAAGTACTTATCCAGGCACATGTCTATCTGTGCATGCACCTGCACAAGGACAGTCTTACAGGAATCTTTTAATGATTAAGATTTTCTCCACAAATGTAGGCCAACATTTTCAAAAATAGATGTCCAAAGTTAGGCATTCCAAAATCCATATTTAAGCATCTACAGAAGTGTCCTCATTCTCAGAAGTGCTGAAATTGCCAAGAGCTGTAAAATGCTCAAATCTTGAAAACCAGGCCACATCTTTAGGCGCTTGAAAACAGATTCAAAAACCTAAGTTTAGGCATCTGTATTCTTGACTGTAAACTTATATGACCATGCAAGACCTGCCATAATTCATCACACATACATGACATTGTCAAAAATGTACTGTACTAATTGTCCCAGATTTTCAATTGCAGCTGAGAGCCCAGATCAGAGCAGGATCACAAATGTAGTCACTGTCCTTCTTCACCTATTTCTTGGTGGTATTTATGGCACCAAATTACAGTGACTGCCAAAAGCACCCAGTGAAGAAAGGCGGCAGCTGACCTGGCCCATATTCCCTTTATCTGCCCTTAGTCTCCAGCAGAAGAAAAGATGGAATTGAAGCAAGGTTGCAATAATCAGATTAAAAAACAGTTCTGGTTTTGGCTGGCATAGAGTTAATTTTCTTCATAGTAGCTGGTATGGGACTATGTTTTGGATTTATGCCGATTACATAATACAGGGATGTTTTAGCTGTGGCTGGGCAGTGCTAACACACAGCCAAGGCCTCTTCTGCTCCTCACCCTACCCCAGCAGTGAGTAGGCTGGGGCTGCACAGGAAGCTGGGAGGGGACACACCCAGAGCAACTGACCAAAACTGACCAAAGGGATATTCCATAGCAGGTGTCATCATGCTCAGCATATAAAGTTGGGGAAAGAAGGCAGGAAGGATGTTCAGAGTAACAGTGTTTGTCTTCCCAGGTCACCATTATGTGTGATGGAGCTCTGCTTTCCTGGGCTTGGCTGAACACCGGCCTGCCTATGGGAAGTGGCAAAGGAATTCCTTGTTTTGCTTTCCTTCTGTGTTGCTACTTCTGTGTTTAAATCTGTGCAATGCAAGAGAAATAGGCCCCATACTTTATCAATGTCAATCACATTTATTAAACATGTGAATAGGGTATATTTGTTTACTTAGATGTTACCAAGTAGAATTCAGACACATCTTTTGAAACTGATGTCAGATCCTTCAGCTTAGGGAAATTAAAAGGAAATATACACAACTGTGTGGTATGCTGGTGCCTCAGCAGGTAAATAGCTTCCTCCTGTGCTACATATGGTAGAAGAAAAATAAAAGGATAGATAATATTTAAAAGAAAAAACACACTAAGTAAAGGTTCATCAGTGAAATAGCAAATACAGAGATGAGTTTATTTTAGTGCATTGTTCCTGTCTCCTCTGAACTCAAAATCATGATATTATCTCTGTGATATACCCTGTAACAAAATTCTTAGGATGAATCAGGGTCTTCAAGGTACTTTTCTTCATTTTTCAGCAGCATTTTAAATTAATTGCTGCATCCTGTAGTTTCAGTGCTTAGACAGCAGTAAAGACAACATATTCTACAAACTGCCTGCACCTGTACACAACTATACTGTCCCACACAGCCGGAAAACACTCTGATGAATGGGCATTCTAGAACTACACAAAATTATCTTGAATGTAAGGTAATTCATCATATGTGGCAATGTCTTACTAAAACTGCAATGAAAGCAACCACTGTTGCATAGCTTATTTTATCCAAATGGTTCCCTATGAGTCTACTATGTTTACTTTTTAATGTATGTTTACGAATAGTCAGATGTTCAGATGTCCTAAAATGTGGTATTCCATCAATGATAGAGCTATTATTATCTTGAACAAGTGAGAATCTGATCACAAATTCCTTCATTTAACAATAAACTATGACTACTTCTGGGACACCTACAACCACCATTCAATGGAACACAAACATTGTCTAAGAGTTCATAGATGGAAATAAAGTTAAAAGACCTCTTTCCAAAGAGAGAGTAAGGGAAAATTAACATAGGAAATTAATCCAAACTGGTCAAGGCATTTAAACATATGGTTTCAACACTATGCCCCAGAGAACAACACACCTACTTGGTCACCGCACAACGATGAGCACAGTTTAGCTTAACCTCCTGCAGAGCAACCAGGCATGACTCCTACCAGGAGCCATAGTCACTCCCTGTGCCCCACCAATCCCCGCTGGACCCCCACATTTCAATAGGATTGTCTCTGCTGTAACATGTGTCTACATGATTCTTGAATTCAATGCACAGAGGGACTTGCATACACATCTCTAACTTCTTCCTAGAGGCTCAAAAGCTGCAAAGAGGCTAAGCTTATTTGTCCAAGCACAGAACCAGTTCTACAGCTTCCAGACCACCTTGTTTACTCACCAACCTGCCAAACACAAGGCAATTCCAGATACATGTTTGTCAGCAAAAGACCCTGCAAACTTAACCTTAGTTCATGTGAGCCAAAACTGCTCCAGTGCAAAGATGGCATCACTGAGCAATTTGTAGCAAGAATTCCTTTTAACTTGCTACATAGCCCAATGATGCATGAACTAGAAATAAATTCTCCATGTATAATAAATGAGAAGTGGTCTCTTAAACTAGATTTTGTCCAGAAGCTTCCCTTTTCACTCGTGTTGCTACAATTATCTTTTTCCCAATGGCTTACTCAGGGGAAAAGAACATATGGGAAAGACTGCAAGGAAACACTTAAATGAGCTGAAAATGGTGTTCTACACACACAAAAAAAAGACAGGGCAAGGCGTAGCATTCATGCCAAATGGCTATTAAAGAGGTAACAACAGAAGAGGGGAAAAAAATGATGATACTGGAGTCTGATAACAGTCTGAACAGGAATCACAGGAAGAACTTATGCAGAAACAGAAGGAAGAAAAGAATCTTTTGGTGCTTTGCATGAAAAGTGGTATGATTTGAGCATGAAATGTAAAACAACTGGCATTGTAAAATGCAGTAAAAATGTAAAGCAAACAAGATGAGCACTAATAGAGAAACAAATGCAGGTGACTACCTCAGTAGCCACTTGAATGAACTGCACTCAAGGAAATCCAAAGGAAGAAAAGTCACAACAGCAAGTGCAAGAGATTAATAGAATTATGAACAAAGCTTTTATCTGGAAGACTGTATTTAGTCAGGAAAGTGAGATCTGTTGTTGGCTGTGCCAAACCAAGAATCGGATGAGTGAGAGTTGCCCAGTCACCTCCTTCCTCTGGGCTGGAGCTCAGACCAAGCTGTGGGCCAAAGGAAAGAAAGCATGCACAGCCACAAATGTTCGCATATAGCTTCTCTCAATCATTGATAAGGAGTTGCTCTCTATACCTCACAATGTAGGAGGAAAAAGCTGCCTCCGAATCTTGGTAGCTCTGCATGGCACAAATTCCCAGAATGCTACCACTCACACACAGCAATGCCAGCTTCAGGTATTTCACAGAAAGTATTGGCATGCAAAACCCTAAGCTCAGTTTTGCAGACTTCCACACAGAACATCAGTGAAAGTTGCATAGGAATGTTCCTGCAAGAAAAAACTCAATGGCAAAAGTGGTAGGTGTAATAGGGACCACAGGAAAACATTAGGGGAAAAAGGCTCAGATTTCTTTGCCATACACATTTCATCTCATATTTTAAGAAAGTTAAATAAACTTAAAAAACTTCCCATGTTAAGCAATGTCTCTGCTGGTCCCTAAAGACTACACCATCATCTTTAAACCTTGAGTTTATAAAAGTCACTTGTTCCTTTCCTTAGCTCTTACTGTTCTATCTGTGATGCTGAAGGTATCTCTGCTGTTCTTAGAGAGATGGCAGCTTCGGTGCCTGTGGAGTTGTGTTCCTCATCATGACCCTGTTATCCTGACACTCTGCCTTTCCTATTGCACCCTCAAAGTGCCAACTCCCTCTTCACAGAGGCAGACAGTTACAGTAAGAAGAGACATGTGTCATGTGCTCTATTATTTAGTAATTGTGTCATTAGTCAAGAAAAAAAAAAGGCAAGCAGAGAGATCCTTTGTCTCATATTAATGCCAGCAAATGCACAGGCTACTGTTAGCAGATCAAAGCTAGTAAATACTGAAAAGTGGATTGAAATTTTGGTTAAGTTTTACATGGAATGTGGTTTGTTAATATCCAGCATTTGATTCTGCGTCATGGCCTGAGCCACTGTGAATGTTCCTGAGAAATGCTGAAGAGAAGCATGGACACTTAGCAGTATTACCAAGGAAGTGCTTGGTGATACTTCTTAGTTATTGGTAACAGATGCTTTACCATAAGAATGCTTTTGGTAGGCAACTTCTAAACATCTGGCCTAAATATTTACTACCTTCATACTTGATGGTTTGTTTACATTCTATAAGTATTGTGTTTTGTAGTTCTTATAGGATTTTCCAAGCAACTTTTATCAGTGAGAGATTGCTCATTACTTACATATATTGTTCCACATAACAGTTCTAACACACTGAAGATTTCCACCATCCTTAAGATTCCACAACTCCATACAGCAGTGAATTCCAGAGGCTCATTACACACAGAAAAACAGAGGGTTCCTTAGATTTCAAACATGCAGCTTCTTTGGGAATCCTCTGCAAATATGCACTATTGTTATATTCCCATCTTGCATTAGATAACGTACTTGTGTTTATTAAAGATATATAATCAATTAAAACCAGCACATCTTAAGGACACTACTTACAAGAAAAAATGAGTAAATCCACCAGGTCTCACGAAAAGCCTAGAGCACACTACAGAATAAAGCCAGTGCTGTGATTTCACTATTTAATGAGAGAGAGCTGTGTTCAATAACAAAGTACGTTTCGCTTCAGATTAACATCACATAGGTTATTGAAAGTACTCTGTGCTCCATAGCTTACTTTTTTGGAGGGAGAAGGGAGAACAGTATTAAAAACTTCATTTTGTTCCTTAACTTAATCCCAGTTTGAAGGACTAAAGATGAAAATTGGAGATGGGCCTTCATTGTGGGGTTTCTCAGCTTTCTAATTATATACTGTACTCTATAAAACATGTACCGCAGTAAAGAACCAGAGGAACTGGCAGACAGAGGCAGAGTGAAAATGTCTTAATCCTTCTGACCTTTACCACAATTTTCTTTCTCCAACAGAATACACAACTGACCTTTTCTACCTACTGACAGCACAGTTTATGGCAGATTTCCATTATCCAAAGCTCTGCAAATTTGCTGCAGTTATTACTGGTAACCCAGCTCAGTTCTACAAGGAAATTGTAATGCACAGCTCACTATAACCTTAACTGTTGGTTGATACCTGCCCCAGAAAGTCACAGTGGCCATGCTTGCATACCTGCCAGCTTTCCAGATGTGCACAGAGGCAAAATACCTGCAAGACATCCAAACATTACAGATGTACCCAGCAAAAACAGGGCTGAAGCATTGCCAGATGCACCAAACATGTTCATCTAGGTCACAAACTTCACTGGACTGAGGGATGTCTGAGTCATTAGGCTGCCTGCCTAGCACACAGGAGAACTGTCTCTGACTTAGTATGTGACATTGACAAAGTCACTAAACCCCTACGGCTCCAGTTTTCACTTGCAGAAAAGGGGTGGATGGCATCCCTTTACTTTAGTGTTATCAAACTCTTATAGACAGTGAATCACTTACACCTACTCTGGTAGCAGGGTCCAGATGGAGAAATTTGCAGAATATTTTAGTTGAAGTTTATCATTTAATTATGGAAAGACAATAAAATATTGTTAGATATGGTATACATGTTTTATTGGTACAAGTTGGATATGTGCATTATTCACACCTAAAAAAGCAGAGTGATTCATGAAGGTCATATCAACAGAGTAGCAGCAAAGTCTTTATACCCAACTGCACCATCCTGGTCTCTGTAAATTTCACACTTTTATTAAGAAAACCAAATGTTTGTGATACTTTTTATATTTTTTCACATCTTTTTAATTGAAACTATTTTTACATTGCTCCAGCTGTAAAGCCAGACTCTCCTAGTAACCATGTGTTCAACTGCAAAGCTCACTGTGGGAAAGAAAACAAAAAAAAAATTGATATTTTTATCCCCCAAATAATCTGTATTCTTATGGTTTTTTTCTTTCTTTAAATTAGATTCAACACAGTCTCTTAAAGTCTTTTTTGAGTGGTTAGCATATATTTTGTTAGGGAAGGCCAGAAACTGAGCTGTTTGACACTTCAGATCCGCTGAAATAACTCTGCCTCTATGGTCAGCAAAGACAAAAATGCTGGAGTTTACAAAGGAGTCAAAGGCAATAAGGCTCTATAACAAAAGACATGTTTTAATCTATAAATCAAGGCAGCAGTTGCAGTAAGGGTGTGGGAGTGGTATTTGCCTTTCTCAATCAGAATTGGCTTGGGATTTAAAATCCCAGGGGTTTTCATCCTGCATCCTACTGTGGATTTACAGGGAAATGAGCACTGAGAGAGAAATATGAATGTTCAGATAGGGAGCCCGAGAAAAGGAGGAAAGGATAGCTGAGGAGGACATGCAAAACCACCACACTGCACGTGGGAACCAAGCCTCCTTACACACGTGATCACTGAAGACAGCATTTTGAAGACAGAAGTGGAATGAAATGGCACCTGAATAGGCCTGTGATGCACCCTACCAGGAGACAACTTCTCGAGGAACAAATTCCAGAGACAGCTAGAGCAGTCCTGAATGCAGCACTCAAAAATGGTCACAAACAGCACAAAACATTAAGTCCAATATATGTAATCTCAGTGGAAGAATTTCAGTGGTCTGACTATATTTACTCTTTGGGTAAATGTATCCTTGGCTACATGAAATTCCCCTGCAGACAATATTCTTCGCTTTCTATATTTTGCCAATAACGAGTCATAATATTTTGTGCCATTTTGACAGACAAAATACTGCTCATAAAGCTTTGCAAGGACCTTCTACAAAGAAAAAATACTCTCCCAGAAATAGCATTTCAGAAAAGTGTTATTTCAGATTTTAAGGCAACCAGAACTAGTGCACAGTTTATGTACATTTAATTTAGAATTCTACTGATGGTATCAAATATTTCATTCTACATTGAAAGGAATTTGCAATACAAATGTCATTAAAAATTATCCCATACTTAGACAGAATGTCTCAGATCATGAATAAACAGTGACTTACAATCAAGTGCTAAAAACAGGACAAAAAATACTATATAAAATATACTACTTATGCATTTTAAATAAATATACAGTTAAATGTTGCACACAGAAAGAGAAAGGATATTGAAAGATAATTCAGGCAGATAAAACTCAGAAAGGAGCATATGTTTTAAATCTTACAAGAAAGGCTGATTTCCCTGTAGAATTCTAACCTGGTTTGTTTTGTTTTGTAACACACAAAACCTTGGGAACGTATGTAAAGGACTGATTATTCATTATTATTTAGCTAGTGGGTTTGGCTCTGACATTTCCTTCTTCATTTTCCTTCAGACTATATTGCAAAGCTCCATTTGGCAATGCTAAGCAGGAATAGACACGAAGAAAATCTGTGATTGCCGTAGACTGATTTAGGAAGACAGATTCAAATTTGAATATGAAAAGTCTGGCCAAATGCTGACTAAGAAGAGAAATAAAAATCTACAAACACTGGATGCATAAGAAAGGTGGAAGAATCTACACAGAAAGAGAAAAATCAAATTAAAAGCACAACAGTTTAGACCGAAGAGCATGGAAATATTCCAGAAAGTGAGAAGGTATTATGGAATTATTATTTATTCTTTATAATGTTTGTCACAGAACCTCAAAACTGGATCACAAATACAAAGTAACAGTGTCATTTCTCACAGGATAAGAATCTTATCTCTAGGTGTACATAATTAAAACACAGAAGGAATGGTAAAGCAATTGAAAGCAAACATGTAGGGCCTCACTGATGCCTAGAGTAGCAGAAAATAAATCTATTTCTGATCAGTGAGATTGTAGCAGAAGACCTACGCATGCAGGATAAAGGATTCTGCAAGAGAGGGTCTTGCATTTTTAAAGAAGGCACGATTATAGAGGGATGATCTTCCAGTAGGAAAACACATACACAGGATAGCAGGACATATCTTACATGCACATTGAAACACTGCCGCTGAATGCAGAGACAAGGTGACTGCTGAGCAAAGGCCAGAGTTCCAGACACATATCTTTTGCTTTTCTGTCACAGCCCTCTGAATATACTACCAAAATCTGATGCACCACTAAATCTTCAAGAAAGTGCTGCTCTGGGATCCTTTGTTCACTTTCTTACTTTTCACATCCAGACTCCTCCCTCCTCAACAACACAATGGTAAGATGCTCCCTCAGCCCGCTGCTGTCTGAGTACTTTGGACTCACTTTGCACCATGAAGAGAAAGTCCTTTTCAATGTCTACCACTGACAGCAATTCTCCTTTCCCATTCATCCTTCCTCAGCAGACAAACAAATAACTTGTGCTAACACCCTCACTGGAGGCAGTTTGAGCATCCTATTCTTTTTTCCTAATCTGTAACTGCCAACTCTCAATGTGCCTCAACTGTCTGTCCCTGAGAGAAGGTTTAAAATAAAGCAAAGCTGCAATGGTTAGAAGCTGGATAAATGTTTGGGTTATTTGTTCTTGGTTATTTGGGGTTTTTTCTGGAATATTTGGTTACAACTGACAGAAGTTTGCAAACATCACCTACTTCCTCAACAGTTTGGAGCTGCATTGAAGTCATGCTCTTAAACTAAACTCAACTCAAGAAAAAATAATGATTTTTCCTTAGATTTGCAGCATGTTCAAATTTTAGATTTCACAAAACTGTAATGATTACATAATTCCCCATACAGGTGCTCAGAACATGGGATACAGGTACTGCAGGACACATCCAGCTCATATTTTCCACACTGAAATCTACGGAAAGAGAGGAAGCACTGGCTATAAGACATAACCACTTTATCACTTGACCATGCTGCCCTCCAGAGCGAGGTGGGAGAACCAGGGTAGTTTTGCTTTCTCCTCCATCTTTGAAAGGATTTGTTCACACGTGTGAGGGGAAAGAGAGGAAAGGAAGGTCCCCTTTTGGCAATAGACTTGAAAACGGGAATTTTCAGTAGCGCAATATGTCAATAAATACTTTCTTGCTTTCTCTACCATTACGAAGAGCAAGACTTCATTTGTCCTTGTCCTTCATATTTGCTTTATAGGGTTTGTCACAAACAGGCCTCAATTTGCCACATTGCAGCATAGGAAATCCGGGGTTGTCTCTCTGTAGGGCTAATTACAGCAATTCCTATTCCACTTCAATATCTCTATCAAATGCCTGAAAATACAGACACCAATGCTCCTAACTAGACTCATCCTTTCTCTATGTTTCCATCCAACAGATACAAATGCTCTGGAAAAATTGCTACTAGAGCAAGCTAACATTAAAAACAGAGTTTGCATTTCTTCTTTCAAATGAGTTAATTAGAAACCAGTCAGCTGTTTGTTTGACATTCTGAGCCAAAGCCAAGCACGAATCTCTCCCTTGACTTACATTAGCTTAGAGAGTGCAAACAATAACCAAGCTGGGGCTTAATGAGCCTGCATGTGGGGTCAGTCTGGTAGAACGAAAGAGGATGGTCATTTTGTGAGCTACCCCAGTTTGAAACGTAAACTTCAGGGGGGATAACAAAAGCAACAAAGAACTAAGGACCTGCAGAAAGGATTTCACCAAAAGCAACTCCCTCATGGCTTCTTTACTCCAGCTGATTATAAGATACTATTGCCCAAGTGTTGACACCGAGTAGCTGATTCAGATCAGCTTGCATTCGCCTTTGGCACAACGCAGTGGCACATCTGGATCGGGAAGGAAGGACTAAGCCTCTTGTCCAGGAATGTATAAGCATATTTGCTTTTAGAGAGATTCACTTCAAATAAAATGTATACTATACAATACTCAAAAGGAACATGATTCAAAAAAAACACCTCAACATTTCTAAATCCTTTCTGTAACTGTTTCTGAACAACACATAATAGAACCTCCTGCTAAAATCCAATTGTGTTAAAAGCACAGACTTTCACCATCAGAGCCAAAATCAACATCATTTACTTGTCTCTGAAAAGCAGAAGATAAACAAGTGTAGACAGAAAAACACTTCACCAACCAGGGAATCAATGAACAATACATGCTAGAGGAAATACAGAGCCCTGGTAACATCGTCAA
>JAOXXN010000065.1:42795518-42814520 GCA_026770055.1 Myrmophylax atrothorax | reverse complement strand
GGGGGGGGGGGGGGGGAAAGAACCCTTTTACTCTGTCTTGGACAGTTGGCATTTTGCCAGTTCAAACCAAGACAGTACATAATATGGGGGCATTCTATAGATGGGCCCTTATGAAAAGACTAGGTCTTCTTGCATTTAGAACAACTGCATGAGAGAACCAAGGGTTGTCTGTACTGCTTAAACATGAACTGCAATGTACATCTCCAAATGAACTTTAAAATGGTGCCACTAAGAACTGTTCTCAACAGGAAGATCTTCCTTCCAGTTCTTTCCAGTTTCACAGCCACAGCATGGACTTTTTATTCCACAACTCTGACAAAACTCAGTCCTTAAAGTCACCTTGTGAGACCTCAGGGTTTACCCAGGAATAAAGAAATATAGCTTTTGGATTTTTGAAAGAACAAATGGTATGTGCACAGGTCCAAGTTTGAAGAGAAACAGAAAAAGAGGACAACGTAATGCAGTGACTTATTTTCTCAAATTCTGAAACTTTGCAGGACTTGAGAGGTGGTCTGTGGGATATGCTGGACCTCCACCTACACAGTAGATTTCATATAGAAATTTGTCACTGATATACTCAACATACTGACTGCCACTGACAAAAGAAACCACACACATGGCAATAGTGTATGAACACATCCCTGGAAGGTCAGAATAATAACTTCAGCCTGAGTTGAAGCTCTTGCTACACCTCTTGTCAGGAACTACATGGGTGTTTGCATAACAGATTTTTCAGACATCCAACATAGGCATAAGAAAAGGTGTTTAAAATGCAATAGTATAGACAGAAATGTTAACCTGTTTTAACTTTTCTCCAGCAATGGGATGAAAAGAAATCCCAAGGTCATCATTCATCATCATTACAGTTGCACAAAAACAGTACTAGCAAGAGCTGTAGATAGGAATTATGTTTTTACGACTGTTTCATCCAATTCCTGTAGTTTTCATAGGCATACCACATGATTCGGTTATTTTTTCAGCCTTTTTGCATTTGCAGATGTTCTAGCAAATGGTATTTATTAGAGGACTATTCCAGTGTTGAAAAGATGCACATTTCAAATGGCATACTGCATAGATAATTCAAATTTGGATGGGCTCAATGGAATTGAGAAAAGGTGAAAAAGAGGACAGATACACCAAGAAATATTTGCTAAAGAAGTTCCTGAAGAGCATCATTTAACCAAAAATCTCAATTTGTGTAGGCCAGGAGAGAAGAATTATGCAAATATAATGTTAATTCTGAACGACTTTTAAAATTTAATATTAGTTTTGAGACCTTGATATCTAGCTTGAAACTGATCATACAGAATATCTGTATACCATCCTTTCATGTCTGTATTTTTCTCTTTTTGCTCAATATGGTCAGCACTTGCTTTGATGACCCTAAAATATCTACAACACAGAGACCAGGGACATGAACCACAATACTGCCTATTCACATGCCATTTTCAATTCATGGATTTAAAAAACATTTGACAACAAAACTTGTAAACATCCTATGAAATATTACAAGCATTAGTCTTTACTTTCACACCTTCAGCAGGCTGACCTGAGATCAAACTAGGTATCCAGTCCAGGAATTCTGTCCATTTTGACTATTATCTCATGTTATCTCTCAGCCTTCATCACAGTAGCCACACACCAAATTCAGTAGTTCCCACTTCTAAATATTCTCCCAAGTTCTTCTCACAGCAGCACAAGAAGAGTCAATCTAACACGGAGGGAAATATAACAAAATCACCCGTACTGGAGATAGCCACTAGCAATTGCCAATTATTCCCAGATAGCTTGGCATCTCTTCAGAGTGTCATTTAATGTTATCAGATAATAGCTAGTTATTTCTCAGAAAAACAGGTGGAATCCAATCCCACTCTCCTACCTGGGTTTGCGAGATTTTTCTTGTGAGTTATCTTCTAGAAATTATCTCTGGAGATTTTCTTCTCCAGTGGAACTGCCTGAAAGGTACTAAGTAAGTTCAGAATTCACCAGGGCACCTGACATTTTCTTCATATAATGTTCTCTTGCATAATAGGTGGGATATTATGCAGAATAAAATGCTTATGCTGTGAACATCACCCTGAAAGGGACACATTTCCTTGGAGTGAGCCATCCAGAATTAGCCAGAAATGTGGTAAAACAGAAAAACTAATGGACATCAACCAAAGCTGCACACGATCACAGAAAGCAATTACCATGTTAAAAAACACAAATGCTTAGCTTCAAAATTTACACATGGGAATAGAAAACAGGATAACTCAGGAGATCTTAAGTTCTTACTGCTCTGTCACTATATATGATTTTACTCAACAACCAAAACAAGCTGTCAAGCTGCAGCTTCTGACAGGACACATGTTCACATCTCTCTCCCCAAACACAGCGTAAATAATTCCTCATCACAGGCACTTTAGCAGAATGTTTATGGTCTGTAAAAAATGAAAGAAATGACCTTCCCTGCATTCTAAGGGCACAAGGCCAGAGCAGTAAAAAGGGGAACTGACATTACTACTGATTCACAAAACATTAGTTTCAGGGATTATTCTATGGTGTTAGTTACCAGGTGTCTTAGTCCAAATCCTGTCCCAACACCCTCCATTAAAAAAGACAAGATAATTAAAAAACAATTGGAGAAGCATCTGAAAATTCATCATATTCTGTAAACATCTCATTTTGCAGCACGGAGTTTGTATTTATCTTCTTTTCATCCACCCTGATGTGAGCTGCTTTTGTAGTTCTCCACAGACTTAACGTTAGCATCTCAGGAAAAACAAAACCACTTTAGAAGTTATTTCGGAATGTACAGATACAATGAAGGGACATTATTCTCAACCTTTACTTTAGTTTCAGAGACAAAACAGAAAGTACATTAAGTCTGGTTTGCATAAAATTTCTCATTAAGCCAGATTTTGGTGTGAACTAGGAAAAATACTTTCTTTGAACTCTGTATTGCTTGCATTTGCATTTTGAAACTGAAATTTCCCCTTGAAACTCACAATATGTTTCTGTTACCTTCAGGGAACAATAAGGGAGCCCTCCTGTGGATAATGCATCAAATTTAAATTCCCATGACCGACAAGGAAAGACTATGTAACCTAGGGGATAAAATGGCTCTATTTTAGAGCAAAGAGAGTGAGGTGGTAATCCACTGGAGGCTGTAGTTTAATTTAAATGGCTATTAACTTTGTTCCATAGGGGCAGTTATAGTCTAATTTGTACTACTTTTCTGAAGCAAAAGAAAATGCACCAAATGAAACATCCAGGCTACAAAAAATATCTTTACAAGACAAAAAAATTGTGATGGCTTTTTATATACATTATATATGTTAAAATATAATTATTTATGCTTCCAACCCTTGGATACATGATATTTAACTTTATGGACAATATTCACATGAGGGCATCAATAAGGTTTATGTTAGTAAAGTTAGGTACTTGCTCAGTCAGGATTCTCTCTGTTCCTTAGTACATCACTGCTTTCTTTACATAAGGGGTGGCAAAGAACATACCACCCTCTTCCTCCCTCCAGAAAGGGAAAAATACTCAGAAAGGGAGAACATCAAGATCCAAGGCCAAGTTAACTCTATTGCCTGCCTTTGGTTCTTGTATTTGACTCATCCAGTTTGTTGGCTTTAAACAGCAAACTCATAAATAGTAAAATGGCCACATTCACCATCACAACACGTTGTTATTCATTGTCAGCAACTGGCTTGAAATACTTACTTTTAGGAAAACAAACAAAGGAAAACCAAGTGTTTGTCACTGCTGGGATTTCAGCACTGAAAAAAAAAAAATCTAATTTCTACTTCAACCACTCCCCGAAAAAATGCAAATGTGCTTTAAAAGTTTTGCATAATCTTGCATTTATAGACTGTAGATGTTGACTTCCATCATATCTAATAGAACTTAAAATTGCTCAGCATCCTACAGAATGGAGACTGTGCTCTAATATTCCTAGCTGCTGAATGCGTCTCCAGTCTTCACATTTATGCTTAGCTATCCTATGAGCTCAATTCCCTTGTATCGTATGTTGGCACAGTTCCACCAATGGCAGTTTATTTCTAATAGCTTATGCCAGCACATTTTTCCAAAAGAGGGTGAGCTAGTGAAAAGCATAAACCAGGTCCATTAACCTCTCTGTAACAGAAGGAATCTATGCAGTAGTCTCCATCTAATTTCAAATATTTCTAATATTCCCTTTAAGTGTCTGTTCCTTAGAATCTGTTATGTCCATTCAAGTGTTCACGTGATAGCAAAGATACCTCCTGGTATAGATACTCAACTTCTCACATTCCCTCAAGAGATATTTAGAAAATCAATTATGTGCAGAAATAAGCCTACAATGTAACTTCACACCTGCTACAGAGCCTCACATCCCCACTGATATGCGTTATGACAAAGGCTTTTGCAATCTCTAAACACACAGTAATAGCACTATCAGTGGACTAAAGCAATTTCCTAAACAGCACAGGTTCAGCCATGCTGACGACATTGGAGGAACTGGCAGTATAACAACTCATATCCAGGAGTATCGAGGGGTTGACAGACAACTTACCTAGATGGTCAGCTTCACCAGGGACTAACAAAGCTGCAGTCCAGTACATAATTTCTGCCAGAACTCTGTTGCTCTTCACAGCAGCTGCTCAGGGGAGGCACTAACCTCCATGCTTTGGCTGGAATTTTAGCACCTCTGTGACCTTGTGCTGTCACTGCTAGGCACCAGCCCATCACACTCCCTCTAGCCTGAGTAGCCAAGGTCCTGTTTGAGTAACACCTTCTTTAAGGAGCACTGAGTGCTTAAATTAATCATAGAGAACACTTTGGGACTGAAGAACTGAAGGCAGACAATGTGCTTATCTTTCTTTTTTGCTCTTTAAACTTCCTCTTGGTCTCTCAGATTAACCCTTTAGTTTATTTCACTTTTGAAATGGTTGTATATTAAATGCCAATCAGAGAGAACGAACATAGTAAAACCTTGCAGCTATAGGGACTCCTACTGTAGAGGATACTGCAGGAACTATACAGGCAGGTCACTTTACCAGCAGCCAAGACAAAAAGCAGCACTGGAACTTAACAGAGCACAACAATTTTTCATACAATCACTCTGGAAAGGAACTGAAATTGCAGAGAGAACTTAATAATCACTTGTAGTCCAATTTGTTCAGAATACTGAAACTAATGCTCTGGTCTGTCCAAACACTGCACAGATCCCATGGACTGCAAGTAATCAAGGCTTGACTTCTGCTTTCTGAGGAAGGAATTTTCTCACAGATTTTTACAAAAATAAAGGTAAAATTCAACAGTCTTTGATATCATGAGTCTCCTCTAAAAACAAAGGACATTCAACCTACCAATATTTTTTTGTTTTAATCTGCACTCAGAAACACTGCACTTGGTGAAAGATTTCTGTCCCTCAGATGAGAAGCCAATAAAGAACAAGACAGGAAAACACAACCTATTTCTCAGTTAGTCTGCCATCATATAACGCCTGGTTTCCTAATCCACAGATGTGAGCAGAAGAATTTCCATTTCATTCAACTAAATTAGAATCAACTCTATAATACAAGTCAGGGACAAAATATCTGGAAACACAAACACAAGCAGCAGTCTTAGAATTTGGTATGAACAGAGTAAGAAGGTAATGATATGATAGACTCAATACCTATGTCACAGTTTAAGCATAGCAATCCTGAAAAAACGGTGTGTTTTCAGGTGTAATAATTTTCTGGAATGAAAAAAAAGTATTCACAAAAACTAAGCTTATGATGAGGAATAAGACAACACTCTCTGTCTAGATTAGTACATCTGCATGCAGCATGAGTCTGATCACTAGCAAGAAATAATTTCCATCAAAACAGCAGTATCATACATTTGACAAGAAACAGGGCAATAGACTTAACGTTTCCAATTAGTTATAACTCCTATGCAGGTGAAGAAATATCTTCTGTGAAAAGATTAGGAAAAAAAAGCAAACAAAAAACAACACAAAACCTAAACACAGAACTACTTCAAAATATGTAAAACCAGGAAAAGAAACCAAAAAACCACACAAAACCCCAAAACACTACGATACAAGGAAAGAAATATCTTCACTTAGGAAGAGGAGCTCTATTAAAATATTAAGAAAACAAATCAATGAGAAGCAAGATAATCATACACTGAATACCTGGCTCCAGAAAACAAATGTGGCTGTCTCTCAAGGACTGGTCTCTCCAGATTTTCCAACAATTACTCTATTTTGTCATAAGCCAGAAGTTACAAAATCCTCCACCTCTCTTACCAGTTTATTGAAGTTTATCATAGAATAGGATTTCCTAAACTTTGTAAGTTCTTTCAATATTACCAAGAAAAAATTTCAAGTCATACAATAACACTTTATTCCAGCCACATTGAAACAACTGTGACTCATCAAATCCTGACCTGACACAGCGTAAGATAGGAGAAAATACTGAGGTAAAAAGGCATGCCACTAAACCAGTTTCAGAGATCTTTGTGACTGGCAGCAGACTTCAGTGACTCATTTTCATAATACTTTCAGCTCACACCTTTTACTGGAGTCTGAGCCAGGGTCACTGTGGTCCTAGAGATGAGATAGTAATACACAAGATAAAAAGGAGAGGAAAAACAAAATATCAAGAAGATTCATGACTGAATTTGGAGTCTTTGCAGGGTTTAATACATCTCCTTAGAGATCTTAATTGCACATCAATCTTCTTCAGCTGGAGAACAAGAGGTGAACGTGCAATCCTTCAGCTCGGCACAGAGGGCAAACTGGAGTTACAAGGAAAGGAGAAAAGAAGGGTATGCTCAATCGAAACTGGATTTTCTCTCCTCTGACCATGAGAAGACAAGAAGATTTTCCTTAGTGCTTGCCAACAGAGGGAAATTACTTTGGAACAACTAAGAATGTGACTTAACAGCACTCTGTCTGTAATTCCCTTATTCTATACCTTGAGTTCTTTTTGGCAGTTAAGCTTAATCCACTTCTAACCCACACAAAGGCATTTCAGCACAGGGTGCCCACGCAAGGAATTAGTAGAGAATAAGTATGCTAAGCTAAGAAGACCTTAGCACAAAGTTCTTCATCAACGCTCATTGTCAATGTCATTCTTGTAACACTCCTACCACCAGAGCAGGAAAAAGAATTAGGTGAGAGTCCTTGCTTTCCGGTCCTATAAATAAAAAACAGACAAGGATCACCCTCTGCTGGTCTCAGAACTGGCCACATCCAAGCTATATAGCCATATTCAGAGTGGCATATCCAAGATAAACCAAGAACAGAGTAACATCCAGTCTATGCTATGTTTAGATGAACTGGACGCCATCCTCTTTAATGGCTTTAAGCTGTGTCTGGTTTATGTAGCTCCAGACAGAACATCTGCATTTCTTGCTGTATGTCCTGATTTCAGCTGGGAGAGAATTAATTGTCTTCCTAGTATCTGGTATAATGCAGGTTTTGAATTTAATGTGAGAATCATGTTGGTAACCCACTGACGGTTTTAGTTCTTGCTAAGTCATATTTATACTGAGTCAAGGACATTTCAAATTCTCATGCTCTGCCAGTGAGAAGGCTGGAGAGGCAGAAGAAGTTACAAGGGGGTGCAGCCAGGTCAGCTGACTCCAGCTGACCAAAAGGATATGCCATACAATATGGTGTTATGTTTATTACATAAACGGAGGGGAAATAAAAAAAAAAACAAACCACCCCAAACTCTGAAGAGCATTCCCAGCTTCTAATACAGAAGAGACATACATTAAACTACATTACTATAACACTATGGACTTACATCCCCTTAAGGTTTGGGAATACCTAAAATTTCCTCACATACTTAAATGCAGACTGTCCGGATTAAAACTTTGGACTGTCCCTTCATGGGCCTGCAGTGACACACCTTCAGACCTTTATAAACCATCTTCCCCTAAGTTACTCATGAGACTATCAGAACACTTCAGAAAAATGTAGCTTATTTCCCAATCGATTTCAAGGTAAGATATGCACAAAGCAAGAAATGAGTGGTGTCAAGCCATGGCGCTTTCTCTTTATGAACTGTTCTTTCTTGCTTACTATTTCTCTTACATTTAAATTTTGAATATTAAAGCATGGAGAAGTCTCTCCTGCTTCTAAAAAATTATAATACTTAAATTCTCTTTTTCTATACATAAAAAACTATTACAGGATCTATGCATTCTTGAGGGGAAGAGGAGGCCATGTTAACTTTTAAAACCAAATCCACATCTTGAATCTAAGCAGCACATTTCACATTTCAGGGTCTGGCGTCTCAACCATAACATCAAACCGGCTCTCGAAAAAATATGAAAAAGGAAAAGCACGCTTGTCTGCTCTCGAACTCTGCTGCCCTTAGGCATGAGCCAGAAATAATCCCAGAGGCAGGATGCAAATGAAACGTGTCATCAGTGCACAGGCCTTAATGCATTTTACCTTAAACATTTACATTAACAGATGGTCCCCAGCAGTCCCATAAACTTGCTCCTAAATTCATTTCCATCTCACTCCAGGCCCCATTTGTCATTTGCTGGACAGAAGAATGTCACAAGAGGGTTGAGCCAGAACAGAGGAATGGGACTCACTGTATGAAATTATTGGTGTCACCTAGACATACGCATTTGTCCTCAGCTATAAAGGGAAGAGGAAAAGGAAGGAATAAGGTGATGATCAGATAACCTAGTACTACTAGGAGTTACCAAAAAAAAAGAAAAGAAAAAAAAGGTAAAAAACCCAAACAGGAAAAACCACACTGCTTCTTTGGGGAGGAGACAAATGCCACTTTTGTAAGTGGAGATGTAGCTGTGTGCTGTGGAAGAGGCCCAGGCTGGCTCATGCATTTACAGTACCATGACCAACTGGCTGATTCAGATCAGGAATAGCACAGTGCAGCCTGACCGCTCAGCCCTCACTCATGGGAGATGTAAAACTCTCATATCAGTCCAGTACTCATGTACATGACTTCTGCATTTGTTGAGTCTCTGAATTATCAGCTCTGTCCCAGAAAGTGATATCAGTTTAACCAGGGGAAGAATAGAAATAAGCCCTGCCATTGTAGGTTGAAAGATAACAGCTCTTGGACCACATCTTATCTGTGACTTGCGTTTGTTTTAAGAAGGAAATAAATTTTAATTTATTCATGTCATTTTCCTTGGCCAAGTGACAGAAAGAAATTGTCAGAAAGAGATACCTGCCAAAACAAAAATCTCAAGTGCAAGAGGAAAAACCACAAATCAGTTTAGCTGAACTCAGTGAGGAATAAGAACATAAATGGATAAACACTGGCACAAGGTGATACTTTATTCAGGAGCTGAAGAATACGAGCAAGAGAGTTTGATCTATATTCTCACCAGACTCTTCGACAGATGCCATAGGTGCTCAGACTGTCCCAGATGTATAATACACTGAGTCATATCAGAACATTTCTCTGAAGCACAGAAATATCAACTCCATTTTACAATCATGAAATTGAAGTATATCAGAGATAAAAAAAAAATTGTCACCCACAAAGAATGTCCATAGTCAAAAAGAAAAATAAACTGACTCACTTGAATCTCAGGAAAATGTCTTAATAATTCAATTCTGCCTAGACCATGCGACTGTTCTTTCTCCCTGTGCAAGCAGGAGACAGGTACTGGGGTGAACTAGCAGTATGGCTTATGCTGCTTTGTTATGACGGTAAGAAAAAGCACAGACATCTGAGAGAGATGTTTATGAAAAGAAAAGCTTACTTTACTTCTCTAAATTGCTTCAGGGGATAGAATACTGCATTTCATGTTGTTTCCATGGATTTTATACTGTAAATTTTAATACAAGACTTACATCTGAAAATGAATGACAGTGTTCTACAGTAAAGCTCAATCTTCATAAGAAAATCCCATCGTGTCAGATTACTGAACTATACTGTTCTGTTTAAATCAGAGGAAGTTCACCTACTCCTACAATCTATACTGAGGCTTTCAGACTGAGTCAAAATGTGAGGCAAGTGTGAGAAATACTGTCTTCCATTCACTAGCTATATTACCATTTCACACAGATTCTTTGGTGGCAGATAACTACAGCCCAATGACTTCACAGGTCTTGCACCAGAGCATCCAGGTGCTTTGGAACAGGGTTTTCCTCAGAAAAATTTAAGAACATATTCATAAAAATGGAATCTTTTTTTTTTACATCTCTCATTTCAGAAGACATTAAAGAATGTTGTCATGCTCCCTACAATTCAGTGGCTAGTTAGAAAGCCAAGATTCATAAAATACAAAGCAGAAAAACTGAATTGTCCATAAGTGCCATAGTTGCATTCATGACAGTCATACATTGTTTTATTTTTCTAGAGTTCAACAGCATCTGCCCTTAAGAAAACCTCTGCCCCTAAAATGAGTCAGCAGTATTCATGATTACCCACAAATTCTAATTTTCCCATTATCTGCCTAGCTGAAACTCCCGCTGGTACCCGGAAAAGCAAGTCACACCAGAAGGGAGACAGGGGAGCTGCTGGTCTCTGCAATCAAGGAAAACACCTCCCTCTCCCTCCTTGTAAACTTAGGCTGCTTCCAAGTCTAGTTTGGGACTGCATCAAGAGAGGAAGAACAGCCTTGTAGAGATGGTCAGTTGGATAAGAGCGAGCTATATCTTTAACATTATTGTAAGCTTGCTAGAAATCACCAGTTCAGCTGAATAAAAACTGGCTATGACCTCATTTTAAGCATTTTCAAGGTCAAGTAATCAGTTTATTGTGTGGAGTCTTTGTCAGAAGACTCTCTTATTTAGGCTTTGACTGAGAAATATGTTTTATTTCACACTTTCAGCCTGTATATAAGTAAACAGGGAATCCAGCAGTGAGCCTGGTTCTTCAAAGATATGATAACAAAGCAGATCTGAATAATGACAATAAGAGTGACCACCCTACCACTGGGAGTCAGTGGCCAAAACATTATACCGCAACAATATCCTCTTCCATCAGTTAAAATGCAAGCCTGACTGCTGCTGCATTCATTCTCCATTAAACTCAGTGAACATCTGACAGGGTTGCAGTGGGAGAGGATTTAAGGCACCAGCTTATCCTGCAGGCTGCTCTGAGAACTCTACTCTCAAGGCCAGCACAGTCACTGTGAAATTCAGCCAGACTTCTTGCAGAAACCACCTCTGGTTTCACGTCAGGTTTCTCTTTTCCTCCCTGCTGCTCCTTAGTCCCTCAGACAGGCTGGAGAAACAACATGCCCTCATAGCTGCAGTACTGGCTACTTTATATTTGTTATTATAACTACATTTCTGTATTCTGCTTTTAAAAATCAGAGTATATCCTACACGTTTTTGCAAATTGCATTTCTTAAATACCCATGCCAGTCATCTTCAAGCAGCCAGACTTTTCCATTAATTACTAGCTAGGATACCACAATGCTCATCCACTTACTGTAGCCTGCACTGGACGATTAGAACAGACATCAAAGTATGTGCTGCACTGTCCAGGGTAGTGGCACCAGGCAGATGTACAGGGGCTTTGTACAAACACACAATATTGCTTTAAGCTTCTTTTGTGTATATATCCTGAAAAGGCAAAACTCCTACAGAAGCAGTGATCCCCATAGCTCTTCTTGGGGCAAAGGGCTTCATAACAGGGAACAAGTAAGTTGTCTCCATTGGCAGGTGCCAGACTTTGTAATGATAAGTACAGCATATGCCCCATGGAATCCTCCCCTGAGCCATCCCCATGTGCTACTGCCACAAGGAATTCAAGTCCTGGAACAAAACATATGTTTGAGTACAGGTCTGATCTTTGCAGAACATTTGTGCATGCCTTGCTCTCATTTTCATGGCTTTTCAACTCAACTGTAAATGAAAAAAATCTACACTCTATGTTACTGGATGAGATAATGATAGTCAGTATTTCACTGCCACCAAGGCAAATTTCTACTCAGGAGTCTTTTCTGTCCTTCCAGTGAGTGACAATTTAAGCAAACTGCATTTATAACACCAATTCTGTAGAGGGAGGGAGTGCCCAGTGAGATAGGACTGCAAGTGATTGGTCCCAAGGGAGCTAAAACACAGATGTCATAAAAACCCATTAACCCATTTCAAAAATTGTATACAAAGGCACAGCTGTGCAGTGGAAAGCAAAACAGGTGGCACTGGCATCAGGGGTTGGCAGACCATGGAAATAAACACACTGCCTCACGTTACAGTACATTGCCACAAGATACCTTCAAAAAGGACCCCTTAAACAAGGCCTCTAATAAAAGACATCTTTCTTCACTGCCTCTAGAGGAGTTGCTGAGGTTAAGAAGCTCTCTTCAAACAAAGCATCCCCAGAGCAGAGTGCATTTGTCCATGATCTGTGAATTTACACAAGCTACCAAAGACTTGTGAAGTCAGCTGGAGTTAAGAGCCCCTCAGCAATATACTAAATCAAGCCCACACTCACCCTGAAGTCCTCTACTTAGAAGCAGCTGTTTTTCTACTGCTTTTGTTCAGTTTTGCACCCTGAGGTTGAACAGGCCAGTTATCCTCCTCACTCTGTCAGGTCAAGAGACAGCAACTGAAGCAGCACAGGAACCAGGAGTCATCTCACTGCCAGTTTCTGATCTGCTCACGAGAGCAGGCTGCTTCCTTTCCTTCTAATCTGTTATGTTGTAGGCAAATTCTTTCTGTATGACAAATTTTTAAGAGCTGACCAGCTTTCTCTCCAGTGGTTAGACCAGATATAAGGGCAATATGGTCCTATTAAGACGCAAGGTCATGCAACTTACTGCTATAAATCAAATGCATTTGTTCAAATTTTGAAGGTCAGAGCAACTCCACTTGAGGCAGAGGGGAGCTCACCAGTTTGCTGACATCTGGCACCTTGCAAAATTTTTAAAGCATGTTCTGAAAAGCAACAGCAATTAAAATGAGCGTGTAGAGATCCCTTTTTATTCTGTGATGCCAGATCAAATTGTCTGAACAGACACTCAAAAATCTAAGGTACCCATCCCCACTGCATTGGCTCTGATGTCACCATCCACAACACACTTTCTGTTTTGAGAACATAGCTGGCACTACTGGTGCAGTCACGATAAACACAATGGGAGGCACACTCTCTGTCCCTTACACTTTCCAAGGCACTAAATCTAATCATTTTGAGATGGATATAAGTATCACCCAAACAGGTAACTTGGGACCAGGTTTGCAGCATCTGTGCTTGTACCCACATGTGATTTTTTTTCTTAAACTCCAAATATTCCAAAAAACTAGAGAGTAATAACATATGTTTATGTCTGACTGCTCATCTGTAGAAAGATGGTATTTGTATGCCCAGCCACTCCTCAAAATCACTGTGGAAGATGTCAATTTGATCATAATTGAGACACTAGTAAAGTGCAAGTTTAACTTAAGAACATTAAAGTAGCATGTTAAAAATGGGAATTGCACGGAATTACTTTTGACACCAGGCATTTTGAACCCTTCAGTCTTTCCTCTGATACTTGTCTGTATTCAGACAAGTATGATTTCAAGGATACAGCAGGAATACACCAGGAGTTTTTATGATTAGAAAATTGTTCCCTGTTATTACACTTCCAAATATTTATATCTTTGGATGAAGGGGATCTTTTTACACATTACTTGCAATGACTCTGAGGTATCCCAGTGGAATAAGGTGCAAAGATTAGAGGCACTAAAGTTCAAGGCATAGCTTTTACAGAGAAAACAATAATGTAGGTGATTGAAACAAATCAGATTTTAAAAGAGAGTTCAGAACAACTGAAAGGATCACAGCAGAAGCAGCCTTAGGAAAAAAAAAAGCCTCTCCTGTCTCATAGGTCAGCTCTAGTTGAAACTTGGCTTGCCTGACTACTGGAACTCTGTGATCCCTCATTTGACCCTTAACACAGACACTGCAAGGTTTTGCTGGTTCTCAGACATCAGGCACGTGAAACAAAGAAAGAATTAACAAAAAATTACCAATAAAAGACTCAAGAGAAATTTTCCTTTAGCAGCTCAAGTAGGGGGGAAATACAAAACACAGCTTGCTGCTAAGCAGCTTTGCACTCAGACCATCAAAAGACCACAGTGGTTGGGAAAAGTAATGCAAAGAAAGCACAGCTCAGGGCAATACCCCACTATTGAGTCCAGCTCTTTAAGAGATTCTTTGAAATGCTGAAAAAAGACATTTGAACACTTTGGGACAGATCTAATTCTTTAGTTTTATTTATCTAGAAAGATAATTATGGGTGTGTTAAAAGTCATTGAGCACAAAAATTCCTTTAGCATTGATGGGATGCCAAATTCCTTGTAGTGACTGCAGGGGTAATAAGGCAGGTGACTCAAGATTCTTACCTCAGTGCATAAATTCAAATTCCTCCCATTTGAAAACCCTGCCCCTGCATTTTCAGGAGCAAGTATGGATAAATAAGTAATACTGGATAATCGCTAATTCTTTCCAGCCGACTCTGGCTTTGGCTCAGTCCTGCTACAAATGGTTTTCACTCATTTAGCCAACTGTGGTCACAACTCCATCTGCATCCAAAGATGCCTGGTTCTACTAAGTTTTACATGTCAAGGCACTGCATCTCAGTGCAGTTATCAGACTAAGCCCTGGGTATTGACTACTCCTTAGCAGAAACTGCTACAGCCCTGTTTGGCCACAAGCCAATGATATCAGATTCCTCAATTGCTTTTTTTGGTTGTTTTTCTTTTCTTTTTCTTTTTTTCTTTTTGTTTTCAATCATAAATTAGTTCAGTGCCTGGCAGGCTCAAAGCCCTCCCCACCACTACCCTCTCCACAACCTCCTCTTTGACTAACATGCCAGAGCACCAAAATGGCTCTTTGTAAATCTAATTGAAACAAATGCTATTGACCCAGACACATTTGCAAGTAAATCTGGTTGGACCTCAATCAGAGAGCATGTGTTTGACACCAAATTATGCTTAAGTGCTGCAGCAAGAAAAATGGGAACCGTGCTCTGGCAGATAGAGACACAAAGGGAGGACTTAATTAAAGGACTGAAACATATGCCAGCTAGCCCTGTAAATGAGATTCAGAGCTGAAAAGGAGAAGTGCAGGGCTGCCTCTTGTTATAGGAATCTAGCACTAAGGAGATTTCTTGCCCTCCAAGAATGCTTGGGCACAGAGAATGATCCTACACTGCTGTGAAAAGGGCAACACCCAGAGACAGAGGCTAAGGGGAAAGTTAACTACATTGCAGGAGACCTGAAAATGTCATCTTGTCTTGTGATTAGGGGTTTTTTAGTCCAAAGATGAAGATGAAGAAAGCACAGTTTGCAACTGCTGCTCCAAGGAATTTTCTTCAGAAAAGCCACAACGTTACAAATGAGTGTAACGCAGCTACTAGCCCTGTCCTCACCCAGATAATAATCAGCCATATATTACAGAAACAAACAAATTCCCACAAAAACAATGGCAGCAGACAGCCAAATCTCCTGTACTATAACCTCACACAGCAAAAGAGACAAGGAGGTCCTGAGGGGAAAGGTAAAATGCCTCCTCATCTGACCAGAACCAAAACATGTAACAATCATTGCTTGCTACAATTGAACAGAAATAAAAACATTATGTCCTGCAACAACCTGGAGGCCAGAAGAATGTAGGACTGTAGCTAGAGAAAAAACAAACAAACAAAAACAAAACAACAAAACCAAAACCCTCCACAAAATCCCTTCTTCATTCCCACTAGAAATGGTCTAAGACAGCTCATCATCTTTATTTATCTATGCTCATTTGGATGTGATATTTATCAAAATAACCTTGCCAATATAAACTCTAGTCTACACATTATTCTATGTGTTGGCACAGTAACAATGGAAAAGACCATGATCTCTGACCCTCTTCTAAAACTGCTATGCTCTGCATTTGAAGTCTTCTTCATGCCTTTTATTTTTTATTCTCTTTCTATCATGGTGATACTTCACTGTTCATACTAAGTAGATTAACCGAAAGCAGAAAATTGTTTCCAACACCTTTCAGAGCACTCTTGAGACTAGAAAACTAACCTCTTCCTAAAGGGTTAAATAAACCTCACAAATGCACAACCAAGTCTCCTAGGCTGGCATGTCCCAAAGAACTTTTCAGACAAAAAACCTCTGACCAAGCCCTCCCAGAAATCTGTGCATTCTCTGCTGCTGTCACTTGGGTTCCCACTGAAGCAAGGCAGGCGGTCTCACAGATCAGTGGGCAAGTTGTGCCTCTGATGTGTTTGACTGTCACGTTCATAAACACAACAAGCTATGCCAGCAGCGATAGCAAGGCGGCCAAGGAGGGGGGCACTTGATACAGTTCACAAACTGCAGTGCAAAACATTCATCAGCGTAAACAAACCCAGCCCACATCTCTCTAAGTCTGGCTTTCACAGCAGGGACAGACAGCAGCCAGTGCTGCTCTGTGTCCTGCCTCTGCCTTCTCCTCAAACTCTAGTTCTCCAGAGCAGGTACTATGCTTCTGTCACTGTGACCAATTGGAATATGTGGCTACAGCCAGGAAACATCGACCATTCAGGACATTTTTAGAAGCATCTCAGAGAGATGTCCTGATTCTTTCTTGAGGGGAATTGAGTGCTGAGCATTACTCTGAAAAGAGACAATTACACAAGGTACATCAAATGCCTTAGACCATTATATGTCAGGTAAGAGTAAGCAAGAATCCCTATCAAGTAAGAATTCTGGTATCTGAACATAGCAAAGAATGTGGGATGGAATGAAGTTCAGGTATAGATTTTTCCACTGTGGCACTAAAGTACCAAGCAGGAGTGTGAAGTTAACTGCTTTGCTCAATATTGTGAAAAATATCCAAACATCATCAAACTACTCATATAAGCTCCTATATAAGTTCCTATCAGGCAATGATCTCCATCCATATACCATCTCCTCCTAGCATACTAGTGTATATATGGAGAACTGCTTTTTAAAATAAAGTAGTAAAAACTTTTACTGTGATTTTTTAATACCAAACAATTTTTTTAAATGCATATTTGGTTGAAATCACTCCTCTCACTAAAATGCTGTTTCTGAGATGAAATTAGAATATTTAATAATTCACTGAATTGCACAAAAGAGATGAAGAAAAGTATTCTATATTGAAATTTTAAAATAACTCAGGAAAGTAAAATGTGATGTAACCTATAGTTTGGAAGTCTAAAAGATGGCTCTGGTCAAGAAATTGCAAAGAACTTTAACCACCCCTGGAGACAGGATTTTCTGTTGCATGCTTGATATAGAATTATACCATCACTCCCTTGGCTTGGTGCTGTGTTTTAGGTCAGAGCTGATAGGAAGCAGACTGCCACCTACTGCATTGCTCCAGGTCTTGGTCTACGCAGACATCAGCAAAGAGGAGAACCCAATGGATGGCAACTGGGGAGTCTGAGTTATGAAGGGAAAGAAAGTAAAAAGAAAAGAAAAAATAACTGAAAAGGGAAAAGAAAACTATATTTGGTACCTTGACAGATACTAACAAGAATAGAAACAATAAAATAGCCCCTGCTGTGAAAAACTCGTCAAGTAGGGGATGATGCATACCATGCAGACCTCATGCAGTGTCCTCCTTCAAAGATGTCACAGTCCTTGTCATCTTTGCTGCTGTAATATTCCTTCAGGAGAAGAGAGCTTAACTGACACCCCGCCAGTCATCCCAATGACTGCTGACAGCCTCAGGGGGCATATGAATGGAAAACTGATGCCTGCGTTCAAAGACTGCTGTCAAACCCAGAAAAAAACCACGCTGCAAGGCAGCATTGCCTAAGCACGTGTAAATACCTACAGGATCCATACATACACACATGCATTTACATATCCTTGGCTGTATCCACAGTGATGAGAGGGAGACAGGGTTGAGTCTGCACGATTCAAGCAAGCCTGGGGTGGTGTTGTGAGGCACAATGTGAGCTTATCCAGATGACAGCTGCTCTAATCCCTTTGATCTACAGTGACTGGGTTGCCTCGTTGCTATATTATATAATAATATAAATTAAGATCAGCTACAGTAAACAATAATATAGCATGAAATACAGTCAGTGTTTGTTCAGTGGACATTACCGAGACAGACCCAGAAATAGCACAGCACCTGGAGAGAGAAAATACTGCTCTGAGGTTTTGACATGAAATTACTGAGCAGGACCTACCGGATGCTACTCATCCGTTATCCTCAGAGTCTGATCTTCTTGCCACAATTTTGGACAAGTTGCATAGCAGCAAAATATAAGCCTGTGCCATTCTCACCTCACCTCAAAGCAGGAAGCTAACCCTTGGAGGTTTGACCCCAGTCAAAACTGCAGTATCATTTTCTCACTTGAATGAACCCAAATGGGCACTTGTCTATCTGCTTGCGCTTGCAACTTCCCTGCAGGCAAATGCTAAGGACACAGCAAAAACATTACGCTGTATTCCCAGGGGCTATTTGACTAATAGCAGTAAGAAAACTCAAAGGAAGGCAAATGCAGGATGACATTACAGCAGCTCAGCTTCTGTACAGGCAACTTTTAAAAAGTTTGCAGTAGAGGATATCACTTGTTTAAATTCTCGGCAATATGACATTACTAAAGACATTTCTTTACTACATGTCAGTGGCAAAGATGAGGGCTGCAGACTTTGAGGGATGCAGTTAGTTGTCACTGCAATATTAAAAGTACTCCTACATTTTTCATTTCATTTAGTCTTCCCTTTTTCTTTAATGAAGAACAAGGAAAAGGATAAAAGATCTAAACCCTTTACAACTCAATCCAAAGATTAATGTTTTATAAAGGAATCCACAGCAATATGTGTTTTGCTACTGTCCAGGGCACTATGGAAGCTGACAATCAAACTACCAATTTATAGGCTGTCCAGCCAAAACCCAGCTAAGCAGCAATGTATTTCATACAGTACAGATCTAATCAGATATCCATCACTTGGGCTGTAATTTGGTCAGATTGTGGTTTACCAAATAAGAAAATCAGTCCACCTCCTGCAGCAAAATATAAAAAATTCAGTTTAAAAAAGGTGACAACAGTCAACACCATTAGATGGTAGGTTTTCCTCCT
>JAOXXN010000065.1:42758143-42784786 GCA_026770055.1 Myrmophylax atrothorax | reverse complement strand
AGTCTCCCTCCATGTTGTCATGTTAGTTGCAATTGATAAAGTGCAGCCACTTCTAGGGTTGAAAACAGTATCTAATTACAGTATTCACACACACAACACCACCACCTCCCAATATTACATTATACTGTACATCCAATCCAAAAGCTTATTCAAACTCTGAAATTCGTATTTAATTAAAGCACTTTATAGTCAGACAATGAATCTTCACACTACCTGCATTTGAATAAATGATGACAACAACCAGTTGCAGGATGATCAGGTCAGTTACTGCCCTGCCTATGGATTCTTTACATTGGGAAAGAAATGGGAAAATTTTATCAAGCAGAAGTCTTCAAATTATAGTTCAGAGGTCTGAAATTAATATTAAAAGAGAGTACATCTAATCTGAGACTCCTGTACTTGGAATAGTGATAAAGCTGGACTGTAGAATGAAGTCTCAGAGCCAAGTCTGAGTTCAGAATACTCTGTGTTAATATAGCATATGCTGAACCAGCAATTTTGGCAATTTTTGATGCATATTTTGTACATATATTGCTGCTCACATAGAGCAAGCACTGTGTTTGTATTTTGTTATGTTTCTGCTCTGACAAAATTTGAAGCAATGAAATATTCCTGACTGACATTGTGTCTTTGTGCCACAACACTGTGCCACAGAGTCCTGCCACCTGTCACCACTGCTGGCTACAGGAGACTGAGCCTTCCACTAATATTTCCCCTGATTATCCATGGCTCACTGGTCAAAGCCCTCTGCATTCTCAGTTCCACTAGGGATAATCTCCTGTATAATTGTACTGATAGGAAATGACAGATTAGAAGGGAGACCACACAGTTTTCAGTCTGAGCTCTAGCAAGTTCTTGCTGGATTGTTCTCAAATCTGCATGCTCCAGGCTTTCCTGGCAGTGTCATACGAGTCATCTCAGTGCTCACACTGCAGGAGATGCCTGCAATTTAAGGCTGCTGAGGAATCAGCTGAACCAGAAAAGAACAGTGATCCCAATCCTGTCACACATCTACAGGGAGAAGTAGATGGGAAAGCTATGTGAAGGAAAAGGTTGATATAATAGATTTGTATCAAAAGTTGACAATTATTTGCCAGCTATCAATACTTTCTAAACCCATGGAATTACTAAAACGCTAGATGCAGCAACAAAGAACTATCACCAGGAAGAACATATGTCACCTGTACCTTGGGGGGAAAAAAAATGGACAAATCTTGGGTTTCTGGCCTGCCTCTCAGTTACATGGCAAGTGAACTCAGCAAAGTGTCACTCCCTGTTCCATACCTCAGCTTCCCTGACCACAATGAGAGTTATAACAACTAGCAACTTTCCAGAAGCATTAGAAACTTATATGCACATACAGGAAAGCTCCTCAAATTGCACTTGCAGAAGAACCAGGAACAGTTTTAATCCTGATGCCTTGTCACAGCACTGACTTGACACACACCTTGAGCCCAAGGATGGCCAGAGCACACAACTCCCTGCTATGAAGAGCTGTACAAAAGAGGTTTTCTTAACACAGAAGGTAGTAACATGAGCTGGCACGGAACAGCTTACTTTCTTTAAAGCCCTAAAGTGATCAAAAGATCTGATGGGCACCAGAGAGCATCTAAAAGGGATGAGAGCCTTTAGGAGCAGCTGGGTGCCAGCCACTCCGCAGGCACAGCCTGCAGAACCAGCAGGCTGTCCTTCTGTGCAGCCCCTTTTCTCAGCCTCTCTGTCAGATGCCTCGCAGCTGGGTAGGAAGTGCTGGCTCAGACTCACTGGAGACACAATGGCAACATTAAAAAGAAAACAAGGTATTCTGCTTCAGAAAAATCTAATTAAACAATCCTCATGCCAGTCACTTTTTCTCAAGCTCTGCATTCATTGCACAAAGAAAAACCCCCACCAACATATGCATAACAGTATACTAAGTTTTATGTCCGTTAAATTTTACCTGCAGAAAATAAAACAATTTGTCTGTTTTCTGTCTTTTCATAATGCATTTTTATGCCTCTAGGTGTCTGCCTGTTTAGACTCTAGGGGCTGTAAAAAGTATTCTGTACACCATTACCTGAATAAACACCCTATAAATTACAACTGATATTTATCACCCTTGTGGCAAATTCAACACATTAGAAACAGTACAAGACTGTATTTAAATAGATAAGATATGAGTAAAAGATTAGCATACAGAGATGTCTAAAAAATCCATGTCTGCTATTCTAGAGAAAATACACACACACATTACTTTAATTAACTTTTCCTGTATTTGGATTTCCACTAGGATACAAAGCTAGCAGGATAATTAAATGCAATCATATTTTCAGCCCAGCCTGATATTTTACTAGAACCATTCAAATCAATTTACCCAGCAGAGACATTTGTCCCTCGCCTGTCACTATGGCCTGTACTGAGCCTCCCGCACTTCTTTATCTCCTGGCAGGGACATCATAAGCAAGAGACACAGATGGTGATGTATGGGAACTCAAATAACTTATAAATTCTCCATCACTTCATCAGCCATCAGATTGAGTGAATTTACTCCAGTCAGCATGGGCAAAGACTCCTCTGCTGCTCTCAGGAACAAGTAAGCTCTAAGATGACATGTTCTTTAAGGTAAAGCTCCTTGTTGTTTTGGGGAAAAGAAAGCACTGCAAAGGAAGGAATGACCAAAGGCCACATCCCTGAAAGTATGAGCCTAAGTATCAGCAAGTCTCTTCCATGTATTCAGATGCTTTTCAAATATTTAGAAATCCAAACTAAGAATTTCTCTCATAAAAAAAATAAGAGCACAGTTACTTCATTGACCAAACTTTACTTTAAGCTGCTACCATTTTAAAACAATTAAAAACATTTTAAAAAAGCAAAATACCAACCGACCAAACAAAAAACAACCACCAAACCCCCCCAAAAAAGACAATCCAAAAAAACCCACCACCCAAACCCCAAACCATGCCTTTTTCAAGAGCAGAGAGTTGCCTGCAGTTTAGGATGAAGAGGAAGAAGATTGAGTTCTTTTAAAAACTCAGACAAGCACTGAAAGACATGCAGAGCACCACTCTCCTTTTTCATAGTGGCTGTCTGGGGTTTCTTGCAAAGTATTTTGAATACCATGAGCAATGTCACAAGAATCCACTTCCCTTTCATGTAGCCAAAAGGACAGGAACTGAGTGGCCATTTAGATGGTTAATGCAAGAATCCTACACTGGTACGGTATGCAAATGGCCAGCTGGTCCAGACCAGTAGAGAAATTTTAGTCTAAGTGTTTGACAAGCCAATATCCAGCATTTTAGATACATACTAAGTCTTTTCCTCCCTACTGTAACTGATGGCATCACCCCTGCATTGGTTTATTTGTTAAGCGGATATCACAACTGCAAAGCTCCTTCAGTGGCCAGTGGTATGGACACCAGCACTGCAGCACCATTCTCCATTCCAAGACCCAAACCTAAGAGGAAACTTTGTCCTGGCAGGTCAGTCACTTGATGTAAATGGCTACATGCCTTCAACTACTGTCTGTTCTGCATTTCTCTCTGTAGACAAAGACACAGTTCACACCAGTGAAGCCATAGAAGCCCTGGCCCATTCCCTGGCACAGCAGATATGCTGTTCAGCTGATAACTAGTTTGATTGCATGTGAACACAAATTTCATATTCTGAGCATCCTGTTATCCACTTTATTTGCATTTTCTAAGTCATAAATTATACAGAAGCTCCTTGATAGGCTAGTGTAAAGAAAACATTCAAACGCTTTCCCACCAAAACAAAACTACAGGACTTTTTTCAACAGTAAATTAGAAGCTTTCAGCTATGGCAATAAGGTGCAATAATGTGTAGTGTCAAATTCTCTGCAAGGGATGCATTGTTCCTGAAGTTTCTTTCAGAGTAGAGCAAGAAACCAGGCAAATCTGGTGCATCACAGAGCCAAGATCAATGATTAGAAGAATGATTAATCTATTCTGAAATATCTGGTACAAGTTTTCTTACCCTGGCATACTGAGGAGAGCAGATATGGGTCCTTTCCACCCTCCAGTATTATCTTTATTTCAGGCACACAAGACTTCAGAGCAGTGATCATAAGGGGAGTGATTCAGTTCTGAGACATAGCCAATCTGTTCCAGCCTGGACACCCAGGCTACAAACTTTACCCAGGATTTTCCAGTCATCAGCCTCACAAAAACAGCTTTCCAGATATTTTCCACATGCAATTGTAGTTCAAAGCACAAAACATCAATACAACACAGCTCTCTTTGTTCAGCCAAAGGCAAAACCTTAGGCGTTTAAAGCCCAATTTCAGTTTGGAAAAAAGTTTAGGTCAGTATTTATGACCTAAGTTCCTTTCTTTAGAAAGTTCAGGTATAGGGCTTTCAAACAGCTATTGTTCAGCCCAACCTGTTCTACCATCCACCTCCCTGCTCTGCACCCGCTCTCAGATGTGCATGTGCAGGCACACACATGCACTCATCTCAGTCATTTCTTACCATCATAAAAGCAGCAGTCTTTTCTTTCTCATGCACACATCTCATTATCCACCCTTAGTACACATCTTGAGTAATGCAATTTAGTTCAATGTCACCAAGAGAGAGACATTCCTCTGGGAGTGCCATTACCATAAACCACAATCTGCTGCCAATTTATATGTCCTTATCCACCCCTTGTTTTAACTTCTTCATAAAGCATAATCAAGTGTTTTGCACCCTTGGTGTTGTCACTTCATTTTTACATCTTCAAAAATCTTTCCTCTTCCCTACAAAATCATACTTTACATTCTGCCTCCCTGTACAGCCCTGTTATCTTTCAATGCCAGTGTTCTAGTGTCTTGTCAGCGTCCATCTGTTCCTCCTGGGTTGACTCCCACTGTACAAATCCACTTCCCTGGTCTGTTACAAGTAAATTGGCCTCTCAGTCCACATGAAGCTCTGTCCAGTAACCTCAGAGGGGCTTCCGTTACTGTCAGGTGAAGCAGGACAATCCAAACAGGCCAACAGTGTGATCATAGCTGTCCTGTATGAATAAGCCATCTCAAAGCATGATCCCAAAGAAGCTCAACAGCTGATAAGAGTTAAAGTTGTTAACATCTCTGTAGCAGAGACTGCTCTTATTACTTGCTTGTGTAGTCCTTTGGCACTAGTATAAGTTAAGGTGTCATAATAGATTATGGACAGAAGATAAGAGTCTTGAAGGGAAGATCTCTGGAAATTACCAATATTTCTATTTTGTTAACGAAAAGGGAAAGGAAAAGGAAACTATAAAAGGAACTACAGAGATTTTTAGCAGTAGGCTTAATAAATCATTGTATCCAAATCAGGACATGGTCTCTCAGCTGGTAGCTAAATACCTGGACAATGGCTACTACTAATACATGACTGCATCACGTATCTATTAGGGATAAAAATCTTATTTTTCATTAATAACTTGAGAAAAATTATTTGGAAAAGAAGAGAATCAGTCCCTTGTCAATGGAGACATTTCTGGATTTAAACCCAGAAATATTTGGAACTTCAAAATTTTAAAAAGAGGACTTTTATTGACATGGTAATTGAAGCTGCTCAGAAAGGCTAGGAGAACAATTTCATGGAATGCAAGGTGGCTTTTGTCTCACACATACAGAGAAAAATCCTTTTAGCTTATGAGAAATAGCTACATAGCTACATTTATGCTAACTAATATATTTATTTGCTTTAATTATATTACTTCATGGGTTTTAATAAGGTCTCTGCTTCACTAAGATTCCCAAACTAATTTCATGAAGATATTGCAAAAAATCAGATAACCTCTGAAAAGTGCTGAAAAAGAGAGTCAAGAAACTACTTCTAGTGCTCAGTTAGAGGGCAAGTGTATGCTCCAAACAAACTGCATTCCTGCCAGGACACTGCAAATTAGCCCAAGTGGTCCAGGTGGTGCTGGTCACAGTACTGAATTGTGCACTGGAAAGCCAGCACTCCATTACTGTATCAGTCTCTTGAGTGTTCTTACACTTGTGTACCTTTCTGTTGTACCCTGTTTATGTCAGTTCATTGGACTTCAGGGTGGAAAGCGTTTAAAACATGGCTTAATGATACAACAGCATGTGTCCTGAACCCTTGCAGAAGTTCTGGCAACAAAAGGGAGGGTACACCCAATTGCAACATCACCAAATGCATTTTGCCTCCCAGCATTCTTCTGCTTTTAGCATGGTGTGGAATTTTCCCTCATCTGTTTCTCCAAATGGTCTGAGTGGCAGCGCTACACGCTGCTGAAAATCTGTCATAGCCTATCCTGAAGATATGGAGAATTATCCTGGTATGTAGCTGGTTCACAAAGGACTTGGAAATGAAAGGCACAACAGGAACAGAAGTATCAATGATCACACGTTACTGAAAGATTCATGGAGACTTTCCAACACTTTACACTTTTTATTTTATATCTCTGAAAATTACTACATTGGCTCCATTTTTGCTAAGAAGTTTTAGTGTTCATGTTTTCCAGATGTAAATGATAATGGAAGCTCCAGAGGGAGGAAGAATCAAGCCCTAGAGTGCATGCAATGGGCTCTTACTTTATTTAGGCACAGGGACCTGGGAATCTCATTCCTTTAGCACAGAGAACTACACAGTGAGAAAGATGACACACAGAACCATAGCCTGGTGTGCCAGAGCAGAACCCAGCTGCTGATTACTAGCTCTCCTTGCACAGAAAGGCCAAAAATGCTACACGGTCCTAACATTAAGATTTAAATCCTCCAATAACAAAAAAATAACACAAAAGAGATTGCTAAGGGGGAAAAGCCAATGCTATAACTGTAGCTGAAACGAGTCATTCTTTGTACCAAGAGATACTATGACAATAGCATTAAAAAATAAATCACTGTGACTTGTTTTGCTCACCAGTGACATTCATCTGTGTTTAGCTCTTAATTCAAATTGGGCTGAAAAACAAGGCTCATCTATTTTGAATCCCAGATCTCATGGAACAGTAAGGAGAAAATCACAGTTATTAACAGCCAAGCAGTAAAGAAAAAGGAACTCTGTAAAGGTGGTACATTGCAGGCAAAGAGACCATTTTGCTTCTTTGAGATGCTAGCAATGCTGTGGGAAAGCTTACCTATTTTAAAAACCCCAAACCAACCATGATTATTGACTTTTGCTGAGACTTACTGTTTTTTCCTTTTTCTTGTATACTTGTACTTATGTATCAGTCTATAAAAACCAATCACGAAGTGTAAAAATGTTGAAAATGTTTTATAAAGGGTTATACATCTATACAGTCTAATTCTGCAAACATCTCAATATTTCAAAAGCATTATATATAAGAAATGGCATCCTGTGTTTTAGATTGAGATCATACTACCTCTTTTGGCATTGGACAACACCATAAAGGCCTTCAGATCCCACATATTCCATAGCATTCGAATTCTTTTTCCTGTTCTATTGGCTTGGTTATTGAGCAGATCTTCCCTACTAGGCAGGAATATTTCTGCACTTCAAAAATGATATACTTATCACTTGATGTGAACCCCATTTGGGCAGACTAGAGAGAAATACTCAAATAAATCAAGCAGTATGCCCACTCACTTAGGCCCCCTTCTCATTTAACTGTCCAGTGTTTCCAAACACTTCTTGCTTTCCTTTCTTGTTCAGAACTTTACAGTCTTGGGAACCATTTACACTCATATCACATGTTGCTTACTTTTATATGTTACCCTTGAAATGCTACTTATTTATGCCAGTAAGCAGTAGATGAGCTACTAAACAATTCCTAATCAGGCTTCCTTTTCATTAGCATCCACATTATCTGCTCAACAGACAAGGATTCTTCAAGAGAATTCCCTTCTTTTAAATGAAGTGGCTGACAGCTGACCTTATTCTGTTTCTCTGAAATTGCATAGGGCCAAAATAAGGTCATATCAGCTAATTTCCTGGTTTGTTACCCTTGTCTCTTCCTGGTCCCTTAAAAAAAAATCATCTTGTCATGTGGTTTGGAAAAACTGGCTCATGCTGTAGACCTGTATCCATGGAATAAATTCATCATTAGAAAAAATTTCTGAGGTCCCCTCCATATGTCAAATTTCTTCTTTGTATGCCCTTTCAGAGAAGACACAGGAGCATCTAACCTGCTGAATCTGTTCTGTCTTGGTTTGCTACCAAACTTTCCAAGAGAAGTGATAATGACTTGATCCACTGTAGAGAAGTGTAGGAAAGTAAGTTCTAAAGAAAAGGGAAGTATCTGTTTGTTCAACAGAAAAAAAAAGCAACCAATCAAAAAAACCAACCAAACAGAAACAAATTAGAAAACCAAACCAAAACAAACCAAAAAGAATAAAACCAAACCAAACCAAACAAAAACCCAAACTCAACCACCTGGATTTCACCAGGATGCTAAAAGAGCACACACTTTGGGACCACATCCACCCTGGAGTTGTTCCAACCCCTTGAGCTGTTGCAGGTCTTATTATTCCTTTTACTTTCCTTTGCCCTTTTTCCTTAAGATATGCCCTCAGCTTCCAAAAGAGAGAGATTGAATAATCTTTTAGTAGCTGACAAAAACAAGATCTTCCCACAGGCAATAATTCAATCAGAATGTCATTTATTCTCTACCTTTTTTATACAGTTTCAAAACCCTGAATGGCCTGGCAGCCCTCTATGCTTTTCCTTACCACACATCTGAGAGATGTGTAACTGCTATTAGCTCCACTTTGCTAATATGGGCTACAAAAAACAGTACAAAGGTGGCTTTAATTGACTAACTGGATGCATCATCCTATTTACAAAGGTGTTCATAAGTTTAGCTTATAAGCAATAGACAGAAACAAAATTAAAAGATACCTATTTTAGAATGAGATCATTCAGGCCCTGGAGGACTCTTGTTTTTCCCTGACCACAATGGGAGTTTGACTAGTTCAAATATCCCTGTGTCAGGTATCTATGAAATCCCCATAAGAGCAAGTCCACAGTGCTACCAAATATCCGAAATTTCACCAAGGTTTGCTTACCAAGAGGCAACTCTGTCAGACCAACCAAACAGCAAAAAGCACCTCTGAAAAGGACAGCAGCAGTGGTCTGCAGCTGCTCATGGAAATGCCAGGAGAAAAGGACATACTCCAAGGCTTATAAACAACCCCTAATTCAGTCTTGTGCCAGCACTGCACAGCCATTACCATAATTATTTACCCCTATTTCCCAAGCATCAAAGAAGGTAAAACTTGCCAGAAAAATCAATAGCATAATTTAAATAAGAGTCATAACCAGTAAAAAAAGCAAAAACTTTTTGAAAAAGGCAGGACTGTGTTCTCTGAGCATGAACAAATGCCAATGCATGTACAATACTGGTCAAGCAAAAAATAACTAAAATGGATGCAAAGAAAGGCTACCAGGGGACAGGCAAGCCTATCTGATAAAAAGAATATTAAAAGAGCTTGGCTTGTTCAGACCAGCTAAATAAATGTTGAGAGGAGATACATTCACCATGCACAAATACCCAGGGGTAGAAATAGCTGAGGAGTGGAAACAACTATTTAACTAAAGGACAATACTGGTACAAGAACAGATGGTTATAAACTGCCAAGGAATAAATTTAGACTGGAAATTAGACAAAGGTTTCTAATCAGCAGAGCAATGAAGCTTTTAAAGAGTCTTTACAAGGATCAGGGGCAAAAAGCTGCTCTAATTGAGGGATAAAGCTTCACATATTTCTGAAAGGTATGAAATATGGTTCCCTACCAAAGCACAGGACTAGAGGCAAAGACTCCTGAGGTCTCTTGCAGCCTTGTGCTTCTCTGCATTTCACAGTAAAATCTGGTCATTGCAGCACCAACATATCAAAGTACAGTTCTTCAATCCTTTGACCTCCCAGAACAACTACATGGAGAACCATTCTGGCTGGACTCTGCTGAAGGGTGAAACAAGACAGCTACTAAGGGAAGGACTTCTGGAGCAGCGAAACCTGGGAAGAGGGCCTTAGCTGAATTTCTACAGTACCTTATTATGAAAGCCACAGGCAGGGGGCAAGTGCAGACAGAACACATCAACTCCTTCAGAACTCATAAAACGAAAATCCTAGGGGCTTCTGGCTTCAGGAAAACTTCTCAACATATTCCTGCGTTCCAGACAATCCTCCTGATGACCACCAGTAAAAGAAAGATGTCCCTTTGTCTTCAGACAATACAGTATCTTTATCAAAAGACCAATTCTTTTTTCCCCTCATTTTTATTTTTATTAAGGTTTTCCATAAAATACAAGGATGGAGCTCAAGATTGTCAGCATGGCTAGGAGTATTAGCACTACACATCGTCTTTGTTTTTTATGAGTAGGACACACTCAAGTCTTTTCCAGGCCCAGAGATGATTGTCAATGTTTGATCTTTCCAATACATGTATGTGACAAAAGTGTTGCAGCACAGCAGGAAAGTAATTTTCATGGACTCTGAGAAATACTGCAGAATTACATGGCTTGATCTGTTTGCTTCACTCCTTAGTTATGGTTGCATCATGTTTACTGTAGGGGGACATGCAATATACAACATTTTATCATTATTTTAGGATCAAAACCCCCAAATAAAACAAAACAACAAAAAAAACCCAAACAAACAAACAAAAAACCAAAACAAAACAATTTGCCACAAAGATTGAATCTCATCTAGCAACTCCCTCTTGACAGCTATTCCTATACTCCATATTATCAAGGCAGTTCAGGCAAAAGTGTTTGGAAAGCCCTAGACCCTCAGTAGATATTATCTGTGATACTCAGTCAATAACAGGCCATGGAGAAGTTATCTGGACAAAAGTGTTCCTGAGAAAATGAGGAAACATAAGGTACTTTTGTACAACACAAACTACTTCTTCAGAAAATCTTCAGTCAACTGACATAAGACAGTGTATGTGGTTTCCAGTTTGCACTGTGTAAATTACAAGAGCTCCTAAATTTACCCGAATAACCCTGAACTGACTTACTGACTCATGCACAGTACATGCAGAGGCCATATCCATTTCAACTACACACCTCCTTACACAGACTAAGACCATGTTCACTGTGACCGAATCCTCTGGTGATGGAAGGTTTTCAGCTGCATGCCTGATTAAATACTGCCTCCCAGAATTCTTGGATAACAGGAATTAAATTTTAATGACCTTAATCTAGTTGACACTTTTTCATAACCTCTTCCTCCCCTCCTCCTCCTGTGTTATAAATGACCAATTACCTAATCTGAGGTAATGCAGGCTTTGGTTGAGGCTAATGAAGATGCGGTGGGTGAGATCCTGCTTGCAGCAGAGTCCCATTAGGAAAGGTTAATCACTTCCAAGCTTACAATCCCATGTTTTAGCTCCAACAGCAAGGAGGCAGAGAAAGAGGCATCCATCACATTAACCAAGTAATACAGCAAGTGCCTGGCACTTGATCAGCAGCAGGGTGGTCTCCTGACATGAAGAGGAAGACTGTGAAATGAAGACCAACAATGACTCTCCAAGGTTACTCAGGGACAGAGATCTCCACAGCAGAAATAGAGAAGGGAAGCACCTCCAGCTAATGCTTTGGATTTGTACTTTAGAAGAGAGATCTGCATCAGCCCTGAGAAGGAAGTACATCACTCTGTGCATGATGTTACCCTTCCAAGGAAGCAAAAATCTTGTCTCAATGTAGTGTATCTAACCAGCTGAAGGAAACCAGACAGGAATAGTTTCAGCATATGTAGAAAGAAACAAATGTCCAGCTACTTAATGTTATTGCATACTTCCAAAGCTTCAGGAGCAGCTTAGGCAATGGTGTAGTGCTGTCTTCTCTCTACATTCAAACACTATCCAACCACTGTCCAATGTTCATAAATAAAAAACACTTATGTTCAGTGAAGTTAGAATGCATGTGCAACATAGAGCCAAGGAGCTTATCTGCTGCATCAACACAGCCTAGTCCTGAGTGGCTACACCTGCTTTTAGAGATACCTAGAACTAACCTTCATGACAGGAGGCCATTCCATTTCTAAGTCGTTACTCAAAGAAGGAATAATTTCTTTTGTGAACTGATGAAAGGGATAGATGGTTGGAGAAGCAGATACATTCCTAGAACTTTTGCCTTGCCCAGACAATAAAAATGTTTTTCTGTTCATCATGAGATATCTTAGAAACTCTATTTATGCAATCAGGAATAGATCCCATTATGTAAAAAAAAAAAAAAAAAAGGTGGAACCAGTTTCCTCTGAAATTGATAACATATGTGGCAGCAGACAGAAAACAGGTTTTTTCAGCTGTGTTTAGTTATGATCAAACTTAGCCTTTTCATAGTTCTGGAGCAAGCTGACACTAGTGAGTGCCCCATTTAGTTTGCAAAGTAGGAGGATGTTTTCATGCAGTCTGAACTTAACCTTACTTAAACAATTTAGTGTTATCTTTACCAGACTTCTTTCCAGTGCTGATCAGTAAATATGCAAGTGAAACGTTTAAATTCTTCTGAAGAAGAAAGTCAGAAAAGAGTAGCAAAGGAATCCTCTATTTGGAATCTGAACAATGGAACAAACTTATAGATGGTGATCCTCCACAGGTGCCTTCTAAAGAAAATGCCTTCTTGAACTGCCAGCAACTCTAGTAGCAAAATGATATATTGTGAAAAAATATGAAAGAAATCCATACAGACAGCAAAAGTGGCAGGCAGAGATTTAAAATCTGATCTCAGTGATCTCTCTGCAAATCTGCAGAGTGTGTGCAAGACCAACATTAGGCACAGGAGAATAAGAAACCTAATTCAGGAATATGAAATTGCTTTTTAAAAGAGTTTTGGAAAAAGCTTAGAAACTAGTCTTTCAGAAGATCCTGTCCAAAAATTGTTTTCAAATTCTTTTCTAAATACAAATACTTAACCCTTTATTTTACTAGAATAAACTTTATTTTTCTTTTTTTTTTCTTTTCTTAAAGCCTGTCTTAAAGCTTATTAATGAATGTGTCTTTAGATGAACTGGCCAACACTGAGCAGACTTGTTTTAACCTTGCACTTTTAAGCCCATCTAACTTCAAATATTTATTTTCAGGTTCTCAAGCTGTATCTACGAAAAATACTTATCAGAAAACATGCAGGAGACTCCAAAGGACCTAAGATTATTTCTACTTATGATACAAACCAGTGTAGTTCAGTTGAGGTCACAAACAGATGAATGGATACAGCAAAGATACTAACACATGGGTGGCAGCAGTCCAGGAGAAGGCCTCCACAACACCCCGAGAGTCCTAACAAGGAAAAACCTTAGTCAGAATTTCCTCCCTTTGAATTGCAAGGGACAGGGCTCTATATCCTCCATAAAGAAAGGAAGAAGTTCTGTGAAGACTGGCACTAACATCACACTAAAAGACAAAACTAAGGTTTCATCAGAGTTCAGCAGAACTCTGCCATGGGAGAGTTCCTTGATCAAAAGGAAGCAGACAGATTTACTGCTCAGACCAGAAGGTTCAAGGCATAGGGAGACTGTGGGCTTTGCTATGCCCTGCTTCTTCAGGCAAACAGTCATTTGTCTTAAGAAGGGTTTGCCTTTTCCTGAGTGTGTGAAACAAAAGGTAATTCTTTAATGGATTCATCAGAGTTATTCAGAAGTATTCTCAGATATTACTGCAGCTGCTGTTCTTGACAGTTTGTATCATACTGGTGAGTGACTGAAATATTAGGATTTCTGGTACCAAGGACTTTCTGATGGCACTTAGGGAGAGGTACTTCCATTATCAGCTTTACAAGCTCTACAGGTTTCTGAGAGCATCTGAGCTCAACCTTTGTTTTCTGAGAGGACTAGCACTACCAGAACATCAAGTCAAAACATGCAATTGCAAATGCTAGAGATCATAGGTAGTGGCTCAGTCAAAATTTCTTGATGGATTTCCAATAAAAAGAAACTCCAGTTTTTGGCACTTATTGGAGAGCATTTACTTATCTGGACAACACCAAAAAACTTATTCAGGCTTTGACCTCTCTGCTGTGACCAAAAGCAAAAGCCCTAATTGGAGCCAAAAGCAGGAGAATTGTTCTGATGTTCAAGCTTTTCCTCAAGACTTTTCCAGATCGCCTTCCAGTTCTTGAAAACATCCCCTAAAATAAGCTATTACCTGTCAAAGTGGAACAGCTGTTATTTTCTCAGTGCCTGAGCCAGATTTGAACCAGAGGAAGATCTGTAACCCCAAACTAGCTCATCCTCCCTACCACCTTCCTATTGCCTTTTGAAGAGGTAGCTTCCCTTGACATGAAGTAGTCTCACCACCTGCTGGAGTTAGCAGTTCCCAGATTGAAAAGTCATTTAGGATAGCAGCAACAAATGTCAAAAGATACGTAGTCATTAAAATAAATAAATAAACAAATAAATAAACAAACGCAAGCAAACAAGGAGCAAGGGAAACTTTGCTCCATGCTTAACAGTTTAAAAACTCTGTCCCTCGAGAATTCAAGCGCTTCTGCTCTGATGTGTCCTCCTGCTGTTTTACTGCAAGCTCTGTTGACTCACAGCTTCTACTCTGTGCAGGCCTGGGCTGCCTTCAGAAAGAAACACAAAGGAAAGATGGAGAACTCTTCCCCCCACTCAAATAGCAAACTCCAAGCCAGAGAGAAGGCAAAGATACAGAAGGAAGTCTGCATTAAACCAGTAATGACAAGATAAGCCAGGGCAAAAAGCTGTACTTGTCAATCTAAGGAGAGTAGAATCTGCTATTTTCCATGTAGAACACGCCCTGCTTTGTACTAGTCTACCTCATCCATGTCCTTGCTTTCACACCCAAAATGCTCTCAAGTTCCTGGTGCACTGTGACCCAGTCTGGTCACCAAAGCTTAGTATAATCTATCTCCAAAGCTCAGTATAATCTATATGTAGCAAACATGAGTCACTTAATTGGAACAGCAAGAAGAGTTCAGTTATTTGCTAACATGCATACTTATGTGGAGGGCAAAGGAAATGTCACATTGCATGCAGAAAACACCCTCACAGTGTTACTCATAAAGTCTTGATCATACTTTTCAACCCCCTGTGCCCTGAAGCCATAACTACCATACCAAGATAAGACAACCCTAGATAAGGAGGACTTACAGAGAAAAATCTATCAGTGCAGCCTGGCTTTTATTGTTTGGTAAATTTTCATAGCAGCAGGGGGAGGACACTGGCTGAGAAGTGATGAGAACCACCACCTGTGAGGTTAAAAAACCCTCTGGTGTATATCCAATCATACTTAGAAGGGTTTCTGAAGTTGTATCTGGGTATTAAAATTTGAGTAAGAACTCAGAGATAAGCTTCAAGCAATTACTTCAACAATTACTAGCAACTTCAAAAGCTTGCTAAAGGTATCCATTTAGGAAGTTTCTCTTGCCCTGGAGAAGATGCATGACACAGCATTTACATGCCACAGCTCACAGGGATTAATGGCTCCTGGCAAAAACTGCTGTTCATATCCAAAATGTATCCCGAGCGAACTGAGTAAGAAACAACCCTTATTACAATGGCATCAATCTAGTTAGGTCCTAAAGTTCCAAAGTTCAGTGAAATGTAACACAGCTATGAAAATAAGCAGTGCATTAGGAGTCCTCCTGAAACACATTTAGGTGTTTAAAATAGAAAACTGTTACTGACTTGCCCTGGAGTTGCAGTAGTTCCATATTAATCTGGACAAGTTATAAGGAGTTAAAAAATTGAGAGAGTCTCAGCCTCATTTAGACATGTAAGGATTTTGTACCTCTTCTCTACTAATCACCTACACACCACTTATGGGGGTTTGAGACTAGGAATTATAAATCAGGAATCCACTTTCAGTCAGCAGAAAACCAGGAAAGTGCAAGTTTGAGCTTCTGAAAAATGCTAAGAACAAAAGCGAGAGGACAACTGAGGTCAGACTGTTCTTTATGGAAGCATGAGGATATGAGAGGCAGAGCTGTGAAGATGCTGAACACACATCTACAACACCCAAAGATATGAGTGTTAATCAGGAAGCTAAAATGGCAGACTCCAGGGACACGCAATGGATGAAGAAGCCTTTCACTTCAGACACCTGTTTCTGTGAAGAAAGAATCTTTTCTGCAGAACAAATGAAAGTTCTCTATCTATGACTTCAAAAATAACTAATGAGTTGCTTCTATTACTTTCCACACTGACAGAAAACTTACTTTAGTGATGACCCAAGGCAGGCAAATACCCTGGCCAGTTTGTGAAAACTGACTTTTCTTCTTTTTTTCCCAGAAATTTCTTTCCACCTTGTGGCAGCAGCTCAGTGGACTTCAGCCTTTCCAAGACCAGCTTCCAATCTTTCCTTCTTACAAGGACAGTATCCCCAGTATTTCTCTACTCCAAATTTAATTGAAGGCAGGAGAAACAAAACACCCAATAGCTCCCAAAACCACAGTTTCCACAAATAGGAAAGCATATGGTAGGAGAATGAGAAGAGCAGAAGTGCTAGTTATTTTAAATTACAATATCAGATAATTTTGCACAAGACCTAAATGAATAAATAAATGTGGAACTAGACAGACCCCTGCAACATGCAGATGTCTTCCTGTCTCAGCAGGCTCTCAACAACCAACCACGGACAAGGCACAGACTCAGCTCTTCTGTTTGCTATTTAGTACGGCTGCTCTGAAACTATGGCATCTTGAAGTAGCCTCTGGAAAGTTTTCTAAACTCTCTTAAATCATGGCAAAGCTGCAGGACTCAGTAAATATCAAGGAAGATGTAAATTGCAGAGGACTATACAAAACCTTAGGTGATATTGGAAAATCTCTCTTTGTGATTAATTTGGAGAGGAGAAAAAGACAACTGCAAGATAGAGATTATTTCTAACTTCATTTCAGGTTTTTGTATTCCAAATACCCACCAAGAGCCTGGGAAAAGCTCAGCAAAAGATGCCTGGGGTCTGTGGGAACACAGCACCATCTCGTGGAGAGAATGGAAGAAGTATAAGAAACAAGGAATAAGGATTTAAGCACTTCAGACATCTGCAGCTTGGCTTTTTGACAGCCTGCTCTTCTAGAAGGTTAACAAATCTCTCTATCGAATTTGTGCTTTATAAAAAAAGTTCACTGCAGATCTATAAAGAACAAATGAACAACAAACTCCCTATTTTTATCTCTCAAACTCATCACTGTTAACATAAACACTGGGGGCCTCTTCATAAATAGAGTGTGGGCAGACAACCATCTGTACTGAATGTTATTTGCCAGCAGGCCTAGCACAGCTGTGAGCACCCTTTTCTCACAAGTCTGAATCTCCTCTGCCTAAGGTGGGAAAAGAAAACAAACCTCTAAATACTAACCTTTCCAGGACTAACAACTTATACTTCCATTTATTTAGTACTGGAAAAGAAAAAAGCCCTTTTCCATTTAGAAAAAGAAGGAAACTCAGAAAACCAGCTGTTCCACCCTGTCCAGTATTTTGTCCCAGATATGGAGGTATGTTTGCATTTTGTCTGAGAAGGAGCAGCTTAAGTTACCCAGCTGGTTCACATCTTACTGGTAATAAATAAGGATTTCCAGGCACCACTGAAAGCATGAAGACCTGATTAGTTTCTATTTCACTGGCAGGTAGAAATTCATCTCTGCAACAGAAAGCATTGAAGTGTCCTGGCTTCTAAAGGAAGTAGGCAAATACAGGGGTCTCTGTGCAGGAGGATATAGTCAATCTTACTTTCAGCTCCTTCTGAAGTATTGTGCTATACCTAGTTCCACTTAGCAAATACTTTGAAGATTTTTCTTAGTTTATCCTGGTCTCCAGGATGAAAGTTTTTTAAAGCAGAAAGCACTAAGATATATTGTCTATGCATTTTTGAATAGCTCCCATAATGAATTTAGTACAGGTCTCTCAAGTGTGATATTTGGGCTAAGTAGGTTTTCTGATGTGCCTAAATTAAGTTTAAATGACTTGAACTATCAATATTCTGTGCATATGAGCTACCTGTAGCAATTCCACAGCCAAGAGGGGATCTCCCTAAGGATGCTTCCCTTAAGACAAAGCACAAATTCAGGTTTCAAGTATCCATCAGAAGTATCTCTATTTCAGTAGAGTGAGGTAAGGGATTTAAGCCTCTAACCTCTTCCAGTGGGGATGAGTGTAGAGTAAATTCACTACTAGTAACAAGGGCAAAAAAATGGAGAAAAAAAGAATGACAAAAGAGACTGGTGGTTTGGTTTGGGGGGGTTTGTTTGGTTGGTTATGGTTGTTTGGGGTTTTTTTCTGACAGTACAAACACTTAACTCCTATGATATGTGTTTAAAAAGAGCAAGCATAGACAATTCTGTCCAAGCCCAGTTCCCAACATTCAAAAAACTATAACCAGGTGAATTCTTAGTATATTCTTCATGCTGCAGCAAGATATGCTTCAGCATCATGTAGCATGTAGGATTAACATGATGCCCTACCTAGCTTAACATACCATGCAAATATGTGCAACTCAGCAATAGTTCAGATGGGTATTTCAGGTGTCTATGCATAGCAGCTCTCCTACTGGTTATATATTCTGCACAGCTGACATTATGATTACAACAGATCAAAATCATGCCTTACTGGGTAACTTTACATGTTTTCCGAAGTCAAATATTATGCCCATTGACCTCAAGATATATACCGGTGTTTCTGTCTCTCAAACACACATACACTCCCTCCACTAGACTTTCTCTTGCCCATGTCACGTAGCTGGAGTGCCTATGAACATCTGCCAGCAGTCAGATTCACAGTCACTGCTTCTGAGGATTTCTGCTCATTCACACAGAGCAAGGGCTTGAAAGCCAGGTCTGCTCAGTTCTGCACTGGTAACACAACCAATCCAGTGTTACAACAGGAAAGCAGAAAAATGACCCTTTGCTGATGTCAGCAGTAGTGCTGCCTTCTGTAACGTGCAGTTGTCTTGGATCCAGGATTTAAACCCTGGAGCGCAGGCACTTCTCATGACAGCCTGCATTTCCAAGTCAAAGGCCTGACTGCTGAAGTCTACGGTAGTAAAAAGAAACACTGATATGAGCCATCTCTCAAGCAAACTATCTGTGACAGATAAACTCTTTAAGACACAGATGTTTGTAAGGGATCTACAAACTGAATGATGGATAGGTAGCAATATCACAGCCTATCTTCATCATTTGCTTGAGATTAGAGGGCAGAAGTGTAACAGACAGAAGGTCATTTAGTGAATCTGAAAAAGAAAAAAAAAAGAAAGAAAACAAATATGACAAATAGTTATGGGAAGCCAGCAAACCTGACACCAGCTTTGCTGTGGTCAAGCAATGCAATTAGGTTTCACATCAGAGGCAAGAGGAAGAACAGAGCTCCAACCACACTTCCTTCAAAATAAACATACCAGAGTCTCTCTGGAAGAAAAATATGCTTATATTTGCCAGTTGTATTATTAAAACCAGAGTCTAGTCAAGACACTCTGGTCTAGAGGTCAGTTATGTTTTCTGAGACAGTCACTCACCAGGCAGGATCACAACTACTCTCAGGTTGCTGCTTAGAGACACCTGAACAAAAGCATGGTACAAAGATAAAACTATTTTCTTAGGGGCAGAGTAATTGTCTACTCTCTTTCACCATCCTGCTCAAGATCACCCTCTCGAGCACCCTGCTGGCAACAGAAACATCCTGAAAGGTATCTCCCAGGCCAGCGAGCCCACCACAAGCCCATGCTGCCCATGTCCAACATAAAGGTCTGGGAATAACCTCAGGAAATCAGAGCACAGCAGCTGATTAAATAATAAGCCTAGGCAGAGGAGAATGAACTAGCTTAGGTCAGAATTTTTAAAGTAAGATTAGTTTTCTTCTTTCTCAGGTTTTTAAGTGTTCTCTGCTAATTTTCAAGATAAATTCATCCTTTTGATGCAGTAAATAAATCCTGAACTTTGTTTTGCAAATACTGAAATTGACCACACCCTGCTCCTTTAGGCCTCCCTCATTTTTTCCTGGTAAGATTTTCACTGAAATAGGCAAAGCTTTACTTGCCCCAAGTGTGCAGTTTTAACTGATTAAACCACCCCCCATACAAAATTTTCACCAGCACTGTATGCACCCTGACCATATGCACTGAAATGACAAACGCAGATTTGGAGGCTTTTTCTTCTGTGGACAGTCATTAGATAACAAGGCTTTCAGTTAACACTTACACCCCAATGGAATTCATGTTATGTGATTGTTCTTGGGGTTTTTACTGAAAAGCCTATTTCCTTCCACAATCATCAAAATTCTTTTGTGGCTCAAAATCTCTGAGGATAGAAAAACACAACTGAGGTTCCAGACCCCACTCCCAGTATTTGCACAGGCCTCAGAGGTCAGTACATGACTAAACACCTCCACAAAGATAATGAAATCCATGAGAATCGGCTCCCCTGTGCAAAACTTGTTTCACAGGTACCCAAGAAGCCAGTTTTAATCCGCTCCTCAGGGATCATTATTAAGATAACTTTAATCAAGGTTTTTCATCTAATCCTCAATGTTCTACAGCTGAGATTATTATACCAGCTCCTGGGTAACAAAATTGCAACATAATAAAGGTATATCCCTATATACAGCTAAACTCCAGTGGAGATCAATAGGTAGCCTTCTGCCAATGACAGGAAATAATTAGTACATTAGGCAGCCTGGAGAGTGAACAAAGAATCTCCTTCAGGACCTCTGGCTCCTCCTGCCTTTGTTTTTTCTGTTAACAATTTCCATTGCAAAAGCCAGAATAAGCTAAAAGATCTGTCTCTCTACTGACCCCAGCCTTGTCCCTTAGTTAGCCTCAGACTTGAAGGTTCAAAAGCCAGCAAGAAAACAAAAGTTGAAGAATTGTAGCAGTGCCTGAATCTCTCTGTATGTTGGCATTCTCTCAGCTACCCACACCTTATAAATATTTTATGACATAGATTTATCCACATAATGACTGTAATCTTAAAGGTAGCTTCCAGTCTAAGGTATAAAAACATATATATGCATCTTAAATATAAAACAGTTAAGCATATTTGATATATGGACTCCAAGAATCCCACACCAAATTTCAATCTGCTAGTATTGGCATAAATCTTGAGTTACCTCACTGAAATTAAAATAACTACTTTGTAATTATAAATGCTACCACAAAGTCCATAAAATACAAAATATCAACTTCATCTATTTGTTCTCACCATTACCATAGGGTCCTCTTTGCAGACTGTTTTCTATATAGACAATCTGGCAAATAAACAATAATCACCTTGAGCACTGAACAGGAATAAGGAGGCAATATGATATGTACTACAGCACACAGCTCCACGCTGTCTGGCAAAGCACTAAGTGGAGTCTATTCCATCTCATCAACACCATTACACTCCACTTATCACACATCAGACTCGGAGCAATGGCACAGACATCTAACTCAGTTGGGTGCTGCAAAGATGGGAGAGCACAAGAAACCAGCTGGGGCAAAAAATGCATTAAAAATTATTGCAAGTCAGAGCATCCATGCAGGATAGTAGACCCAGCAGGGGAATCACATTTTGGTAATCCATACTGCCAGTTACAACACACTCATAGGGAATTGGGGGCAACAATCAAAGTCAGCGGTGCTTTCACCTGGACTGATGACTGGGGTATCCTGTTGCAGATCAACAGCAACAGCTAAAAGATCAACTGAATTTTGCAAGTTTTTTCTCCCTTCTCAGCAAAAGTACAGGTACTATCTGCATACCACGTGACACCCAAAATTCCTCGTTCTGATGAAAACATAGTTGGTGTGAGATTATTGACAGTATTTGGACAATACAATTGAGGATAGAAGTTTCATAGCATTATGTGAAAAAAAAATTCCACTTAAAACAAAGATTCTCAAGTTCAGGATGACTTTTGCCCGTAAAATCCAACTCTACAAATATTTTTCATCATCTGCCAAATTCAGTACTGTACAACCTTCTGTGGAGAAGCTGCTCTAAGAAGAAAAGAATCTTTACAGAGTAAAACTGACGGTTGAAGACCTGTTTCAGTGTTTTTCTGAGTTTTTACATTTACTGCTTCTTAAAACAAATATAAACGTACAGGATATTACAAGGAAAAACAGAAATTTAAAATTAATCAAATCCCTGTTACACCTGACACTTTAGAACACTTGATTTATTATCTTACATTTAATCAAAAGATGTGCTTAGTGATCATCATTGATCAATGGAGCTTAGGCTAAAAGAACAGACTCCTATTCTGCTGTACAACATTTCTGCTACTGTTGTCAACTTACATCAATGTCTTATCATGCTTACACCCTGGGCATGCCATTATGGAAGGAACAGTTTCAGAGGTCAGCTCTTTCATGGGGCAAAATACCCAGAACACAGTACTATTCACTCTGCTAATTTTAACATGAAAAGTGATAATTATTGCCATGACTACTAAAGAGTATCACATTAGGAAAAAAAATACTGTCAGAGAGAACAGAGAACACAAGCAACAAAATTATGGCAAGAGTCTTCTGTGACATGCCTGTGAAAATGGCATAGCTGCTGAGCAGTGTCAGGAAATTAATTAACTGCTTGAACTGCTCAGAGGTGGATAATAGAAGCTGTAATCACTCCCACCTGTAAAAGTCTCTCTCCTTCCATGCTACTGAAGTCTGTAGCATGGCTGGACTATAGCTTATGTTCTGACAGCAGCCAGGTGTGCACAGATATCAATGACTGATTGCAGCTCTCATTCTAAATGCTCCTTCTGCCAAGCTGTTAAAGGAATAAAAATTAAATTACTCACTAGAGACCTACCTGCATTTTGGGGATCACAAAAGGATAAAGTTGGCTGGCTTTCACAATTAAACACTTAAATGGCATTGGCTAGCTTGACATGAAACATATTTATGTCAGGGCACCTTGAGAAGCTGAAAGGGGCAGATGAAGCAATTCCAAGAAGCACCTGTCACTCAAATTCCCTCTTTCTCACCCAAGAGAGGGACACACAAATTTCTCTCTCTAATGTTGACAGCGCTGCCTATTCCGGATTACTCCCAAAGGGAACAAGGGGCAAACAAGCTCCTGATCTGCAGTATGACCTGATGTTTTACAGCTGTTACTCAGGGAAGGGGAAATGCCTTACAGTACACTGAAAAGCAATGAGCTTTCTTAAACCACTGAAGTGCTAAGGCAATTATGTAGTGGGCTATTACTAAGCATCAGAAAAGTGCACAGTGCTTTAATAAGAAGTAGCACCACATCCTTGCCCGAAAGATGTTACAGTCCTTGGAGCTGCAGCACAAACAAAAGTAAACAGTGGTAAGGGTGAAAGGAGGGTTTATAACCCAAATCACAATGGTGCGATTTACATCATGTACTAATGCACACAGTTACATTTCCCTTCCTCTAAATCCAAATTCTCAGATGATAAGGTCTTTCACAGTCAGAAGATGCCAAAGGCTTAGGTTAGGAACTGGAAATAAGCCATTGGCCAGAAAACACTAGTTATAATATGTAAAAGAGCACTAGGTAAGCAAGAACAAAACACGAGGAAGTAAGAAGCAGGCAGAGTGTCTGACCTGCTGTAAAGAAGTGTGATTCACTCATAGATCAGAGGTGACTCTTGCTTCATGTAGGGTGGATGTCTCTGTAGTATCAAAGGCAAATCCCTAAGCGTGCTGATGTTTAAACAGCTGACTGGTTTGGCCATGCATGACTAATGAAGTCTATGCAGATTTATTTTCTACACACTAGCAACCTCTTGCTCTCTGACTCAGTAACTGAGTAAGCTGTGCACATTAAAAACAAATGGGTGATAATTAAACATGAACAATTAAGAGGGTTTCTGTAAGTAAATCAAGCTAAGTGTACTGGCATTTACATTAAAAGAGGTCATGAAGTCTGGACAAAAATTGGCCCAGATGATGAAGAACACAAAATACTAAGGAGAGAGAATAGGGTAGGTCTCCTGACTAGGGGCCTGAATCCTGCCATGGAGAGCACAAGCTCTAACTGCTCAGCGGCACAAAGTAAGTTTGGAGTGCAAATGGCTCATGAAGACATTGGAATAAGGCATAAAGTAAAGGTTACTCATTTAGCCATTTGCCCTGCTAGCAGTCTCTTCTAATGACTATTCAGCCATGCTATTTAAACAGGCATGAGGGAAACTAGTTCTGCCACTGCAGTTTTGCAACCTAGTTTGCAGACCATGCTCCAGAAGCATCAATACACTTAGGTACTCATTCATTTACTTAGGATACAAAAAGGAAGGGCATCAATGGAAGACAGATGGGTGTGCTCTGACATCCTTGGTGACTCACCTAGGACACATGTGGCAAAGAGGCAAAGAGGCCAGCTTTGGTCTTCTTCAATCAATCAAAAATACTTTGTGCTTTACTCTAAAGTATTGATATTAGACTTTTTTTGCTGATTTTGATATACTTCCTTTTAAGCCAGGGAAAAAAAAAATAAAAGATTTTGGCTAGAAAAAAATCACTCACTATGATTACAGAACTGAAGTTATCAAAAGCTCTTCTTGTGACGGTGCTAAATTAATGAACACAGGAGCAAAATCACCATGACACTCTTTCCCTCTAATTCTTCCCTCCTCCAAATGTGATTCACAAATAGACAGTGAAAGCACATAGGTTATGCACCACATAGATAGGGATCTGGGAAAAACCCCAAAAACTTATTGCACAAAAGAAACCAAACAGCTCTGTATATTACCTTTCCCCCCAGACAAAAACCAAGCACCACTTAGCCAAGCAATCTCATTGGAAGGTTAGAAGAACTTCTTTGCTTACCAACAGGCTCTTTGAAATGCATGGAGACTGGAAGCATATGAAGATACACACACAAGAGCACAGATAAACTTGGGCTGCCTTTTCTCTTTACCAATCAAGTGGGAAACTTGTTTTTAACCCAGGTGGCTATTACAACCGAGAGTTTATAAATAAATGAATAAATAACCTGTCCAACAGGCCAATCAATAGTCAGCAGATGGACTTAACTATTTCAACAAAACAACCACAAAAAGGCTGTTTGAAAAGGTACTTTATACTCTGCTTGCACTAGTCATTGCTGCAGGTCATTGATCTTTTACAGGCAAACAGACTCCATTAATACATACTTGTTTTAGCCTGGCAATTTCTCCGGGAAAGCTTGACCCTCAGTGCTACTCATCTGCACGAGGCACTGAGTAAAGAAGCAGTGCTTTCTATGATCTAGTTTGACATACATATACCATCACCATTAGCTGAATTGCTAATGCTTTTTCCTATGCATTCTCTCTGTGCAGGAGAGAAAATGTCATTGTTTGGCCAGACAGAGAAGAACATTAATAAGTTAAAGAATCTGTAAAGCTGTTCATAGGACAACAGTTTAAATACAGGTCATATCTCGGGTCAGTTGTAGTGCCTAACTACCATGTTTTCATTGTGCATCCAGGTTAAGAACAGTAAAAGGATGGAGTTTGTCCCAGATGCAAGACACTTTGTTAACATTTTAGGTAAACTACTAATTCTGCCACCTTACCAGCTTCAAGGTACACATTTCAACACTCATTCCTAAAATCAACTGCAGTACACTAATCCTGACTTCCCATATCTTAGAGGAATATGTAAATTCTGAAAATAGGTTGAAAGCCCACATTTATTGGATGTGATGCTGAACTAATTAAAACATTTCCAAAGACTAAAGAATGAGGAATGACTTCCAAACACAAAGAACAGATCTTAAATGGCAACGAGAATGGAACAAGCATATCCCAAATATTACCATCCGTTCTATTTCTACCTTTCTTTATACCAGCCAGTGTGCAGGGCAAACCTTTAAATTCACTTTTGTACAACAGTCCTTCTCAAATAAATGTGAGGACTGGGGATGTCTGGGTGGTTTTCCTATGTTTGGTGGTTTGGGGCTTCTTTTTTTTTTTCTAATATTGGTACAATTGTACAATAAATAATAAAGCATATTAAAACTGAATTTATGCCCCTATAGCTTCCATTAATTTTTTATTCTGAGGAATCTCGATTACTACAGTGTAAAGAACACTTAAAACAGCTACACAACAGCTAAAAGTAAAGGCTTTATGATAATTTCCACTAGGAATTTTAATCGTTGTCTTGATAAGCAATACTGGTGAATGTATAAACATGTCTATAAGTGTACAACATGTGTCTCTGCCACCTGTGCTTCCTCTTCATCTTTCAGACGCAACAGTTCCAAGCCACTGGCATCTGAATTATTAAGCATTAACGGTCCAGTCCAAGGACAAAAATTAAAAAGCAAAAACATATTGTCACTCCAAGCTTTCCTGAGTATTGATAAGACTGAATATCTTTGCAAAAGTTTACCCTAGCAAATAATTTTAAAAAAAAAAAACAAACACAAATCACACCTACTAATAATTAATTTTGGATAATCCAAGAAGATCATCAAGAATAACTGAAGAGAACACCATACATTCCATTTATCTCTCTCAGAAGCACTGAAATATTCTGCACCAAACACATGAAAATGCAAATTTTCCAGGGTAGACACTCAAGCTGATGAACAGAAATGGAAAAACAAAATATATATAGTAAGTAATTCTTTTACTACAGTTTCCATTGTGCAAAACTAGACCTGTTCAGTTTACTTCAATAGTCCATATTTACATCAGTGGGAGACCACAAATGGCTCAGAAGGTAGAAATACCCATCTACTAAATTAATAGAATTAGATGACTGAGACCAAAAAAAAATTCTACCAAAGAGCCTAACACATTTCTAAATAAAAGGCTTCAGGTTACACAGGAGGTATCTTCCCC
>JAOXXN010000065.1:42713679-42751055 GCA_026770055.1 Myrmophylax atrothorax | reverse complement strand
GACTTAAAATCTCTTTTGTGTTGGGTTCGTTTCTCCTGCTGGTTTACCTTTAAACCAGCACAAGAGGTTAGGAAGAAATAGGAAACTAATACACAGAAGACATTTCCAGTCTTTGCAGACTAAGGTGCTTCTCTGTCCTATAGTTCCTAAATTACAAATGCCACCAAGCACTAAGTTACCTCTATCACTACCAGTCAGATGCTACGATCAATTTATACCTATAATAGATCTAAAATTTACTTCTGTGAGTGCTCCTCTCTCATAATCAGAGGCAGTCAGCTTGTTTTACTTCAACGTGCAGTACCAGTTCAGCTCAGAGAGGCATCAGATCTTGGAAATAATATGCACCAGGCAGAAAATAAACATATTGCAGGACTCAGGACTAAGAAGTGCAGGTTAAGTAAGAAATGAAGTTAATTCCAAAAAGTCTTCAAATTTTAGAAGAATTTGGAAAAAAAAGGGTTTTTTTCTGCATAAAAAGTGAGAAAAATTGAGTCTGAATCTCATGGAACTATCATTTCATTGGATGGACCATATCACATACACTGTCAAATACGTATCGGCAGTATGACAACATTTACTTTGCACTGTATAGTCAAGGTTCAGTGCATGATTCAGAAAGTTATATCCTGTATTTTGAGTCACAAGTAGTATAAAGCAGGACTATCACAGACTAATATAGCAAACCAGAACCCAAAAACCAAAGAGATTTTCAAGGACTGCAGGGCCAGCTCTTCAAGCTCTCAGTTTCATGTTTTGTCAAGAACTCATCATTCCCTTCATCACCTAAATAAGGTTAGACATCTGTCAGGTTCCAAATTTAAAGTTACTGATTTTCAGAAATAACTCAAAAGCCAGCATTCTTCAGTTCTCTGAAAATGCAGCCATTTATTTCAGTGCCTTAACAGAATCTGAACACTTCATTCACCTGATGTCAGTTATGAGCCCGAATCCTTCTGTTCCAAATAAGTGGTTGGTCTGAAAACTTCAGGAACTGGGAATAGTTAAAATAACAAATATGCACAAATGTGCTTTCTTCCACAGAAAGCACATTTATCTCAAGGTGACAGGAGAAGGGAATCAGCAGCGATGACAATCCACAAAGAATGGACCTGCGAGGCAGTGGGATTTTTTTCCTGTCCATGAAACCTGGCATATACCTATCTTCCTCCCTCTTGTCACCCTTCCACTCTTCACCTCTGAGCAACATAAAAGGTCTTGAGAAACATGGTCATATGCTGGTGAGGGAAAAAAAAACCCAAACCAATAAAAATCCCAACCATACAAGTCAGTCAACTGCATAAAAGGGAGTATGTCTGCACTCAAGATGCAACAAGGGACAGGGAGACGCAAATGAAGTGGAGGAAGTAAACGGCATTCAGACAGAAACTAAAAGCAGAAAGGAAAAACTGAAAGGGCTATATGTGAACAAAAGGAAAACACAGCGAATTGAAAACACAACCTTTCCTACTGCGAATCACAGCAGTACAAAAGTACCAAGCCTCATGGTCTATTCTGAAATAGCCAAACCTATTTAGCAAAGTTTGGTTTCCTGAAAAGCCAATAATACACATTATGCACTCAAGATAAATGCTTCCCTTTAGGCTCCAATCAGATCAAGTGTCTCCATCTGAAGGATAAATATTCCTACAGGGTTAAGACCCCTGTAACATTTGAGCTTGAGCTGGAATAATCTTCACAGCTGTGAAAAGCCTTTAGGTTCTGAGAAGTTTGGAAAAAAAATCAAAACAAAAAACAAGTCTGTTTGTTGCAGAACCTGCTTCATCCACTTCAGTGGACACCAGAAATCAAGCAGGAAATCCTGTGCATGCATTCTGAATTCTAAAGCCGACATAGGTGACTAGAAAGAACAGTGACTGCAGCCAGAGAGATTTGATCCTTGCTGATGTCTAAACCAAATTCCAAATCCACTGCCTTAGTTTAAATGGATGGCATAGTACACCCCAGTGTACTTCCAGGTCATTTTTTTTCATCACATCTGTCACAGCCTGAATGAATTTCCTAATCTTTCAAATTTCATCTTTTACCACTTCAACTAACTTCAGAATTTCCCTAGGGACAGTACCTAATAGTTTCTAAATCCCTAACCTCTCTAAGACAGTACTTCAACCTTTTATAGCAGGAAATAGCTCAGAGATGACAACAAAATACACTCACAGTCAGATGCTCCACACGCATAGAACAAAATACATCACATGAACTTCAGCCTTCCACTAGGCTGTCAGATCTTTCAGATTCAATGTTTTGTATGTATCCAATTGCTAAAGTTATCTCAGACTGTCAGTATCATTATCTGTTGGGTGAGAGGGTGCCTCTTAATATGCTTCTGTCTATTAAAAAATGCTGCAGTGATAAGCTGTTTACCCATTAAAATATCCTTACTCCTCCAATGTAATTTTTAGCCTTTTCTACTGAGCCATAGAATACCAAACCCTACCTAAACACACAGATGATATCCTGAAGCAAAGTTAATTACTACCTGCCTCTACCTAGAAAAGAGAACAGGAATATTTTAATTTGAAAATGGAACCTATTGTACTAGACCAGGTCAGCAATAACATCAGGTCTTCAAAGTAAACACAGTGAATAGAAAGAGAGTTTATGAAGCACGAGGTTACAGCCACAAAAACTTAATTCCAATGATATGCAAAATGTTGGGAAGTTGTCTACATCATAAAGTGAAACAGAAACATATTACATGCTTTCTCTCACAATTAAACCTTTGGCCTAGACATAAAATTTTAAGGTGACTAAGCTGACACCATAACAGAAGCCATCTGTGGCTCCAGGACTGTTAAAGAGAGATATTGTCCAATGCCTCTGACCTTCCCTTATACCTGAGACCATTGTCTCCTTTTCCGTTAAAAATGAAGATAATTTTTTAAACTTTCATGACACTCAGGAATAAATTAATTTGCACTCCATATTGCAGTCTGTCCATATAAATTGGGAAGTATATTTTCACTATCATATTTTAAAGGATACTCCTTTAATGCCATGGAAAACATCTCTTTGGTTACACTAGTCTCAAAGACCTACTGATTTCTAAAAGGCATGTTTTCTCACTTAAATTCCAGGGAACTAGGCTGAAGGGTCTTTAAGAATACCCTATCTATTTCTTTCTGATTCTCATGAAAGGTGAGCAACCTACTGACTTACTCACATAACTCCTTGACCTGGTGACACAGTTCCTCGACAAGAACACACCTTCCGCAGAGGACATGACTCTCAGGCCCAGCTTTCTGGACAGGCACCAGGCACTCTTTACAACCAGAGACCTGCAGAGCTACATCTACTCTCAGAAGGTCTGTTTCTGTGGAAGCCTGTGACACCACTGCTGCAGCAAGAGCCGATGGGGAATGAGCTCTGTGACACATAAGAACGATAATTTTGGCAGCTCTGACTACTGAGACTGGGGAGAAGGGGCCTCCTCATTCCCCTCAGTGTTAGTGGCTGCTCCTATATGCTGCTCTCAGGTTCTGCTACTGTGTTGGCCCTCCTATGGAGAGGAGCCCTTTCTGCCCAGATCATGGCTTGTAAAATGCAATTCTAAATATTAAGGGAGTTTGTAGTTTAGGGATTTTTTTGCTTTAAATTGAAATTCCAGAAAGTTATTTTACTAGGGTTTTTTTTCAAAGTCTAAGTTAAAAAAAAAAAAAAAAGAACAACAACCTAATCAGATTTTACCTCCTGATCTCACTCCTTAAGTTCTCATGCCTGAAAAAAAAAAAAGCTATTTGCCTAAACAAACATGAGGCTTTTAAGGAAATCAACTGGTGCTCTTACAGCTATTCAGAGATGATACAGTCAAACCCCCCAGGTAAACCAAAGCAGCTCCATTGTTTGCTGTGTCCTTCTTCAACCCAGATATACCCCTTCACAGAGGGTAGGGTTTGTCATTCTGGTCCTGTCTTAGAGGTGTGACTGCATCCAGTAAAAGGCATCAAATGTTACATAACAGCATCCTTCAGTTCAAACCAGTAATTGGGAAGAACAACCTTCTCTACCTTGCAGGTCAGCTTTGGTCAACTCAACTTTGTTAGCAAAAAAAAAGGCAAAAAACCCAATAAACAACAGATTAGTATAAGGGTAGATAAACCAGGGTGATATTACTTTGAATAAATAAAAGCAATTGGTATAATCATCAGAGCCAACATGCATAATCAATACATGCAGGAGTTACAATGTAAGCAACAGGGCACAGAGGGACAGGACAATGACTAACTTAATGAAACAAACCAACAGATGACAAAACCAAATAAAAGGAAAGGAAATGCACTTCATTCACACACACACACAATCACAGAATTTACAGATAGTACACAGAGAAGAAAAAAATATCACCTTCTTAAACGCATCTCTCAGCATTTATCAATAATTTAAGAGAGATTTTGTCTCATTTGAGAAATACTTAGAATCCATTTAAGCAAAAAAATAGGATCTATTTGACTTTCAGTACATGTGTCAAGCATACTTTTGTTTCTATATCCAGTCTGGACCTGAATTTAAATTCTCTGCCTCCCATAAAAGCACTGATTGCTCCAGGTTTTATTCCAAAGTGGATTTATTGCCAGAAAACCATAGGGGACTGATAACTCTGTAAGACGACAATCTTTGTTTATCCCAAGAACTGAACTTGACACTGGACATAAAGTGACAGTAAAACCTTGCCCCCTCACAAGCTGTCACTTGCTCACGGATTTCAACACATCCTTATGAAAACTTGGATCAACTGGAAATCAGACAGCTCAGGCTTTAGACCAATACAGCCTTCATCAATGTCATCAGAGCAATCAACAAAAATATTGTACCAGCTCATTCTTTCACGTAGGTGGGAATGATCTTGTTATCTGTGGTCAAACCATAGTCCACATGGCAAAAGAAAATCATAAATCTGACTGTATAAAGATCCAGATACACTTTTTGAAAATTAAAAAACATTAAAAAGCGAAACAATACTACAGATCCTCTTCCATGTAGACATAGGGTTTCTTTCTTTTTTTTTTTTCCAATGGAGTCCAGTTTACACAGAAGTCACATAGATTTTTGATGTATTATACCTTGATTCTAAGTTTTCTCTTTCAGTATGGAAAAAGCAGAGATGAGAGGACTGGCAGGAGTTCCTCAATCCCTTGCCACTGAAGGTTACATATTTCTATTACACAGCACAATGGAAATAAGAAAACATCAAATCGATGACCTCATTGCTCCAAAGATGGGTATTTAAGAAGTATACACTTACCTTCTTAACCTTCTGTTCCTAAAAAAAGTCACAGCTGATACTGAAGAGAGATTGATAGATCTGCCTTTTACAGTTACAATCCAATAAATTAGAACTGACACGTACAGATCCCATTTCCTGAGGTTCCTAAGAACTTTAACATTTTGAATCTTTGCTATTGTTTCACAGCCCATGAATGGCTCAAGATGGCAAATACCTTCCCTTTTGAGATGGTCAGATATTCCTTCCTTTTGCAACTGCTTTACTACATAAAGCTATAAAAGCCCTTCTTCCATGAACAGAATTCAAAAGAAAGGGGGGAGGAGTAGAAAGAGGAGAAGGATGCATTACTTCATGTATCATCTTCAACACTTATTCTAACAATGCAATTTCTCTATAACAAACACTTTTCCTACTGCCCCACTCCTCATCTTGTTTGTAGCTGAGCTGAAGCAAAGCTCAGATTTGTTCCATTATTCCAGTAGCACTATGAGAATGGAATACAAAAGCATAAAGAACAGGAGAGATGTCAAACTATCATGGAGCATATTAACGCTCCACTCCTCAATGGACAAACTTTGATTTCAGAGAGAAAGTGAAGTATAACCAAATTTGAAGTTTCTCTACTGAGCAGATGAAGGGTGAAATCCTTTCTGACATTATCCTGCTGTGAGATTTTAAGCATGAGATTAGATTTTCTGTTTTCCACATACTGCTTAGTATGCAAAATGTGTTTCTGATTATCCAGCCTGAATGTGTCATTCATGCTTTTCCTGCACCAGTGAATTCCAAAGGTTAACTATACTAGTTTATGGAAAGTTGCAAAAGATTATGATTTTCCTGCAGGATCTGGAAAGAAGATTAAAATATGACAAAAAAAAGTCTCAAAACATCTGGAACAGTGTCAGCCAGTTTAATAATAATCACTCTCCTTTGTAAGAAACTGTTATCAGTGGAACAGGTGGGGAAGAAGCAACATCTCTAATGCACATTAAAAAAATTACCTTGTAGAAAAATTAAAATGTTCTTTAATTACTACTGTTAAGTTTGTTTGGTAGGGGACAGGATGGGGTGAACACATTTAGAATGTGCAGCTAAATTACAGATAGTTCTTGCACCCATGGTAAGCAACATAAGGATGTCCAAATAAAGGGAAGAAAAACATGGGAGAACATATGGCAAATTAATAAAGAGGTGAAAAACACCTGAAATGCAGGAAGTACTCATTAATATTGAAGGCATCCTCCTTAAACTCCACAAAAGGTTGGCCATCTGTTTAACTTGTTCCAGGACCATGGAGGAAAATGCAGTGAGTCACTCAGTCTAGATTTCTATGGATTGAATAAAGTGATCCATTCATCTAGTAGTAAGATCAGGAATGAAGAGGTCAGCAAAAAGAATTGATTTTAAAAGTCCAGAAGAGAGAAAGAGCTGATCTGAAGTTTAAATTGTTTATTTTCAAGGAGGGAAAGGAGGTGACCTGGAACAACCTTTCATCTATGAACTCCTACATACACACCACAATGCAGACATCTTCTCTTTCAAATTGTGTATGTCTGATGTAGAAATAGCTTGTATTACTCAAACTCAGGAGTATAAAAATTTCCAACCACCCCCCATAGGCTGCTGAGATGGAGGCTGGAGAAAACCAGGACCTGACAGAAGACTTCTTTTCTTCAGTTTCAAATGTTTTCCTAATCTCTAGGAGCCTCCACTCACTGTTTCAAAGTGGTCTGCAAGACATAGTTGAATTTCATACTTACATCACAAATAGATCAATGCCTTGCAGATGAATTTTATGGGTGGGGACAGCAAGGCCCAAAGTAGGTGGCAGACTTGTCTGCAAGCTTCCAGCAGAAGAGGCCCCCATATCTGATGTCCTTCCTGAGAATTGATTTTGTCTCTTCAGAGTTTTCAGTACCCTGACTCAACACTGACACAAGGACCATTTAGGTCTTAGCACTTCCCTACCTTCAGCAGCTTTTCTCTCAGGCCCTCTTGGGTAGGGGGTAGGACCCTCCTGTTACATAAAAGATGGTGATGAAAGCTGCAGTTAGCACAAGATACTCTGTAAAAATGAAAAAATATGTTGGCATCTTGTAATTGTCCCCAAACTCTGTTCTCCTTACAATCCTGTGTAGCAGAGTAGAACACAGCAGGCAGCAAGGTTGTTTTTATGGCTTTGCCAAATACCTTCCAGGGAAACACATGCTGCCAACTACAGATCTGAACAGACCTTCAAGATCAGTAAAGAGCTGCCTGTTGTTCCTGAAAAATCAGAAATGTAGCAATTGCAAAAGAGCAATGAAATAAACCATGATACAAAAGGAAGCTGGTATGTCACCTAACAAACAGGATGAAGAGGTTACTTAGTTGTGCTAGCCTAAACAAATCCCAGCATAGATAATTTAGAGAAATTATAGGAATAGAACCAATTGGCCATCAGAGATAAAGTAATTTTTCCCTTCGGTCTTGAACTGCTCTTTTTTAACAAAACTAAACACCATTAAATGCCAGCCAATTTCAGTTTCAGGAATGTCTGCACTTCAAGAATGGCTCATGTATATATGACTGAGAATGTTGTGGGATTCTTCAATTCCAAAAGAAGATCTCCTATAAATATCATCTACTGAGAGTGCATTCTGCTCAAGTAGAAGCACTGCCTTACCTATTACTGGAACATGGATATTGTATAACCTGGTAGATTTGTGCTGTAGTGCACAGCAAGGTTGAAATATACCAAAGCACATGAGACGAACAACATGGCTACAGAAATTCAATGGCTTGTTCAAACTGAATAAAGTGAGGTAGTAGTAGAACAAAGATCATAAGGAATATAATTTTCCTAATAAAACTTGTGAACTTGGTGGTATGGAGTATGCACGTGAACAGAGATAACAAACATGAATAGGATACTGGTGCGTCTTCGGCAGTGCAGTGCTGTCCCCTGACCTACATCTCATATTTCACTATTCTCAAGGCTTCATTCCTCTACACATTCTTTGATTCTGTCCTGAGATCAAACTGACAGTTTCTGAGAAAACAGCTGCCACCTTGTAATCTCCTCTGCTTCTGAAAGCAAAGCCGTAACAAGAGACAACCGTTAGTAGAAATCTCTCTCACACCACGTCTGAAAAGCAAGATTCCTGTGTGGGGATGGAATGACATTTCTTTAAGCATGCATGTTCTCATCATGGATGTGGTCTCACTACCCTTCATGATGAAATAAGGGCATGTCTGGCATATCAACACAGAGCACAACTATTCACATAAAAAGCTTGCAATTGATTATTAAAAACATATTTAACCATCATGAGGTGGAAAGGACTGCTTGGGACTTCAGCCCTTGAAAACATTTTAAAGATTGCACCCAAGATCACTTTAGATGGAAGCAAACTAGGGACACAAAAATTAGGACTGAATATTCTTGGTGTTTTTCTTTCCTCAGAGAAATGGGAGATAGGTGTGACTTTCACTGGCAACTGTAAAAAAAACCAACCAAAAAAAAAAAGAAAAAAACCCCAACAAGTTAAACAGCTTTCTGGTAACGAGATTCTCAGGTTTTTTATTAATTCTAAACATGTCGGCAAAATGAACATGTTCCTCTTCAGCAGTTCCTTTGGTACTGAGCAGGGATCATTGAAGAAGATGGCATAGGCACTGCTTTGCAAGATCAAGTTCTTCCAAAGGCAGAACACGGACAACCACTGACCCTACTACCCATTTTTTTAGGTCTCCTTCCAATTTTGGATGCTGTTTGAAGGACTTTAGAAGAGAAGCATAATTCACATTCCAGACATTTCTAAAAGTGAGCCAATCTCCACATTGAGGCAGCAGCTGTACTGGTACCATATTGGCACAAAGTGACACATTGTGCATTTTGAGAGTGACACTGACATTGTGCAACCTCAGTAACAGAACACTGAATCACAGAACTATACTGGGTACAGGAGAAGGAAACACCATAGCTCTAGGGGTGGCGCAGAGTCTTCTGGAAAAGCATCACGACTCTGCTCTTGAGTCATGCACAGAAAAAAGTCCAATGCTCTCATTTCCACAAGGAAGAATGTGGTTAACAGACACTATTAAGAAAAAAAAAATGGAAAAAACAGCCTACAGTTGTGTGGCACTTAACAATGCTGTGAAATGGGAGTTGACCTTGAGTAAGCTCCTGTGACAGGACACAAAATTCTCACAAACCAGAGTATTATTGTGGGAGTGTGGAAGGAGGGCTGGGGCACAGGAGGTCCCAGACAACCAGCTTAGACACAAGCACAGGATCAGATCTAACTGGACTGCCAATTTGGTGTTTCATGAATACTCAAAGACATCATTAAGATGCTACTTTCAATCCTAAGAAGGGACACTCTTGGCAAGGGGCAAGGTTTCATCATAATGTAACCTGTAATCTTGACACAGTGAGGAAAGAATATCAAGGAGTAATTTACTTTATGAAATTTTTGAAGGATCAGTTCAGGACATACATTTTTTTTCTTAGCAAACATGCATACCAATGTTACAGAAAAAATTATCTTCCTCTAGTGACTGGTAGCCAACACAGCAGACTGGCAGTGAGTGGAATTAGACATAACAGTGATTGTCATTTAACCCACACAGCAAAACCTTGGGCTTTTTGATGCTAAGTACTCCAAGTGCTTTGGGAATTGAAGCCATATGCATTTTACTGAGTCAGTGCTGCTGATGTCAATATTCTTTTCACTAATGGGAGCTTAGCAGGAGCAGTAAAGTCTCTGAAAAGGCTACAAGAAATCACTACTATTCACATGCTACAAAAAGTAACTCACCACATGTACTTCTAAACCAGCTGGAAAAGAGAAACTACAGAAGAAAAATATTTTCCAGACAGAAGAGGCAATGGCCCCAGTGCTTTCACTGGAGGTTCACTTCCTCAAAAATGGACTCCTCTTTTGGTCCAATCTTCACCCCTCATCTCCTTCTACCTTTCATTTCCCCTGTCTCCTCTAGTTCTTCAAAATTCCTATTTCTGTGGATCCCCAAAAGGGTGCTTTCAAGCACAAATTAATTGACTGCTCAGAATATCTTCCAAAGTATTTTAAGAATACTGTAATGTTAACAAACCACTCTGAGAAAACTATTAGTAAATAGCAGTGCATTCCAGTACCATCCTTCTCCAGTACTGAAGGTACAAACTCATAGGGGATGGAGCACACAAGAATAGAGCTACTAATCCACTCACAGAAACTAACAATCCTTAAGCTGCATTTGGAAGACATAAGTGTAAGGAAGGATCTCTCGATGAAAGCACCCTAATGAAATGAATAAGAAGGTGGGAAAGATGCAGAGGGCAGCAATGAAATAAGCATTGAGTGCTTGAGAAAGGAACTTCAATGGAAATCAATTATACCTTCGCATCCACGCTCAATCTGCCCACTGCGGTGCAGAGCATCATTGATAAGATCAGGCAGGCGCCCATTCAAGTCCACAGATGCCAGACAGCCCTGAAATCCATCACGTGAGGCCACAAGCTTTGGAAGGTTGCTATACATGCCTTGAGCTAGGCCAGCAATGTAGAGGTCACCTAGAGGAGAGAGCGGTACATGTACAAGAAGGAGGAAGTTACACACCTTCTAGAGGGACTTTCCTTGCTACCAAACATGAACAGATGTTCAGGAAAAGTTAAAAACAGAGCAACAAATGCAAGAAGTCTTTTTTTCCTTCTTTACTACAAAACAACCCAAAGAAAATGCCAAAATAGAAAAACCAAATATCAAAAAAATAAAAACAAATAAAAAAGCCTCACCACAAAGCAACCAAAGAAAACCAAAACAACCAACCCAAAAAACCCCCAAAAACCAACAAACAAAAAAAAACCCCAAAGCACCACCAATTACCCCAGTTGCAATTGCTACCTGGCTAGGAAAAACTGTAAGATGAAAATTAATTTCTGAAAAAAACCCTAAAATATGACAAACTACTCTGGAACAGGAAGGTGCCAAGTCAGAAAAATTAATTTGAAAGCCAAAATGAGCAAAGTCCAGTTTTCCTGTTCTGTAATGCATTGTTATTGTAAGTTTTCTCTTGTTTACTAGTGGAGCCCTGCAAGAATAAAGGGTGGAACTGTCAGTCTTGCAGGGTTTACCTTTAAGATCGAGATTTTTGGCACTGTTGATAACCTGAGTGACCACCTTAGTGTCCACCTTTAGGCTGTGTGTGTTACTGTTATCTCTGGTAATGACGACATTATGCCATTGGTTGTCATTGAGAGGACGATCACTGTTGCCTTTGATAACATTAGGTCCATTTCCAAGGTCAAACACATAGTGTATATACCTGTAAACACAACAGGAACTAGTTAAAATTGTGTAAGAACTCCAGCACTACTAACCCTTATTCCAGCCAGAGCCGATACTTACAAAAGTCACAAATGGAAGTATCTCTGGGTTAGAAAGTTCTAGTAACCCAAAATATGAGCCACTACTTTGAAAAGATATAGTTGTTTCCTTTCCACCAAAGTGTAAGGATTAGTATTTTGAGATTACAATATTTGAAGTCATCAGATCCTAACAATAAAGCATTCCTCCTCCACAAAGTTCTGCTGTCTGTGCATATAATTATTTTTTTTAAATCAGTAATATCAATAAAAGTACAGGGGGAGCAACTCTAGGTATGCTTATCTTCTTCATATATTCCTCAGGTTCATTCTGAGTTTTAAATAACTCCCTTGAGAAGTTAATAAGGAAATTCGCTTGAAATGTTTTACTAGAATTTACATTAGTCTTATTCAAACACCTGAAAAACAATTAGCAATGGTTTTGGCAAAAAATAAAGACCCTAATGAAGACTGAAGCCATGGGAGTGTTACCCTGAATTATTTATATAGTTCAAACACAGAAATCCACTTGAGGATAGAAGAGGAGCATTCTACTTGGAAAGGAAAAGAAAAAAAGACAACAAAACTCAACTCTCAGCAGAGCATCAGGAGACTGAGACTGCTGCTTTTTCTGTTACTCAATGTCCCACTTACAGAAGTATAAGCAAAGTTAAAAATTAAACAGATTGAACTGAAATAAACAGGACTAGTAAACTGTATTTGTGGAAAACATGCCTACCGTGACTAAATCATAAGAGATCAAAATTTGTTCAGCTAACAAAGGATTATTTTTTAATACGCTCTTGGTCTTTTGAAAAGAATATAGCAGCTCAAAAGCAAGCTGAGTTTGCTTTTTCCTCAAGTATCACCAGCAGAAATATAAATTCAGCAGCCCATATGCTTTTTATTTTCCTTCAGTGGAGGTGGCAGAAAAATGAGTATTACAGGGGGAAAAAAGGGAGGTGGGCAGATAAGAGAGGCACAGAGCCCTCAGCACATTTCTTCCTCCTCTGTGCTAAGCTGTGAGGTTAACAGGACAAAACATTAGTCTAACTACATCCAAATGACTTAAAATATTAATGTTGCACACTGTAAAAGTGTTTTTGCCTCAGCCACAGAAGGAAGTCAGTGATAAAATCTGGAGTCTTAAGCTTCAGTGTTTAAGTGCTTTGTCTTACACCTCACCAAACAGAGCAAACCTGAGTATGAGCTGAATTTCTCTACACAAGCAATTTAAACTTATCTATAAATAAGATGTTAGAATATAACAGTCACTTACCCCTTAACTAGTTCAACTGCAATAAAGTCATTGCCATCACCACTGTTAAAGAGGATGAAACCATCAGCTGAAGTGGTCTTGAACTGAAAAAAGAGGTGCATGGATGTATAAGCCTGCAAGGTGGCCAAGCTCAGGTAGCTGCTCTTAGTCTTGAATGTCACAGGGTCAGCTATAATGTTCCGGAGACCAAAGCGTGCCTTCAGCTCACAATAGTCAATGTCACCATTCTTGCACAGGTCAATGTAGAGCATCCCGTTGAACATGAGGCTCTGCAGATGGCCAATGAAACTGGAGGGAATAACAGAGATGTATCGTTTCTCTGTCATGATCCCTGTCTCGATGTTGTGGAACTCCAAGCGGGTATGATCACCAACCATTGTGCCTGAAGGACAGAAACAAGGAGGATAAAGGGATAAAGAAGCAGTTATAGGAAGCCCTTCACACTCCAGTTTCCAGAATAATAGTAGTACTAACAATCCTATCTGATCACTATTCAATAGCTTGCATAAGAAAGAATGTACAGAATCTTGGTGGAGACACTTGAGTCAAGCAGTTAACAAAACCTGGCCAAAAAGACAGGCCTAAAGATCCACATGCAGCAAGCGTTCTGTTTTCTCATGTGCTTCACAGACTTTCTTGTTTGTGAAGAAGACCAGGTCTCTCTGTTAAAGCCCATGGTCATCTATTTGATCCAACAGTACATCTGCCAAGCAACTCAGACACTTCTGAAACAACTCTTACAGGTATGTTTCCTGAAAACATTTGATAAACATAGATTAATACAAATAGAGCATGAGAGAATTGAGAACAATCACAAAACTGCCAATATTTATTCCATTGTTCTCTCCAAGTGCTTGATGTTATTTCTCTTGTTTTAAGAGCACAACAGGAGGGAAACACACAAGAACGCAACAGGCAAAAAGCCCTCTGTATATTTAAATCATGAAGATACCACTTGGGCTATTTACTACATCATGACAGATTTTAACCTCTCAGTTAAAATATCCAAGCTATTCAGTATACCAAATATGTCAGACTACTCTTACAGGGTATTTAAATATTTCAATGTCTGTGCGACAGGGTGGACACAGAACCCACACAGACAGATGGAACACAACATTATGTATAAAGGCAATTTGGGCAACATCAGAATGAAAATCTTTTCAGCCAACCTTATTTTAGTCCTCCATAGTTCTTCATTATGATAGTTTTAACTATTTAGTCACACATCCAAGTATGAGGAGGAAGAAGCATCGGAGAGGAGCTGTTACAGACTGACTGTAGCCACCACTCCCCAATCCTGCGCTCCACTGGGTGGGGACAGGTAGGAGAGTCAAGAATGAAGGAGCCAACCCAATAAAAGTGAGGGTGGGGGATGGTGTTTTGTCTTTGTTTCTCACTATCCAACTCTATTTTTCATTGGCAGTAAATTAAATTAATTTTTCCCTAGTCACGTCTGTTTTTTCCATGATCATAATCACTGTACAGGTGAAGTCCTCCATTTTAGAAGGTTTTACAAAGCAAATATCCACAGTACCTGTTGGTCCCTCTGCCTCTAGTAACATTTTAACATGCTGGACAAATTCCCAAATTTCAAAAAATGGAAGGAACAAAAACATTTAAACTCACATTCATTTTGTGAAATTTGACAACTGGGTGAAGATCTAAATACGTGTTTCTAGTATGCTATAGACATACAAAGTTTAGCAACAGTATCCTACTTGATTGCATCTTCTGGTCAGTAAACATACATACACAACTACTACACTACTACAAAGTCTTGACTACTGCAAGAGATATTTCTGAGTCATTGGCATATATCTGGGAATCACACCATTCACCACAGCTGAATCCAGGACAAATTCCTATTAATTTCCCTAGGTTGTATCAACTGGGACTTAAAAGCTTTCCCATATTCTGTGCAATCTCCTGAAATCTCCCAGCATTTCTCACCTAAAGGGTTCTCGGGCATTAGAAGAAAAAAAAACGCAAAAACCCAGCCAACCAACACCAAAAAAACAACCAATGAACCAACCAACCAAAAAAAGATCAGCCTTTCAAACTTTTGCTAGTAATTGCAACATATTCCTTTTTTTTTTCTCTTGGAGATAGAACAAACGCTGGACACATTTAAAAAGACACTTGCATGATACATTCTGGCTTGTCATGTATAAATAGATTAAATGAACTGATGCTCATTTTCTTGCTTAGAACCTCTGGAAACACTGAAATATTTCTCACTCACCCCTCATGATCATGAAATTTTTCAGTTTATACTTCTGTCCAAATGTGATCGTGTTTTATGCAAAAACAGCAAAGAAGCACAGTTATTAGAAAAAAGGTTTTCAAGTATCTACTTCAAATATCAAGCAAAAATATTATACAAACCAATTTAGTTTTTCACTTATTCCCTATTTCAGCAGTGGATCTAAATTTAAAGGCCATTATTCAAAGACCGTGGAAAGCTTCAATCCAAGCAGATACAGCTGACCAAACTCAGAAGCAGCAGAAGACTGTCATATATTTCTGACTATTCAGAAATTCAAGTGTCAGGACAAATGCAAATGTTTTTAAATCCTGAAACAGTTCTTTATCAGAAATAATACTACTTTAGTTTGAAAAAGGCCAGTTCTCAGAAACTGAAACAGTATGTGGGGAGATTTGTTCAGACAAACATTCTCACTTCAACTACTGTGATTTTTAGAGGCTGTTTCATTTTCAGTGTTATCAGATGAAAATTTATGATTTTTCCAAACCAGAAGTGTACTTTTTTAAAAAAGTTTTTTTTTAAAATTTTTTTTAAAAATAAAATTAGGAAAGTCTCTTAGAAAAAATCCTGCTTCTTTACTTCAAAAAAATTAGAAAAATAAAATTAAGAGATATCAAGGACCAAAAGCAAGAGAATTCCTCTCCTTTGTTCTTCTATATTTAGATAAATGCAAAGAAGTAGTGGTGGCCTCAGTCAGATAGAAAAGCCAGGACTGGAGTACACCAGGACAGGGAACTCAAACATAGGGGACATCAAAAATGGAGTGACGGAGGTTGGAAGAGATGAGATCAGAATCTTAGAAAAGATGAAAAATGAGATTGTGTTAGAAACAGTAGTATAGCCAATTATGAGTATTTCAGTGGAAAACTGTAAAGAACATAGCAATACAGGAGCAGAATCCGGACAGAGAGGTAATTTCCTAGGAAATAATGGAGTGAAATCCAGTATTTTTTTATCTCATCATCTGTCAGCCCCACCAGCAGAGTTCACCTGTAATACCTCCACTGTGCTCTCAAGTGAGTATTGTAACTACTACAGCAACCAGAAGCTCTTTAGTTCAAGTGGTAGCAGACAGAAAAAATTCCAGCCTCCACTGTGGTAATTGGGTGCTAGCAGGGTGTTATAGGGTGGAATATACCTTCTATATTTGCATCTCATTTATCACTAATGTTCTGAGCTGGAGTGGAATGTGGGGCAAAGGTTTTGTGATTAAACAGAAAATGCTGTCCAGAGGAATTGGATTCTGTCTCTGCCTTAGATATCCTGCAGGAACCCGGTAGACACTTCAATACAATTTTTTCATTGGTAGTCATTATTTGTCTACACCTAATTCTCCAAGTAGAAGAACTGATTTACAGGATCTAGTTCAGACATGCTGAATCTTTCTGATGAAAATGACTGAAAAATCATGGCAAATTGGTACCAAATACATCCAACTTTAATCTGGTGCCTTGTTTCCAAACCTGTAAAATGGGAAAAACAAGCCCACACCCTCCACATAACAGACAAGGGAATAAATCCAGTTATAGCTTCTTAGTTCTGTATAAATATATTGATAAGTAGCACGAAACACAAACACACAAAATAATATAATTTTTTTAAAAAAACAGCTCTATATTTAGAGCAAAACTTAGCTGGCTTGCATTGCTCCAAACAAGCAGTAAGAAGATGGAAATCAAACAGGGTGTTTATTTTTACTGGGGGCCCAATTTAGACTTCTGATCTATGCCGAAGACAAAAAGAATCCTGTGGAAAAATCTATGTGACCACATCACTCAAGACTGTTATCATCTGCCCAAGGAAGTGGGATGCAGATTGCACTGAAAATCTTATCTCTCGCTGTTCTGACTTTTGACTTTGATATGATGGCATTCTTTTAACAGATATTTTTAGCTGTAATGCATCTTTAATTATGTAATTCATATACATGTACATATGCATAGCCTATTTTGGTATAGGATTGTATCATTATTATTTATAAACTCAGTTCCATGAAAAAACAGAGGGCTTTTGGGCATCGAATCGGTAATGCAAAGAGTGCCACCTCGCGGGGCTTCCTAAAATAGCATATCCAGAAGAATTGTTCTCAATGCAGAAGTAAAACTGGGCTGAAATGTTTGCCAGTATGTGTCACTAACTCAGAAAGTTCCCTCTTAAGTAAAATTTATTTTTCGTATAAGCTAATTTTGACCAAGCCACCTCCAAAGTTGTCTTCCAACAAAAAGAGGGCAAGATTTTTCTTGCATATATTTCTTGTTCTTTCTTGCAAATTGATAGCCCTTATAGCAGAGCATATAATTCCTTCAGAGGGAAAACACTTCAAATCATTTTACTGCCAACCCACTTCTTTGGGCTTATTTTAAATTTCTGACTCAAGGCTTTTCAAATAATCTAAATTGCCACATTACTTAAAATCCATCACATTCATATAGAATACAAAACTTTTTGCAGAAAAAGATATAGTATCCTGACACTGCATACAACTGTCATTACTTCTAGTTGCCTTCGAAGTAGAAGCTACTTAGAAGAGAGGGCTTCAGCTTTTTGAAAAACATCATGGGTCACATCTAACACCCACATCAGTGTTGAATTCAGAGTTCCTGCTCTTTCTGATTCTATTATCAGCCTTCAGGCTGCTGATGTTTTCCTCAAAAACTCAGTTCATACAGTTATTTACAACTATGACAATTTTAGACCTTTTTTTTTAAAAAAAAAAAAGAAAGATAAGTTTCTGGCCCTTGCAGTTATGGAGAAATGAACCAGAAAAGTATCATCTCTAAAATTTTGTAATGAAAAAAGATCAATCTAAAGTACCTTAATCATTTCAATGCAAATCTCAACCTGGAAGACACCAGCTTTCCTGAGTGACTGACCTTTTCCTTTTTCCCTTCAATTATGTTTCCCTGCAAAAACAAGCAGGAGCCCAAAAAAAGCTATCTGAAAAAAGGGCTGAGATACTCAGCGTGATACGACATGCTCTGGTGAGTTAGGATCTTCCCTAACCTCTAAAACAAAGTTGAGAACAAACTAGTTTGCTTTTCCTTCCGGATGGCTCTGAACCACGAGCACAAGAAGTTGGGGGGGAAAAAGAATAACCAACAACATCTCCCAGCTGCAAAAAAACCCCAAACAACCACACCCACACAATGAACAGTGCAGACATAAATCCATGCTCTCTAACACATGTACTGAATGCAGGTTTATTGTCAAGGAAAAGTTTGTGTGGAGGAAAGGTTAGAGAGCCTTGGCTTTGATTCCACTGCACTGGAAACCACATTTGCAGCTCAGGAATGGGGTATACTCACAGCCTACCCCAAACAGAGCCTGAATCAAGAGAGTGGTGCTTAACACTTCTGCAGTCTCAGGTATGTGTAAGCTTATCTGACCCCTAAACTCATATTTCATAATGTTAAGGTTGTCGCAGAAGTTTCTGGTGCTGGCTAAGAAGTTAGTCTCTCAGACCTGAGCATTTGTTTTCAATACAGCAATACTAAATACACACAAGTAGTAACAGAAAGAAGGGGGGAAATATACACAAAAGAACAGGGAGAAGGGGCATAATGGCAGAGAAAAGACTGAGACTAGAGATACAAAGATAATGATCAAAAAGTACTCATGCATCACACTTACCCTCAGCAACATCATCATCCACAATCAGCTTGAGGCTCTTTCCTCGCCGAACCACACGGACAGTGTGCCACTCGTTGTCATTGAGCTTCTGCCCAGCATAAAGGGTTTCAGGTCCCTTGCCTGGGGGTGGTGATAGGTACAGCAGTTAAAGCCAGACCTCCAACAGCTTAGTACTTGCCCAATGGAAAACGTCACCAAAATCAACCTGGTGTGATACAGACCAGTAGACTGAACAAGTGTATTACAACCTGTAATGAACCTTCACACCTACACCTTCCCAGCTCAGAGGAGTCAGCCACAAACCCTTCCACTCTGTCAAGTACATTTCTCCACAGAACCCAGAGGCCACATGCATTCAAAATGGGGGTAGAAATCTTTCTTGTGCTGTGGCACTGATTTCCAAACATCACATTGTACAAGACACTGCATTAGTAGGAAAACAAGCTGACAAGTGAAACGTCTCTGGAGTGGACCCATTACAGAAGAATTGTGCTCTCCCTAAGAATCTGGATTTGCAACATCCCCAAGGTATTTGGGATTCTTTTCAAAGTTAATCACGCTGGTCTCTAGATACTTCAATATCAAACACCAGGTTGGTTTCAGTCTCAAAAAAAAAAAAAAAAAGAAAGAAAAAACAGCCCAAAAAAACCAACAAGAACAACAGAAACCCCCCCCATGTAACTCCAAACCCAACCCATGAAAAACTAATAATTTTTTAAAAAAATAATCACAGAAAGAAAACCACTCACCAACTTGGCTGATTGCTTTAAGGTTCTTTGGCAAAGCAGCCTAGTTTTGAGGTGCTTACTTCACCCCTTGAATTACAGGTCAAAAGAAAAAGAGGAGCCACTTCTTCTCAAAAGGGTTATACCACAGTTGACCTTGCAAACAATGCTCCTGGGAGAACAGCATTAGTCCTACCTATATTTGTTCAGTTTTGCTGCTCACCCATCACAGTTGACAGGCAATTACTTAAAAAATTAATTGTTCAGGTTACAGGACTGGAACACCTCACTCATGTCAAATGCTAAGTGAAATTGAATAATGGTGTGTGCTAAATTAAAAGCATCTAGCCTCATTTCAGTACAGTAACAAAGTGCTGGTGTTTGATCCAGGTATGTAAGAGAAATGCAGAATGAGGACAGCAGAACTTGTTGCATACTGTGTCTGGACCCACTGCCCTGAGTGGCAGAAGGGGAATCCAAGAAAGAAAAAACAAGACACATTGAACTTAATAAAAGAGACAGGACAGAGTCAATGAGGCACTGCTGCAGCTCAACATACTGCTCTGGTAAAACCAAGTCAGATAGTCCATAGCCCACAGTACGTACACTGCCTAATTAGCAACATTACTGTAACTGCTTCTCACCAAAGGAGGAATACAGGCAAAGAAGGTGGTGTCTCACTCAGCTAGGATATAATGTGCACTAGAGCAATTCTACAGGAGACAAAAGCAAAGTAAATATTCTGTTAGTCTCCTTAAAGTATCATGCAGTTCATGCTAATAGAAAAAGGAGTTTCATACCTTTTCAAATAAAGCCCATTGCTAGCCAATTTTACAATAAACTAAAAGGAAAAATTTTTCTTGGGACTGAAAAATAAGAATCATTCTTGGATTAAAAGGACAGGGTGTCATATATTGCAGTTACAGAGAGTATCTCTTTAACAGGAGAAACCCATAACCTCTGCAGTTTCTCATCCACATGCCAAAGTCACATTGTACCACACAGGTAAATCCAGCTGTACAAGGCAGCCAGATCAGGGCCAGAAAATTAAGTTCTTTGGAACCAGACAAGCAAAACTCTAACAGAGTTCAAGAAAGCTATCTTAGACTTACATGAGTGATTACGTTTTATCCTAGAGCAAAACTCACAAAATGGTATCTGGATGGCCAGCAAAATTATTGTCTACCTCAAAATATACTGCATCAGTTACTGCAGTTCCACACAACCACCTCCCAGATAGGTAGATGAAGCAGTTCACCCATACCTGTGTGTTTTTATAATGCCAGCTGAAAGCAGGGGAAGGGTGGGGAGGGGTAGTAAATGCTTTATTTAAAAACAATCTTTTCCACATGTCTATTAGAACTCTGGACAGCTCAGCTAAGAGAAATAATCAGGCGTGCTGGAGACCCCTCAGCTGACAGCACATTTTCTACATAGCAGCTCTGTGTTCAGCATAGTTGACTATCTCAGCTGCTGACCTTCTAGCTCTTATTTTTCAACACTATCCTGACAAAACAGGGGTCAATCAAAATGATCTGGTATGGCTGGTCTTGACCACTGTAACATTTTCAAAATGAAACTGAGACACCAACAGGAGTTATAGGACTGGATTCACACAAAGTGGAGTTTAATCAATTCACAAATAAATGAGTAGAAAGTTTCAATATTCACTCTTCTTTTTTCAAATGAATAAGGTTGTCTACAAATTAGATTGTTATTTAGAAGTAACCGGTTAATAGCTTGGGCTAGTAAATTGGAAAACTAAGTATTGCAGATGCAAATTATTTTATTTAAGTCTATGTCTTGATCAGCCAATCTTATATTTGATCAGTAGAAACAAAAAAATGAGGTTTTAATAGTTTTGTTAAGTTACAACCCTTCATTTTGAATGTAACAATGGGCATTCGCTTCTTTTAGCAGAGTTGCCCAAATATCACTACATACAAAAATTCAATACATGAGCATGCTTAAGAGCATTCAGGTACATTTTCAAACCAGACATATCTGAGCTTAAAAATCAGCATTAAACAGTATTTTACGCTATTCAAACTGATTTATTTTCAAATGTTTCCAAGACATTTACACAGCAGGTGTGTTGACCTGAAAAGCAGCAAAATTGTGCACCCATTTTTCAACTGAGAGTGGGCAAACGAATTGCTGCTCCCTTTGTAAGCTCCCATTGAATTCTGAGTGGTTTCAAGATCTATGTACAGAGGGACTCACATCAGGATGCCAAATTTCATTTCATAGAGCATGATTACTACATGTGCTGTTACTATACAGAACCACATTATCACAGAATCTTCTGAGTAGGAAGGGACCCACAAGGACCATGAAGTGCAGCTCAAGTGAGTGGCCTATACAGGCATCAAACCCACGACCGTGGTGTTGTTAGCACCGTGCTCTAACCAACTAAGGTAATCTCAGTGATATCAGTGATGAGTTTTTAAAAGATGACTTGAAGATTCCTAATCCAACAGCTGGCAATGCAGGGGAAAACAGAAAAGAAATGGGCCATGAGTACCAGCACTACAACACTCTGCCCAAGTATCACCTCCTACCAGTAAGGCATTTCTGTGCTCCTACAGCTAAACACACAGATTTAAGTGTATAGAACAAGGTCAGTGGGGTTTTTCCTCCTTTCAAGCTATCTGCACCTACATCACTCTTCAACAAGAATAAAACAGATTTAGAAGGAATCAAAGCAGAAGATTAAATGGACAGAGGAAAAATAAGTCAAATATCTGTAGCTTCCCTTTCTGCAACATTCTTTTATGATAAAAGGAAAGGCAAGGAACTCTTGTAGCAATGTTACGAGTGGCACAGGTGGAAACACTTTGTAACACTTTAGGCAGTTGGGCTTTTTGTAATTTCTGCAATTTATTTAATTTTTATGCATCAGAAGAGTAAAGGAAAAAAAAGACTAAAAAAAGAATAAGAAAGTTTTTACTGTAGTAATAACTTCATGGTTAAGCTGGCAGAGTATCACTCCCATTGGTGTTTCTGGCCTTCCTGGTCATTCCATCCCCCTTCTTAATGGCCTCTGAGGAACTGTGTATCATACAGAATTGATCGCTACCTTTCATTTCCAAACTCAAAAGAGGCAGACTAGTGCTTATTCCTTTTATGCTTTGCAGTGGCAAACACCTCTTAATAAGAAGCAAAAATATCTGTCTCTTAGGCATCCCCCAATTCTGGACATTAGTTCAGCTACAGGTCAGGCTTCTTGAGAAATACTACTTGATTCAGCCAGTGACTCCTCCTCATGCTCCCATGAATCCTCTGACATCTACTCAAACTTGTGTGCATATTGTTCATAAAAACCAATTAGTATACTCTTTCAAACATGGAAGAGCTCCATCCAATCTGCCCAGGGTGTCCCAGTCATTATATCAAAGCTGCACAGCTGCTAATTGATAGGTTGGCTCAAATAGATTATATAAAAGTGCCATGAATAAACATGCCAAAGTATAAAGCCTGAAAAAGCAGAGCATGCCTTCTGGAAATGCCAAGTTGCTTTCCATGTGACCCCCAAGAACTCGCTTGTTCAGAACAAACAATTGGCAAGAAAGATGAAGTTCTGACTATACCACTGGAATCATCAGTTGTTACTCCCCCTCAGTGGCTAACAGTACACAGAATTTCCCTCCTATGAAAGGCAAAGGACAAGGAGGGTTAATCCTCACAGATGGATCAAAAGGCACTCTTTTACCCTTGGTGCAGGCTGTCATGATCTCAGCCATTTATAAGATTAAAATTACCTTCATGAAACCAGGCTATCTTCATTAGTGTATAACTTATCCAACATTACAGAAGAGGTCAAACATTTCAGTCTCCAGAACACCAGAAAAGACAGCCAGAAAGGACATTGCCATATGGATGAGAGTGGAAAAGGTGCTTACTTCATTACAATTACAGTGATAAATAATTCTATAGTGATACTAATACTTTCTAAGGAAGACCCTCAGAAATGATAAAAAGGTTTTATCTGCTTTTTACTTTTTAATTAAAATGCTCAGCCACCATCTCAGCTTTTTTCAGTGGCAAGACACATTTTTGTGTCTCTTTTATACAAGGCAACATCCCTCCAAAATACCATTAGCATCCTAAGGCAGGGAGGGGCTGGGAAAGGGAAGGTTCCTTGGCCTCCCTTTTCTTTTTTTTTTTCATTTGTGTTAGAGAAGAGGCATTGATTGTCTTCTACTTACACTTTTACATAATGAGCAGAGTAGTTGTGGTTTGCTGTGTAAAATGTGTGCATACAGGTTTGTGAAACACCAGAATGAATCACGAGATCCAAAAAAAGGAAGAAATGGGTGTAAGGACAAAGATGCTGGCAATTTTTCACACACCTTTATAGCTTCCTGATGTATAGCAAGATCTTGAAAAGGACAGGTCAAATATCAAAACACAAGAAAGGCTCCAAAGCAGAGCTGGCAGCTGCTCTGAAAACCTCCAATAACTTTAAGTCTTGGTTGAAAATAAGTCAGTAGTGGAAATTTTGTTGGTTTTTTCAGGCAAAACTAGTATGGACATAGTGTTTTACAAGGTCTTTTTCTTGGCCAGGATCTGCTGTTTAACTCCAGGAGCATTGTTAATTGCTAGGACACAACTGGCAACCCCAGACTCTCCATATATTGCAGATATTTATGTAGATATCCCAGTCAAACTGACACATATTCTTATGCATACACACTTGTTTTGCTCATATACAGGCTTTAGAATACCTTTTTTTCCAAGGAAATGTGGGCTGCCACCAAGGAATAAGTGGTTGGACTTTCCTACAGATAGTCAATACCTTCACTGGGGATCTTACCTTCACCAGTCTTTCCATTTCCTCAAGGAGCAGGCTCATCTCCATGTACTACCCCACACGTTAAACAAAACATAGCATGGACTTCAGAAACATCTTTTCTGTAAGCTGTACTAAAACCATTTCTGTTTAGAACTTTTACACAGTGGCTTTATTGTGAAAAATCAATAAAGTGGCAATAATTTACACCAGCCTACCCAGAAACAAATTTTAATTATTTACATTTGTACAGTCATAAAAAGTGCATACACAAAATCCTTTAAACACCCACAGAGTAAATTATCTTCACAAGTGAAAATAAGAATTCCCCCAACAGCCAGACAAATAAATTGCATGGAATTAGCTCAGCAAATAACTGAAAAGTAGCAGGACCACCCTACTAGTTCTTTCAAACATTCCCCAGTCTCCATATAAACTTGACAAAAAATAAGTTATGCTGGGTTTAATTATTTTGGATACAATCTATTTCAAAATGCCTTAAAAAAGGCCCTTAAAAAAAAAAAAGAATACCCCCACCACAGCATCGTTCCTCGCTTTTGCTATGAATACGTGTAGCACCATATTGAATGACTGTTACTTTCACTTGCAGGCACCCTGGCCAGGAGCTGAAATAAGATTCAACATAGGTTCAGGCTGCATTCAACATGACTGCAGCTTTTTCGTATGGCTCTGAAACAAAACGTAATGTAGAGGTTGTTTTAAGTCATTCAGCTGACGTGAATATCACCTGGGATTAAGAATAAGTAAAGAGATCATTTGATTGCATATCGGGTATAGGTCACACACAGCACAAACTGTGCCTGTGTCGGGGTTTTCCCATCTTGAGCAGTGGGTTATGCTCCTTGTTTACCTCAACTTCACTACTGCTGAATTTTAACCCTTTTAGAGACCACATAACTAGTGTGTATCTACAGCAGAATAATCTTTAACTGGAAAACATTTGTGTTAATAGGAACTTGATTCCCCCCAATAGAGTTTAAATAGAAAATTTCAATTTCAATGAAAGGATGTTTCAATTCTTCCAAAAATCAAAAATGTTCAAATGTTTCAACTTCAAGATAAGTTTTCAGTGTTTAAAAATAAAATGAAGTGTTTGTTATTATGTATTCAAGATATGATTAATTTTTAATGGCAATAGATAGTCTCCTATTTTTATTGACTATCCACTTTTAAGGAAAGGGATTTTATTTTATATTCACAACTAGTAGGGAGGACAAAAAGGACATGGAAGTATGTAAAAAAAATTCAAGTATTCATGTTTTTAAAACTAAGATTCAAAAGAGTTTAATTAAATTAACTTCAAAGTTACTTCAGTCAGACTGGCTTTACCTTTGTTTTCAAATAAGGCTGTCATACAAACCACTTCTCGTTTGCCAAACGCCTTATATTGCTGTCCCTAACAGATCAGAGCAACAAAAGCTTCCATGTAGGTATAAAGAATTCAGAAGCTGCTATGTTGTCACTCAACTACAATTTGCCCAAGGAAATACTTGTTCACAGCAGATTTGCAGAGAGCAAAGCTCAAGAGAGCACCTACTGCAACAAGCCAAACAGCCAGTCACAGGAGCAGCGCCTGCTGCAGGGAGCACCGCTAGAGGGAAACCACAGTCACTGCAGCTGCTGCTGAGACAGTCCTATGTGAGCACAAGGAACTACAGTGCTCAGAGTTACTTTCCAGAGTTTCACCCGTTATTTTGCTTTGAAGGTGACTACACCCTCAGTAATTAACAAAATAACTCTAAAACTTCAACCCAGCTTTGCCCTCATAATAGCAAATACCTGTTGATTTCAGGTACATTCATTTAATGGATACAATTTGCCATGCAAAAAATGAGTCTATGACTCAAGAAATATGCAGAACCACACAAGGTTTTACCACAGGACAGAATTTTAAAGCAAGTATTACAGGAACAATTATGCACACACTGTAGTACACCACAACAGTAATAAAGAGGAAAAGTGATTCTATTTTAAGAGAGCTTTATATTTTATTAGTTTTCCAGTAACGCAATGGCAATCAAAGCAAGATGAAGGGATGACAAAGCTAACAATTTAATTCTTCTGTTTATTCCTGTGTAGACACAATAATACAGATCACAAAACCAAACACCTTCTCCATAATGCCATTGATGTACCTTACTTGTAGCATAGATAGACTGTTACCAGCAGTAAGACAACCGAAGTTTTTCTTCCTATTTAGTTTCAAATCTCCCCATAAATGCTACAAAACAAGTGAATTAATCATGATGATAGTGAGAAAAAGATGCTGGAGATGAGGCTGAGACAACTGGAGTGAGCTGTATCATGTATCACGCAGACACACACAATAGCAATGAAATAATTTGATTGCTATCAGCCTGGATGAGACTTAAACTACTTAGAGGAGAAAAAACATGAACCAAATGTATAAGTCTTCAAACCAAGAATATGCCCCATGCACACACCACTACCACCTCCACTGCCAAAAGCTCTTTGTTTTTGCTGTGTTGGTAAGGAACTACAACGCAGCAGACTGAAAAAGCTCATATCATCCCATTTAACAAGTGTTCTCATGCTCTAATTTCTGCTTTTACTTCATTTGAAAGGATTATTTGAATTTTGAAATTATCTGATTATTGTTTTAGAGGGGTGGTTTTTCTCAGGGTTTTTGGGGGGGGCAGTTTTATTGTTGGGTGTTTTTTTAAATATTATAGTAACAGCTTCACATCTAATTTTTAAAAGCAAGGAGATAAGAAAGCAGGATAAATCAGCTGGTATGTGGCAACACAGAGCCTTACAGTAATTGCACATATGTGCCTTTCGGGAAAGGATCAGAGACCACTTTCTAACAATAGCATAGCCTCTTTGTAGCCCTCTTTCAGAACACAGAAAATTATGCCAAATAAAGAAATTGCTCTTCCCAACTTCAATTTGGCAGTTGAACAGACAGTTGAGTTAAAAAAACCCAAATCCTTAAAGCTCCATTCCCAAACATTGCCTTAAAGGGGTTTTTTTGCTAAATGCGGTTTAGGACACACTGCACAGTCCTCACTAACACAGTACAAAACAGAAGACAGTCCTGTTACTAAGACTTCTTTATTCAGATATCAAGGGCAAAGAACAGCAGCATCACATGGTTGGAGGACCTAAATTTCTCTGCCAGTTAAGGTACCTCCCCGTGGCACCTGAGTGCTTGACATGTTACAAACGCACACAGAGTTATCTCCATGGTTGCTAGGACTATGATATGAACTAAATTCAACCTGCCTCTAAAAGCATAACAGTCTGTATCACAGAAAGGACGTCTAACAGTTTACAAAGCCAGCAGGATTCCAGTCTTCTGCAGGGAGGGCAAAACACTGCTTACACTCCTGAGGTTTAGCTCTCTTTTTGCAATACTCGATCCATTCTGAAGGTGGCCACTCTTTTTTATGATCTATGGAGTTTTTAAATTCTCCATTACATATTAGCCAGTATTTATAAGTCTACAGAAAACCCCAGGTATACTGGAAGGAAGAACATCATAATGCTTATAAATCATACTATTAACAAGTACAAGCAGCAACAGAAATTTGCAAGTGGAGATCTTGTGTTTTCAGAGGTTACTACTGAACTGTGTGTGCATAACTGGAAAGGCACATTGGTCCTCTCTCCCTGAAGGGTGAAACTATAGAGAGAAGTATGGTAAGTGGTACTTAGACCTAACGTGGAAGAGTCTTTTTATTTCACTTAAGGAGCTATTGAGGAAGGATCAAAAGCCTTCTGGAAGGCTGAGGGATCAGTAGTGCAGTCTGGAGTGTTTAATGTTAAAGGTGTTTAAAAGCTTACCCATTTCAATGAGGTGTCTTTCACAGGGAACAGAGTACAGACCTCAGCTGCTCTTACATTTTTAAGAGTCATTGACTGTTCTCCCATGAATAGGAATGGTTAGCATGAGATAGTGACCACATAGCAACACAGATGATACTGTTGTGACAGAAATTCTTCCTGATATTTGACAGATAGAGCACTGATATGTATTTTACCTATTGAAGGTAAGCCACATTTCAGTAAAGACTATACATTTCCAGGTTACATACCAGAAAACAAGAATGCCCCAGTAAAAACACTCCATGGGCAAGTTCTACTGAATTAACCTATATGAGTAGAGACATAGAAGAGTCTCTCCAAATGTCCCCTTGTTCTTTTTCTTCTTGAGCTACAAATTAAATATTTATTTTTGGTTGCCATCCTCTAAGCCTTTCATTTTCATCTTAGTATTTGCAGAATTCCTCATTTTTCCAGGACACTACAATGCTAATGCAACCTTGAAATAAAACTGAGGGATACTGCTGACCATATTTATGAGGCAGATAGAAAGACAAAGTTGTGTTACCCAAAGCATCATAGCAAAAGCTTAGACTCTCTTGAAGAAATGTTTTCCTTTTCCTTTAGCAAGTGTTGCAAAGACAGATAAAACCTTACTGGAATTCAGAAGCCAGACCTCCAATGACTACTGACTTTAAGACACATCTAGCAGTCAAGAGGTTGGTTAAAAGTCTAGATGCAAATAGTTTACTTAATGACACTTTAACCCTTCTATCTCCAAAAACCTCTCAGCAGTAGTCACAATGCATAGTTCCAAAAGACCTTGGACTTTGCTAGAAGAAACCCACCTGAGTCATACAAGACCTTTACCACTGATGAAAATCCTCCTCAGGTGGTTTTCAGACACCACCAATTTCCAGTCTACTGGTAGCACGTACTGGTTCCTTTCTAACTGAACTGAAAAACCCAGATGAGAAAGACAAGTGGTACGTAGGCCTACCAGCAAGAGACTCCTTATTTAGCTTAAGGAGCTATCAAGGAAGGATCACAGGCTTCTGGAAAGCTGAGAGATCAAAAGTGCAGACTGAAGGATAGTTGAGGATTTAGAGATAAAGAGGACATCTGAGGCAAATACTGAGAACTCCTTTGAAATTTGGATCTTAAAAATGTCACAGCTTTCATGTCAGCTAAAGAGCATGTATAGGAAAAAATGCCCTGGAGATGAAGAGAGAATGATAAAGTTAAGCACATAGATTTAAACATACACATATTTCTCTGTCCTCAGAGCTCATAATAGCAAACAGTGTTTAAGATCCAAAATGATGCCATCCCTCTTCTCAAACATAACTTTCCAGACATTCAATTTCATATGTATATGTTTGTACAAACCCTCTATGTTGCTATCCATGTGTAATTCTAATATTGCTAAAATTAGATCGTAATACACCAGACAATGAACTGGAAGGAGTCATCCTAAAACAGCAACATACCAGGAGAAAGAGAAAAGAGTAAGCAAGCAGATCTCTTCCCAGAGGAAGCAGACTTACTCCTAGAAAGGTACTATCAGCATTTGAGGGTCTCCTTTTCTTGCCCAACACACAGAAAAGTTAATGCTCACTTTCAGAAGAGCAGAGCTCTGACAGCAACATCAGCATACAAATCATGAACTCAACACAAGGAAGGAAAGTAGTGACTTTATAACTCCTAAGACAAATTGGTGCCTGTGCATGTTCATCTTGGTTACAAGGGTTATCAATCCTTGTGCACCACAGTTAAATTAGTAGTAAGCAACCAGCATTGTAAAGTTTCAAAAGAAATAATAAAATCTAGTTGCATTGTGATTACATATTAGTTCAAGATCTTTCAAAGACATTTAAGCAGTAAGATTGTTTGACTCTCAAAAAATAGTATACATGTTGGCCTCTAAGTAAGCTGTGAAAACAGTAGAATTTGATTAATGGCATAAGCTGGTCACAAACACCTCTCAATAATATCTGTTTCTTTCCACTTCCCATGGAAAACTTACTGAAAAGTATCCTTTGTTTTCCATTGCAAGTTTGGAAATATGTCCTCTCTCTCTGACGAGTATTTCTGTGCTGCCTTTTTGAAGACACAAAAAACCCCTCCCAAACCACAAAACTCTCACAGGCTTTTTTATTTCCTTCTCCAGTTGTCTGTTAGAAAAGGAGGTAGTGATTATTATAGGGATGGGTAGATTATACACACCTCTCTCCCTATGTATTGTTCCCCATGATGTCTTTAGCTGGTGAACAGCTGGTGTGCTGCCATATCGAGCAAACTAATATTTCTCTAATTTCTATCCTTCACAAGAGCACTGTGAGAATCAATCTATGCATGTTCAGAAAGCATTCAGATCCTATGCTGAACAAATGCTGGAACAACACTAACATTTATCAAGTCCATACTATCAGCAAATGTATAATTTGAAAATGATCACAGCAGGAGAACATGTCAATTCTCTTTAAAATGTGAATCGACATCTTCTACAGTCAGTGCAAGATAAACACCACAGTAACTAGAGGAGACCATCAAGTCCCAAGTGTCAATCAGTTGAGGAAAGTCAGTTCCCAGGACAGCACCAGAGTGCTTACACAGGCCATGATACAGATGATTGGCACAACTATGCAAGGCAAGAGTTTTAAGTTGTGTCTATTTCCCTTGATTTCAAGGGAATAGGCACTCTCAAGAGGAGTTTTTGGTTGAGGAGAGGTGTTGCGTTTTTTGCTTTCTTTTAAAATGAAAAAGGATAAGGTATTTTAGGATGATTCATTAAGATTTTTAATCCCACGGCAGAAACACTCAGGAAAAACAAATGCCATCACTTAGCTCATCACACCTGCAAGAACATTAATCATATGGTGAAGTAAGGGTTTGATGGGTTATTCAGGCAAAAGCCAAGTCTGGAGAATGAGGATTAGATCTCAGAAGACTCCTATTCCTAAATCTTAAAAGTACTGGTTCTTCAGGTTTTTATAGAAATAAATACTTCCATCTAGTATGGCAAGTGCTATATTAGCCTGATCTCACAAGAGTCCCAAAATACTGCACTGTGTAACACTCTGCACAGCCACGGGTCAAGTTTGGGGTCTTTCTGTTTTGTTTTGTTCTGGTTTTTTATTTGTTTAACCTGTATTGCTAATGAATGCTTTAGATCACTGGTTGTAAACTACTCCCTCTCACTGCTTGGTGAGCTTTTGTCAAGTGGAGCATTTCCAACCACCAGTCTGGGAAGGAGCTGGATGGCTTGTATAAAACTTGAATTGCTTGAGTGACAAGCAATTTTCCCCAGTCACCAGCCTGGGGTTTATCAGTGAATGGTTAAAGAAACTTTTAATATGGAAGAACACTTAGAAAAGCACTAATCTGGATGCTCCAGGTCTGAGAGTTTTTCCCACAACTTGAGCCTTAACATCTAATTCTCTCCCATTCCCTGAGTGCTGACAGGCTATGAAATCACTGCAGCATCTAGAGGACAAACAGTGGCTTTGATGTGTGCCCTGCCACTCCTGTAGCCTAAACCAAAATATGAAGGGGAAAGATGACGAAGAGAAGGAAACAAGCTAGAAATCAAGCTTGCCTAGTGACTCTTCAAACAACCACCACCAAACCCAAACAAGCATAAGCCTTTGGAGCACTTCACACCTTGGGATACAAACTCAGTCACTGCCCTGTGTCCTGCCCAGGTCTGCCCAGCCCGAGGGCTGTGTCAGACGTCAGTGGTGCCCCCAGAGCCCGTGGTCACATCTCCCTAACCACAACAGCAAGGCTGGACCACTTCTTTGCTGGAAGAGGCTCTAGGGTTTCTCTCTCACTTGCTCTCTTTTTTTTCTTTTTTTTAAGTAAAAGAAGGAAATTAGTTCTGACCTTTTTTTGACTCCAAAGATTAATTAACGGTATCTTGAACTGACAGCAGTTTAGTTTTAACAAATGCATGCGCAAAAAGTCAATGACAGCTTGATTTTCAGAGGTGCTGAATAGGAACCATATAGCACCTCACCCTGGAAAATCAGATGGAAAGGTACATAAATTTAAAGTCTCAATAAACAGCAGAGCATTGCTATATCTCAACACCAATTTTATGGGAATGAATTCATTTATAGATGCATCATCTCTCATTCACTCCCCAGTCCATTTTTAAAAGTTGCTAAACATTTGTGTAATGCTTAATAGCAAATAGGTAGCTGAAGTTTTACCTATAAACTAAGCAATTTGTACAAGCCTGCAGGCAACTGGGTCACATTTAATAGCCCTGAAAGTCATTGTCATAATTTCAAGCAGGTACAGAGTAAAAAAAGGGCCAAGTACTGCTAGGATGAGTCAGAACTAAGGGACTTCTAATTTCTCATTCAACATCAATAGCATCACAAACCAAAACAGCTTCTAGTTTTATACTGATGCTGACTTTTAATGAGGTATCAAAAGCAGACACATGGTTTCATGCAAAGAACAATAAAAAGACTATTTCTATCAGAACACCAATTTAAGACAACCATCTGGATCAGGAAATTTAGTCTTTTATATTTATAGTCAAATAAGCAATAGCCACATAGTCAAAAATGATGCACAGAACATCTGTTCTCTCACCAACACAAAGAGATCTTCCTTCAGCATATAAAAAAATGCAATGTGAAAATGCACCTATCCTATTAATTTTCCTTTTCATAAGCCACAGCTGATTATCTACTGAAGAATGCTAGCTGGTAGAATATAAATACCATGTATATCAGACTACAACATTATGGTGAATATTTATACTGTATGCAAACACATTTGCAGAACAAGAATTGGACCACAGGGGTGCTGCTACAGCACGGATCACATTTGGCATCTAAGGAATACAAAGAATGGGAGGCATTTTGGTTCAGTGAACAAACTGGCAACATCAGCAGAAGGAAGAGAAAAGCTCTTCAGGCCAATCTGACAGTGTCCTTGGGTTTGGACCAAAAATTGTCCTCCAAAAGCAACCCAGAAACAGTTCTGCATGGAGTTTTTTAAATTCAAAGCTGAATAGTGGTGAAGTACTCACACTGAGCCTTCTTTGCTGTGGTATTCAATGGCAAGCTCTGCCCTCAGGCCTCCAAAGTTTCTGACATAGCTAAATTAATGGGACCAGAAAGGTTCCACGCATCCAAATGTACTGAGGGAACCAGCCACTGTTGATTCAAGAATGCCTTCAATCACCTTTGAAAGGCTGCAGTCACAGAAGAAAATCCCCAAGCGACAAAAGTATTATTAAAAGCTTGCCTTGTTTTGAGCAGCAAGTTGGACTGCAGACCTCCAGAGAGTACTTTCCAACCTAAGTTGTTCTATGAAAACATTTTCTTTCACTGGTAATCAGAAGTTTTTGTTTTCCCTGACTGGGGAAGGAAATAATTTCAGAATAAGTTAAACACTGAGACATTGTTAAAAATGAAAAGTCAGAATATTTTTATATTAAATGTCATAATATTTTTATGTTTGCCATTTCCTTTTTCATAAATATTTGCCAAGTTCAGACTAAATTGACAAATAGACACAGTCAACATAAATCTGCATGTTTCAGCTAATAAACTGTTCAAATGAAAACACTTAATCTAGTTGTACTTGGCAGCTGCCTCCAGCAATACTACTGTTGTAAAAAACTCCACAAAGTATTTGTGAGAAAAACCTCTTTTCAGAGAAACTGAATACAAAATTAACTCCTTCAGGCAAAGTCTATGGACTAATATCCCTTTCTACCAATATTTATTAAGGTAAAGTACTGGCCAACATACATAAAACTATTCTTAGCATCAGACATGGAAATCACCGACGGCAAGTCTGTACTGTCACCCAGGAAGACTGTCCTGATTATTTCAGGTCTATGAACTTGAGCTGACCAGCAGCTTTGCTGTACAATGAGCAGAACATTCTGCAACACACTAAAGGCAGCCACCTTTGCCACCCTCGTTATTCTTTTGGACTGCATTCTTAAAATGGTAAGGATGCTTACAGTATATTTTCTCACAGAATGATCCCTAGAGAAAGAGGTAGATTTTGCATATAAATGTCAGTAGAAAAAGAGAGGTTGTCCTTAACAAACTGATTTTGATTCTTATTATTTCATACCAAGAGATCTGTCAAAAATGTTCCCTGCACTCCTCATCTGTGTTCATGGGAGAAATGGCTGCTCCAGCCCAATCATGGGCAACACACCACAGTGCAGCATGGAGGAATTCAAGTCTGCCCCATTCTAAGCCAACCATATTCTCTCTGAGTGCCTCTCATCACAGTAATGATTCAGTTCAAGTCCTCCTCAGTCCCAGTTACTAGACATGAGCAATGGAATCCCCAGAGCCCCTCAGCAGGAGGAAGCCTGGAGACCTCCATTTCTCCGTTATGTCCCCATACAGAGCAATGGGCCGTATCTCCAGCACACCTGATCTGACAGCTTTCCACTGAAAAAAAAAAAGAAATAAAAAAAACATGAAGACACCTTTCTCCTGCAGTCTTCTCACCCAACCAAACACTGTGAACAACTTATAAAGTCAAATTGAAGGACTGTGCAGGGAAATGGCTAAACCTCCTTTACCAAGGCTTTGTTTGCAGTTGTTTTCAATTTCCTTCCTGACAGTGTGAACCCCTTTATTAACACAACATGATTTATGCAAATATCCACAGCTAATATAGAAGGTATTTATTTTGTTATGCCCAGAATTTACGTGTGTTCAAGGAAAGATAATTTTTTTCTGGCTGGAAAATTGCCACTAACGTTACACAAACTTCTCTGCCTTCAGGCCAGAATCCCTGCTACACGTGTATCTTATATTCAGTTAATGTCCAGTTTCTTGAGGGCAAGAATTACAGCTAAAACTAATTCTCTGAATAGGTCTAGCACCACCTTTTGTCTCTGGTATTTGGGGTGAAATTGTAGCATAAGGCTGGGTTCAGTCTCGCTTTCATGAATGCAGAAGTTTCTGCTCACCACCACTCCAAGCAAAGGAAGCATGTCCATGTGGGTGGGAAGGCATGGTAGGGAGATGCACAGCAAAAAAATTATTTTTCCCATGTGCTGATCCTGAAAATTTGCCTTCTACCTCTCCTCCTTCTCTAGTTTTAGTATACCTTACTTCCATATGGGAAACACAATGGATGTGCAACAGAACCACAACTGGTCAGAAAACCTAACCCTAACCCTTGCAGTCTGCCTCACTCACAGACTATTTAGAGTTGGAAGGGACCCACAGGGATCATCGAGTCCAACTCTTAAGGCAAGGGCTCGCATAGGGGATTGAACCCATGACCCTGGCATTATTACAACCAGGTTTTAACCAACTGAGCTAATCTCAGGGTCACTCATGAATAACAGAGACCAAACTGAAGCAGCAAAGCACCTCAGCAAATGACTACAGATTGGCAATGCTCAGAGAGGGTTTAATTCCATTACGAATCTTTAAAATAACAGAAATATTTGGGAGCTTATTTGTATTTATAACAACTTAGATACCTATGAAGCTTAATTATAAGTAGTCTAAAGATGCAAAAAGAAGTCAAGAATTTCTTGCAAAGAAATGCTCACAGCTAGGACAAAGCAATACCTTGAAATACGAGGATAACAATTTTTCCTTTCCCTAATAAGTTCATGTGGAATGACCCTGAGCCAACCTACACAACATATCAATCAGCAGGACATTAGCCACTTGAGCAGTTTAAACTGCATTCTAACTATCACCTAGGTATACCAATGCAAAGACATTAATCACCATCAAGTTAAAAATTATCAGAAACTGTCAATTACCTTGTAATTCCAAATTACTTTAGAATTTTCTTTTCGCTTTCTCCACTCACCTATCCTGTCAAAAGAATTAAATTCATCAAATAATAACAGGGGGAAAATGTATTTCTAATGGCTCAGAGGGAAAAACCTCAGCATTACAGATAGACTGCATGAGCCCTTGGGAACATTCAAAATGTATTCAAACATACAAAATTCAAACACATGGAGTTATTTTCAACTGACACCTTACACTATCCTGTCACTACAGATAAATAACAGATATGAGAAGAAATGACCTCAAAGAGCTTTATACTTAAAGAGGTATAGGCTAAATCAGAGGCATTTCTCTTTTTCTTACAGAAGAATTACAGAACAGAGAAATAGAGGAATCTGAAGTCCCCATAGTCATATTTCTCTGGATATAACAGATCAACAGTTTTTTCCAACATTACCACAATATTTAGAAACATTCTGCAAAATATTATGCCTCTCTGTAATGGGTGTTTATCAAAAGTAAGTGGCTGTTTATCTCTCTAAGCACAAGTGGCTTATTTCTCTAGTGCCATCAGCCTTGTTTTCCCTCACAGATAATAGCTGGTAACGTCAAGGTACAGTTAGGCACCATTAAAACTACCATGGCAAAGAAATATGACAAATATGTTGGGAGGTTCCAGTACATTCTTCAGAGTTGACTGATTTGAATTAGTTCCTTCTCAGCTTTTCCTCTAATTCCTGGCAGCCACTGGAGAAAATGGGGGGCAATCTAGTTCCAAAGCTGTTTCTCATTGTCTTTCTGTCACTCTCATTTCTATGAGTTATGACTCTGACTCTTTCCATGCAAGATTTGTGAGGAATCACTAACTTTACCACGCTGAAAAAACCTGACCAGGAAAGGAACTGTGCAATGGTGTGAACATAAGCTTAGTGCATACACGAAGCTCTGGGGAGGCCATGTAGGTCTGGATGAGCCAGTTTGTCTTCAGCTTGTGTATTGCTGTAACTAAATTAATCCCATCTATAGTATCTTTATGACCCAGAAGTGCCAATCTTGTCAAGAAGGAGTGAATTAGCTAGGGACCCTAGCAAAAGGCTGGAAAGTTTAAATGAAAGTAATCACAACAACAGCCTGCTCTGAAAGCAACATAAGTGAGCTGGTGGTAAATAGGACAACACATTTGATGCTCCCTAGTTTCCTGTGCTTCCCCTTAAGCCTTCTTCAGACATTTACTAGAGGTGCAGTCATTCAGCCAGCCATACATCAGCCTCTATAGGCAATAAAACATCTCCCTGACAAAAATCACAAGTACTGTCTGCTCAGCAGTGAACACAGCTCAAACATCTTATATTCATGAGTAGTTCAAAAACTCACAAGGGAGAAAAAAAGTACAACATAAAAGCACAATATAAACTTGTATTTGAACATTCTAATCAGCTAGAAAATTAAAAACTTTCTGCTACCCCATCCCATGTGTTGTGGGTTCACCTAAGTGGGCCTAAATTTAGGGTTTGAAATTTGGACTAGGC
>JAOXXN010000065.1:42687459-42704839 GCA_026770055.1 Myrmophylax atrothorax | reverse complement strand
TCTGGCTGTCAGCATCTTCCAAGGCCAACTAGGAAGCTTGTAGGCACCACAGAGCTTACGGAAAGAATACTGAGGCAAATCGTGCCAAGAAAAGCAGTCTGTGCACCTCCCTAGAAGTGATCTCTATTTCTGAAAGAAACTTCAAACACTATCACTGCTGCCTGGAGACTAAACCCACCTACATTTCTGGGAAAAAACCTCACCGCAAATAAGTCGTTTTCTCCTTTGCTGTAGGAAGAGGCCACGACCAGTGCAGCTCTCTTCCAGGCTACTTGCAGCTCCAACTTCAGGTTACAAATCACTCTTCTTTCACATCTAAGATGCATACAGACTACGTTATCCTTTCAGTCCATAGTCTTTGAGGAACATACTAAAACCTTTAGAAAAACAAATGTATGTAGGGGAAAAAATGCAAACTCTTAAGAATCTTTATTTCATTACCCTTTATATATGTTTTACTTCTTAAGAGACAAATTATTCAATGCCAAAAACCTCTAAACCGTTAACTGCCTACTAGGTTCTGTACCTTTACATCAGGGAATTTATTAGTCAACAGTAGCAATGGATAGCATCTGTTAATTTGAGATATAATTTCTCTGCAGTTTGTTCCTGTTATTGAAACAAGAAGCTAGTTGCATACATATGACAAGTAAATTGCATAAACAACAGCCACTATAATATCTTGTCTCAGATGTCCTTAAACCTCAAGTTCAAGGACTGAAGTTATGTTTTCCTCAAAATGCATTGAATTTATCTTCCCATATTCCTCAAACAAAAGCAGAGCCCACAGACCATATGATCCTTCCACAGCTACATAAGGTGGACCAGAGTATGATGCTAACTCCTTTCACCATCACTCTAAGCCAAATTAGATTAAATCCTATCACCAAAAATCCACATTTACTATGGTCACCACATTTGGAAATCTAAACCAAGATAAGATGTAGGCTTCACTTATCAAACAGGTTCTTCAGTAAGGCATCAGTGGGCACACCAAAAGTTAAGAAGCAAACTTGTATTGGAGTATGCCTACAACACAATGGGTGTTGGGCGACCAGTCTAGTGAGTCTGATTGCCTTCAGTTCAACTGTTGAGTGTCACTTAATATTCCACATAATCTAGGATTCTCTGAGGTATAATCTGTGACACATCCGATACTGTGATACAATGGCACTCTGTGATTGTTCTTCTCCAAGTTCCCCTGGTCTAGCGCTTCTACTTTGACAACTCATGTTGGCGTCTGATATGCCAGGTGGAAATACTTGAAATAGAGTTTTTCTCAAAGGAAAGTTTTCAAATGTCAGTTCACAAAAGTGATATGCCTGAGGTTGAATGTTTCATTTGGAACGTGTTTAAAAGTTGATTTTATTAAACTGAGTTATAGCAAAAAATTGCATCGTGCAATTGCTAACAATAAATTAGCATGAATGACTTTCAAACAAAACAAGTGCAAAGTTGTTGCCATTCACCCCACCTTTTGTTTAAAAACCTATGCAGTTAGAGGGAGAGGAATTGTAGGCAATTATCACAAATACTCACCATTCCTTGACTCTGCTTTAAAAAGATCAACATAGAATCACTTCTGTGTTTAACTCTTGTCTGGCAGTGTAATATATAATGACAAAACAGGAAAAGCAACTTCTTTCTATTGACAGCCAGCAATTTTCCTTACTCATGGTGTAAAGCACACAAAGTGCCCTAATAACTTGACAGTCTAAACTGAACTGTTAAGAAAATGTCAAGTTGGTCACTATCCATTCGTAACTGAAAGGTTTTTTTAACTTCTTTCTTAATGAAAATTGGCTTCCACATAAGTTTCTGGTTTAAATCTGTACTTGTTTAACAAGTAAAATCTTCCTATCCCCAGATAGGCAACAAGCTAACACACTTTCAAATCCTCATATCATTCTTTTTCCAGACTAACTTGTGTTATCACTAAATATTAGACTTTTTTGAGTTGCCTTTGGAAGAGTAATAGGTAGTCCTACCACATTTTTCTTCCTACTTTATAAATACACTTTTCAGCTGTATTTACCCATCTCTACTGATGCCCCTAAGGGTTATCTTATTTTTTGCTTTTTTTCATTTTTATAGATTTTAGAAGTACTTGTAACTGTAGTAAAATGTAGAATTAGTGTGTTAATATTTCTAACAGCTTGAGTTCAATGTTTATACATGCCAACCTCTGCCATATATCAGTAGCTTAAATTCTTTTAGCTGTTTAGACTCTCTTCAAGGCAGAAAACTGAAGACTATCAGAAAGGCCTGCCGAATGAGACATAAACATGAGCCAACAACCTTGGCTCTAAGAACACTGGAAAAGTTCCAAGGGCCCTATGTGTGCTGAGGAAGAGGAAAATGATGAAGAGAGGGTTCCACTGACCCCTAACTCAAATATTGAGGTGGTGTGACCAGGGACACAATGGGGCCAGACTGAGAGATGTGTAAACGGGGGATTGGGTGGACAATATTATAAAAACCATAGAAATCAGTGTCCACGGCACGTGTCAGTATGTATTCCTGTGGGCCCCAGGCCTGATATTAAAGGACTTTCAGTTTTTATTTTATCCCACACTAACTTGGCTCAGAGTCCTGCTTTGCTGGGGTGTCTCATGGCATCACTACAAATCAGAACTCAACACTATTTCATGTCCCACTTCAGCACTCTATGCTTTCTCCCACCTTGCCTATTCTAAGTTCTGAGGTGGGATTACAGGTCTCAGCACTGACTGGTTTCCCAGAGCAAGGTCTGTGAGCAGGAGAGGCCAGGCATCATATACAAAACCAATATAGCTTACAAGCATTGCTTGAAGATGGAATCACTAGAACGAAAAAAAGGAAAAGAAAAAAAAACCAAGCAACAAACAGGAGATATTATCAGTGGTTATTTCCAACAACAGCCCAAAATAAGGATATTTAAAAGCATTTATAATGAGCTTATGAAAGACCAAAGAAGGAACTGTCTCAGACTAGTATTTGTGCATTGCAGGGAAATGTTTTATCCTATTACTGCTCTAGTATTACACAGTAACATTATTTGAATGTAAAGACATTCTGTTCCTCAATACATAAAAAAGGACTGATGGATTATGCCTAACTATTACAAAATACAGACACCAATGTCTACTTTGTGACCAAAGCTGACTTCAATGTTTATCTGCACATAACTACACAATAATCTTCAAAACAGGAATATAACCTATTCTGCATAATGTTGCCACCACTAGCGATAAACGTCACATGACTTCATAACAGGTAAAAGAATGTCACAGTTACTCGGGAATAATAACCTACATATGACCAAAACACACAAGTCTAGCCCTTTCAAGATGCTCTCATCACTCAACTGAAGTTAACTAGATGAGGATACTACACCAAGATCTTTTGGTAAATAAAGCAGTCACCCAGATGGCTCACATCACAAGAGACCAGTCAGTCACACTGCAGACTACACCTTTGTTTTCATTTACAGCCCATTTCCTCACTGTCATTATCAATAGAACTGCAGACAATGTTTCTGATGTGCACATCACAAAAAATAAAATAAAAAATAACAAAGCACTTTGCCTAAACAGCCCAAAGGCAAAACTTCACCTGCCTCTCTGTGCATAACACCATACCCAGCATCTCAGGTCTGTTGGAAGCTTCTTGCTCAGTCCCTCCCTTCAGATGGTATATTCTACATAGAAGTGCAGAGAGCATGCTGTGTATGTGCACACACATATACACACACACATTTAAAATGCCTTTTTGTATGTTTATGGTCATTTCAACAGACATCTTGGTATTGCCAAAAGCATATAGTAGCAGCATTGACATCAGCTTCTGAAAACATCAGATGATCTGAAACTGTCTCATGAGTTGAGTAGGATGTATTTGCAGTGGGGTCATAAATACTTTGAAGATGAAACTGTATTACTTCAGTTTTTCCAGGAGTAGAACCTCATATCTATGTGGAGATTTTTTATGGGCTAGTACCTGCTTTAAACAGTGATAAAAAGAAACTTCCAGCAGATTAGTCATCACAAGCTCCTGCAGTAACTTTTGAAGGTGTTTAAACATTCACGGTAGTTTCCAAAATATAATACTTCACCACAGAATGATCAGATTGTTTGCACTAGCATTTCTGCTATCGAAACATAATACTTCCCTATTGAGAGATTCATACACATTTATTTTAAAGATCACTTTGTAAGAAATATCAGTGTTTAGAACCTTCTGAGAGCTTTACATCATTTTGCAATATCTCCTTAAGCTTCCAGAAGGATTTCTAACATTTTCTAGAAGCTGCTGCTGCCTCAGAAATGTGAGAAAAGTACCTAGAAGGCATCAATATACAGTGTATTAACTGTTTTATTGTTACACTTGCCAATAGAGAACTTCTAGAAGAACAAACATGATGCACACCCACTCAGCAAGGTGTCATATATAGGGCTCACATGCATGGAGGAATGTGAGTGTATTTCTACACATGTATTCATGTACTCTTTACCCAGACCAAGTATTTTCACTAGAATGAATAGTTACAGGTCTCAGTTATTAAAAGCACTGCTGAAAGCTAGCAGAGATTTCATCTTGCCTTTTCCCCACCAACTTCAGCAGTGAAATTACACTGAGTGGTAGTACAATCTGTTTCTCAAAAACCACCCGTATACAGTGCACTTTAGAAGAACACAGAAAAAACAGACTATCACCAAACAACCTAATATAATCATACAGCAGACACACAAAATAACAAGTGCTATTGTGACTCAAGCTTTATTACTGTCAATATCAACTGATTTCAGTAGTTACAAGTGGAAATTTTTCCCTAATTGACCATCTGTGCAAATACTCTCTCCTTCACTCTAATGCTACAAAGATGCATTTTGTTCCTTCAGACAGTAGCTCTTAATCAGTATTTTGTTACCTTCTGCTCTCACTCTTCAATTATTTTCTTCAGGAGTATTTTACTAAAGCCCTGGTCTAAGTGTTTGTGACAGCTTTCTTTCTAAATCCCCAAACTACTCAAACACAGTTACTCCTTGCAATTACCTTAGCAGTCTATGGAGGTAAATTCAGTCAGATACTGGAGCATCACCTACAACGGGTGCAACACCACTGCTTATGCACAAGAAAGTAATCTCATCAAAATTTTAGTATCCCATTGGATGAGGTCCTTAACACCAGTGACAGGTTTCATTACCTTGAATAAGTCACAACCTTTACACTATAGGTCAACTCAAGTAAAACACTGCAACAAAGCAAAAAAACCATCAAACCAAAAGCGCAGGAACTATTGAATGCAAGTAGAATTTTGATAGGTGAGGAGAGGGAAGTAAACAAATGTTTCATCTGATACAAGCTACCCAGTGCAAGTAAAAAAATCAAAGAACAAACACAAAGCAAATTTTCTCTTTTCCTCTATAAACCTGCAAGCTCTTACATTTTCATATAGACTACAAAATGTCTTTCCTACATACCAATACCACTTAATGTAACTACCACAAACAAGATGTCATTACCTAGGTCAGTATTTGAAAAGTCTTCATAGGCCTCCATAGGGTTTGAGTTCCTTTGTCCAAAAACTACACTCACTTTGTTTAGTCCAGGCCAAACATATTCTTTCAATTTGCCCATGCAGATGGCAGAAAAAAGGCTTAGATTCCCAAAAAGTGGTGAATATTAAAGAAAAAAAATAGCCCCAAACCCTTTATTAGCCTATTTCTCGTACAAGTGCCTCAATTATTTCATTCTACAGTCAGATTGAATCTGATCCCATTATGTTTCATATTTGAAGTCCTCTTTGAATGGTCATGAAACCTATATATACAGGCAATTGCTTTTTTCCTCTTCAGCCTTCCAAAGCAAATATTTATTTTTATAAACTGTCTATTCATCTGTGTATAAAAATGAGACTTGCAGGACAGTACTTGCCATCCAGCCCTTTGTCATCTGCTTTGTCACAACCTGCATACATGGTCTTCTTCAGACTATTCAGATGCTGGAAAATTTCTGATTCCATCAACAATTCCAGTTTACTATTATGCCAACACACAACAGGACTTGCCTCTGCTTTTACTCTCAATGCACTTATCTATTCATACATCTGCAAAGCTAAATTAAGTTAGTTAGACATAGGAACATTAAAAAAAATAATTTACATAGTCTGAGCTACATCAATATTAAATCAAAATCAGTCTGCATGAATAAAATGCCTGTCAGATTGCTCTTTCAGGTAAGAGGAAAATGAAACATTACATTAAAAAAGTCTGCAAAACAAAAATACATAGGTAATGAAATAATGTTTCATATCTAAATTCCCATTTTCCTTTCTCTCCCACTGATAATCTATTTTTACCATACATATAAAAAAGCAGCAGATACAAAATGTACAGTCACTTTAGTGTGTTTTTTTAAGAACTTAGATGTATTAGTGGCTTTTGCTCTCAGCATTTCATTTGTTTCCATCACCATAGTATATTTGCACCCAAATTCTGATCCTAAGAAGCTGCAATCCTGAAGTATCTCCCCATCAGAAAAAGTGTTTCTGGCTCTTTCCCAAGGATCAGCCTCATTTCATTTGTCAGAAGGTGCACTGTGAGAAGATGATGGCCCTGGAAGGCTTGCACACCTTTAATTTTTAAAGGACATATTCCACAGCTTTTCTTTTCAAATTCCAAAAATGGCTTAGCAAGGAACTCTGCAATAAACAAAACTTAATCAGAGACTGATTAAGTATATTAACATAACAAAAAAGTTAATAGCCTTAAAACTACACAAGAGTAAATTTAGATAAGATCAAAAGAAAGAGCTTCTTAATTTTGAAGAGAAAGTACTAATTTAAAAACTTATGAAAGGACAAAAAAGCCAAATTAAATAATACTTCCCATGAAGCTGCACAGTAAAAAGAGCCTCCAGCAGTTCCACACAAGATTGGCACCTACCAACCATAACCCCTCAGATTTACAGATGGGGGAAGTGACAGCAATGGGGAAGAGCACTGGCTTATCCATTCATTCCCAATTTTATGGAATGCCTTTTCACAGAAACATTTAGGTCAGAAAGGACCTCTTGTTCTTATATCTAGTCCAAAAGCCATGCTTGAAGGAGGGTGACCTGCAGCAGGTTGCTCAGAAGGATGTCCAGACAGATTTTTGATATCTCTAAATGTGGAGACTCCACAATCTCTCTGGGCAACCAGTTTCCATGCTTGAACAAAGTAATAAAAACCAAACCTAAACAAAATACACAAAAAATTTCTTTTGCATCTAGTGTTCACATGGAAGCTTTGTACTTTATAAATCTCTGGGCACTGCTGAAAAAAAGTCTGACATCTTTCCTCTCTCCTAATTCCTGAATCCATTTCTTGTGTTCTTTCTTCCCCCCCACTACTTCCTCAAATCCTGTCTGAGATCACTAGGAGACCTTTGCTAATCTGTGCAAGCCTCCTGCTTCTTTTTGCTCAATTTCTGACTTATTGGGACAGATCATTCTTGAGCCTTGAGGAAGCAACCTTAGAATATTCACCAGCTCTCCTACACCACTTTTCTTTCCAGGGCTGTATCCCATGGGATTTTTCCAGGTAAATCACTGAAGTGGGGGAATTCTGCTCTCCTCATGTTCAGGGTTGTGGTCCTGCTTTTTGTTCTGCTCCCTCCACTTTGCATCCTGAACTGCATCATTTCATGATCAGTACAGCCAAGTCTGCCTCCAGCTTTCACATCCCAAACCAGTTCTGCCTTGTTTGCAAGTATCAGGTCCACCAGAGAACCCTCCTTGCTGTCTCCCTGATCACCTCTGTCAGGAAATTGTCATGAACACACTCAAGAAATCTCCTTCCAAAAGATACAGTGGTTAATGTTCCCCAAGAACCAGGGCTTGTGAATGTAAGGCATCTTCCAGTTGTTTTAATGCAGTCTAATGTCTCTCTTCCTCATTAGGAAATCAAAAAGAGATACCCACTCCAACATTACCCATGTCAGTCTACCAACTAGTCTTCACCCATAAACTCTTGACTGAGTCCTGACTGGTCCCAAGACAACACATGATGCACACAGCTGATTTCACACCAAAGCCAACTCCCTCTACTTACCTTCCCAGTTTTTCTTAAAAACATTTTATCTCTCCCTTATAGCCCTCCATGAGGTAAGCCATCCCATCATGTCTCCACAATCCAGGGAGGTCACAGCCCTGTTACTGCACACAGACTTTTAACTCCTCCTTTTGGTATCAAGCAAATGTGCTGCATAACTGAAGCTCTCCACACAGAAGTTGCAAGACACTGCCCCACATGCCATCAGAGAGCATGTTAATACTCAATGGCTTCAGCAGAATTACACAAGAAATACTCCCTTTCACAAGGTACTGGCTCAGTCAGAAACATACCAATAAAGAGAAGTAGCACAGTGTATTACTGATGGTTGTTAGTATCTGTAAATAGAGGAACCTGACAAACCCAGAACAGAAAAAAAAAAAGGCAGTAAGACCAAATGATGAAATGAAGAAAGTTGAGATCTAAAGCTTAGCAAAAAAGTGGTAACATACAATAGTCACACAGTTAAACATGTGAGGGAAAAGAGGTAAAATATTTGGTTTATGCAAGAGATGTGACAAGATGTTAAGACAGTCTAGGGAAATATTCTTCTTCCTTCTAAGAGACAAAAAAAATTGTACACATTTGGATGGTTGTTTGCACATGCACCCTGTTAAAGTGAGTCAGTAAAACACAGCACACAAGAGGACTTTGTGCTGCCCTGTAAGAGCAGACCTCTGTTTTTTTCCTCCAAGGAACATTGAAGAAAATGGATTAAATGACAACATAAAAATTGTCAACTTGAACAGGTTAGCTGGATTCTTCTCTTATAGCAGATGGAATGTGTAATATAAATAAACTCTTTCATACATGCAATTTTAATTAAAATTGAAAGGGGAGGGGGGGAGAGATAGACTAAAAGTTTTGTTTGATTGATATATTCTACATAATTATTTAACTATATCCTCCTACTCTCTAATCTCTGATGTCAGCTCCACGCAGACTGCCTAGAGAATGGCTGCTGCACTGCATGAAAGGCTGTACATCAGAAAAACTTTTCTTATAACAGAAAATCTAGTTTTCCTTATCAAAAGTTTTCCCCTCTCACTCCTGAAGTTACATTTAGACTGCAGTTTGTGCTCTAATCATCACATCAGTGTCATGCCTATTGCCACAAGTACTGGCATCAGCAGAAGGCTGTTCACTATAGATCAGCCATGCATGGGTGCCTGCCTTACAGCTCAGGACCATTCCAGAGCTGATACTAAGACCTTGCTGCTATAGAAATACCCCACCACCCCACCTATGTATATTGGCATGCCAGCATATTCAAGCTAACCTGAAATGAGGTAGTCCAAAGCTAGCTTGGGAACCACAGGAAATACATATCCACAGGGGCTGAGAGGGTCTTTGCTGCTCAGCAGCTACTCAGCTTTGCAAATGCTATGAAGGGACCACCTTGAGAGTACAGCCCCACAGCTTCTCCTATGAATGTGGAAATTCCATGCAGTCTGTGTGCTTCCCCAGGTGATCTTGAAGGCTATGAGATGCAAAAGACATGCTGCTGCAGTAGAGGCTCCACTGTCTGCCAAGTCAGGGTCTGAAGACTCAGCACTGTCATACCCCAGCTTCTTCCCTGGAAAAGGAGGAGCATTCTCTTCCTAGCTTAATATCTAATATGAAAAACATACAGACACATTTTTGTAAACCAACCTAGATTTCTGTATTCCTACTAAGAGACAGACTGAAGTCAGCCCACATTTCTCTCAGATAATAAGAATTCTCTTTGTATAAGCAGCAGCCAGCACTGACCTCATATTTCTGCTCTGCAAGTACAGGTTTCAGTTAATGAGTTAAAAGATATGCTCTATTAATTATGAATAATGTGCAGCCAAGGACTCTCAGTAGAGCCGTCCAAGAGCAGCATGCACACAAGTGCTAGACCTCTCTGCTATTTACACACTGTGGTGCTTCTAGCCTTGCCATAGTAAATAAAACCCCTGAATTGCTGCCATGAATGACCAATTTCGGTTTCTGTTGCAGACCTCTACAGCAGTAATATAATACAGCAAACTGGAGGGAAAGGCTCTGACTGTTTCGGAACTTTCAAGTGATCAGTATTAGTGTTTCTATAGATGCTACACACATACATATGGAGTTCAATTATGACTCAATATAGATTATCTCTTAGGGAAAATGCTATTTTTTTAACTGCACACAATCTGTAAGAAAAATAAATGTAATGATATGATCAATGCCTTCCGAGAACCCCTTCAGTTTTGTCTGTATTTTTCCCCTGTGAGGTGCTATGGCACTGCCACTTACACATGTTTTAAAACCACAGCTGATGCCCAGCCAGGCAGACACACGCTGTCGTGCATCAGTCTCACTGCTCTCTCAGAAGCGCACACCGGCCCTGAGACACTAGATGGAGCTCATCACCTACCAAAGCTACAACACAGCACAGGCTCATAAGAAAGCAGGAATTCGAGAAACAACGTAAATCAACCAAATTTATATGCAGGCAAGCTATTTAGGTGGTTTGCATTCCCATTTGATTTTTTTAAAATGGTTCCATACATTCTAAACCATAAATCTTAGCAGATTGATAGGACCCAGAGAGGAAAAGGAGGCACAAGACAAGCCTCCTTTCTCTGCTCATTCTAGTTTATACATGTAAACTCCACTATTAGCTGAAACCCGTGCCTAGGAATTTATGCCTTAACTGTTTGTTTCTGGGGATAATCCTTTTCACTGAGGTAAATCAAAATTATATATCCCACTTTATTACATGAGAAAACTGAAATTTAGAAATCTCAGGAAATTTAGAAAACATTAAAATCTGAATTAGTTTTGACATCAAATCTGTAGTTGCTGTATATACTTAATATATTCCAAGCTTGAGCTGGAATTACAAAATTTTCAGGTTCTACAAAAAATTAAATCTCAGTAGGCCAAATAATCAAACAAATCTACAAACTCCCATTAATTTCACTAGCAACCAAATGTGAATAATCTTTGAGAATTCACACCTAAATGATCTGCCTGCCTTCATAGGTTTGCTATCTTGTGAAAAGATCCAGGTTTCCAGTCCTTTGCCTAAATCATAAGAAGACCTTTTCTAAATATTAAAAATTATAAATGCTACAGAAATAATTCCTACTCTTAAAAGACCAGGATGCAGTGTAGTAAGACTTGTGAAAACCAGAGACTCATCTACTCATCTCCCTTCAATGTTTTCTTTATCAGTGAGTGGCTAGAAAAAAAAGACACAGCTGAAAAAGGGCTTTGGTGCTATTCTAGACTGCAAAGAAACAGAAATGCCAAGAGTGGAGAGGTTTCTAAAATAAGATGACTTTGCTTAACAAGTTGATGCTGTCAAAAAGATTTGTGAACAGCATTCTTTGGTTAATGGACAGCTTTGCAAATGCTCATGTGGCCTCACTTGCAGTTGGCACATACAAAGTGTCTTCTAGTGACTTAAAGAGCAGTGGAAAGGACACACATTGCGAGACAGCAGCAACGTCTTTATTCCTCATGCACTGCTTTCATAGCAAAACATTCCCACACTGCAAGACATGTAATCAATGCTACTTGAAACATAGGGGACCCTCCTCAAAATCTGGCAATCGGATCAGGATGATATTTCAGACACAACTGGCTTTAAGAGGTTAGAAAAAGAAAGGTGAACAACTCAAAAAGCATTCAATAGTGGACTCCTCACTTGATGCAGTGAGTCCGCCCACAGTACTCTGTTCCTAAGAACAGCCAAAACAGAGTCCCCATGCAGGTACATGGGAAAGTAGCTGTAAGCAATCACAGAGGAGTCCGAGCAACAAGAAAGGAACCTCTGCATGGAAGAAGCATCTTCCAAGTCCCTGGGATGGAAAGACTGGAATAAAAATGAAATGAGCACAAGTATCATATGTCCCCTATGTATATTCTACTCTATTAAAGGAAAATTATAACCTAATCCTAGATGCACTTTTATCCAGATAAATTTTCTTTTAAAGAGCTGCAGTTAAGCTGTTTGCCTTGATGCTATCTCGTGGTAATGAGTTTCACTGCTTAGTTATGAAACACGACATAAGTATTTTATTTTATCAATTACTGTTGGATCTGCTGCCTTTCAGTTTTAGTTCCATGTTTTGGGTTCTTCTATTACTTCAAAAGAAAAAGAGTATCCCATGCATCTCATCACCATTCATGACTGAATAGTTCAGTCATTGTCTGCCACTCATACCCTATCTAATTGATATATTCTTGATCCCTCCTAGGAGTATACCTTTGTTGCCAAAATTTTATTATCACTTGTTTCTGAAAGAAAAACAAGAAAAGATTATACTGTCCAAAGGAATTTTTCTATTAAACAGGTAAATACATTTAAAAGCACAGAATACCAAGGATAAAAAAGAAGAGGCCTCGTTGCAGGGAATAGAAGGAAATGCTTCACTGGGATGTATGTAAACAGTGAATAACAAACTAAAATCAAGTGTTAAGTAAGGTGAGAGTCTATACTTACAGTGAACTTGCAGCTAATAAACAAACAAGCTCTAATCCACTTAATCCACTCTCCTATTTTTAACCATGGCTGTTGCCAGAGGCAATGGCATACTTACATGGAAGATCAAGAGTGGTGCACTGTTCTCTACATCAGGTTTCTTTCCCAGCTCCTGTTGTTTGAAGTTGACTATGAAATATGAGCCATAATATTCCCTCAAACCTCTGTGATAAACAGTGGAATAGAATCCAGTCATCTATTCAAAAAAACTGAGAATTTGTTGGGGTTTGAAAGCATCAATCTGAATTATTACAATATTATAATCAATTGTTTGAAAAGGATTTTTTGTATTAATTTTGTATTTTCTATCCTTCCAGTTTTACCATTATTTTGTTGAGTTTTATTGGTTTCATAAGACTATATTTCCTGTATCATTCATTATTTTAAATATTTTGATCCTTCCTTACTTTCTGCTGAAAAACAGGTAGTTTTACATTTCAAAAATCTTTCTCACATCTTATCTTTATACAGTTCCACTATATGAAGTGTCTTTTTTTTTAGTCTAGAAACACAATCTCAAATTTTTCAGAAACTGAGAACTAAGTATTTGTTCAAGTAATTCACATAGCTCAAAAACTAGAGAATTCTTTGCTCATGAACTTAGGGCTCCAAGCAGTTGAAAAATTGTTCTTCTGCAACTAAATAGAAACTAACTAAAAAGAAAGTAACCATAAAAAATTAAAGAGTAATGCCTTTTAAATGCCTTGCATTTCCCAAAGCCTGCAAGTTTAAAAATCAAAGCCTGAATTGCTGTGCATACCTATACCTAAAATAACCAGCTGCAGTCTTGAAGTGGATTTTGTACCTGCCTTTTCTCCTCTCCTAGTTTAAACTCAAACCTGTAAAGCTTTTCCAAAGAACAATTTTGATTACTCCAGCCCAAATGGATTTTTTTTCTCTTCTATTTTCTTATCCTCGAGGGAAATAAAGGGTAGAGAATAAAGCAACCTTTCTTGGCCATCATTTCAAATAATAATAAAAAAAATAATAGAAAACCTTAGAGTGCTGCGAAATGGAGGGAAAAATAAATAAGAATTGAAGCGAGGCAGTAAAACCCCCTACAGTCCTGTAGGAAATAGGAAATTTAAATATTAGGTAGTGTTTCAATATTACAGCTTTTCAGTTCATTGTTCAGTTTCCTTACTCCAGTAACCTGTCTCATTTTATGTCAGAAGCGCAAGAGGAGAAAGATCTGTTCTGTAAGTCACAAGATAATTTCTAGACTAAGTTCTCAGTCCTCAGCCCACATTCAGGGTTGCAAATGACAGCTTGCCATTGCTAGACATCAGAATGTCCAGCAGCAGAGTGCAGGGAGAATTTCCCGACCAGCCCATGCTGCAGCATGTTACTTCTCTTCCAGAAAAAGGTCCTTTTAGATGAGGTCACTATAAACTCAATTACATGAACTCTAAACCACAACTCTACGTAAGTGCTTTATTTTCGTACAAAATTAACAGCTATACTAACTCTGAACTGATATTACTAGTCATCTTAATGAATTCCAAAATACTTACACTCCATTGGTTAAATACACAAACCGTTTCACATATACTGAACTACACTGAAGTACTAAGTGAAGCATAAAGTAATACCACATGCAACACAGCAAGTAAAGACTGACACTGCTCAGAGCAGGTGAAGAAGGAAAACTTGAAAATTTGGAAATGAGTGATACCACCTAATGTTTCCATCCTTGACAAATGCCAATGAACAGAGCCAGGTTTGCTTTCTCAAGCCACATAGGTAGCTGTTGAATCAGAGGGAAGTCACATGGTACATCAGTATCATTTTTCTGAGCATACACCAAATCAAATCATATTAAAAAAAAATCATTAAAAAGATGAGGTGTTCTTATTACCTAGTCTTCTGCAGTATCCTTAACAATCACATGCTCTTCTCAGCAACAGCTAGCTTACTATATATCTATCTGCTGTCTGTCCCAGTCTTGACAGGTTTGTCAAACTTTAGTTAGCACAACACACTGCTGCCTAAGCACGTGACTTGCATCACTTAAAACATGCTAGTGTTATCTGAGACACCCACACAGGACTGGCAAATAGGACAAAAAAAGACATGCTTTTCTGGAGTGCCAACTACAGGCCAAGCGAGCTACTGACAGATATCACACCATCCTATAGTCAAATAAATCCCATCCCTATTCAGTTCCCAATACAATATCCTGGAGAAGCTGAAGGCAGCCCACACTCCTCCTCTGCTCCTCCAGACAGCAGCAGCTTCACTTCTCCCAGTGAAGCACCAGTGAGAAAAATTGCTGCTGAATGAGTGAGACGACTGGGCTTTGGGAAAGCATCTCATGTGCTGGGGGACAGTCCAAGAAGACCACTGATGTTGACTTTAGCTTTTCAGAGAGGGAACCCTGGGAGAGAAAAAGGGTCCTCTCATCCATACCTCATTGTGGGAAAGAAGTAACACAGAAAAGCGTTTCCACCATGGGAAATCCACTGGTGCCCAGGAGGCCTGGGCAACAACTGAAAGAAAACACTTCTCATCTGGACCAGCACTCCAGATTCTGGTGATGTAATTAAACTTGATGACAGTACAATGTGTTTTAGCATTGGTAGTATGAAACAATAAAAACCACATGCCTCCACAGACTAATGGAAAGCAGTCAGCCACAGCATTACCAACAACTTTCACCAGCAGCCCTAGAACTTACAACAAAGGAAAATTTTGAATCACTTCAGCCATGCTCACAGACTACCCTGTCTGACAAGATCACAACTCCTGCAGAAAGAGCCGTGAACAATCTACTGGATAAAAATATGCAGGTTCCCACTCTGAATGGCTGGCTTAGAAGGAATCACAGTGAATTTCAGTATGGCTACATACCTACATACCAGGATTAAGGTAAGAAAGACACATAAACTCACAAGTCAAATCAGTCAATACAGTCCAATCCACACCTTAGCTATTTTAGTGGAACACACAGTATTTTTAGGGAAATTCCAATATTTGTTTATTGAGAGTTGATTTTTTTGTTTTAATGTAATTCCTTCTGCCAGTCAAAATGTGAATTAAAGTGTAGTTTTTGCCAGCACCAGTCTGGAAACAAACACAAACCTATTGCATTTCAGTCCTTCCACTTTTGTCTTAGCTTCCCCATCTCTTCTTTGAAGTCTAATCTGAAGAGGAGAGTTCTCTACTCCATAAAAGTACTAAGATGGAATAAATCCTCCTGCTTGCAACACAGGTTCTTCATTCAGTTCTCCAAGAACAGTGTTTTGTTGACAACTACCCACTAAGGATTTTAGCTTGACTTCAGAGATAACGGCATACATGTGTGAAATCAAAAGCTACTTAGTCGATAACAGAACTGATAAACTTGGTAGACAGGAATCTGGCCAAATGGATAGATATCTCAACCATCCTGAGGGACTAACACTAATGTTTTCATTAAAAAAAAAAAAAAAAGAGCAGTGCTAAGAGAAACAAAGTGTTCAAGCCTTGTGCACACCTCAAGAGGACTAATTTTTAGACACTGAGAACCTACAACCAGAATAAGGACATGGGTCTAACAAGATCCAGATTAAGAAAGGCAAGACATAAACTGAAGTTTACTACCTCATCATACAGAGCATGCCTGCATAGGCTAAAATCCAGATAACTGTGTGACACCACCTACTGCGAAAGCAAATATTTACAAGAAGTTGTCTGTAATGGGTTATTCACTGATGTACCATAGACTAAAATCTCTACATAGTACACTGCCCTGCTAAGTAAGCTTGGTTTGTACAAATACTAATTCAGCTGTATTGTTTTCTTGTTATTCTCACTTCAAATTAATAAACAGGTCTAGAGATCTTTGATTTTGCTACCAAAAATTAAAAAGATAAACCACAAATGAAAATATATGATGAAGAAAGAACCAGGAGGGTTTTTTTCTCCCAAGCGCAACTTAAATCAAACAAGAGGCAACAAAAGAATGCACACTGAAATCTCTTTTCTCATATCTCAAAGAAAATCAGACATTATCTATACACCCAAACACTTTCTAAAGTGAAGAACACAGCATGCCTAGTAAAATCATGGACAATATGAATGCAGCCATATATGAGAAGGTGGTTGTTCCAGCAAGATGCATATCTCCAGAAGCCAAGCAGTGCACAGATCATCAATGTATCACCAACCAAGCAGGCACAAAACCACAGTAAAAAATCGCAACCACTGTGTATATACCCTCCATAATTGAGCTACATTGATGGGGCATATGACTCGGTTTTGTACCAACTTCTCCGTGTCTCCACCACACTCCATGGTGAAAATATCCCTTCAACCTAAGCCTCTCCCCATTTCTGCAGGTTTTTCACATAGACCTGGACTGAGAGGTAAAAGTTTTTCCACATAAAAGAAGCCCTGGCGAAAAGAAGCATACTGGGAAAGTCCAAGACTTAGGTGGGGAAAGTGGAGTGGCCACCTCATAAGCAAATATTCGCACTGGTTTTCTGGTAAGGATCCATAGCAAGGAAGAGGCTTTCACTGTGTGGCCATGAGGTAGTACCGGTGATCTACTATTTCTGTTTCAATTGCAATAAAAAAATGTCCATATGGGTTAGGCAGTGGATTGAGACATAAATATGGTCCAGGTTCTTTTCTAAGCTCTTCCTCAGCTTCCCTTTAAACTTATTTGTTCATCTTTAATCTATTACTGAGACTATACTCTCTTTTTCATGAAATACCATTACACTAAATGCATCAGAAATGTGTCAAAAATAACCATGTCAGAAACAAATGGCACAACATGGAAGAGAAGCAGGAGATGGTCCCTGCTATTCAGGCATCAGAGT
>JAOXXN010000065.1:42643384-42669446 GCA_026770055.1 Myrmophylax atrothorax | reverse complement strand
TCACACCCAGGCCTGTAATTGCTTTTATCATATAATAAACTTTATATAAAAATTTATCTGAGACTCTGTTTCTCACACTTATGATTCCTCTTGAAAGTGGAAAAATGATTGCTCTTTACTTTTAGGCATTTAAAATCAACCTTGTCAAAATGTCAATTTCTTTCTTCATTTTTAAATCTTTCACCTTCACTTGTTATTGAAAACTGACCTCTTTTCAATCTCTTTCTATCTCCTCACACATTTAGTCTCTTCTGATGAAAGGTACTCTTCCTCTGCATTTTCTTCATGCCTTTTTTTACCTGGCTAACATACCGTGTCTTTTCAAACCTCATCCAAGAACATATTTCATTCTTTTATACAGGATGCATGTTACAATTCTTTTCCTGATAATACTTGTCTTTGTGTTTCTGACTCAGATTCAAAAGGAATATTGCCTTTTTACTCTAGTAAGAAACAAGATCATATTCCAATTACATGGGTAGCACTAGGCCCTATACATAACCACATCTCTCTATAACTGTACATGGAATGAAATGTCAGGAGACAAAGTGAAAACCAGAAAAATTCTAATCATACTCACAGAATTCATAATCACATGAACACTCATGTATAACATGAAGATGTCTATGTCATAATTACATAATTAGAAGAGAATGTCAGTAAGAATCCACTTCAATTTCATCTCAGATTTAAAGACTAGAACTTCACCAAAGCTGTGAAGCTTCATGTCAGTGGTGTTTCACTGACCTCCTGACACTTGCCAAGGTAAACCACAGGAGCTACAACCCTAGCCATTTCCTGGAATGCAAAGAAGAAAGCCATCTGAACAGAGGTTCAGCCAGAGCTCAATGACAATCCCCACTGCACAGCCCAAAGGGAAACCACACTGACGTAGAACTCATCAGACCATTTCATAGGGCAAACAGATCATACTGCCACGGCATAGAGTCAGCATCACCACTTACCTTTTATTTAAAGAATTATTTTTTATGACACAAGCAAATTTTAGCTTTAGTTATTTCTTCCTACAGCAACTAAGAGATTGCCATGTCTGTAAGGTAACTATCTAGTTCTTATGTGTAGTAATCAAAGAAGTAAAACATCATAGGGAGGGTATCATAAACCAAGTAACCTGTTACCCAGTCTGCAGATATTGCAGCCATCCAGAAGAGTAAGATATGTAAGGATGTGCAAGAGCAATATAACTTCTTAATGACAACCTCATTATTCTGTCCTAATTATTCCATCATTTTTATGGAAATTTTGACTGAATCTGAAGTACTGTGTATAAATACCAGGCCTATGAACTCATACATGCTAACCACATTTGCAGCAGTCCAGTTATTGTTGATGCAGGAGACAGAGCATCTGTTTTATTGTTGTGTAAGGAACAGGTACATCACTTTGAACTGTTTCTGAAGGCAAAGGCATTGGTATAAGAAATGTGCTTTTCTCAACAAATGTAAAATCAAATGGCAAATCAAAGAGAGGAGAGAGAACTGCCCATAAGTCTTTCAAATATCGTGGTAAGATTTGATCATGTACGGATAGGACATTACACACTTATTCTTGTAAATATGCCCACATCTTCCTGCTTATTTATGTTCATTTTCTTCATTCAGTTTAATCTGGCTTTTTTCTTACTAGTTGTAAGTGTGGCATTTTTTTTATTGAATTGATGGTATCTGTTTCCAAATAACTACATCTAAAATTACACATATCCCATGGATGTTCATTTATTTCAAGAAATTAATTGGCACACATGAAAGGAGAAAATTTGCTTGCCATGACTCCACCAAATTGCGCCAGCCAGACAATCTGGTCATTAATATTTTGAAAAACATTGCATCTTACAGCCAATTATTACTGTAATGTTGTGGGCAATAAACAGAAATTCACTATTCTTTCATATGCACTAAACATGTTTGCAAAATACCTTTGTACTGATGATCTTAAAGCCATTATGGACATTCATGACTTCATTTCCTAAAGCCTTCTGGCAAACAGGTGAGTAATATTAGCTGCACACCACTGGAAAGATGAAATGTAGGTAAATAAATGACCTGCCCAAAGTCTTGCTACTTCAGAGTTATGTAGAGATTACTATCTGGGGACTGTCGTGGTGATATTGATTTGAGAAGTCTATCCAAAGCTTCAATGAGAAATGTCACAGCAATGCTCCTACAATTACCCAGGAGGTGCAGGCAGCTCTGAACTTCCCACTGGAGAAGGCTGACTTAGCTTGCAGCTCCCTTCTTCCCTAGAAGAAGGCCTTAGTCCTTCCCACTGACTAAAGAGACAATAGTCTCAACAAACCAAACCATTTGGATAGTAAAATCTTCAGATTCTGTCTCTAAGCTGTCCTGTAAAAATATATGGCGGCTCATATATGGATATTATTCTTACCAGCAAGAACTGAAACTGGGACTTTGTGAGTACAGAACAGAGTCACTTAATATCAAAACAGAAGTAGTACTACCCTTTGCTTGAAGGCATCAAGAAGATGCTTTTATCAAAGCGAGAACAGACTACCTGCCTACTATGTCAACATACTGGTATTTCTCCAGTGGTAGAATAGATAGTAATTCCTGGGTAGTAATCAGGTTCTGGACATCAGTTGGTTCACCTACCAAAACTGCCTTATCCTTTTCAAGTACAAATATTCTGTTGCCTATGAATATACAAGAGCTGGCCACAGTAAAAGGCTGTGGAAGTGAGGTAGGACTCATGAGCAGTACCTGGGATGCTAGACTCCAACTCTAGCCGCTGCAGAGATCCCAGAAACTACAGGCAGAATTCTCAGTACTTGAAGAAAGTAAGTTTGTCATATGGGCCCACCAAACAGGAATAGAACTGGGGCAGTGGACTGGTGACTAAAGTGATTTAGAATCAACTATCTCTATAGACCTACAGATAGTACAACATATGTTGTTCCACAACACAATTACTCGTTATGATCTGCTCACTAAGAGTATTCTTTTAAACTAACAAAAAGCAGAACAATGCAACACTAATTAGCACCTGATTTTCCAGTATGAGGAATGAGAGTAAGTAAGAAGGTGTAATCTTTCTTTTTGCTCATACTTCCCTCTCTCCTGAAAATTGCATAGTACCATCAGGACTGAATAGCTGCAACACAGCTTTACATCACTGTGAGAAGTGCTTGATTAATGGTGCTGTACTCGGGCAGGGCTGAAAGCCCATAATGTCACTCTACTGCTTTTGCACATTCTGTCCTTCAAAAATTTCATGGTGATAGTAATGCCACAACTATTGCAGTCTTGCAAGTATTAAATCATCAGCATGGGTATAATACTCATAAGACACTTAAGAACTCCCCAGAAAAGATTTTTAATTTTAGGCTCAAATCTCAACACATTATGAAACAGAATCAAATATTCTTTCAGTGCTGTGACCAAAAACGAGACGTCAAAAGAAAGCAATGCTTTTGCCTATTTGCAGATTAAGCTATTGTTTCTCCACAAAAAAAAAAAAAAAAAAGGAAGTGAGTTAAAATCTATTACTATACATCCCTCCAATATGTCATAATTGCCGCTCTGTAAGTATCTCTAAGTTCTTCTACACTTCCAGAAATTTCGGGAAAGTGATGTTCTGTTATATTTCTGGCCCAGTCAGAAAAAGGAAAAGCAGAAATTTTACCTAAAAACATGTTCATGTTTGCCCATGGAGTCCCAACATGATGCACATCTCCAAAGGTAACTCTATAACACATTAAACCACACATTTTTGTATTGAAAGCTAAGTGACCAAGAGCCTCAGTCTTCTCAGACATAAAATATTCAGATCATGGTGTTTGAATCCAATGGGAAAATCTGATTCATGGGAGACATTGTGTGACTGAGAAATGATCACCAAGACTGGCAATAAGCCCACCAACAGGAAGACATGCCTGTACCAAGAATTTGCTTTTACTTCATTTACCTTACAGGAAGTAAAAGTTATATAGAACCACTCACTTGTCAGTCTTGCAGTACTGAGAATTTCTCTTTAGTATTTGGGAGTGATTCTTTAAAGGACCAGGACCTTAAGATTTGATTCTTCACAAATGCTGAGTATCTAAAATCCTGTGAAATTTGACAGATGTTAACTAGGCTCAGTACCTCTGCAAATTAGAGCCAAAGTAGAAAAACACCTTAATAACCTCCTAATGGACTGCTGAAAATCATAGTTTCAGCAATCAGGATGACAGAAAACTTGCTCTTTTCCCTTTACAACACAGAAATAATTGACAACATTTGAAAACTATAGAAAGAAGTGCAAGAAAGAGAAATAGATTTGCATTTTAACTCTATTTGAGTTAATTGAACAAAAGGGCTTTTTGTTTGGAAGGGAAAGGCAGAAAAATACCTCTCTCAAAATTAAGAACTATTTCCTATGATGCATCACATTTTACATGAAACAGGAAAGTATCTCCTACTTTTCCGTTTTTCATAGTCAGGGAGGTGGCTGGCACTCATGCAGAGGAACACTTTCCCACTATCCACTCCCCAGATTCACACTTTGCAATTTAGTAGGAAATATTCTCCAGCCCTTTAGTTCCCTAAACAAATTTCAGAGCCCAAGTTCCTTTTTCCTGTTTTCAAACAGCTCCCTTGTCAGAGTCACTCTTTGTGCAGCGGTGAAACACACTGATTTTACCTTGATTCAGTTCAAAAAATTTCAGACTGGACTCATGGTAAAGAAAAGGACAAGATCTTGTAGAGATTTAATTTTTTGTTGTTATAAAATGAACATCAGATGCAGTTCCAATATTAGCTTGAAATGGATTTCATGTGTATTTGCTTAATTACTCCTACTTAGAGTTCTCAGACAGGTTCCAGCTGCTTCAGCTGAGGGTTTGACTTTAAAGCAACATCAAGTCTTCCATATGCTGCCCTTGCTTTCTAAAACATGTGTATTCAGGTATGGCTGCTACAAGTCCATTAAAATCAAGTCTGGAGCAATGTGCTTTTAAGGCATTTCAGTACTTAAGCAAGGAACCTCCTTTCTGAATTCATGCCTAGTTAGGAGGGACTTATCAGCTATGCCAGTATCACTGATGTTTTTTTCCAATAGTAGGTTTAATAAATATTTTCTGTACCCTCTAAGCCTATCTGCCTGTCAGCTGCCCCACATCTGCTCTAGGCTGCTTATAGTATGAGAGATCATCCATATTTCCATAAGAATTATTAGAAAAGACATATGTAGTCTGTGAAATTTCCAGTCTTGGGAGGTGTTAAACATTCTATAGGTATTACAAATCATACACTTCATTAAGCATATTTTAGGCATATTTAAGCAAGCATACTTTTTTTTTATTACATCAAGCCTGATCTTAGTTATCACTGACTTTCCCAAACCACACTTTTACAATCAGATGTAGGTGCCAGAAACAAATATTTTAAGTACCGTACGTTATGTGGATTTCAGCCCTAGAAAGGAATACTGAAGTTTGGATGATCTGATTTGCTGCAGCTCTCAGAGACACAGAACAGTAGTATCTGCTACGGCCTGGCAGAGGCTGAGTCCCCTGTCTCCATTCTTGCAGCATTTAAGGCACAAAGCTTCAGCTGCATAGCACCAGCTGTTATCAGCAGAGGCAAAAAACTTGAAGGAAGCAGAGCACGCAGTTTGCTGTGCTGACTAGTGGTGGCCTACAGTACAGTCCACACTTTGGAAAAATTACTTGCTTCTATAGAGCATAACAGATTTGGATAGACTAGCACTACTGTCAAGAACCTGTTTACATTCAAGTCCTTTTTCACACAGTTCTGCCAAAGAACATAATGTTTGCCTCTGCTGCTTTCCACAAACCACCTTGAACAAACCTTCAGTCCCCTTTCAGAGGTAGAAAATGGTAACACAACAAATACAAAATAATCATATGTCTTTGGAAGTGTATTTAGGCTGCTTAGCACATGATTTGAGAAGAAACTACAAAATCTCCAACTACACCACGAGATGGTGCTCAGTTCCCTCTGTAAGAGGCACAATAAGTACCACCAGAGTCAGGAAAGTTTGCTTGAACTGGGTACTGACATTCTCAGCCTAAGCACTCACAGTTGGATTTATAAACGACTCTGTCTACGCAGCCCTGCTGGATCCAACATTTCCTGAAAAATACTGCTGTGCTGCTGAAAGTCACCCAGCCACTGAGGAACTGCAGAGAATCCCACTGAGTGAGTCGGCAGAGCTGGAAACTTGAAATCCATTGCACATGCAGCAAAAAAGAAATAAAATTAATATGCTTGAAATTAATCAAAGTCTGACCAGCGAGAGAAATATAAATTTTACTACAATGAGAACTAGTCAACTTTGTTGTGCTGCTTTCAATGATGATTTAGGAAGCAAGTTTCCCTTAATCTAAAATTATTCTAAGCAGAAAAATATCATAATATAATAAATTGGAAGTAACAAACTTTCATTCTTTCTAGAACTAAATGAGTCTAGTTTTCTGTGCATCAGGAAAAAACCTCAGAGATATTACCCACACTTGTGCCATCAATATTTTGGCAATTCTAGGACTGTGATCGGTATTTTCATAACAGAACACACTGCTGTGGCAGAATAGGCTATGGGAACAATGTAATTGTGATGTATGCAATTAATGTTATTTGGCTGCTGGGTACTGACCTCTAAAAATCTCCGGGGCCATCTACAAACATGCTGCTTCTGTCATGTATTGAAGTTCAGTCAGAATTGCTACATGATGTTTGATGCAATCTTCTACAGTGGAACTGGCTACATTTTAGCAGCAATGGATATTTAATCTGTAACAGCCATTATAAACACCTGGCTTCATTCACTGTCCTGCTGAACAAACTCACTGCTCAGCCTACAAGGGAAATAACCCCCCCAAACCTCTCGCATTTCTATAGCTCTTTCAAGGGGCCTCTTCACAATTAAATAACTTCAATATTATTTCTGCCTTTAAAAAAAATGGAATTCCAACAACATTTGCACCACAGAATGTACAAACTCACTTTATTCAACTTAGAACCTCTGCCATTATAAACTCTACAAGATGCATACATCTTTGCACATGCCAACTGGAATACAGGGAATCCATTCAAACCTAGAACCTCTCCTCACATGCATGCAAATGGACTTGGGTTTTGGGACAATACAATATCAAATATGTGACATCTTTCCTCATCTCAGCTAAGAAAGGTTTGTGGGTTTGTACTTGTCAAATACTGCCCTTCATCTCAAAGCTAAGAATTAACTCCAAGAATCCATGGAACACCACAGTAGATGGAAGACCACAACTTTGTTTAAATGCTTGAATGCTGTAAGGGAATTTTTCACTAGCAGTTCCAAAGAGCCTAACAGCTTGGTGAAGGCAGCAACAGCTTGCAACTTGAAAGATGTCATGTGAGTCAAAAGCAATACCAGCTACATTTCTTCTTTTCCCTACCATTTCAAAACAGTGGGCTGAATAACTTCAAATAACATTCATCTACAGAAAAAAAGGGAACAGAAAACACACTAATCCAAATGATGTCAGCATGCTAACAGTTTACTAATACACAATTAAACCCTTACCTGAACCTACTCAGTTGATTAGCATAATAACTACTCTGTTTTGTTTTAAGCTTGCTGGTGATTCTGTACTCCTATTTCACAAGCAAAAAAAAATAAAATAAAACAGCCTTGAATGACTGAAACTCTACCTGGTGATTTTACTTCCATTTCATGATCAGGTCTGTATACTGTGAAATCCACCAAGAGGAAGAAGTTATTTTTCTATAATGAAGTGTGCACACATGACTCTTTAATATAGCAACCACTGAAGTGGCACAAATCAGAAAGATCTTTCGCAAGGAAAACTTCTCTTGGGCTTTCTAAATTTTCATGTTCAGAATGAAAATGTTCATCATATTCCAATAGCCAGGAATTAGTTTATAATAATATAATGAATTTTCACCACTGATCTGTGGCATCTTGGCCAGGTTCCTTGTGGCATCAAGTCTTGCCATGCACTGTATTCCCTTTGCATTAAAGAAGCAAGAAGTCAACAACTGTCTCCATGTCCCTGAAATCTCAAGAATAATCTTTTTTTGAAAGGAGTAGAAGATCAAACATTAGAAAAGATGACATTACTTCTGAAAGGTTTGCTAAGGGCAAGTTTCCAGAGAAGCAGCAGCAAAGCAAACTTGCCATATGCATCATACACCAGTGTGCACCAGCTCGACCAAGTGAGACCCTGACAGGGAGGAAAAGGGTTCTTGTTCCCTATTACTCATTCTGTCCTTGCACTAACAGTAAATACCTCTATGGTGCTTCTTTCAGAGGCAGACCACAAACCTGCAGCTCACCTGTCCCCAGCTCACTTCAGAGTGGCCATTACTCAAATACAGAAGCACCAAAGGATATTTTAAATTAACTTCTTACTTTCGTGTGTAATTGTAGTTCTTTGCTCGCTGAGAGAAATTTTCTAGAAGCAGTGCTTTTTGCCAGACAAAACAGCCAGGCAGTGCAAAATACAGGCAATATGATGGGTCACAGTGGCAGGTCAGTAGCAGTCACTGCTGAAACAGGTAGGTGGTGTGAGGACTCCTAAACATGGAAAAAAGCTCCCTTCTGTGGACTGGCTATATTTGTCTGTCACTATCAACCCTCTCACTACTCATTCATGCAAACCGCATCCAATATTTAAGTCCTAATGCAGTCACTATTTGATTCTAAGATAGTCAACAGACTGACGTGTCTTAATCCTAGAAACAACACATCTCGTACTGCCACACAGCTCCCGGATACTATCACTCACACATCAAGTTTCCTCAAACTCAGTGCCTTATGTAGAAAAAGAAAATCAAAGAAATGGAAAAAGAAATTACCAAATACTTGATACCTGGACACCATAGATGACACTGTTTCAGTCTATCTTTAGCCCTCTATTTCGCTGTAAGGCATCAAAAATCTTGCCTTTTTAAGCCCTGTATCATGATGCTCACAAACTTTGAAGGCTATAGTTCCTTTCTGAGTGTACTGAGTTGGGCTGGGAGGGAGTTAATTTTCTTCATAGCAATCTGAATGGTGTCATGGTTTGGATTTGTGAGCAAAACTGTTGATAACACACAGGCTGGGGGAGAGTGAGAGAGCAGCTGTGTGGTGTTTAACCACCTACAGGGGTTAAATCAAAACACTAAGGAAAGTGCAAGTGATGACAACTCATCTGAAAAGAACACAAATCAATTTATACAAGGAAAGAGGCCAAAATAACAAACTGAGAAGCTTACATGTTTTCCTAGCAAAGCCTTTTTTCCCCAGGCATCCTGGCTGAGATCCTGCAAACATGGCAACAGAAAAGGAAGCAAGCCATCCTGTTTTCCCCAGACATGAGAAAGGAAGCTCATAATATAAAAACTGGTGGATAAGAGAGAAATACTGCTGAACAACAACTAGTTAAATCAATGTATCATTAAACAAAACCCAGCATCACAAGACTTCTTCTTAGGTCACTCCAAGCTTCACGCAGAGTATCTTCCTCCTCTGGAAAACAAAACCAAAAACGCCCTATCCCAAATTTTTCATATCCCATAATGTTTGTTATAGTACCCAGAATTCCAATATTTAATTAGTACTTCTAACATGAAGTAATGGATATCTAACTTAGTGACTGACAGGATGATGGGTAGGGTTTGTCTTGATCCTGCCTCCTTCAAAACAGTTCCCATTTTTGGTTATAATCCCATGGAAGGGATGAGAGGCTACAGGAATTGAAAACTATGTATTCAAAAATGTACAGCACACACAAAGACAGCCTTTTAAAAAGGGGCAAGGAGTTAAGAAAAGCTGCTGGGGCAGGAATGACAGCCAGATAACCAGCAGAGCTGTTTCCCAAAAGCAAGTCACTGATTCCTGACAGCGGATTGCAGAGTTTCCAAGGTTAGTTTTCTTTCCTGCTAGGTATCACCACAGCCTTTTAGGTAAAAATAACACAGAACACATACTGCCAAATTCTGCTCTCAACATGGCCATTTCTCCATACTGATGACCTTAGAAGACCTGCTGAAGTCTCTCCCTGAGCACTAGAACTGAACTCTCAGACTAGAGATGGGACAGGACAGTATTAGCTGGAAGATGAAGGCTAACAGCTCTTAATGAAGAGGTGGGCCTAGCTGAACTGTAGTAAACATGGACTTGCATTTGTGGCTCGGATTTATGGTCACTGATGAAATATTCTGGGATGCAAGGCACCTTGTGATATGAGAGCAAATGCTCTGTTAGGAAAAAGACTAATGGGCAGCACAGAGGTAAACCCACCTGGGCTGCTGAATTGTGGCAAGACATCGCTGCCCAGGCAGAGAAGTTGGCTGTAAAAGTACTTCATGTAGATGCACGCATACCCAAGATTTGGGCTACTGAAGAACACTGCAGCGATGGACAGGTGAATGGAACTGACAGAATTAAAGTGTCTCAGGTGCATCTGGACTGATAACATAAGAATAAAATTACTTCTGGCTCAGTGGGCCCATGACACCTCAGGTCAAGAGATGCAACATTCAGATGGGCTGATGATTGATTGAGAGGTGGACTTAACCGTGGACACCATCCCCCAGGGTATCCATAACTGTGAAACATGGGTTACAGTCAAGCAGGTCAAGCCTCTGTGGTATGGGGCACAATGGTCAAAATATAAATATGAGGAGGTCTGGCAGATTGATTGCATCACACTCCTGCAAACGCACCAAGGCTCTGTTCTCACAATTGTAGAAACCACTGGATGGTTGGAGATGCACCCTGTGCCCCATGCCACAGCCTGGAACACCATCTTGAGCCTTGAAAAGCAAGTTCTGTGGTGACATGGCACCCCAGAAAGAATTGAATTGGAAAACAGGACTCATTTCAAAAGAAGCCTCATAGATGCCTGGGCCAGGGACCACAGTACTGAGGGGGTATAATCATATTCCCTATCATGCACCAGCCCCTGGGAAAATTGAATGGTACAATGGACTGCTAAAACCCACATTGAGAGCAATGGGTAGTGGGACCTCCAAACATTGGGATCTACATCTAGTGAAGGCCATCTGGTTAGTTAACACTAGAAGCCCTACCAATTGGAGCTGGCCCTGCCCAGTCAGAACCTCCATGTATGGTAGAAAGGGACAAAGTCCCTGTGGCACATATGAGAAATGCGACACAAAAGACAGCTTAGATTAGTTCTACCTCAAGCAAAGGCAAACTCATCCGTGGGATTCTTTTTGATCAAGGACATGGGTGCATTTGGTGGTTAATGCAGAGGGACAGGGAAACACAATGTTTACCTGAAGGGGATTTGAGTTTGGGTGAGAACAGTCTGTAATGTTGAATTGTATAGTATTGGTTGTTGAATGACAGTGTCACTGTATGCCATAATTACTACACACAATGAGGATGGACTGCTCCAGATACACCAGGTTTGAGTTCCTGCTGCAGCCTGGAACCAGCAACAGCACACTAGCTCTCCTGCCCTGGAAGACATCTAGGACAAATAGAAACCACAGTCATGGACCTAATGAATTCAACAGACACCTTGGAGGGATGGCCTTTGACTATGGAAATGATAGTTGTGCAAATTTATACGTATATAGTTTCAAGGTGTAGATCTGGGCATGAATAGATGGTAAAGAATAAGTGGTGGATAATGTCCTGGGTTTGGCCAAATACTGAGTTAATTTCTCACAGTAACCATAAGGGAGTGGGGTCTGGAGCTGTGTGGGTGTGGCCAAGATTCTACTGTTATTCAATATTATCTTACACCACTGCCAGGGGCACAGGAAAGGGACTTTCTCTCGCAGGAAGAAAGGGTGTTCCTTTCTGGTCATGGGGAAAGCATGGTGGGCAGAGGGTCTGTGTGCCATTGATTTTATTGTCCTGGACTTGACGAACATTTTGTGTTTAAATCACCCTCTCTTTGTACATTTTTGTTATTAATATTGTTCCTGTTACTGTCCAATTTCTTATCTCATTGCTGTTTCCAGTAAATTGTTCTTATCTCAACCCGTGAAGTCTGCCTATTGCCTACCACTGAAGTGAGGGGTGGCGGACAGCTCCCACTTCTTAGTGGGAGCACCAAATTGTGGAATACCATTCCTAAATCACGGCGTTAAGTCAAGAGACTTTTTTCCCCACTGGAGGCTTGGAATGGATTTGAATTAAACAAGTCTGAGACAAAAGACCTCAGTTTGTAATAGCTGCCACAGGGAAGAGGAACTTGTTATGCTATATAATAAAGTTCATCTGCACAGCCACAAAGGAGCTCAGAGAGAAAACAACCAGTGGGGAAGCCCAAATAATACTTTCCTGAGTAATATGCAGGCCCAGCAGCCCATCAGAGGCATACATGCACAAGTCCAGAGAAGCATAGGGGCACAGGGGCAGGTGGGAACACAAATTCTGAGCAATGAACCCCTTGTCCAGGCCTGCCCCAGGGCTGTCTCAGCAGAGCCATTAGTTCCAGTGTCCAAGCGTGATACTCAACACTATAAGACATCTGGAGAAGCTCTTGAGATCACCTTTTGGATTAAGGGGGCTGCTGCATAGGGTGTAATATATGTGATAGAGAAGAAAGACATTTTGGGATCAGACAGACTTAGTATGGGATGTTTAGGGGAGGAACCAAAGGCACAAAAAGGGAGGAGTTTAGGTGATTTTGAGAAGAGCAAGAGTGGGAAAATAGACGTGTAAGGCGATAAAAAGGACTGGTCACGTGTAAAAAACTGCTGGTCAGTATGCTTTGCTGGCTGTGCCCTGTGCCTGATCAATGCAGCCTGTTCTGTCTTCTTATTAAATTCCTTTCTGTGTCTTTCCTGGGTGAGGGCTCTCTATTCTCTGTGCATGAGAGCGTACAAGGCTGCAAGAGCTGCAGCTGGAGTCAGACCATGGGGCAGGAGGCCCAGATGTTCATGCTGCCAGAGACTGGAACGAGTGTGGGTCTGTGAGTAAGTGTGTGATCACTAGCAATGGGCTTGCAGGAATAAATCTTCAGTCTTGCTGCTTATTGAATCTGGGAACAAGCACTGGCAGTATCCTCATGTCTTCCAGGCTGTTGGATCTGACATGGTAGATCTTCCTCTAACAGAATTTTTAGTTTATCATCTGACAAAAATACCTGGGAAGACTGCTGTTCAAAGACCTGACACAAGCAAAAGCCTTTCAAAGACAGTCTTGCTCCCCTCTTTTCTCCTGCACTGCTGTGCAGCAGCAACACAAGCCTAGACCAGAACCTCCAGTCTGTGACTGTTCCAAGGTGAGACCATTCTTGGCTGGGCTGTACAGATGCTACAGACACCAGCTTTGCTTTCACCGCTACAATATGACATACTAATGACTTGTCACTTTTCAGGCTGGACAAGTATTCATTTCTTGCTGATTATGTTTAAAGGGAGTTAGGAGATACTAGAGTCCCAAATACGATGTTTAATCATACCACTTTTACTTTCAAAATAATGTTTTCATGTTAGAGTACTATTAAGCTTTTATTAAAATGACAGCAATATCACTAGGAATCAGATAAGTGCACTTAGTTTTACAACATTTTGATTAGAGTTAGTACAGCTTCCTATTTACTTGTGACAATATAATATAGGAAAACGAAAACTTTAAACTTCTCCCAGAAGTTACACATCATAGATTCACATTTCATGTTGTTACAGTGGCACTTACTAAAATGAAACATTAACATTGCATTGAATAAGGTACTAAACACAGTAAGCCTGGCAACTGAGACAGGAGGACCAATTTCATATTCTAGCTGTCTTCTATTGTCAAAGACCAGTCCAAAATTACTGGATTTGAAACAACATGTTAATTGTGGGACATCACAGAGACAGCAGACCAACTGTGTAGTAATAATTGGACTGTGACTTTTCATCCTCTTCCATTTGTACTTCTAGCAACAAGTAGGAGAAGAGGATCAGAATTTTCTGATGCATCACAAGTGACACGAAAATAGGCGATGGCTTGTCTGGCATGCTTTAGTGAGAAGATAAGGCCTCATTATGAAATAACTACTGATAAGACAGAAGTATTCATTGTCCCAAGCAACTACTTTTTGGAAGATCAAACCTCAGACAAATGTACTGTCAAATATGTGACTGTAACTATTGACATGCCACATAAAAGGCTTCTGAGAAGGAGAGAGAACTAGGCCAAGAAAAATAACACAAGTAGTATCCTAGAAAGAATACTGAGTGAAAACACATACAAAAGCTATCAAATTTGCAGTACACACAGTTCTGCCCTCCACACATAATATTGGGTACAATTCTGAAAACTATCCCCACCTGATCAGTTATAAAATCAGGTCACTGGAAAGGGAATAAGGAAATTAAGGACTAGATACCTTTGAAAAAAAAATGAAGAAAAATCAGAGCACCAAATAAGACACAAATGATAAAACTACCACAACTTTAGCTTTCTTTAAAGTTAAATATGCATTTTAAGAAACAGTTTAGAGGAGATGGACCATTTTCTTTAGGAAATCCTATTTTAAAACCCAAACTGTATTTAGCCAAAAATATAAGAGTATTTAGACTATATCTATTTTCCCCATAAACCCAACACACAAAATTGTGCTATCTATTATGTTTGCATTATGTTGAAGAATTATTCAATGGACCTTCACACAGTTTCTTTGGAGATGCTCATTCTGCTTTTAGTTGTGCTGATTTCACACTCAAAGGAAAAGATAGTTACTATACAGTTACATACATGTGAGCAACAGCACTGTTGTGTCCTTCTAAATTCAAACTCTGACAGTGTGCAGAAACAGATAAGATCAGTTTAAGTATCTTCCAAAGTGAAAGGAAAGGATGATAAACACAGAGACAGTAAAACAAGTTCCTATACTAGGAAACTATGTCAGTCTGCCATTTCAGAACTGTGAAATACAATAGTGATGAGACAGAGAGAGTGGAAGATGAAATGATGGAAAACAGCATTTTGCACCAGATATATGACAACCCAAGATATGCAAGAAAAAACCCTCTCAATCCTTTCAATGAAAATTAAGAGCAAGTACATTGAAAATTAAATGCTTACCTGGAACAGTATGTTAGAATCCTCTCAAATAGCATGAGCTTCAGTGCTTGAAGTGGTAGGCTCTTAACCTACACGTTCCATGAAACCTCACAAGTACAACTCTGTTTACCTTTAAAACCATGCAGAGTGTCCCTTCCACCCAGTTAGCAGTGGGGACTGCTTGATCTGAAACTCTTTAAATGATTGGGAATACCAGTTATCAGGTTACTTTAAAACAATTCTGCTCATTTCAACAGATCCTGATGTGGATAACTCACTCTGTACAAGTAAATGTCAGTGTGCCTGCAGGAACGGTTACAGTGATGTTAGGTCTGCTTCTGCCTAACAGTATTTTATTCATGCAAGAGTAAAGTTTTTCACCAATCCCCAGTAGGTTCCCTTCTAGAATGCAGGAGTTATTGCAACAGGCAGTAAAAACACAAGATGTTGGAGGAACTACAAGTAGGGTTGCTCATTTTCAGCAAAGTATCATAAAAATAAATCAGCAATAGCCAAAGTGTTTTAACTAAATAAATAAATAAATCAAAACCTTCAGGGGAGGACTATTTAAAAATGCAACACGCTCAACTATTAAAAATGCATGGTAGCAAAATGATTCAAGATGTTTTCATGCTTATGGGGAAATCAACAAAAGCACTGAATTCAGACTGTCTTCCCACTGCTCTGATTATAGGATTCTCTTTTCTTTCTTTTTTTTTTAAGTGTTTCTTCCAATTAATGCTAGATTTTTATTTATATGAAAACCAGACCATTGCTACTTGCTACTCAAGCTGATTTCCCACCTTCCATAGCTAAGCTTTTAACAGCCAGCTGTCAACAAAAGCTGAAGATGTCAACAAAAACATCAGATCGTTGTCCACTACAGAGGAACTGATAAGGATCTTCAGATGACACACATCAAGAAAAACTATGGTGCAAGTGTTTTGACAGAGTTACAGGTGGTTAAGCAGCAAGAGGTATGAACTCAAAGGAAGCAAAAGATCCCATTTTTATGTAAATGCTCTCAGCATTGCTGGGTAAAATCTGGCAATCTCAGCTACTAGATTCAAGACACTTCTTCCTATTGCACAGTCTATCTGGAAATATAGCGTGAAAATTTCAAAGAGCAAAAGAAATTCAACAAGACCTGTCAAGATTTGAGTCCTACACTGGCTGATCCCACCTGTAGCAGTTTAATCCCATACAACAATTAAGCACCATGCAGCTGCTCATTTATGCCCCTCCTCCCCTCAGTGGGATGAGGAAGAAAATCAGAAAAAGATAAAATCTGGGTTGGGATAACAGTTTAATAACTGAAATTATGTAAATGATCATGAAAAAGCTCTAATGGCACCTCAGGGCTTGTCCCTGGCTACAAGCTCCCAGGGACCTCTTCCCAAGACCAAAAACCTAACTGCTTGTGCTGCCCTGAAAGTAGAGTTTCGATCAGCTAGCATTGACCAGAATGGAAAGCTGATCTATTATCTGATATTGTGTGTATTTTTTCCTCCTATTTGCAGCCATAGACAACATTTTAAATTCTACAAGTACTGTACATGTAGAGAAAAAAATCCCAAAGAAATGCTCTCTGCTGTCTAACACTACAAACCTATTCTTAATTCCAAGCTATGGCAAAACTGTTAAGAAACTGCTTTAAAATAAGATTTACTTGGTGCTACTACAATAGGTTTTGGTACTTGATAATTCTATTTCTGCTTTTGGGGGTGTAACATACTTCTACTAGCTTGGATGCAGCTCAGTGATGAGCAAAAAGACCATGACCTCTAGAAAACACATTCTTGGTTTTTAATCCCTCATAGCATTCCCACAGTGATGTTTAGCCTTCCATAAACACTTCCATATAAAATCTAATACTGAGGATCTGCCAGTTTAGGAATCTGGTTTCAAGTAAGATAAGCCTCAAAGCACACTTGAGAGCTAAACGGCTCCATTCTTTGGGAAGTGCTTTTTACTTCAAGAACTGCATCAACTTTGATCAGCTCTTTGAAGTAGAATAGAAAAGATTGGGCTTGCTCAGTCAGTCTAGAACAGGATATGATATTTCACTATTATTTTCCCCAGAGCTTTTATAATCCTTCCTCCCTTCAACAGACTGAAAGGAATCTTTAGTGACCCAAAGATTCAGATGGAACTTATTATAGATACCTAGGAGTGGCAAATTACATATCTAGATAGTATATAGAATATATTGAAAATATAAGATCTAATTTTTCCTTATTCTATACCCAAATAAAAATTATTTTAAATAAATACCAGGTTAAATTGTTGCCATTCTGTAATAAAGGGAGAGTTTGAAGATTGCATTGTTTTGTTTTTAAATATTAATGCCTTTTTGTAGTGGAGAAGTGCATACAGTACCTGTTGTTACTCTTACGTGGTTCTTTAAAAGTTTTCATAAAGACAACAGGTTATCAGTGAAATATAATATCAGCTCATCAGGTTCCTCAGGTGCTCTTCTGCAAAGCTATGAAATAACAGTTCATCTCCTCCTTGGAGAAACCTAATACAAAATTTTCACATACAATCACCTTAAGGTTTCCCTCCTCCCCCTCCAGCTTCATATCCCACCCAACCCTTCAATTTCAGAAGACTTTTTTTAAAGAAAAGAAAAAGGAAAAGAAATAAAAACAGCTTATAAAACAGCAAAGAAAATAAAGTTATTTTAATATATATAGAAAGAGAACAAAATGAAACTTGAGGGAAAACTTACTGGCGTTACAGTTTATCCTGATACAGTCTAGATGGGGAAAAATAAATGAAAGATGAAATTGCATCCTTCAAGGTAACAGCTGCAGACATCCAAAAACAATCAGTCCACCCTTCCGGGGACAGACACACGCAAAGAGATGTGGCCATTTTATACTTATATACAGTCTGTACAAGTTCAGGAGTGGGTGTATATGTACAGCATATTCTATGTAAATAGCTGTTACATAAATATATATATATATATACACACATATATATATACACATATGTATAGATAAATATACCAATATACATATATATCCACATGTTGACACAAAGTTCTTTCCTTTTTATAGAAACCTACACATCTAAGAATATCTTCCACTCCAGACGGTGAACTGATGTGAATAACAATAAAAAAATTTATAATTAAGGCATAAAAATCTCCCTCAAAACACAACTCATACTGCAGTGTAGTTTTACTTTTTAGAAACCTTTAGTAATTTCTCTAAGAAGCTTGAAGCTCAAACTCATCCTTTACATTTGTTTTGGGTTTTTTTTATTAATCCAAACTGTTATTGCATAAATACACCATCTGTCAACACAGAATACCTGTAAAATCAGCCTATAAGATTTGTTGGTGCAATATTTAACCCTTTCCAGCTCTCCCAAAGACAGACCCTCTTCTCATTCCCCCAGTGCCAGCCCAGAACACTTTTTAATATGTGCACAGATACATTGACACTGTCTGCTCAGGTGAGGAAAGGGTTAATATACTGCCCAGTTGTGTCCTATCATAAAATGGCCACTTGCAAACAGCTAACCGCACGAACGCCTAGCCCAGATTTCAGCTAGTTCTGGAGGTGGGGGAATACTTTTTGGGGGGCTTGGCAGGGAGAACAGGGATTTCTTTCAAAGGTCCCCAGTCCTGCCAGTTCCTCAGAGCCCAATCTCATCTTGCTGTCTGAACGCTAAGACTGAAAAGTGTGTTGTAACGTTCAGGGAGAAGATGAAAAGGGCAGTGAAGTGGCAGATCCGGCAACCTTTGCTGGCCCTGCTTTATTCAGAGGTTACAGGTAAGGGAGGGACAAAGAGAGATACATGCAAAGAAAAATAGTTATGCTTGTAGAATCTAATAAATGGTAATTGAAAAATCTGCACAGAGAAAGGAAGTTGAGGTAGGAGAGTCTGAGCTAGAGGGCTTCTGAGCATTGCTTCTCTCATTTAACACACTAATGCTCAGCATATCTCAGGTTATTATCCGTAACAGGATCTTTCATTTATAAATGCCTGCTTATAGCCGTGAGAACATCCATTGCTGTGGTGTCTAACTTGGGCAAGAGCTATTGTATCAGTCCTATGACATATCTTGGGCTATGCTGACCTCCTCTCAGGAAATCAAGGCCACGAATAATAGCACCATGCTAGTGGACACTCTATCTGGACAACTAAAGCTTTAACCAGCAGAAATTATCAAGTTTATTACAGAGATATGGCCCCGAAAGTGAGATTATACAGAATGGTTGAGAAATATAATGCAGTTTGCTTCTTAACTGGACCAATTTTAAGTTTATTCATACAGATATAGGCAAATTGTTTCAGCAGCTGACACTAAATTCAGTTCTTAAAAAATAGAGGAGGGGAAATAATAAGAGTCTATAAATAATAAATAAAGAGCTGTAATGAGCAGGGACACACCAATCAGGAGTGACATAGCCAGAGAGAGTCTGTTTTCAAGCAGAACTTCTCCTAAGAAAATCTGGGTTTGGTTTTGTGCGATTAGGTTTGTCATGTGTCGTCAACCGCAACAGAAAAGTGGGAGCAAACAGCCCTGGAGCAATTGCTACGACCACCATACAGTGGTGGCTATATCCCTTATAGGAGTTGGGTGGGGTGAGGGGAGCTCTGAAGTACATGCAGGGGAACTTCCTTCTATGATCTGACAGAGAGTGACAGCAAGAGAGACTCCCAAATCTCATCACAAGAAAGTGAGGTCAAGAGAGCTGCTATGGCTGGAACAACAAGGGAATTTCTTATGGGCAAAAAAGTGTGCTGTAAAGGGAAACATGGCTGGTCCACAGCAACATTTCTCCACATTAGAGACTAAAACCACTGTTGTGTTATTGATTTCTGCAGAGAAGTTTTGCACCTTTTTTTTTCAGCACTACCAGAATGTCCTAGGGCTTACCCACAGGCCGTCACTACTCCAGGTGAAGGGATAGGTCTTTCAAACTGCAAAACAGTGTAGCCCTTATCCTGGCTGCAGGCATAGGTGCTTTGTTCATTTCTTGCCTAAAGCAGCCTAAAAATTTCCAACCATTAATACATGAAGTTGTTCTTCCCTCTGAAATCAGTTTTTAAAAGGGTGAAAAACATCTATTTTCCTCTAAACTAGTATAACTGTACATATCCAAAGCAGAAGAGATTTTTCTTGGCAGTAAGGGTGCAGGTTTAGTCTGATCTTTGTGACCCAAACAGCTGCATCTGGTTAGTTCTGCCAAAATTATAAGAACTGCTTGGGATTCCTCCTGCACAGTACCAGGGCAACAAGACTTCTGGCAATTGTCATCTGGAGCACTCAGCCCTGTTATCAGTTTCTACTGATGAGATAGGTTTACAAGATGAGTATGCCTATATTGCTGTAAATCCAGTCATCTGCCAGTTCAACAACTGGATGAGAAATATGGATAGCTGTGAAGTGAAAACACAGTCTGTAAGTGTATGGGGAGCAGGATGACCTGCGAAGACCTTCTGCAGTTACTTTCCTGCGTTATTTTTCTAATGTAAACCAGAAGCTTCTTCCATAGTGCTCAGATGGAAGGTTTTTCCAGAGCATATTGCCTGGAAAATGGGCCAAAGAACCTCTCCTTGCAAAAGGTTAAATAGTTCCATTGCTATCAGCTAACACTAATTTATTGTTTGAATGGAGGTATCTTTAGTAGCAAACTGAAGTACCTGTGAATTAGGCCAGTGTTTCTTACCATTTACATCTTTCTGTCTCAAAATGGTGATATTTATTTGATGCTGCTAAGGCTCCAGGCCATTTTATCCTTGAATCAAGAAAGAAAGTCACCTTTGCTTTGTGAGGACAAAATGTTTTTTCTTTTGGATAAGGAGCCTTATGTGGCTATGGAAGAGTACTTTAAGGCAAGAACAGCACAAAAACGATAATTGGGATCCGACTGTTTCTAGGCTCAGTCTAGGTTATCTCCTACGGGAAAACCAGATAAAGTCCCATGCACTCTCCTAACCCACATTATATGGAGGTTTCTTGCCTCTCTCCTATTTGCACTATTTGTAAGTAGAAATGACAAAGATACTTTCCATTTAGGAGGGGCAAAGGTGTCTCTGACACCCTTGAGGATATATCCTCAAGAGAGGTGAGTGGGATAATTACATTCCCTTACATCAGAGGAGGCAGGAAATATTTATCCTAGTCACCATTGACCTGAGTACATGCCAGGGCAGGAAGAAAAAAGTCTGAAGTACTCTTTAATAAAAGTCACTATAACCCTCTCACTTGTCAGTCAAAAGAAAAATATGAAGCTGGATCTCCTATCAGATCAGCCATTTCTTTCCCTTTCTGCGCATCATCTCTGCATCAGAAATTATTCCCAAGCATGTTCCAAGCCATGATTTGTTTAACTTCTCTCTTTCTCCTACTCCATACCCATTGCTTTAAAGTCCTTCTCAACAGAAGTGAGATATGTATCACATTTGTATTTCTATTCTTCACACAACAAACAAACTACTGAGAGACATGCTGTCAACATGCACATTTGCAATGCCTTGGGCACTTGCACTGGAGAGGTCTGAAATAACTTCCTTGCCCCCTTCCTTCGAAAGTTATTCACTGCTGCTTTTCCTTTCCCTCCCACCTTCCACAGCAAGCCCCCAGCTGCCCTTGCCCACCCATGCCTGCTGTATGCTCTCTCTCTCCCCTGTTTGGTTTGGACACTGAGTGTTGAGGGGGGGAGTGGGATATGCCAGCCCCTGCAGGCTGCTCCGTATGCTCTGTTCTCAGGGCTGTTTGCTGTGCGGGCCGCAGGCTTCAGGCCTTTGAAGGGTCGAATACCATCTTTTGATTTACCATGGCTGATGGGGGGTGGGAAAGCTTTACAACTGAAATACATAGAAGAGTTAAAAAAAAAATAAAAGAAAGGAAAAAAAGGGGGGGGAGAGAAAAAAAAGAAATCAAAGAAAAAACAACATAGGAAAACCTTAATAAAGATATAAATGATCATAAGTAATTAAATGGAATAGATTGACCAAAGAAGAAAGAGACAGTTCTTGGTAATAGTATTAAATGACTTATAATAAAACCACAATTAAATAACTCACCACTCAAAACAGTCCTGTTTACACACATCTGTCATAGGTTAGATGCTCGGAGGATGCTGACACATAGCTAGTCAGCACCAAGCATACTCAGGTCTTCAGAGGTGGTGCTGAAGACTGTTCCTCATTGCTAAGGGGATTTTGGCAAGGTCAGATAAAGATTTGGTTCTTTTTTGTGACATCTGGGCAATGAACAGTCTCCTTATAGAGTTAGATGTGACTTAGATAAACAACTGGAAATGAATAGCTCTGGCAAGATCATTCCTTCTCAAATTCTGTATCTTCAATAGCAAGGTAACTTTTCTTTTTTCACAGAAGTCCTGTTTCTAGAAAATTATCTGACAGCTTTATAAATCTGAAGAAAGGAGAGGTTAAGCTGAATCTGAATTCCAACAGTCTAAACTACCCTTCTGTTGAGGGCTCACTTCTGGGAGAGTGCTCACAGGTTTCAACTGATGCAACCTGTAGTCACTTCAGGGGAAGATTCAACCTAACAAAAGCTTCCAGCTGAAAAGCTGGCAAATCTGACAGACACATTGCTTCAGTCCCTGAAACTACACAAAAATAGCCTTCAGTTAACACAGGGGTTTGTTTGCAAATTTTGTTCCTGCATTAAACTGCCAACAGCACATCTCTTTCCCAACATGTGTAGAGCATCTGTCAAATCTTTAGCTACATTTTTTAGATGCCAGACAGTAAGAGTTGAACAGTCCACCTCTAGGCTGGGTGATGGCATAACAGACCCCAGTGAGTGTTAAAAGTGACCAGTGCCAATCAGGCACACAATGTTGACAGGCACTGAGGGAAAATGTTGTCTGCCAGCATGATATAATGAAAACTGGAAAGGAAGGAGTAAGCCGTAAAAAATGATAAGTATATTTAGGGTAATCTAAATCAACCCTCCTCATATTTACGTAGGGTCTATGTATGTCTAGGAGGCCCTGAACACTCAAAATTCCCCTTAGTCTCATTAATTTTTAAGATTAAGATATAACAGAATCAAACAAGTGGTACCTTTCTCAGAAGAAAAAGTGGTATTTTTTTATGAAGTCTGGCAGTTTTCATGCTGTAGTACTTATCATGTGGGACCATCAAAGGTCATAAAAGCAGCTCATTAAAATACTTGCACATCCCTTGCAGACTGCAAAGAATTCTCTTTTGAACAAAGAGAGAAACTAAGGCACGAAAAGTAAAAGAACTGGCTCTAGGTTACCAGATGATAGCACAGAGCTAAACAAGTACTTAGCTGCCCCATCGCTTCCCCAACAGAAGCAGACCACTACCAATTTTATTTTCCAAGAAAAAAAACCAAGCTAGTTCCAGAGGACAACTGCTGGATGACATACTCTAAAACAAAGCCACTACATGGTTTGGTCCTGATAAAATCCCAGCAAGGCTCTGAAGGTGCTGACACTGTTAGGCAAAAAAATCCAAAATTTGTTCCAGTGCAGCTTAGAATTTTGAAAGCCAACACAAGCTTTCATGGACCATATACACATCTTCATATAAAATACTCTACACATTAGAAGAGGTCTAACATTATACACCATCATGTCAGTTTTGTCTCTCTGAGTCAGAACCTCTCCTTAGTTATATTCCTGAATTCACATGAAACAACAAGTTGCATCACTGAAAAGTCAAAGAAGGCTTCAATGCATGCATTTACATTCTTAAAAAGAGGCTGTTTTTCATTCAGCAGGATACTTAAAGACTGTCAAGAAAATGAATTGAGGCTAATCTAATAGCATATTCATTTCCAATAGTTTTTTTGGTTATTGTTGGACTTGCTTCCAATTGTCTTTTTAATCATTTTCTGGGAAAATGTAACTCTGTGGAGACAGAACAGAACCCTTTGGGATGGAGGGGATGCACTTTTGTTATTGTTACCTTCTTTTTAATAAAGAAACAATTAAAAAAACCCCAGGTTATTATACTACATATGTAAAACATGCCAAGCTGTATCAAATGCTGCCAAATTATGTAAAGGGCAGGACATTCACAGGACTTCCGCTTGCCACCTTATCCATTTTGCTCCTTTCTATGTTCACCTTTGACTGTTTTGAGTGATGGTGGAAGAATGAGGGATGTAACTGATCAAAAGATGGACCAAGCAGCATGTCTCACACAGAGCTCACCAGTCCCAGACCAAGAAAGGAAACTTAAAAACTTAAAGACTTAAAAACCAACACTGTCCATAACGAAGAACTGATAGCAAGTCTTCATGCAGCAGTGCAGAAGAGAATTTCTTTCCGCAAGAGAATACTATTATGAAGGCCTCAGCATTTATTTTAGAAATCAATCCAATCCAATCAAACCAACAGAAATTAAATTAATTTAAAAAAAAACCACTAATCACAAGCCCAAACTAATACTGAAGAGGGCACTAGAAGGTTTTCATACGATACCTAAATTGACCATAAGTTTGACACGGCCTCCATCCAGCTCCAGGCGCAGAGTGTCAGCAGAGTCTCGGGAGGTGGTTGCCATCAACAGCCCATAAGCACGCTGGGACATGAAACGAAAGGACACATCTTCTGCTTCTGTGTGCATAACCATAGGCATGATGATCTTCATGTACATGCTGCCATCATAGCTCAAGATGGAGGCCTCTGCAAGGAATCAACAAACAATTGCAAAACATGAAAAGAAGTTACACCTCTGTGTGAACCTCACAGCTGAAGAACCCTGACATCTATCAGAGAGCACGGTGTCTACAGCAACCATGCCACTTGACACAGAAAGATATGTGACTGGAGCAAAATGCAACAACTGTTTAACTGCACCCAAAACCCCTACCTGGCAAGTATGAGCAACAACAAAGACATGGTGCTGACCACAACTGGAGACAGCAGTGCCCATGGACCCATAATCCCCAAGGACAAGTGTGTTAGGACAGGGCCCTTCTGTGAGCATGAGCTAGCAAAGCCTCTGTTTTTCACATCTTCCAGAAAATGCAATCTCCTTCAGGGTGCTGAAGTCCAGGCTTTCATAGGACTAGCTGTAATGATCAGAGTTACAATTTCTGGTACTCTTCCTGTTGCTTATTTAGAGAGGACGTTCATTTCATTGCTATCAAATTAAAGAAAAACAACTGTATCAAGTGAGTTTCCTAACAGGTCTTTTCTACATCCGATTTGTTCTCTTTTGTGATTTTATATTTTCCCACTCTTTACTAACAAGCAACATTAGTAGAGCTCTGCTGACACAACTGATGCAAATGAAGAATGGAACAAACCAAACTCCATTGCAAGGTTAAGTGTCACTCAAACACAGGAAAAGTTAGGAGATGTGGGCACAATGAAAGCCAGGAGGAGGACAAGAAAAAAAGCAATAAACAGCGAAGAAACAAATTATATTTTTCAATCATCTCTGAGGATGTCAAAGAAAATGGGAAGTTCAGCTGAGGAAAGGAGCTATAATACTTAGCATTCTCTTTTCAGGGTCCGGCTTGAAGAAAGTGTTATTCTGCTCTAAGGGGGCCAAAATTAAAGTCTTGTGAGAGAACTGCAGCAAGCACTACTGCATGACAACAATTGTTGCAATTCAGGAATATACTCAGAAACATTTATATCTGCAAAATTTACAAATCCACATAAATATATTAACATAGGAATCAGAGCACTCCTTTTCACCACAGCAAACTCCTACCAAAGGCAGAGCTGTAGAGACTGCTCCATGTAAGGCTTCTGCCATAAAACTACATATAAAAATCCCAGAGGTTTAAAAAAATGGACCAGTTCAGCTCCCCAGGCACATGGAAGGATTGCTCCATAAAGCATTCTTACCAGTGTCTCATCCAGCTCAGTGCAGCTAAAGTTTTCTCAAATGATTGATTAGGATTCTCACCAGGCACCTCACGTACCCCTCAGAAAGTTAACAGCCCATCAAATTTTACCAACTGCAACAACATGTATTTGGAATCTAGATGTTCTCTGTCAGGGTCAAAATTCAACTTCCAGCAGAGAGAAGCCTGACAAGCTTAAGCAGTAAGCCACGGTCAACAGAGGCT
>JAOXXN010000065.1:42608860-42624148 GCA_026770055.1 Myrmophylax atrothorax | reverse complement strand
ACACAGAAAAAAAAAGCAGTGTAAAAGAGAATAGATGTGCTCAGCAAATTGTCTCCAGCCAAGAGAAAAAGACAAAAGAAAAAAGAAATCACAGTAGCATAAATCAGCCTGGGGAGAAATGCCTAAATGAGGATGCTGATTGCTAATCTACATCCTGTCACTCTGACTTTATAAGCAGGTGAGCTCAAGAGGACACGTGCAAAAGCAGCCCCATAAAGGCACTGTTTTTCACACTCTCATCTGTATTCACAGCGGACAAGGTTTTCACTTTATGGCTGCAATGTTCTTGTTTCTTCTGCAGGTCCATTAGCACTGTGCACACTACACAGTCAATACCAATTCTAGCCCACACTTTTCTGCCTTTCTTATTTGGACACAAGTCCTGTCTGCTGGATTCATTACTCTTCAACATGGCTATTTGTAATGTCCTTTTATGCTTCGATTATTTTTTAAAGCAGACAAGTGCCTTTGACTTTAAACACAAAAATTAAAAGATACAGCGAAAACAAAGTGAGCCATTTAAAAAATAGCATGATAAATCATTTCTGTTTTTCTTTACTTTAATCCATTTTGTTTTGCATAATTACTTTATCCAAAAATCTTGCAGGCTATAAAATGGCACAAACAAATAAAACAAAAAAAAACCCAACCAACCAACCAACCAATCAAAAAAAGATACCAAAGATACAAGCCTTTTGTTTGACAAAGCTCTATTCATTCATTTCCTTATCCCCTTTTCCCACATCCCTAGAAATCTTCCAGGACATTCCTTGATCTTATGCACTAAAAAAGGAAGTGAAATTTTATCAAACCAGAAGGTGGCAGAAGGAATCCAACAGGCTTAGGGGGAATGGCACACAAGCATTTGAACGAGATACAAAACTGTGATGTTGCCTCAGTAAAAGGGAGGGCAACAGACCAGGACAGGACTGAATCTCCATCCTGCTGAACTTTGGACCATCCCCACCTCCTTCACTAAGGTGGCTAATGGCCACTCCTTCACACCACAGTGGTGCATCAGACTGAGACTGGGGTAAGTGAACTGCCAACTATCACCTGGGCCTTACTTTATCCACACCATCAGATAAGCAACTCTGTGCTTAACAACAAGAAAAGCTGGAATTATTTAAAATACAGCTTTTAGACAAACACCTTGGCTGCAGTGCTAAATCATCCTTCTGTAACACCTGACAGTGAGAAAAAGGCTAAAATTCAGCACTGGTCAGTCCTACAAGATGACAGAACAATTAAACACAAAGGCAGAATAAACAAAATTTTCACAAATTGGACATGAAAGCTGACCAGCAAAAGTGGGGTAGCAGTGACTTTTGGGGTTTGCACCAAAAAGTCAGACTGTAACAGAAGACAATTTTGCTGGGCTAATGGTAACAAAATGGTAAAAACATGGATGTTTCCATGATGGGCTCTTAGGCTTCCACCTGTAGGAATCAGAACCTGTACACTGAGAATAGTGTAGGGACTTTTGCCTAATTTTTTGTTTCTGTCTAAACCATTCACAACAGAGAGATTTAAAAAAAAAAACAAACAAACAAAAAAAAACCCAACAAACAGAACTATAAAATATTTGAGATGGATTTTGTATTCTTGCCTCCTTCCCATTATTTAGCAAGCACATGGTTTTTGACAATCACTTGTTCAGGAGGGTATCTTGTCCTCGTGGCAGATGATAGCTGCAGCACAAACTCCATTTTGTTCTGCTCAGCTCAAACTCCCTTGCTCTGCTCCCTGGCCTGAGTGCACTAAGCTGCCTCATAGCTCTTTCTGTTTCCAGCAGTCTCACACACAACAGAGAGGAAATCTGAGCCACTGGATAAGAGCTCCTCCTTTCACCATTCTACTTTGTAGCTCTACCAAAGACCAGGCAACTCAGGAAGACTGACCCATCTTCTAATCTCTAATGCAAATACTCCTCCAAGAGATGAATAAAGGATATAAAGGAGAGCTACTCTATATATTTCTCATTCTCAGCACAGCCCAGGGCCTCCAGAGCTGTCAATCCAACATGCTTTTCAACTGAGGGCTGAATTGTCACTTTCCATTTAACTCATTTAATGAAAGGTAGTGAATAAAAAAATCACGTTTTAAAATACCATATTTTTTCTTTCTCAGCAGTTTGAAATGGGACCTGTGGGTATTTGGTGAGTCAGACTTAAAAATCTAATTCCACAAGACTCTGAATCCTAAACTCTGGTGCTTTGACACAACTTCCAACAGTAATCTCCTTCAACCTGCCCTGTCCTTCTGCTCCCTTTTGGCAGTATTGCAACATGAAGGATTACAATTCCTCCTTGTTCAGAAATGGGAAAATGCTAAGATCACAAGAACACAAGACTAGGGTGGCAGGTATCCCCTGCCCAAAGGGTCCAGGCTGATCACAAGAGGACCTTGCCTTAACAGGCAGAACTTCAGAAGTCAAGAGCTGCAGGATATAAAAAATTGAAGCATCAGGAGACCAATACCACTTATCATGAAACTGCTTTCCTTGTACATCCCACTGATACTGTGTCCCTTTAATGGGAGGACTTTTACACTAATGCAATGGATATCTCCCAAGTTTTATGTTTTATCTATCCACCTACCCACCACCCATAATCATCACAAAGCAGGAAGTCACTCTGAAACTCATAATAAGATTTGACAATCAGGATACAGTTTCCCTCTTCTGCACGTTCTCCCTCAATTTTAACCTTGTTGTTTTCAAATATCAAGAAAAAAAATGAGGATGCTGGTAAGAAATAAAATAAAGATGATGAAAATTTTCTTTCCTATATTTATTGTCAGACCCTTTAGCAGAAAGCATGAGGGTGGTTTCCCTCTGGAGAGACATACCTTGGAGTCTAGTACCTAGTGCTGGTGGATTCTCTAGGACCACACTGAAGGCTGTTCTGTGCAATAACTGTATATGAGAGAAGGCAGAAAAATCAAGCAGATCGGGGGGAGCTTTTGCATATCCTTTCCATATCACATAATAGCCTCATCTAATCAATCAAAGTGTCCAACAGGCGACTGCCTATCTCCTCCACATGGAGAAAGAGTCAATTAAGGGAGCATCATGAATGCCAAGTCTTTCCTCTCCCCCCTGAGATGAATAGAGAAAAAGAAATGAGACAGAAAATGCACTGTGCCAGTGCCTGCCTTTCAGCTTGATGGCTTCAACCAGGCAAAGCAGAGAGATAGAGAAAGCTAATTTCACAGATAACATCTCCAAGCTCTATACAGTAATTTTAAATATTGGAAATAATTTTTCATGACAAATGAATCTACTTTGTCCAGGCCTCTTCCATCAAGATATTCCCTTTAATTGTAGGGACAAGTGGCAGCCTCAGCAGAAACACAAACTGGTCTGACTGGAGGATGAAGCCACAGAGAAGCCATGATGAGAAGGTAAAAATACATTTCCTTCCCTCGTGATGCCTTATCACTTCAGATGATCCAAGTCTAAGTAAATTCTACCTTCCTCTGTGTGCTGGTTCTGGCTGGGGTAGAGTTAATTTTCTTCACTGGGACTATGTTTTGGAATTGTGCTGAAAACAGTGTTGATAGTTTAGAGATGTTTTTGATATTGCTGAGCAGAGCTTGCACAGACCCAAGGCCTTTTCTGTTTTTCATACTGCCCCACCAATGAGGCAGCTGGGCGTGCACAAGAAGCTGTGAGGGGACACAGCCATGACAGCTGCCCCCAACTCATCACAGGGATATCCAATGCCACAGGGCATTGATCTGAGTATATACAGCAGGAGGAGGAAGGAGGAAGTCATTTGGAGTGATGACATTTACATTCCTAAGCAACTGTTATGTGTGATAGAGCCATGTTTTCCTGGACATGCTGAACACCTGCCTGCCCATGGGGAGTGGTGAATGAGTTCCTTGTGTTGCATTGCTTTTATGTGTGGCTTTTGTTTCCCCAGTTAAACTGTCTTTATCTCAACTCACAAGTTATCCCAGTTTCACTCTTCTGATTCTCTCCTGATCCTGCTGGTGGGGGAGTGAGCAAGTGGCTGCATGGTATGTAGGTGCTGGCTGGGGTTAAACAATGACACCATCATATTCAGACAAGCTGACCTGCTGTGTACAAACTGTCCTTAATTTGAGAGTTATCTGAACAACATTGTGCCTTGACTTATAGATAGGGTGTATTTTGTGGCTTATATTAAGGAGAAGCCATTGCTCTGAGCTACCATTTATGAACCAGCAGATAAACAAAAACACCACCACAAAATTGTAGAAGAAGCCTATACTAATAAAAATATAAGATTCTATAAAGCACTAACCAAATGTTCTTACTAATCTACACATCATCATCTTTTTTGTTGTTCTAGTGCTCTTTACAGGAGCTGACAGTACACAAAATCTAACATAATTTTGGAAAATCATATTTCTTGAACCAGGAGGACCTTGTGAAAGTTACACTCAGCAGTAAACAGCCAGAAATACAGAATTACGGAGAAAAACAGCAGAAATTATCTTCTGCACCATCAACTAATATATTCAGATGAGAAAAAGAGCACCTGGAGTACTAGCAAATTCACATGCAGCATGGAAGGCAGGAGTGGCCTTAAATATCAAGAGCTTATGATGATGGAGTCAGGATGAAGAAATAGGAAGAGCACACAGATAAAAAAATCATACCCATAACATTATACAATATAGGAGAGACAACAGTTGGTTTTTATGTGGTTTCAGATTTTCCAGCTGCTCAGCAGATGTTGTTGGAGATTATCACATCAATGAGACTCTTCAAAGTTAAAGTTCAACAGCATAAACACCATGAAATGGTCTTTTCCCAAACAGATATAATCATCCTGACTTCAGAATTAATTGCACACTCTTCTGTACTGAGGATATCTATCACAAAGGCATTATAAGGCAACAAATGCAGTTACTTGTCCTGGAAAGCACACATATTCAGAGTGGCTTTTGAGTAAATAAATACATCTATGGACAAAAAAGTTATGAGTGGTAAGGATCTCAATATAAAGCCACAGAAGTGAGAGACTTTGAAATTGTTCCTTAATAATTTTTCTCTTCGCTTACAAGCCCCACCTTGGTTTTACTGTCCTTTGTGGAGCTAGCACAACATCTCATGAGCATCTTGGGAATTGTTTGAATGTTACAATAGAAGTTATCCCATAGAAGGTAAGTAAAGAATTATAAAATGGAGGATACATAAAAGCTTTATACAGTAGAATAATCCAGCACTTACGGAAACGACAGTAGCCTCCTGCTCTGACACCCAGTCAGTAGGGAGAGGTAGAAGGAAGCTAATCATATAACCCCCAAGCCTGTTTTTCTTGAGCAGGACTGTGAAGAGCATCTCCCACAGCCATAGATGCCTGGGCCAGCCTTAAAGGGAATAGCCAGCTGTGCTATGAATGGATTGATGGCAAGTGAGAAAATTAACTTCTCACATAAATGCCCTTAGCAAAGTTAACATTCTTCAGATCACGTTTAATGGAGATTTTACCATAAAATTAATGAGAAAAATTGAAATGGATGTGAAGGGATTGCATGAAAATTTTTGCTAAATTCAGATGGAGTATTTTTTTCTGCAGCTTGCAGACTATTTGGTAAATTGTATGATAGGGACCTATCTGATAGTGTAAGTCAATGAATAGATGAGGTCCATCACAGATCTGATTTCTAACATCTTTCACTTTATACTATGAAATCATAATAATTATTCTGATCTTCTGATTTTCCTAAAGTCTTTGACTATTCAAAATCTAGCAACGATTAAAAGCATTAAAACACTGCAGCAAAGACTTTTCTCCTAATGTGTCCACCACTCCTGGGAACTACCAGTCCTATAGGAAAATCTATTCTGAACAGTTATCCAGCATTCAACTGCAGACTCAGGAGGTCTGGACAGGCCAAAATGCATCAACACATTTTATTTGTTTTAAGCAAATCTTCATCATGAAACATCTTCACTAAAACAGAAAAAGAAATCTGTTCTGATACCTCTACTTGAAAGAGTAAAACATGCAGCATTTATACTATGTAGTAAATGATTTTAGAGCACTTCTTATTACCAGTAATTTTGCATCTCCCTTTATTGCATACATAATGGACAGATGTGTATTGCCATTAAACTGTTCTTAGTAAACACTGCTGCAAAGATATTTGGCAGATAATAAAACGTGTAGCCCTGTATGCAACATCGGTGTTGTTAACAGCAGGTACGTTGCTGCTCACAAACAGTATGCCACAAAACAGAAAATGCCTGGTTTGCTCAAGCTGTGAGCAAACCCAAACAGGAAGGGCCCCTGGTTCCAGCCCTTGAGAGAAAATCTGGAATGGGGTATTTCTGTCTTGCTGCAATGAACACTGGATGTAGCTCAGCAAAGGAAATGGCTGGAACAGGACTTTTTTTTTTTTACCTTTACCTGGAAAGGGCTCAGGCCACTTTCGATTCTGAGCAATTCACTTCAGAGGTTAAAATCTAAACAGCAGGTTTTTTAATTTCAGTCTTAAATGGTCAGAAGTCTCATACCAACCTGCCTTTTCCAATATTATCAGTATATATCCCTTAAAAAAACCCCAAAACAAACAAAAAAACCTCAACCAAACTCCAAGTCAATTAAATTAAATAGGAGGAAGCATTAAAAAGTGAGCGATCAAAAACATCTGATTTTCACTGGCCTAAAATTATCCAATTTTCAGCTGTCTGTTGCTTTGTGCCCTTTCCTCCTCTGCAATCCTTCTCACAGTGTTTCACTAGAAGGAAAGTTTGCAGAGTTTTTAGGATCCACCAAACAGACCTTATACATCTTTTTGAGCACACAGCGTTTTCACTGCAGCTACAGAAAATAATGATTTAAATACAACACCAAGTGCCTCCTCTGCTTGTTTAATGCCAGGGCTTTGGGGTCCTTCTCAGAAAAGTCCACAGATTGTGAGGAGGTACCTCGTAATCATAGCAAAGTAGTACCTCACCCTCCAGGAGCCAGATCCCAGCTCCTACCTCTAACATCTGAAGTGCAATTAACAGGCAGCACCAGACCTAATACTGCAACTGACGTCAAATACCAATTGGAAGGCAAAGGGTAAAGAAGACATTAAGTACTTCAAAACCCACCAAAGATGCCTCACAGTAGCTGCACTAATGGACACTTCCCACCCTCCTGTATGTCTGCAACAGCCCTCCAGCCCCTCTTGTTGTCAAAACTTGCAACTCATCACAATTTCTATTGTGTTCAGTTTGGGAAGGCAGCTCACATGAAACAGAAGGAAGCATGATACCCATTGCATTGTGGCAATCTTTTTGCCAATCATCTCAAAGCTTGCCCTACATCTGATGATCAGAAAGCATTTGGCAAGCATTCCCAGGGGATTTCAGGTATTTTAGGTCCTTTATTTCAAACTAACTAGCAAAACAGCAGACCTGTTGAAACAAGGTCCTTCAGAACAGAGACGCTGTGCTGCAGACTCTGTTCTCTGGCACTGTATTCTTTCTCAAACCCTAGGATGCAAGAATGATTGTTTACTACCAACAGTACAGGCACCAAGATTTTTTTTCCCTAATGCCCAGCACACCACAACCCAAGACTAGCAAACTCAGTACAAAGTCACAGTATGTATTTGCAATTATAACTTCCACTTCACTGTGTCTGCCCTTCATTTAAGAGGCATCCAAAAACTGCCATTCAGTTTAGGAGTCTTTCTGGCATGACTAAATCTTTCCCTTCACCATATATAATAGGAGTGCAAATGAGCTCAGGGAGCAGAGGGAGGTGAGATCTTTACCACATTGCAAGGCAGTCAGAGCATCACTTGCAGGAGGAATTGTGTCCTGTCTGTTAGCTTCTTTTTATTTATTTGCTTTGTGCCCCCACCCCAAACAGAACATCCTCTATTTTGTCTGGCCAGTAGCCTCAGAGTTTTGCACTGTCAATTCCTCTGCAGCACAAGGAATTAACTTCCAGAGTGCAGCCATACTGAATTATCAGACCAGAATCTCCACATGAACAATGAAAGGAGACAGGCAAATCAACAATAGGAGGCCAACAGGTCATTTTATTGCTTTGGATTTCTCCTGAGAAGCAACTACCTCTTTCACTGACTGCATGGGGAACAGAGACATTTGGTACAAGTCCTCATTGACAGGCTTCTACTTTTTATCTCAAGTGTACTTATCCAAGACATCTAAAGAAGCAGGCTGTGGTAATTGAATTCATCCTACTTGCAAAGCCAACAGTGTTATTTCCTGGTGGACAGCCACGCCACCACTTCATTCCAGCAACTATTCAGGAATCTCTCATTTCAAAAACATCCAAATGCTGCTGTGTTTACAGCAGCTCCTTAATTTTAACAGTGGCTTGGAAAGGATTTTCTCAGATATTATTTCCTACATTGTCACACTGAGTTAGACTGGTTAGTAGAGAACCATTATGGAAAGATAGCAGAGGATAGAAAGTAAGGATTCAAGAAAATAAATAGCTAACATTGTGTTACCTAGTCAGCACAGGTTGTGGTGGAAGGTGTGAAATGGGAATTTGCTGCCGTGTTTTCTTAGCCTCACAGCCTGGCACTGAGCATGTCTGGCCCATGAACCCCACTGCACTTTCATATCCTCTCAGCACAATCTGGTCTTTTCCATGTCTCGCCCCATCTCTTCTATGAAACTTCAATTACCCCAAGGAGAAACTACACTACTATTAGAAATTATGACCCTTTAAGACTGGTAACACATTTGTCTGTTTACATCACTACCAATACCAAAAGAATGATTAGATATTAGAATTGTAAGAATGAACTTGAGGCCTTGGCAGCAGTTCCCTGTTCTGTGTCCTATCAAATTCCAGTCACAGCCAGGTTGCTCTATCTGCATTGCCTGAGCAGGCCACTGCAACCAAAGTCCATGTTGCAGCCAGTGTAACTGGCTCAGTATCCAGAGGTGTTACTTCACTGACAAGACAAACTCCCACAAGGTTTAGATAGAGTGACTTACTGAATAGTGTGTACTTGTATTGTTTCATATGAATAAAAGGAACCCAAACCTCTTTTCTAACTGACACAATGAATTTTCTTTTTGAGTCCCTTTTAAATGTATAACAGTCCTTCATATGGCAAAGTACAAAATGTATGAGAAATACAGCATTATAAATGTAGAAATCCCATACTGGGAAAGCAGGAGACAGAGTTTACCATCAATAACAAATGAATCATCTGCTTCTTTTCCTAAAGTTGTAACATGTCCTTTCTATTTTTAGTACTTTCACTACATGTTAACTATATGCTTTGCTTTGTGATAAAGAGTGATTATCCTGGTAGTCACCAAGCATAAAAAATTCTTCATTCTGGGCTCCCCTGCCCCTTAAACCCTTTATTCTACATCTTGGGCTGCAGGAGTTACACTCTTCTTTTAACAGAACATAAGTTTAAGAACCAAATAAAGTGAGAGTGACAGATAACAGATGGCAGACTGGAAAAGTGGGTCAGTAGCTGTCCTGTATTAGAAGATCTAGCCTGCTCCTTCTTCATTCCTCCCCTTACACACCAGCCTGGCTGCCCCACGGGCCTGTGGCAGCTCATTAGTCACTATACAGCAGTGCCACTGTGGCATGGCAGCATCTCTCACTTTTATTCCCTTCTCGTTCTCCATCTCAACTTTTCTCCTTCCAAAAGTATTTGGATCACAGGCCAGCTGAAGTCAGGACTTTCAATAATCCTTGGGTGTCAGACCAGGAGAATGAAAAGTATCATTGGTTGTCTGCAATGCTTCTGTTTGTGGAAGTAAAATCACTGGGCACTAATGCAGTTGTCTGACATCAAGCAGTTGTATCAGAGCAGTATAAGGCTGTTATCAAACACCACAATAAATGCTCTGGAATTAAGTCCACTTCAATTTGTACAACTTGTGTATCCAGTCTCAAGCATTCATCCCGTGTGAGCTGTTTCTTGCATTGCCAAGGAACATAAGGCATTACAGCCACATTTTGCCTGACACTGGGACTAAAAAAGTAATGGGTCTGTACTTTCTAATTACAGAAAAAATGAGTTTCTCAGGATTAGAACCTTTGCATACATCTTTTAGGCTGCCCTGAACTACATTATCACAGTTTTAAGTACACTGATTCTAAAGCATATTTATTATGATCTCAAGTTTCCACACTAAACATTCATTCTTAAATGTATCTTTCTAATTCAGACTGATGCTCATCACAGCACAGCCAAGTTAAAGATCTCAGGCCAGACTCAAGATTCATTTCTCCCAAACTGAAATATTTACATGCCTTTAACCTACTGATTTCTTTTCACTGACAATACAAGAAGTTAACACCATAGATATCTAAAGGTATATGAGATTAATCCTATTCTTTATGTCAGTTTGGATTCTCATCTGCAAGCCAGGTCCAGGAGGTGGACATGAGATGGAGTCCAGAAGGTCCTGAATCACAGAGCTGGTCACTCCAATACGAAATAAAGACCACGGGCAAGTAAAAATGCAATTTTGTGGTATGCATTTATGGTAGTGCTTCTTTTTATCATGTCTATATAAAATCTAATCACACAACAACTGGCCAAAATAATTCCCAAAGCTATGTTGAAGCAAACCTTTGTTTGATGTTTTCCAGAATTTTCTAATCCCATGTAGTCTATAAGAGGACTGCTGAGCTGACACTGGCATAGTCAATGCCCGTGAATCTTACACTTTCACCCCTGTTCCCCCAGCACGGATGGCAGTGTTGATGCATCAGCTGTCTGAAGGCCCACTGGCAACTTAGGGAAGCATGCTATGAATTGCTGCCTGTGAGCAGCTTTATGAACAATCATAGGTCTTGCGCTGTAAAACCTAAAAATCCCAGCCAGTCTACAGAATAATTTTGGTCATTAACGAAACTTTCTGCAAAGCAGAAAATCCTCTGGAGAGTGAACGAATTACAAATCTCAATTCTGCCTTGTATTTTTATGCACTGTACCTAACTTTCACATTCTTTCTCCTAAGTGGCATGCTACTATGATCAATATTAAAAAATGTGTTAAGGGGGACCCTGAGTGGGAAAGGAGCTGCTCAAATATTTACAGCAAAAGCTCAAAAACATCTGAATTTCCAATTCTAAGATGTGCTATAATCATGGTGCCAAGTGAGGTGATAAAAAGAAGGGGCTGAAAGCCTTAAGACTCTGATAATGGTTACAGTTAATTCTTGGGTGTATGTGAATGCAGCTGAGCCTGAATGCAGTGCTAATCACCAAATATTAACAGAAAGATTGGTTTCAATATAAGAAAACACCCTTTATTGAGTATTTTCTTTTCTAAGTGACCTTACCTCCACCTTTTTCTTTAAAACCACTCGCCTACCTCATTCTGATGGTGGCACCAGCACAATAACAACAGTTAATGGAACCATCTGTCTATTTTGAAAAATATATAGTTCAGATATTTTACATGAGTAAATTCCTTTCCATGTGTTCTTTAATATATAGAATGTTTTGCCTGCCTACCAGCACTACTTGGACCTCATATCTCCAATTATATGCCTTTAAATCACCATTCAGGTTGAGTACAAATAAGATGCAGAGAACTTTCCATCAACTTCCTACAGATCTACCTTATCAGAGGTGAACTCAGGGACATGCTGTTGTTAACATTATATCATTAGCTGGCTATGCCCCTAAACAGCCATCAAGAAAATCCTACCACACACAAAAAAAGAGGAAGGCTAGATACAACAGGAATTCATCATTTTTTCCATGAAAGAAAAATCTCCATAACTTAAGTTTGCACTTGGTACTATTTCCAGTAATTTGTTTGAGACTTCTGAAATGCATCTGCATTTTCAGCCTCAGCACCACAAGCCATACTTAGCCAAACAAACTCTGAAACCTGAAGAAAAGGTCTTCAGAAGGCTTAAGGAGTGAAGAGTCCATGCAAGCTCATGAAACGAAGGTGGAAAAACTGGACAGAAATGATCAGAGAAGGTTTTCTGTGTGGGGGGAATTTAGCATTGGGAAGACCAGTAAGGGCAATGGAAAGTCTCATGGGGACACTGGGTTTTGTTCTCATTCTCATGCACACCTTCAGCTTTGTGTAACTGAGGTCAGACAACTCAACTTACCTCGCTCACATGTTCTACCCCAATAGCCGGTGCCAGTGCAGTCACAGATGAAGCGGTTCCAGCCATCCTTGCACACTGCATTATTCTTACATGGGTAGCTGTCGCACTGCTTGGTGCTGAGGCGGGAGCAGGAGGACTTGACTCCTGCGGCATTCTGCGCCTCTGCCAGCTGCCGGATGTTCTTGCTTCGTCCATCAATGAACAAGTCTCGGATACAGCCGACATAGCCATAGTTCAGCATTGCTGTCCAGAGCTCTGTGGGAAGGATGAGCCCTGCTCGGTTCTCAGGCAGCCCACCAAGGTACATGTCACCTTCCAGGTCTAGGATCTCACTCTCTCCACTAGCGGTGAATGGGGTGCGCCTGCTGTTCACTGATATAGTACCTAAATGAGGAGGACAAGGACATTTTCAATTAGAGTTTCATTTTAGCTCACTTTTTTTCCAATAATTGAGTGAGATTTAAGGTTCAGCAGGGGAGAGTGAAGATTTCTCCCTACTCAGATGTAATTCAAACAGATACAGAGTCTCTCACACATCTCCCTTTCCTCTTGAACCACAGGTTCTAAGTACTTCCACGCAGTGACTGATCATCATGTGTCTGTATGCTCAATTGCATTATAAAGTCAGAAACATAACAATGTAAAGCCTAAATAATATATAAAAACTGAGCATTATTCAATGGTATTCATCCAGCAAAGCAAAGACTTACTGAGAACATACAAGAGTTTGATGGTATAAGGACTGGAGGCACAAGAAAATAAGATAAGCATACTAATTCACATTACACAGCTCTTTCAGAAAACATTCCATTAGTACCTCCAAACTGAACCTGGATGATGGAACTAAAAGGACCCGTGCTGGTTTAAAGGTAAACCAGCAGGAGAAATGAACCCAACTCATGAGAGATTATAAGTCAGTTACAATTTAATAAAAATATTACAATAAATACAATGACACACAGAGAAATTGGTATAACCCAGCACCCTGGGGCACGAACAGAATGGTGTTCATTAGTCACTGTTCTGAGCCCCACATGGCTCCCCGGAGTTCAAAATAAAAGGAAGGGAAAAACCTGTTGGTACAGATGAGTCACAGTCTGGTCGAGAGTGGTGGTCACAGTCCTGTCGAGGTTCTGGTCCTCCTCTGGATCCGAAGAGTGGACCCAGAGGTCTTCAAACTCCAAGATTATATACCCCCTGGTCCAGGTGGGAACGCCCACTCCCTCCCCCAGGGCGAGGAGTTTCACAATGGGTGATCTGACTCTGTGAGTCACGGCGTATTTTGGAATTGTTGCTGCCCCATTTGCAGACACGCCCCCTCAGGTGGGGTGTGAAGGTGCTAACAACTTCCTGGAGGGGAGTTATCACAGCTCCTATCTCACAGGTTTCTTTAACACTCAGCTCACATCCTGAGGGGTTGGGTGTGCCCTGGGCAGCTGCTGCAAATGGTCCATTGTTAATAGTTCATGGAAAATGAACAGAGGGTGTAGAATACACAGCTTTGGTCACATCCACACAGTGATAAACTGGTCCCACCTGCTGAACTAGGACAGGACCTCATCAGGTTTGTAGGTGACATCAGCTTAGGGAGAATGGTTGATGTATTGAAGGAAGCAGTGGGCTACTATTCAGAAAAATCTTTACAAGGTGGATCAAAGGTCTAATAGCAATATTGGACATAAAACAAAAACAAGAAATACAAAGTCCTACACTGGGGTCAGAATAGCCTCATACACAAGTACATGCTGCAGATCAGCTGGCTATGGAGCAACTGCAGAAAAGAACTTGGAGATATGGCAGCCAACAACTGGAACATAAGTCAGCACTGTGCACATGCAGTGACAAGAAGCACTGATCACAAGTTGCAGTAAGGTGTCCTGGTTCCAGCTGGGGCAGGGTTAAATTTGCAATAGCCAGGAGGAGGCACAGCTAGGACCCAGAGGTTATTCTATACCACCTCATGTCATTGCTTGGGCTGGGGGAAAAGGACGCTCTGCCAGGAGAAGGGGGTCCTTACAGTCAAGCAAGTGTGTTCCTTATGGTCAAGTGGACAGAGCAATGGAGCAACACTGGTTCCAAGCCAGAGGGAACAGCAGTGTAGTGTTGGTCCTGAGCCAGACAGAGCAGTTGGGGTGATGGGGCTGCACTTGGGTTGAGTTCTGTAGTGAGAGTTTTTGCATGTAAATCACTCTTTTGTACACTTTTGTTATTAATGTTGTTGCTGTTATTATTTGTTTTCTTATCTCGTCGCTGTTTCCAGTAAAACCTGTGATCTTCACCTTTTGTGCCTCCAGTTCTCCTCTCCAGCCTGCCGGAAGTGGGAGGGGAAGGGGAAGTGAGAGAGCGGCAGCATAGTTTGGAGAGTCTGAGTGGGAACACTAAACTGGGGCGTACCAATCCTAAATCACCACCTAGGGGAGTCTCCAACTCCATAGAAAAGGACATTTTTCACCACAGGAGTAGTCAAACATGGAAACAGAAACTTCAGAGAGGTTGTAGAATCATCATCCTGATGCAATCCTGAAGAAAGTGTAGATAGAACCAGAAATCTCCAGAAGTTTCTTCCAAAGTAAAATATTCTATGGTTTTACAAAGAAAGTTTTCTAATTTTCATTTTATGAACAGGAAAATTGAGGTAGAGAGAGACAAAGATTATCTCCAAAGAACAGGTATTATTAAAACTGTGGTAGCTTCCATATGCTACAAACAAGATGCAGGTATACTGCACAGAGGCCATGCCTATATATTTCAAGACATTGTCCCAGCACATAAAATAATCAGAATATATGAGAGAGAAATATAATCAGAACATATAAAACAGATATATAAAAGCAAAGGGACTTGTTTAAGGTCAGAGAGCGCACCCAAAGAAAAACAGGGAACATAATGCACATCTCTCATATCCCAAAGCAGTGTACTATTCTGAAGAACTTTCAGCAGCTTTCATGCTAGGGACATCTGCCCATCAGACACTCATCTAAAAATCAGCAATTCACACTCCCTAGCTATAAATCATTACATCGAATTGATTTGTCATTAAAACAGTCTGTCTTCAGAGACACTACCCAAGCTCTAAGATTAATTCCACATCATTGCATTTTTATCATACACCCCCAAAATAAGGTGGGGGAGTTAATAGAATTAGCTCTATTTTGTGTCTCTGTGAGAAAGTACTGACATGTACACACACTTCTTATTCAGTTGTA
>JAOXXN010000065.1:42587501-42608464 GCA_026770055.1 Myrmophylax atrothorax | reverse complement strand
TAATAGGTGTCTTCTTAGAGAACAGTACACATGACACAGACATAAGGTATTTCATGTGTGTGATGTTCAGTAATAATTGAGAAATAGTGTCAGAGGCAGCAGTGTCAGAAGCAACACAGGCGCTACAAATTAAAGGCTCAGAGAGAACCACAGTTATTTGATGAATCATTTTGTAAAAACAAGCTGCAGCACCACAGGCATTTTCTCTATTACAAAGTAAGAAAAGAGAACATGTGACAATATACAGTCGCACAGGCAGCGTGTCACAGAGCCATGGAACTGCAGCCCCCCTTCCAGCATCTCCACTCTAACTTCGTAAAAGCAGCCTGGAGAGTACATATTAAAACATAGAACCAAAATATTGGAGAGCCGAACTCTAGACAACTGCTACTATGGAGAGAACGAATATCACCTGCAAAAGCCACAAAGGTACAGAAACACTCTAAAAGAAAAGAAATGTGAGATATCAAGAAGTATAAAACCTGGAGAAAGATGGTGAGATGACCAACGGAAATAGGCTACACAGCAGTCTAAACATTCTGCCAGTGTTTTGTATCCTGCAACAATTCCTATAAGGAGATGGTACTAGTTTGGATGTAGAGCACTTTTAACACTAAGCTTCTAAAATGGAGAAATTCTGAATTGACCCTTGGAAGGAGCACTCACACAAGCTGATGTTCTTTTTTCCACCCCCACCCTCCAAATCCCATGTTTGCAACTCTGCCAACAGCTTTTGTTGCCCTGGCAGCCAACATAGACCAAAACACACAAGGCCTAAGGGGAACTAGAGGTGTCAGAGGTTATCTGAGCATGACTGCCAAGCTTCTCCAGCACTAGTGCTCCTGCCTTAGTGCATTGCAATAGGGAATATTTGGATTATTAGGCTATTTTACTAAGCTCAGCAGAACCTGAAATTTTTGACTTTTAGAGAAATGGGAAAAAGAAGGGAAGAGAGGACACACTAATAAAGGCCTAGATGCTTTAGTAATGAGAATCAGAACTTCTAGGGTCAGTAGGTCATTAAACCCAAACAGCTGGTTTTAGCCTCCATTAAGTAAATTCATTATTTTGGTTTCTAGATGACAAGCATTCCTACCAGTGAAAAAAACAAATCTTCAAGGTGTAACTGCTCTCCAGTCCAAATGTGGAAGAAAAGCCAAGGACTAAACAAGAGATCCTGAACTCCTTTCTCATACCTACCAATGGTGTCACTGGGTAAGTGTGACTGATGCATGCTAAGGGATACAACGTAAAGAAATCAATGCCAGTATCCTGGTTTTCTTGGAGCACAAGACATCAGTCACTAGAATCATTGACCAAGTATTCATTCAGCAGAAAATGCAATTAAAAAAAAATAAAGAAGACAAGAACATACAAATGTGTTTCTTCTTGTTGAGCGAAGTGTTTCTAATTCAAAATTTGTTACCTTAATCGGCGTCCAGAATAACACAAATCTCCCTATCAAGTGACAAACAAGGCAGTCCTACAGTTTCATTCATCAAGTAGCAATGCCACCTGTCACACTCTCCTAGTTCAAATGAACATGTGTCCCTTTTCCTAGGGTTTTATAAACATTCTTTGCAGAGATCCTAGTGTTGTTTCTGTTTCTTCTCCCTCTGCAGTAGCCTCTTCAGGGACAAGACAGTCCCCAAGTGAGCAAACAAAACTGAAGTCAGTACTGAATGCAAGTAATTGAGTTTATCCTTGCAAGTTAATTAAATTTTAGCAAGTCTAAAGAAATCAAAGCTCCATTTATTTATTTATGGTTTCCTTTGTAAAATGTTCCTATCGATGTCTTTAGGAGATAGCAATATATAACCACACGTACTAAGTCCTAGTAGAGCACCATGCTGAATACAAAGAAAATACATCATCAAAGACAAAAATAGCTTCAGGCAAAGGCCTGTTCAAACAGCTAGGCTCACATGGTATCTAAAACTCAAGGGAAGAAAATTCTAGCACTGCTTTTTCTGTACTGATGTTATTCAGCAACTGGAAACATCAAGTTAGGGACCTAACACTATCATCTGGAGATCACCAGTCAAATCCCAAATCCACTTGCAAATGTAAGCAAAATTCTCTTTGAAGGCAAGGCTTTGAGATCCCAATGGTTCAGGAAAAAATTCAACTAGAATTCTACACATATTCTCAAGATGAATTTGCAGTATTTGATAATTTTTGCTTTTCTCCGCCATTTCAGAGTACATCATGAGTATGTTAGCTCAATATTCAGCACTAGAAACAAACAAAATACCTCTCAGTAATTGCAAGGTAGGTACATTTTTAGAAATAAACTACAACACATAATTGAAAATGAGAAGTTGCAAGGAAAAAAAGGAACATCCACTGAATGCTGACTCAGATTTTAAGACTAGAATTTGGCATCCAAGACAGAAAAGAAACTTAACTGAAAACTACAAGATACTAAAGAGAATGGGATAAAATTGTTGATTTGGTGTCATAATTTCGCCTCTGGTTGTGCCCATTACTTTTATTTTCCTCATGATAAGACTCTAGCCCCAGAAACCCAAAGGAAATCACTGAAATTTCTCCAGCTGAGAACGAGGCTCTGAAGGACCTTAAAACCTTACCATGGCTTATAAAGAATCCATCCCTATAACTATGCATGCAATTGCAAAGATAGGACCAGAATATCTGAGGATTGTGAATAAAATATTAATAGACTGCCTCTGCAATGTGCAAAGTTCAGACTAAACCCAGCCATTCACATCTTTGCTTTGCTGGATAAACATCACTGAATAGCACCAAGCTTTTTTAAGGTGACTCATATCTAACAGCTTTTGAAGGTTCTGAAAATTAATACACAGTCCTAGACCTGAATCTGAAACATGAATCTACTTAAGAAAAAGTCATCACTCTACCTGATCTCCCATCTCGTTGAATGTCCACATGATACCACTCTCCGTCATTGGCTTTCTTCTGGGTGGCCTTGACTTTAATGGTCCCAGAGCCCATGTCCAGAAGCAAGTAGAGGTTTCCATCTAGCAGCTCAACTGCAAAGAAGTCTACCTTTGTATTTTTCTGGCTTCTGGCATCTTTCCTCTCCTGAGGCTTGCCATGGGTGAAAAGGATCAGTCCATTAGGTTCAGTGGTTCGGAAATCGAATGAGATAGAGCCCATCCTTTTGGTATTCCATTTAGGCAGACTAATATAGGCCTCAGGTGTCTCAAAGCTGATGGGATCCAGTGTAGCCACATTTTCACATATGAATTTCACTTCCCCGTAGATCTTCATCTTAGTATCACCAATCCGTGCCAAGCGAGACAGCTCCAGACGAATGTCATTATTCTTATAAACAACCTGCCAGACACAAGGAAAAGTATCATACATCAATCCTGCATACAATACAAATACCCCAATTACTTTCAGCCATGGGAGATAAACTTCTCCCAAAAGGCAGTGGTGAACAGAAAGGAGACAGTGCCAGAGTCTGACATCATGACAGAGGGAGAGAGCTGAACTAGGAGTGTTTATAGAAGTGACAGCAACGGCTACTTTGCAATAACTGTAAATCAGATAAGCAGTCAGAAGAGAATATTTAACTGAAGGGCAGTGAGAACAATTAACTCTACCACAGGCCCACTCGGCTGTAAAAGCTTTTGTACAAAAAATCCAGAGTGTGTCTGGTACCATGCTGTTATATTTGCATAAATCCCATACAAAATACATAACAAAGTGTAACCTCCATGTCCATCTCTACTAGCCACAGCAGGAAACTCAGTACCACCATTGTCATTTTGCTATTACTCCCATAAGCCCACTTAACTATTAGGAGAGGGTTGTAAAAAAATTCCTCTAAGTTGCTGTGAACTGTTAGCGATTGCCCTGTGGCTCCTAAAGAAAAAAAATAAACAAAGACTTAAAATTTCACTCACCAAAAAATCTTAGATCACTACATGCACAAACTTAGCATGGAGATAACTGCATTGCTTACCCTCACTTCAAGCAAGCTACAGTCTCTGGGCTAACATACAAAAATCTGTACATATTCAGTGCCTGGGCTCTCACTCTCTCCAGGTTAAGGACCAGAACTCCAGGCTCTAAATTGCAACAAGGATTGAAACTAGCCAAGAGAAGACCTCAAACAGGCAAGCGCTCCTGAGCATGCCTGGCTTACTCAGGACTCCAGACCTCCTACTCTTCTCGTTCTTACAGGTACAGAATTAACTCTTGAAAAGCAGACTCCTCTCTGCCCCCATTCTCACAGATGCAGAAACTGGAAAAGGCACAAAACTGAAATATTTGTAAACTGTACTTCCTCTCACCCAGCTTCCATGCTTCTAAACCCAGAGTTGGTACATACAGCAAGCAAAAGCACTTCTGCAACTAGCAAAATTTAATTGAATTCATGTTCTTAGATACTACTGAAGATCTTATTTCTTCTAAGGAGTTATTATTTTAAAATAATGTGTGTCTAATACATATAGCATATACACATTTGATTTCTGCTTTCAAAATGCTATCAGGATAAATTGTAAACAATTTGAGTTGTCAGCAATTTGTTATGAAAAGGGAGATATACATAGTTAATTCTACAATTAGGACAGGGAAGTCACAGAAATGTGTGTGCAGTAAATATTAAAAGCAAGAGAAGAAAATGAGGGATAAGCTTCTCAATTAGGTGACTTCAGGATGAAAATCTAAATGAAATCATAATTCAACACATTCATCGTAAGAAAAGAATTTCAACCTTTCACTAAGTATCAAAGGAGAATTTCCCCAGTCCAGTCAGCACAGCCTCAGATTTTCCTGTTGCAAAGGCAAAACACAGAGTGAAAGGAGAAGCCAGCAGTTAAACCCCATTTGGAGATATGGCACAAAGATGTAGTTCCTCCCAGCAGAGGACAGTATTGACCCACAGTAGCTTGTTTTGTTCCAATTCCCAATAAAGTACTCTGCCCTCACACAGGCTTGAAAAACACCAAGTCTATTAATAGTTGAAACAGAAATAAAATACATTTTCAAATTGTGGGACTGTACTAGTTTCGTTGTATGGATTAACCATGTCAAATGCTCTCATTAGACAGACCACACAAATACTTCCATTGACACAGCAAGGGTGTGCATTACAGCCTTCCCTCTTGCCAGACAATAAAGTGCACCTCAGTCAGTCTTCAGTTCTGAGTCCTGTCTCTGCTTCTCAAAGCAAAAGAGGAAAATAAAGAGAACAACTAAAAGGATAGAACAGGATACTTTATGAGGATTGCCTGAAAAGGCCAGGACTTATATCTGGAGAGGACTGAGAAAAATAAGACTGAAGTTTACAGAAGATGGAGAAGGTTAATGTAGAACTGCTCTTTGCCAAACCCACCAATAACAGAAGCAGAGGCACTCGCTGAAACTTGTATGAAGTCAGTTTAAAATGGATTTTTAGAAGTACTAATTTACACAGAGGGTAGTGAACTTCTGGAACTTCTTGCCACAAGAGGTGATGGAAGTAGGGTCAAAAAGAACCAGAAAGAAAAAGTGGACACAAAGTCCACAAAGGGGTACTAAAGGAAAAAGGAAGGAATGGATCTTCTAACAATCATAAATCAATGGCAGTGGATGCTGTGGAAACATAAGGGAATGCACCACTGACAGCAGCCATGCTTACACGTTCTCCCTAAATAGCACTTCCACTCACCACTGTTAGAGACAGCATACTGGGTACAGGGACTGACCATTCTTCAGGCCCACTAGGGCTTATGACTTTGATTTCACCCCCGTATGGACTTACTTTGGTGGGAAAGAGAATGCCTGGCCTGCATGAATTGTGGCTTTAATGACCCTGACATAGGAGAACTGCCTTCATAGGATACTAAAAACAGTTGCTCAAGCCAACACTCCTCTAAACTGTGTTTTGACCAAGTCTTTCCATACATGAGGAGCAGACAGGTAGCACAATACTCTACATATGATTGATGGCTGGTGCTCGGTTGTACCCAGCTATGACTCAGTGATATGTTGCTGGTAGAAGGAATATCACATTCATGTAGGCAGTTTCCATACACAGCTGAGCCACATAAAGGTTACATCTCCCATCTGATGTATTTGATACTTGAGCAGCAGCTCCCATCTCTGCTGGAGAAATGCAGAGGGTCTGCCACTGGGTTTATTTGAGGTTTAATACTGACTGCTTTGTATTTCATTAGTCATACCAATACCACAGCTGAAGAATCTTTGAGACAGAAGACTTTCAGATGAACTGGAGAAAATTACATGAATTCAGTTGTAAACAAGAAAGTCACTAACAATGAGGAACCCAACAGCAAGTTTGAAAAGACAGACCAAGAAAGCAAGCACAAAGGAAGACCTGAGGAAGAGAGGATAAAAGGTGTTGAACAGATACAAGATTTTTGAATTTAATAGTTTAGAATAACATACCCCAACCAGAATCTCTGTTATTCAAGTGTTTGTTTTAAATTTTCTTAAGAAAAAAAACCAAACCAAAACAAAATACTAGCTTGAAAAATCTAAAAAGCACCTGTGTTTAAGGAAAAAAGTACAACTATTTCCACAGCTGATTTGAGGTATTATTGACAGACACATTTGGGCATTAATATCTTGACATATAATCAGGTACACCAGAACTCTCAGCACAATAAAAGAATAAAAATAATCCTTGGGTGTAAAACCACAGCAAATTGGCAAGAATAGAGAAATGCTAAGGGAGCTTCTGATAACCACAGTTCAATTGTTAAACCAAAGGTTCAAGAATGAGGAAAGGGAATACAATGAAATGACTGGAATGCATGTCCCATAGTGAAGACATTCAAATTCAGTCTGTTTAATAGGTAGAGGTTAAAAGGTGATTCGATTGCAATCTACAAGTACCTGTGCAGAAAATGGAATGTGGCAATAGAGCGGTTTTCAATTCATGTGACAAAAGAACAGTGGAATCTGGGAGCTAAAAACTGAAGTTAAAGAAATTCACATTTTAAAATATTATGACTTACTTCTACATGAGGGTAATTTGCTACTGAAATAATTTACTACGGGTTATGGTATGTTCTCTGCTCCTGGCAAGTTTTAAATTAAAATAGTATCTTGTTTTCTCTAAAAGATACAGTGAGACAGGAATTAATTATATAGCAAATCAGCCTAGATTATCATAATGGCTCTTTTTGGCCTCATAACCTATGAATCTTTGTGTTTTAATGAAATCAACAGATGCTTCAGCGAAGTTTCCAGGACAGATGAAACACATCCTTCCCAACTGGTAAAACTGCCTAGTAAAGGAGTAGATGCTATTATTAGTTCTGGTCTGACTTGTGCTTTCATTGAAGATTTTTTGTATTTTTATGTGTTTGTGATCCTACAAACAATTAAAATGAAGGCAAGCAAAAAGTCTTGGACAAAAAACTTGATTCTATAGTTCAAATATATAAGCTTCAAGAACTAGTTTTTTAGAGTTACCTGCTGCAAGCCAGAGAAGAAACATTCTCATGTTTCACCAAGGAAGCTTTCTGCCAGCAGAAGAATCTGCCATCTGCACAGCACTTCCTGTCTGGTAGTGTCACAAGCAACCTCTGAACTAATTTGAAGGCTTTTCAGTAGATACCACACACCTCTAACTCAAAATGAGGCCATGAATGACTCAGTGCTGTCCCTCACTTGGACACAGCCTTCTAGTGCCACTCTGGGGCATGGCTTCCATAGCAACTGAGTAGTAAGCAAAGCAATGAAAGCAGTACCCGTACATTTGTCCATTTTCATCACATGCTTCCTAAACAAAGCTGACCTCTCCTGTTTAAACAGGGACAAGTTTGAGTTCATCCCATATCAGATATATGTATCAGAGAAGGTCAGAGGGAGTCAAGGACACGACTCCTGATACACACACACACCTACCTTACAGTTATTTTGGGAAGGAAGGTGGAAAAGAGAAAGGGGAAAAAGGTTACTAGCAAAAGCTATGCACAGAGCATTTGAAAAGTAACCGCCATTCCTTCAGTTTTAAAATTGTTTTATTTTCCCAAACTTAAACAAGAATAGTGAAAATTTTGGATTTTCCTTTTCCATGAGGACTGCTACTACACACCTTTTTTAAAAAGGAATATTAACTGTTCAATGCCTTTGCTTAATGAATTTGACCAGTATAAATGGATTGTCAGGGATAGGATAGTCCAGATAGAGATGGACCTGATAATTAGCAGTAGAATTTCATGACATCTAAAATATTTTGAAGGGAGGGAAAAAAAGTATATACATTAATTTGTGTTTCCTCTAAATCTGCTGAGAAAGAAGAGTTTGTTTTAAGTAGATCTAAAACAAATAGGCAATCTAGTTTCGAGGTTTCTTAAAAATGGCAACTTTGCAGTTCTGAAGCATTCAAGGAATTTCTCCAGCTAAACTTATAAGAAGTTTCACTTATGGGTTAATGAGAGCTCTAATCAGATGGCTTTTCACAATGATGAAAAGCATCTATCTGCAATCAAGTGAAGTTGCAGATAGAGAGGGAGTGACAAAAAGTGAGGAAAAATTATGTGCTAAACTTGGTCACTAGCCAATACAAAAATTCCTCTCCAAGTTGGTACTGCAAAGCAGAAAACATGATTCCCAGTGCAGGCTATGTATCACCATTTGCTTTTTTCTGTCACAGGCTGCCCCCTTCACCAACTGTCTGTATCAATTCTCAGAAGGAATAACTGGAAGACATTCAGACTAGAGCATTCTACAACTTTCTTAAAGGCACCTGCACTGAACCAGATAAGTTCCTGCAACTTAAAAATTACAGTTTACCCACTGGTTTATTAGAACTGTGTTTTTCCAGCCTAACCTGATCAGCAAGTAGAAATAAACACACCAGTTGATAGTACTTTACATTGTGTTTAGGGCAGACTATCTGTGAAGCAATCCAAGGCTTCAGTGATGGGTAACTAAAGCTGCTACATTTATTTAAGGAACTGTATGCGGACTGTGGACATCTGGTCTAAACCTATTTGATGGTTCACTGGGATAACAACTGTATTCAGGTAATAAACAAACACAACAACTATTCACCACACAGAAAGAATTAATTCACCTGTCATGAAAAACAATACATCAAACACTGATGAAAAGTAACTGAAATCAAACAAATAAGACTCAAATATGACTTGTGCTATGCTGACTAAAGTAATCCAACCCTCCATTCCATCTGAATTCTGTTTAACAATGAACGTGTTCACCGTGTTGGGGAACACATCCAGCGCAGGCAGCTTTGGTGCCAGCGGCAGTGCCAGCTGCAGACTGAGCTCTGGGTGGCAGGAACCTGAGGCAAGAGGTCATGAACTAGTGCTGACCCTTTGCACAACAAGGGGCATGGGGACCTGTGGCACCAGCCAAGGGACCTGATGTCATGGGTTTAGTTAGGCTTTGGTTTTTAGAGCAGGCCTTGGATTATCAGCTGACTCAAGCTGGGTCAGGCCAGCTGACTTCTACTGGCCAGTGGTATTCCATACCATATTCTGACATCATCTCAGATATAAATACAGTGGGGGAGGTGCTTAGTCATTCTCCTCATGGCCAGGTGATGAGTGGATGTGCTATCACTGTGCTGGCAGCGATGAGCCTTGCCACTACTTCGCATCTGTTTTATCTTAGGGAAGTAAAATGTTTATTCTCAGTTTTGTTTCTGCTTGGGTCTGTCCCTTGGGAGGTTGAGCTCTCTTGGGTGTTTTGTGGCCAGAGTGGTGAAATTTGTGTTCAGCTGGGGAGTGGGGAGTTGTTGGGTTTTTTAACTTTGTATATATGTGTGTTATATTGCATTTTGCTTTTATTTTCCCCTCTTCTGTGTAAATTTATAAACCAGTTTTAAGTTTCAGTTTTTTCCCCTGTGTTGCTGTGGTTAATACTTGGCATTTTGCCAAGGTTTTGAACCACAACACTGACACTCAGAGACACAGCAGGAACCAATGACCCTAAACTTTCCTGTGCTTAGACTGGGAGGGTATAAAGGCCCACAGATCCCTTTATTCAGGGTCACTCCTCAGAGGTACCCAGCTCAACCTGTTTTTTTTTTTTTTAGTGATTGCACCAAGATTAAATTATTTTAAGGATTCAGAGGTTTAAGACTCTGCTATGGGAAACCTGGGTTCGAGCTGGTAAGGAAACTTTGTCTGAGCCTGTGAGAGTGGTGAGGTAGCTGGGAGGGGGCCTCCACCTAGCTGAAGTGCTGCAAGGGTGACTGCCAGAGTGGGTCCTGGACAATTAGACAGGAAAGCTTTCTTAACATCCAACTAAAAATAGAAACAGAGTGAGGAAAACACCTAAACAATAAGAAAGAACCATTTCAAGCTTCCCTATATTTTTTTTTCCACCTTATGAATCAAGTACAGGTTCTAAATAACTTCAGGTTTTATGGAAAACTTCAGGAGAGAAAAGAGATAGATTTAGTTTCAGAAGACTTGTAGGAAGATACAGAGAAACACTCCCTGAAGTAGGGAAAGACTGAAAAAGGCTGGGGGGAGAAGTCTTACATACTTGCAACAGAAATGCTCCTCTTGCTCTGAAGGATTCTGCATTAGCCTGAAAGACTAGTTTCATCAGCTACTGAAAAGGCACAGCATACACAGCAGTAAAATTAAGTAGAATTGGCTGTAGCCTGAACTATGATTTGAGGATGAATCCTCCTTTGAGATGGAAACATCAAATCCTCTCCTTTTCTTGCTACAGAAACTTCAAGTTCTGCAATAAGTGAAGAAAGGGATCTCAGAAGATAAGATATCATTTCTGGATTTATTAAAATACCACTTTACCACAGATTTTTCTAAGTAATGGTGAGAAAGTCACCTAAACCAAATATTTTTTAAAGTATATTCCTCACATTATAGTGGTCAACTTGAGATCATGGAATTGGTTTTAAAGAATTGCTCATTAGCCAAAATCTGTAAGAGAATAAATACAAGGAGTGATTTTGTCCTTACTGCTAACGCTAAAAGAACTATTCTGGGCAATTAGACTTAGATTTCTCATTCTGTTTCTAAAACACCTTTGCTGATTCTTGTTAATATTAAGGTAAAAAAGTAACTGACTGGTATTTGACAGTAGCAAAGTTCACCTCTGTGTCACAGAGAATTGTTTAAGGCAGTCCACTTTGGAGCCAGGTGCACAAACTGAACCTTTCTCTTGTTTGTGTTAAATTCAACCTCCATTTTGGCCTAGTAACAGAGGAGAATAAAAGCTGCAGCAGAGGGAAGCCAAGATGGCCAGCTGTGATGCTCCTCACCTGTGCCACAGGCCATGGACACAGTCATACCTCATGGTAGCCCCAAAAAGCAACTTGCACCTTGGATGTGTTTCTGGATATAAGAAGCACATAGAGAAGATATGTCTGTAGTTTGCAAATATTCATCCATGTAAAATGATGAGGAAATCCTGTGTTCTACACTGAGCCTATGCAGTGCAGAGGTAAAGCAAGACAGAAGAAATAAACACTTCACAGCTACACACAAAAAACCATTCACTGGGTGGATTGAAAGGTGCATCCTGTAACATATGGAGACATAGAAGGAAGTAGGGCTGTACACTGCTGGAGATCACATCCAGTTTGGGGAATTGCACTTCAAGAAAGGTGGAACTATTGGAAAGAGTCCTGACAAGAGCAATGATAATAATCAGGGCTCTAGAAAAGAAAAGGAAGTTTCAAAGGAGACATAACAGCGTTCAAATAGAAAAGGTCTGCTACAAAGTAGAATGGAACAATCTCTTCTTTGTATCTATGCTGAAAAGGACAAGAAATAATTGCCAAAAATTACAGCAAGAAAGTGTTAGAATTGATGTTAGGAAAAGCTTTTTAATTTAAGAACAGCAGACCACTGGAAGAGATTGCCCGAGGAGCAACTATCACTGGAGACCTTTAATTACAGGCTAAAAAAATTGTTGTCAAAATTCACATAGATGTCACTGATTTTGTTTTAGAACAGCGGAAGCATAAAGGATTAGATAACCTCTCATAGTCCATTCTGGTTTTATTTTATATGATTCTGTGCTGGGGGGCCAGAGGAACATGTGACAGGGCAAATTATTATGTAGCTGAAGACTTTTCTAGTGTTCAGTGCAGAGAAAGCAACAATAAACCTCATATTAACAGAATTCTGACATCTCATAAATTTGCAGAGCTTAAATTTACAAATGACCTTCTTAGCTAATGAAGGCTTGAGAGCTCAAAAGAAAAAATCATCACAGCAGCTTATTTACCAGAACACAGTAGTTGACTTCAATTACATTCAGTTCTGTATTAGGCTTATATAGACATCCACCAGTTACAGAATACTTTGCTCCTCCCAAGTGCATCCTGAAATCTCAGATTTGTCTAGCAAGCACAAGCTAAATCTGTCTAGCTTGGTTCAGTGATGAGTAAGTGAGGAAATGATTACTGTCAAGTGTCTTAAGGATTTCATCTGAAAGACAGAGAAATTATTTTAGGATGGCCCCATTGATCATTTAAGGCTTGAACCTTATTACACAAGACATCAAAAACTGTATCAGGCAATGACTTAGCAAATAACACTCCACTTAGTGACTGCATTGTATTTCAAATCCACCTAAGGGGGTACAAAAGACCCATCTCAGAAAATAGATCTATTTAGTATGGCTGGGTGAATGTTTCCACCAGAATGACTTTCTAACACAGAATTCCATTTTCCTAACAGAGAATTAGCAATGAAATGCTTCACTTCAAGCCATAACAACCCAAAATGGAAAGTTCAGTGTCATCAAACTTTACAGAAAACTTTTGCATGAACTTACCATAACATAAACCAGTATTTTCCAGGCATTGCATTTACTTTCGGTAGTGGTCCTCATTTTTACCTCTGGGCTGCATTCCTTAGGGAAATACTTTTACATGACATAATGTCAGTGTCCTACTTGACCTCAGAAGAGACACTTGACTACTTTTGCCACAAAGCAGCTTCACCACATATGATGGTCCCTATGGGAGAATGGACACAAGGGCCCTACAGCACAGCAACCACATGTAACTGCACTGGGCACGAAAATACAGTTCTTGTTAAACTGGCTCCAGACTATTTGGCGTTAGCTCAATAATATGAAATAATTTGATTCAGGAAAACATCAGAATATTACATATGAATTCAGTTTTGAAAATTTTATGAATTTCCATTTAAAAAAAAATCTCAGCAGCAATGAAAACAAATGTTGGCTGAAGGAACTCCTCTGGGACAGAAACTCTTAATTTCACTCAGCTTTACACTTCAGTGATAAAATGTGTTTTAATGAGAACACTAACATTTTGTCTTCTGTGAAAATACTGAATAGATATTGCTCACTCACAGGTATGCAGTTTTTCTCCACTGCCTATCTCCCCTGGCCAATATGTCTTGATCCTGCTTCACTAGAATACCCCTGGCAGGTACAAGAAGGTATTTCAGTCACCATATGCCAGGCAAGCATTAGTCTCACTGCTGAGGCTTCCCATGTGCTAAGCAAATTGTGCCAGCCACAGGGGCATTTTCTGTTTTTGTCATTTGTCCAGCAAAAAACAAATGGAAAACATTTACCATTACATATGTGAGACCACATGCTTAAAAGTGAGCATTGCTAAAATAACCATGTGATTAGAGCAAGAGAGGAAGTATTTTTATTTAGTATTGTGTAGCCTGAGTCTACAAACCTAAAGTGGTGTCACTGCAGCAGGATGGTGTCACTGTAGCTGGATGGTAGCAGCTTAGGGTGCTGCATCCCAGGGTATGTCTCCCTCTCTCAGCCTTAGCACAAAGGTCTCAGGGGCACTGGTGTCTTCTTCCAACTGCAATGTCAGCCAAAGAAAGATGTATGCCTTCAGTTAGGCTCCTGTGAGGGAGCAAAGACACTGGGCATGCTGGAGAAGTGCCATTGGCAGGACAGCACTATCCCACAGCTGACACCATCTGTCACAGTGCAGATGGACTGGTGAAGAGGAGGAGGACTTGCCTCCATATGTCTAGACCAAAATACTATGTATTTCTAAAAATATTTTTAATGCCTCTCTTGTTGCCCTGTGCAAAAACCTGCCAACACTGACATCTCTCCAGGATCTGTTTGCTCACCTCTCTCCGAATTCCATGGCATGGAACAAAGTTCAAACCCTCCACCGGCAGGATTCCCCAAACATTTATCTGCACTGGGCCTTATGTTACGTGAAAACAGGGAGGTGAAGAGCTAAGTATTCACTTGCATATTTACTATAGAGGGCAGGGAACTTAATTAGTTCACTACTTGCAAGAGACACCGAGAGAAAAATATTGTAATCTTATAAACCCCACCTCAATGTGAGAAGAAGAACCATGAGGTCATTTAGATCTTTCCCCTATTTGTATCTAAAACCTCTCTCATCTGTGACCTCCGGCTCTACAGCTTGCAGCACTAATAAAAGTAAGAGGGGAAAAAAATCTAAAAACTTTAATATCTATTTGCTGTCAGAAGCCACAAAGCTTCACCAGTCACTTTAGCACACCATGCAACATTGTCTGAGACCAAGAAAGGGAGGCTGGGAATAGGACAGTTCCCCCTCACCAGCTCATACGGTTTCATTCAGCCTTCAGAGAAACCCTTACTGACATAACCTACTTCCTTGCCCCCAATATCTTTACAGGTTTCTGGGGGAAGAGTATTCATGCATGCAAAGAGCCCAGTGGCACTACCATAGCTGTTCATAAAACTTCACCTTCATCCCTTGCTTTGGTTTTGAAGCTGCATGCATGGAGTGCAAGTCAAGCAGCTCCTGGGGTCAAGAGAGGATAGAAAAGCAGTCAGTGCAGCCAGAACTGCCACCACAGTGAGAGAGCATTAAGGAAAGCACATGAAAGGAGAAAGAAACAAATGCAAAGAAGGGTGAGATTTTCCAGTGGAGGCAAACACTCTATGTGAGAATAGAGTTACCATTTCCTAGAGAAAAGACCGGTGGAGGTGAAATTATACCAGAATCCTTTTGACTGAAAATTCAGCCTTTCCACACTCTCCAGCATACTTAGAAGTAAGATTTCAGTTCAAAGGATGCAACTAATTTAGGCTGCAGACATCTGCCCAAGACCGTGTTAGTTCCTCAAAAGTTCTGAACTGCTGTTTCTGCACTGTGCTACAACCTAGCTTCGTCCTACATAGACTAACATAGACTAACACGCAGTCTTAAAGGCAGACGAGCAGCTTCTTGCCACGTTCTCCCTTGCTTATATCAAAATATCAGACCCCAAAAGTTAAACACCTAAATAAGCTCAAAGCAAGAAAATAAACCCCTTCACATTAATCACATGCTGCAATGTTTGCTTCCATGTTCCTGTAGGAGGTATAAGATGCATAGTCACTGCCTTCTAAAAGCAAGTTTCATTTTCTCAGACTGAATATAAAACCTATGCCACTAATAGAACATTACTGTTACATTATTACTGCTATCAATCCAATTACTAATGACTATTTCATGTTGAAGACACTGACACCAGTGTAGCAAGTAGCAGGTAGCAAACTGCAAGTGGCAGTTTCCCCTGACACAGAAAAACATGAGCATCATACTGTACCACCACTTATCAAAAACATAAGACTGGTGGCTCATTTCAATGTCCTAGGACCTTTTGCATGAAAACAATTAAGGACAATAAGAAAAAAATATGTAAACAGGTTTATTTTGCTTTAAGTTCCTTCTAATTTTATGAAAGAAATGTTATTAACAAAGCTTTCCAGGTGCCGGAGACAGACCAAGGCAGCACAGTGGGGAAAGGGCTGCTGCCAAAAAACTTCCAGTCCTAGCACAACTGAACTACAACAACTGAGCAACTTCCAGACACTGCAAAGCAGTCATGACACCCAAGGTGGTTTCTGAAAAAGAACAATAAGCTAAAATTCCATTTACTTATCACTCTCACAGGCATATAATAATATATACTCAGAGAGATCATTTCAGTTTAGCTTAGTGCTAGACTATAGATTTAGGATCAAAAACTGTAAGCAACATTCACACAATGGGAACCATATCTAAGCCTTCCATACAGTGACTATGAAAAGAGCATGCACACCTTGGCACATAACCAATTGAACATGAAATGCCTTTGTAAAGCAGTTGTGAAGAGGCCTAAATGTGATTCTTCAGTGTCTAAGTAGGAGCTATCAAGAAAGTACAGAGAAAAGACACTGAGTATGTATATAGTATCACTGAAACCATCTAATGATACTGTGGCCTGTTATCTTGCCTATGTTTTTTTAAAATATGTTAAAAAACTTCCAAGAGCACAAAAAAGTACTGCAGTGACTTGAAACCTGAACCGTATACTATACCTGGTGACCTACCCAACAAATTACATCTGTTTCACCTAAAGGTAGGTTACAAGCACATCCAACTCTACATGCTACAGGAATCTCCACCTGACAGAGACCTGCTTTAGTTTAGGAGATGAAGACATAACAATGTAGCCAAATCACAGCTATTCAGTTTGGAAGTAATGTGCAGTGTTTCCTAGTGATCCAATGAAGTCTTCAAATCACTACAGGACATACTAGTAGTTAAAAAAAAAGCTGTATCTTGATACAGAAGTCCATCATAACACCAGGAAGGCAATGGTTTGTTTAAAAGGTTCAACTTAACAACATTTATGAAGTATGCAACACTTTTTCTCTGTCAGATATAAATATGTGAAAACCCTAAGTGTTTATATCATAAGAAGATGACAAAGTATTTTGCAATCCATAAGATTAAAAGAGGATGTTGATCAGCTACCAAGAATAAATATGCTTTATTTTTAACTTCACAGACTTGGGTCACTTGCTCCAAAATCTTAAAAGAGCTGAATGAGAAGATTTCTGATCCACTGGGGTTTATTTTTAATCTTGAATAACAGAAAAATAGCAGAATAAAAGAATGATAATGTTGTATGAATGTTTTAAAAAGCTAAACAGGACAAGATGTATAACTGTAGAAGGGTTTAGCCTGCAGGAAACATCAGCCCTGGAGGAAATAGCACAACAGCTTCTATTTGAAGTGCTTAATAAAAACATTAAAGGAGAGGAATACAATACTTAATGGCATTAGACCTTCCTGTGTAAAAGGAATTTCTGTCAAATAAACCTGATATAATTTGAATGACAATGGTAAAAGCACAGATGAAACATATTTATTTTAAGGCATTTGACTGAATACCAGAAGACAGCTCTGCTTAAATAAACAGCACACAAGAACAAAACAGGACACAATATCAGATAGTCCTCAGCTGACAAGTCTCAAGAAGTATTTGTATCATTACTGAAAAGAGGCATTTTTAATGCACCATATGAATCTGTTTGATGTAACAGTATTAAAATGTTTTTTCAAATACCTAGAAGTAAATATAAAAAGCACTGAAGCTGATACTTGAAGGTAACACTGAATTTGGCAGAGCACTGAATAACCTTAATGACAGATCAGTCATACAGAATAATTCATAGAGCATACAAGTCCTGGCCCTTTCAACCTAAGCAGCTTTTAAAACATTTGAATACTAAAATATATAAGCTTGCAAGCGGCGAAGACAGGTCATGAACTTCAGAACCATGAAGGGGAAGCCACAAGGGAACTGCACCTTTGAAAACAATTCAGGAAACATCAGAGAAGAAAATGTGAGCTTTCAGTAAAGTGTTACAGGCAAAAGGGCAGGTCAGCCTCAGGAGAAATGACTGAGATAAGCAATAAGCAGCATTGATACCAGATGTACTTTAACCTTAAGTATAATTCTAATGTCTCCTTTGGCGATATTGGCGAGGAACGGTTCTTTCTGCATTGTCCTTTCTCCTTGAGATTGACTGTGTGCATTCTCAAAGGAAGCAGCAGCGTATTGAATGGTGTGTCTCCATGAATCCCGATTGGAGGCCAGAGTGGACCATTGATGGCAGTCTGTGCCTTTTGCGACCGGACTTGCCTATCCCGCATAGGCCTCTTCAGCCCCCAGCACGCTCGCAGCAAGCGGGGGTAGAGCCCTTCCCAAAGGGCCATGAGGAATTCTTATGTCTACATTTTCTTAAAGAAAAGACTAAAAAACTGCAAAGAATATATCAAGTAGCTTCAAGATGATTTGAGAACTAGAATAAATATCTTATAATAAAAGGGAAGAAGCTTCACAGGTTTAGTTTTTCAAAAGATGAATAAAGAAAGGGCTTGATTATAGCAGACAAGGGGAAAACCCTAGATTTCTGAAGGACCTTTGTTCCAGCTGAAAATTGTGTCACAAGAATCAACGTTTAGGAGCCATTGTCAGACAAATCCTAAACAGATTAAAGGCCAAATTTCTTTGGTAGTAGGGAGCAGTTAAACATCTCACCAACTTACCAAGTAAAGTAATAGATTGTCTTTTAAAGCCTTCACACCATGGATGGTTAGAACACAACCCCTCAAAAGAGGCCCAAAATCATCAGATTTAACAAGGGAGAAGTAGGAGAAAGAGAGGCTTAATGTCCATTGCTTATGAACACTCCAAAACCTCATCTAAGTTGGGATAATTAGATAATCACCTGAAGACTGAGCTAGCTGGGTATAGGGCCTTAAAATTCTCTGACATTTTGAAACCCGTACATGCCACAAATCACTCAATTAGGAAGAGGACATATGACTGCAGACTCACTCTGAGTAGCAGGCATTTGTATTCCACTGAGTTAAGCAACAGATCAGGTGTTATGCTTCCTGACTTTCATTCCTGATCTGTCTGTTGGGTAACTTTTAACAGGTTTTTTCATGATTTCTTAGTTGAGAAAGTCTGTAATTAATGAATTAAATAGCACCAATATATCTCTGTCTCCAAATAATAATTCTTTGCAATTTAGTTACTTTTTATTTTTTATAATGTTTACTTTTAAGTCCCCTGTACCCAAATGTGCAAAGAAACCAAGGTGCAATTAGAATTAGAAGCCTTACTTGCCCTTAAGACATCTTTAGCAGCAGCAAACTGAATACAGAAAATGACAATCACAGTCCCAAGGTGAACGACTGTTTGTAGAAATGCTTCCAAGTTAATACACTGAAGGGAACAATGGCACTCCTGGCAGAAAAAGATGGACAAGGTGACCTGATAGGTGTTTACTATTTCTAATATCTGTTATTCTCTGGGGTTTGTCCCAGTAGGGTAGACATTTTTCATCCATTTTTTACACAGGACCTGTCCATCTTTTGGAGGTAGTAAAAAAAATGCTCCTTGTTTTTTAAGTCTCCTGTATAAGACAACTCCACACAGATTCAGTGCTCAGAAAAAAAGGCCCAGATGGGCAGTAATAAACCCTCTTAACAGTTACTTCCACAGTTACAGCCACAGAGAAAACAATACAAATAATCATTGTGTGAATGTAAGTCATGGATGGAAAGATGCCTAGATCCAAGTTCAGTCCTGAGAGCCATCTGCTGTCACCCCAGACCATACTGATCTGGAGAGATTTTCCTACTGGAAATCTCCCTCCAAACAGAATTCCCAATTCCATACATGGAAATATCATTCTGTACTAAAAGACAAAACCTTTTGCAATGGAGCTCAACATGCAGAGATGTAAAGCTGTTTCTAATATCCTCAGTTTTAATCAACTGTTTTGGGGCTCTTAGTAATTACAAATGGTGAAAGAAGCCAACCTGTTTTGACAAGGCTCCCAATAACATCCTTCTCTCTGAGATATGGATTTGATAGATTGACTGTTGAATGAGGAATTGGTTGGATGGTCACATTCACAGGGCTGTGGTCAATGGCTCAGTGGAAATCAGAGACAAGTGGTGTCCCTCAGAGGTCTGTAGCAGGACTGGGACTGTTCAGTATCTCCATGAAGAACATAGATAGTGGTATTGAGTGCTCCTTCAGCAAGTTTGCAGATAACACCAACATAAGTGGTTCAGCTGGCACTCCTGAAGGACAGGAAGCCATCCAGTGGGACCTGGACAAGCTCAAGAAGTGGGCTCATGGGAACCTCATGACATTTAACAAGGCAAATTGAAAGGCCCTGGAGCAAGTCCAGAGGAGGACCACAAAAATGATCATAGGGCAGAAGTACCTCTCCTATGAGGATGGACTAAGAGACATGAAATTGTTCAGCCTGGAAAAGAGAAGGCTCTGCAGAGACCTCATTGCAGCCTTTCAGTACTTAAAAAGGCTTATAAGAAAGATGGGGACAAACTTTTTTGCAATTGGACAAGGGGTGATGGTTTTAAAGTAAAACAGGGAGTATTTAGATTAGATACAAGGAAGACATTTTTGAAGATGAGGGTCGTGAGGCACTGGCACAGGTTTCCCAGAGAGCTGGTGGATGCCCCATCCCTGTAAACATTCCAAGTCAGGTTGGATGGGGCTCTGAGCAACCTGATCTAGTAGATGTCTCTGCTCATTGCAGGTGAATTGGACTAGATGACCTTTAAAGGTGTCTTCCAACCCAACCCATTCTATAATTCTTACCAAAAGATGTCCTCATACATTTCAAGTCTTTCCCTTAAAATCAGTTGCAAAACCAAAGGGCACACCAACACTTAATTTCCCTCCTCTGCTGGATGCACAGGCAAATCCAGCCTCCAGAAAAATGTGGAAACAGCTGGAATTGAGTTTTTAAAAACCATCTGTGGTTCTCACACAGAACCAAAACTCCTAAGAAGGGATAGAAGAAGTGATGTAGAAAATGCACTCAATGTCAAAGCTGTCCTTTGAATTATTAATGCATAACTTTATGTGAAGCTCACAATGAGATGAAAGTTATTAACCTAATAAGTTACATGCATAATTAATTTCTTCTATGATATATGATTTGTGAAGTTCTAACGAAATGTGTCACAGAGGCTGTAAACATGAAAACTAGCCTGAAGCAGGAAGAGCTAAGCATATGCTAATTAGAGAACATATGAGAAACACATAGTAAGAAAAAAAAGCAGAGAAGAGAGGAAGTGACAGTGCTGCATATCTATGCAGTGTACTAGTGTGCAGTGGGGGCGGTCCCGTGGTGTAATGGAGAGCACTCCGGACTCCGAATCCCAAGGTCGTGAGTTCGAGTCTCAGTGG
>JAOXXN010000065.1:42529818-42587401 GCA_026770055.1 Myrmophylax atrothorax | reverse complement strand
CAGGCTCGAAGGGCACACCCACGTGGGGGAGAGTCCTTCCCAAATCTTCGTTAGCAAAGTTTGGCCATACACATACATACATAGTGTGCAGTTACAAATAACTGGAAGCAGGCTCAGCCAGGGAGAGAGGAGCAGGCGCACCAAACTCAGGTAAAGGAGAATGGAGGCATTCAGGGTTCTCATTATCTCAAATGAATGCACCTTCAGGACAAATCAGCCCTGGAATATAAACCAGGGAAATGAGGAAAGTGGCCAGCTGACAGCTTACCTGGTTAGCTGAACAATGAAGTTGCAGATGAAGAACCCATTCTTAAATATGAGAACACCATATGCTTTTTTGGAGCTTTGCTTTGTAAGCAATTTTAATATTGCAAATGATTGTTTAACCATTATCGGGACAGAATAAATAAACTGGGCACCCCCAGTCACAGCTTCTACTTGAGAGAGATGACAAACAGCAGTCTTGCCCTTTAGAAGGGACAAGTCATCACAAGTGTCATGGCTTATCAAACTCCTGAGAAAGCTTTTCCCTTTGCTATAGGTGGTTTTCTTTGTACTTCTTTATATCTTTGAGACAGGTGATATGGCAGTCCCTCCTTTGGGAGGCTACAATTAACATCCCATTTAGTCATTCACCACAAGGGGTTATAAGGCAGCTGCAGAAACCCAGCTGTGGTCATATCATCAGTACCAGCAGGACAGATTTCACCTTAGGGTCTCACTGGTCTTCTCAAGAAGAATTGCAGTTTTGAAGACAGCCACTAAACAAGTAATAGAGTGTGAACAGATCTTAATGATCTGATTTGTTAGAAACATGTCCTAGCATCACTACAGTTCAAATTGTACAGACTTGGAACCCATACCAAAGGTATGTGAAAACTGGCCACTACATACACTGGAATAACTACCTCTCCTACCCTCTCAGATAAAAGCCATATTGAGCACATATTGGCTAAAAATCTCAAAGTACCAATCCTCTCAGGATCGGCTGCATTTTCAAGTCAGCAGTTAACAATATGAAGCAAACCCTTTGCTTCTCCATTTTTCTGCCCATGTGATAATCTTCCCAGAGATTGGTAAACTTGTCATCAGAGCCTGGTCCAGACTGTTCCAGTGGTTTGTCCAATCCAGCTGCAAACATAAAGACAACTGTTCTGCTCTCCTAGCACTTCACAGCAATGTTTTAGTCACATCAGATGTTCTGAATTCCACTGCCAGATCTTTTCCCTGACAAAAATTCAGAAAGCATCAGCATACTTATCTTCACATCTGTTCAGGGCTTGAAACCCACTGGAGCACTTCAAAAACAAAACCAAACTGGAAAAGGAACACTGGAAGGCAGTTGAAAACAAGGATCAGAATGGTATGGACTTGATCAGCCTTCTAAAACATCACTGGCTTCATTCCCTGTTGCTGCTGCTGCCTCATGTTGGCAAGTGCATGCAAAAGCAGATTGTCCGCCCACCTCCTGCCCCAATCAGGGGAGCATCTTGCCTCTGGCTGGCATCTCACTGCATTCAGCTGCAGTAAAAAAGGGAAATCTCAAGGACAACCAATCCAGCCAGGATGTTCTGCCAAGGTTGCTGTTCCTAGCTGAGGAAATGGTCCTCTCCATTTTTCTCAGCTAGAAAGAGAGAGAGAATACACACACAGAGCACCCCCATTATCCTAAAGCCCGCAGGTGCCAGCAATCCAAATAAACGTAGAGCAATTAACAGAATTAACACAGCTTTAAATAGCTTGGCTCACCAGATGCAGACTCCTAGCAGGGTTCTATAAAATGTAAAGTTATTACAGACAAAACCATTAATCATCTGTTCGGAGACTTGTTCTAGATGCGAAACCCATTTCCCTTAAAATGGCTAATAATAAGAAAGAAAAGCACAGATTTAACGGGAATGATTATGCCATTCTCGAGCCCCATTTACAAATGCCATTTTTCATCTCTGTCACCAGTCTCAAACCTTGCTATCGCTGATACAGTAAGAAAACTTTGAAGGCATCACTCACAGCTACCTCTTGGGGTGCTAGAACTGAGACACCACCTCTCATCCCTTCCACTGTGGACAGAGATGTTTACTGACTCGCACACTATGCGTGACTGCTTTCCTGGATACAATAGTTACTGTTCAGCTGTGTGACATCAGCCCCACGCAGCTGACAGATAACTGATGCTCTCCCTGATGTATGAAGTATTCACATGCTAAGACTTATGCTTAGAAATTAGGAACATGTGAGTTTTCCCAGTAGCCACTGAATGCAATATAGCAATCCCCCTGATATCACCCTAACACCTGTTAAAACAAACCCTATTTACTACATCTATGTCTAGATAGCTACAAGAAACAGGATTGGGGGCAGACCCTAGCTCATTTTTGAGCTCTGATGTTACCATTTCTAACACTTCCACTCACAGAACTCTAACGCAAACAGTATAAAACCTCATGGTAAGCAATTCAGAGCTTAAATTGCATCTTTCCATGTATCTATCATTCTCCAATTTAATTGCTTAGGAATCTAGATATGTACACTGTTAATTCTAAGAGAATTCTGCCTGTACAGTTTGAAGAAAGCAGGGAGATAAAACAATCCCAAAGCACAAATATTCAGTGCAAAAGACAATCAATGGAAGTAGACCAAAGCCAGAAAGCAGCAATGACAAAGAATTAGAAGACAGAATATCAGAGACAATACAAAATCCGGTTGTATTATATCAAGCCCACTGCCTTTTCCATGCAGTTCAAGTAAAAAATGCCTGCCTCCTCCTGTGTTCCTCACACTTGACAGATAGCTGACTCACTGCTACGGAGGAGTGGTGGACCTGGGAGGAGTTGTCCAGCCCACCCTCTCAACATTCAAACCTCATCATTCTTTCCTGCCTCCATGGCTGGCAGCTGCAGCAGCCTGGCTTTTTGTGGTGAGGAACAGCAGATCAGCCTTTTTGCTCACAATATGCATGCACATTTCATAGGAATAATCTAGCTTTCAGGGTAGGCCAAGGAGATTTATACAGTGACTGCTGCTCCCAAAGAGGGCACACTTGTCAAGTAGATGAAAGTGCTTGTTTTATACACATGTACATGAACAGAACAGTCTTGCAACTTCTTGCCCGTGTAATTTTTTTAATATTAGCAAACGGCAGGTCCTGACTCTCATCTGTATTTCTATCTGACAGTATAAGATCAATCCTTAGCAATCTCTTGAGTGCAACTTAAGGAGCAACAAAGAAAAACATCTCCTATTTCTTCTCAGCATTCATCCAAACCAAGAATTTACTAAGCTCAGTGAACTACAAAGCCAAGAAAAGCAAAAGAAAGTCATTTACTTTGTAAGATGAGAACTTCAGGCTTTGGACAGCCAAAGTTAAGATCACAGCATTCATTAGGATGCTACCACATTTGACTAACAGCATATGAAAGAGCCAGAAATCTTTGCCACAATAACTACCGTGAGTATCACCACTGCTCTGCTGATGACTTTGGACTCAGCTATGTTTGTCCTTTGATGTATCCTGTCTTAGTTTGCTCACTCGAATGGAAATGGATTAGATCACAAATTTGTGTAAGGACTGTTGCTTTAATATCTCCGTTCTTTAGGGCTCGGTTACCAACTAACTTCATTATATGCAAAAAACACAGACTATATTTCTCCAATCCCCATTACATTTTCTGAATTTGTCTATATGGATATAGTTCTATACCTGTAAACACTCTCACTTTCTGAACCACAGCACATGACACATCCCTCTCAGGTACAGAAGCTCAGCAGGAGTTGGGTTCATTAGGCAGGAAAGAAAAGCCCACTCCCGATGGTCCTTTTGCAAAGGAAGCACAGATGGCCACAGGTCTAGGACTGAGAGTCACATGTGGACAGCTGAATTGGGATTCACTGGAATGCTCCATTACTGCTGTGACACACAGCCTGCTGGCTACACTGGCCAGTGGTGACACCAACCTCTGCTGCTCGTTTCCTCCCTAGGTACCTGTCCCAGTGGCAGCTGGAGAGAGTTAAACTAGGTTATACCCCCCTTCATTCTAGCTCCATGGATTCTCTTTAGTTTATAAATATATTGGCTCTACATAGCTCAAACAGCCCTGCAAAAAATGCCTCTTACACCTGCTGCATAAAAAGTTTCAGTATCTATGTGTGCATGTCAATACTCGCTTTAAAACGCGTGCTCAATCTACATATATGCTCTACTAATCAGACTTTGGCTATTACTTTTGTAAACTTTCTAAGAGTGAAATAACTTTAGGAATTCAATGCCATTGAACTGTTGATATGTGAATTATCCTTTAAATTAATCCCCAACAAAATGTGTGCACTGAAGATGACCTAGAATGCCTACAACCTGCTGTCTGCCTACTGATAAGAGTTCCAGAAAACAAGATACTACATTGTAATAAATGTGACCTTATCTAGAACCTGTATTTAGTTAATTTGTGGACAGAGCTATGGGGAGAAAAAAAACAACCATACAAACAAAACACCAGTTTTTACTTCTAGGTTTATTATACCTATAGTATTCTAGAGAGTCTACTATATGAATTGCATTAAAGAAAGCACTTTAGGAGCCTAGTGGTTTTTTCAGTACACAGTTGATAAGACTACATCTCCTCCACCTCCTTTACCTAGGTCAGTTAAGAATTCATCTCCTGTCTTTGGATTTCTCATGTTTTACTAATTGAAAAATAACTTCATTTTCATACTCAAATTCATTCACTAAAGATTAATTTCATGAGGAAATTTTAAATTGTTTTCCTGCTTAACAGCAATATTTTTCATGGATAAATGAGCAGGTCATGAGTAAACTTTCACAAATATATCATGAGTACATGACTCTTCCACTTTCTATGTGACCAGAAACATTTGATGAAAGAGATGGATCAATAACTGGAGTTAGCTTATGTTATTTTGCAAGAAACCCTCATCCAATATCATTATGCCAGCAAAACTCTTGTTATGGGTGCATATAAGTCAAGGTGACCAAGTTATAGTCCTCATGCACAAAGCAAGGCAATCATGCCAGCAGAAACCTCACTTCTGTAGGGTACGCAAGAGCTCGGCTACATAGGGAAGAGAGGCTTTGAATAACCCCCTAGCTAAAGCAAAGCTGCACACGGGCAGCACACTCATGCACCTGACAAGGCCACCAATGGGGCCGGGCCACTAACATTTGTTAAAAATGTAAGAACACAAGAAATTGAAATATTAACCTCTGAAATGTGCAGAACAACATGTACTTCATTAAAGAGCCTCCCCAGATCCAGTATAAATTTAAGCTTTTACTGGATACATAACTGGAAGATCATTTCCTATACTCAATCAGACATGGAAGAAATATCCCAAGATACACTGCCCTTATGATGTAATTTCTAATATCCTGAACTGAAATCCAGCAGAAACAGTACAAAGCAGAGAAATGCCCATCAGAACCTGCTCACTCTCAAAAATGAGCTGCAATGTCAACTGTTTGTTCAGGACTGATCTTCATTGGAACACAAGCATCGTCTCACCTGAGAACTCTTGTGAGTAAGGTCTGTTCCGGACTTCGTAATTTCCTCACCTGAGCTGACTCTTAAAAGAAAATAGGGGGGGCATTTCATACCCATCAGCAACAGTTCAGTTGGCAAGTTAAGATACACTTTTGATGCAACATGCCCAATGGAACCTTCTGAAGTTCATTTTTCAAACTCATCCTCTTGTCAGCTTGATAGGAAGGTATGAAGAAATCAAGAATAAACCAAGTAAAAATTGTTAAATATTACTGGTAAAGAAGAAAGTCCCCCAGAGAAATAAGGTTGCAATAAATCCAGGAACTTCTAATATTCTGAGTAAGAACACCAGGCAATTGTGACTCTTACACTGTACTGAAGACAGAGGTTATGCCTGACAGGAAAAAGTTCAAGGAGCAGTAGGTAGGATGCCACTCTTTTATCTATGGCTCTACCAGTAGCAGGCTGTGTGATAGTGACACATCATACCTGTGCCTCAGTTGCAGCATTTGAAGGAAGAAGACAGACATTTACTCTCTTTGGTACTATATTTTAGTTGATGGTTTGAAAGAAGACAAAATATCTGAGCCTGCTTTGATAAAACTACCTACTGAACTCTTCATTTGAAGGGTCCTATGAGCTAATAATATTAATAATATTTCATCATTTTGATTTTTACTACTAGTACCTGCTTCTACTAAGTATAAGATCACAGTGCATCAAACTCTGCACCATTGGATTTTCTGTGTGAGATCCTTGTCAATCATGATAATTATGATTTAGGAAAAAAATACTAGACACTACGCAAATATACTCCAAAACCAAAGATATTAATTTGTCACATCAAACTGACTGGGACATACTTCTAGGAGCTATCAGTCTGGGATATTTTACTTTCTGGGTGTTTAAAAGTGGGGAAAGTTAAGGGAATTCACTCAAAAGAGTATTAAATAGGAAAAAGCTCACAGGCTACAGGAACAGTTAGTTTGCTCCTCAATGGCTAGACTCCTTCAGGTGAATTAATATTCCAAAGCTGACACTGTGTTACTGTACCATGGGATGCTTTCCTCTCTGCGTACTCTGACCTTTCATCTCCCATGACTCACAGATACTGCACAGAAATCTGCATCCTGTCTCTTCCTTTCTCCCTGGTTCACAGTATGGGCATAGACTTCATGTGCTGGAAGGACTTCCAGACACAAACATTCTTCTTTTCTCCCATCCTTGCTAAATTATTCTCAAAAAAAAAAAAAACCCTACTAGCAAAATCAGCTGGATCATATGCCGTCTCCAGGGAGGCTTACATTCATCACTGCTAAATGTTAGCATTAAGACCATGAACCATAAAAGATTTACTTGACTTATGCCTGATTTGACATAAGTGGTATTATACATTTTGTCCTACACTTGTGCATAGGGTAAATTTCACTCTAGTTGTGGAAAAGGGCTGGTACCTCCGATCTTTTATGGTTATAGGATGGGGTGCACATGTAAACCTACAGGCAACAAAACAAGAAAGGCACAATGCCAATGCTGGCAGCACAGCAGAGGTCTGACAGGTCAACATAAGTTCCACTACTAAGATAAAAAGGGTTGGTTTTAAACAATCCTCCTAAAAATGTTGCTTCTTTTTCAGTGCTGTCAGAAAGTCCAGACACAGGCATTTCAGCTCTCAGATGCTCAGCTCAGAGTGCCTCTTGCTCTCTTTGGCTTCATGTCATGTCCCATACTCATACCAGAAAGCAAAACTTATTCTTCACTGCATCCCATGAAGTCTTACAGAATCCTTGCCCAAGCATCCAATATGTGTTGGCAGCCAGCAGGTATCCTGGGAAATGGTTGATTAACCAACCATATATCCCTTCTGACTATGAGATAACACAGAAAGAGCAAATGCAAACCAGCCCAGGACCTAAGCTTATAAGCATTACTCATTGAGAAAACAGTACCATCTTTTCTTTCGCATCTATTGGTCTACTCCTAATTGTCTCAGCATCTTGCCTTACATCATAATTCTCTCAGTTTCCAAATGTCTCCATTCCCAAACCCGAATTATATTTTTCCAGAATATAAATTGGTGGGGTTTTATTAGCTCAAGAATATCATCAGGAGCTGCTCAAAATGTTAGCCAACATCTCCCCTTTTGTGTCTCCCAAACCACTGTTTTATGTTTCTACCACAGTGGCACTCAAAAACCTGATAAAGGTCTTGTGCTGGATGCTCTGCAGATGCACAGAGAAATACACACAGTCTCCATCTGCAGTAGCAGAGTAATCCACCACAGTAGCAGTAATACAACTGGAATTTTAAGAGTGGGGGAAACCAAAAACCTGACAGGCCTCTGGAATCAAGGTCATCATCATCACTAGGCCTATTTGGAATGCTCTGGAAGAGAATATAAATGAGAGACCAAGACTAAGAACAAATAATATTTTGAGGAGCAGAATCATATTCAACCTTTGACCATGCTTTCTCTGCTTCTACACAGTGCTACTAGCCCCTCCTTTTCAAATATGAAATTAACTAAGTAATACAGACAGGAAACAGACTGGCCCAAACACAACAGGACAGCTGGAGCAGCAGTCTTGGACTAACATGTGAGGGCAACTAGTGCCATTCATGCGGTAACTTACTTCACAGTGCATCAGTGAAATTTCCCACACTGTTTATTCTCAACTCTCTTATGCATTCCCAAGACTCTGTTAAATCACTGCTGTGGAAGGAAATCTTGGGCACCCAAAAGCTTTTGTGCTCTCTGGTCTCTCTGTTAGGGACAGGCTGTTACAACTGCAACTTCCTCCATTTGTCCATTTCGCACTCACGCAGTTTTTCTCTGCCTCTAGTTTTAGGATGCCTTCTATTTGCACCTTTAGCCTCTTCCTCAGTGTGACACTCCACCCAGAAAAACTCAGTCCCAAACAGAAACCACATCATCACTGCATATGCAAATAGTCCTGAAAAAGACCTGGCTTGCAGATACCATCTGAGATATATACACAGCAACTGGGCACACTCATGAACCATTTGCAAATTTGGCTCTTAGCAGTTAAACTGCAGACAGAAATGATCTAATCTTTCACAGCTTTCTCCCATCATGGCCAGATGGTGCCTGACCCCTGCAATAATTTCTGCCATATTCCATCCATATGCAAGCCTCACTATTGTGATCAAACTGTTAGCACCAATCAGCATCTCAGAATTGAGATTTTAATAAAGCACTGGTAGAAAAATTTAGATTTCAAAAATTTTCTCATGACTCCATTCTCTAGGGACCACCTTAGGTTCTTTTAAAGCACCTCCATCTGAACCATTTAAGTACTGCTTCAAGTAAATCAAATTTGAATGACTGACTCCCTAATCCTAGGAAATATTCTGACTCTCTTCTTTCCCTAGCAGTTGGACATTGAAATCCCATTTTCCCTCTTTGCCTACACAGCTAAATTTCCCACCCTGTCACTCTCCATTTCCATCCTTGATTATTGGAACCTCCTCCCTGAGGACACCCAGTACATGCAAAACACAGCTGTTTGTCATTACTTTTCTTGTCCTACCTCCTTCTGTCCATACAGGTGCCATTAAAAACAGTAAAAACTATTTCCCTTTCCACCTTCAGACAGTGCTTCCCCATGTTTAGCCAATCTCTGTCTCTTAAAGCAGTGTCACACCTTCCCTGACACCCAGTAATAACAATTCAGCTCAGTTGTCTCAAGATATGTTCCTGTATCTTCTCCTAGCCCAGAGCCATATCTGTTTCTGTCATGTTACACAATACACCAGCCTACCCCAAGATTTTCTCCAGAATGACTTATCTTAAGAACAAAGGTCTGGAAAACCTTAGATCTTATGTAACTACAGTGCAATGTCCACATTTCATGTCTGTGTACTACCCTATTACTTGCATATTCTGTCTTTTAAAATTTTCATGGAAAAAGTTACTTCTATTTTCCTGTGTTGTTCCCTTATTACAGTGGCAGGTACACTGCAACACTGCCAGGATTGCTATGGAGAGATGTAAACCAGACAGTGCTACCAGACACTGGGAGATCTTCAGTCCTGATCAAATCAGAGGGAAAACTCGAACCTGAACTACACATTCAATATTGGATTTATGATTTAGCAGTCTTGGATTTGTGATTTAGGATTTAGCTACTTAGTGGAATCTCTTCAATCAGAACCTGTAGCCACAAGGAAAAGAAGAGATGGGAGGATCTATCCGTCGGTGAAAGGAGGAATCACTAAGTCAGAAGTTGTCTGACCTGAAGAAAACATGATTTAGATAAGTAAATATTTAGATTACTTTTAGGAAATATATAGATACTCTAACAGAGGAGCCCTGAAACCTTTAGTTCCTTGCTAGGAAGATACTCTTACACATTCCACTTCCTCTTAGACAAGGCTTAGACTGACCACATCTACCCTGACAGAACTGCCTCTCCTCCTATTACCAATCCCAGCTGAGTGGAGAAGTCCCTCACCAGCTGTGAAGTGACAGAGGGACTCATTAGGCACTCCACCCACCCTGTACTTCAGCATCTGCATGTAACCTCAGATAAAGTAGGAAGGCAAAACTCCACTCAGGAGCCTTCTTAGCCCCCATGTGAGCAGTTTGGTTGGTGTTGGCTGAGGCAGTTCAGATGAAATACAAGAGATTACAACAGGGTAAAGGCTGAAAGTTACACCCCAAAGTCTGCATAAATCCCTTTGTCTTTCCAGGAAAGTGACACCACCCTAGAGAAAGTCTTGAATGAATGCTGGGGAGCAGGAATAGACCATTATGCTTTAACACCTTCAAGATATCAGTACAGAGCTTGGCAAGATGTTCATCAGTACAAACAACAGTGCAATCCACTCAGCCTGTGCTATATCTCTGGGATTAGGCAAATATTTTGGTAGTGAAAAAGAGTGTGTTGATCTACTTGAAAGCATAAACTGAAAGGAACAATATTTGCTATTAGTCTCCCCTACCGCTTTGTCTAACTTTCTTAGGTTAGAATATTTTCCTTAAAACTCAAGCTCCTCCAGTACTGGCCTATTAGAACTAAGCACTCTTTTTTGGCAACCAAGTTTTAAAACATAAGCTATAGGGACTGATTTATGAAATACACTACTATGCTATGCAGAAAGCCAAGTAAAGCTCCCTATAGCTGGTCCTGGAATCAGAAACATTGTAAGCACACCAAACCAGTTCTGCCTCTTCAAGGATCAAGCTGGCTGCCCCAGGGTGTCAGTCTGACCCCCACAGGTATTCTACCTTTCTTGAGCCAGTTCATGCTTCTTTTATATTATGCTGCACTGCATTGCATTTCACAGATGCACCCTGGTATTTCAAATGTAAACATAAAGAAAACACTCAAAAAACCCCTTCCTCTAATTAGAGGCAACTCTCAGGTTGGTCCAACTACCTTTGCCACCAGTGTTTTCATCTCCAGCAAAGGAAGGAAGAGGAAACAAACCCTGGGAGGACTTCCATAAGGCAAACTATTTTCTGCTCAACTAATCCAAAGATGCACTTAATGAAAGCACTGACTGCTTTAATGTCAGAGAGTAATTCACTAAATATACAGTGAGAGCCCTTCCCAGCCTATGCAGGCTATTTATTCTGGTCAGACCCTGCTCTGCACAGACACTGGTGTTACAGCAGCACTTCTGGACTTTGTCAGGATTCTGACAGTCATCTAAGGATGCTCTTTCTCCATCTAGTGCAGCTCTCCATTCCCTTCCCCTAACAAAAGCCAGAACTGAGGAAAAGCACAAATCAGTTTCCTTGCACCTTCTAATGATGCCTGCAGTAACTTATCCTGGGGCCTAAGAGGTCTGAAGGAATGACAGAATGGAAGCAGAGAGTCCTAATTAGTAACATGGCTTCCCTTTTGAAATACCACATTACTCCATCCCACTTCCACATGTCTCTCCTGAAAATCCTGCACTACACTTTTGTTTAGTAAATAGTGTATGCTGGACTTGTCACAAGAAACCAGGCAAGATACATTTTGGACACATTTTCACAAGAGCTGAAAGCAGTACTGGATGACTACTGTAAGTATCTTGCTTTTAAGCAGGCTATAGCTCTAAACCAGCCAGCACCAGCCCGTCTTTAAGTCAAGACATCTGCTCATTCACATCTCCTGCCACTGCCTAGTCAAGTGAAGGTTACAAAGCACATTCTGATTATCTGTTTTCTTCCTCTCATTCTTAAGTGGTTGCTTGGGGTTTTCTTCTCACAGAGCATTATGAGCCTTGGACAGCTATGTAAGCAGCTCTTAGCACATGGTGCAAGCTAATAGAATACAAATGATTATATAAATAATAAAGCTGCTGAAGATTTTCTTGTCACTGCTTTCTCTGCTCCATTGGCTTGACTTAGAGCACACATAAAAATGGTCTCTGCTAAGTGTTTTGTTCACAGCACCCATAAATAAAACTAAGATCCCGATTCAAAGAGACACTAAGAAGCTGTGTCTCCTCCTGATTTCAATCAAACTAGGATTTTCAGTGCCTAGGAAAATCAGGTCCAAGGCTCCATAGATAAAACCAGAAGGATTTGACCTCTGCATGGCAGTTTGTATTCAACAGGGCAGTTTAATTTCTTATTTAAGATGCTCAAATGCTCTTTTCCAGCATATGTGCATCTCCTTAACCAAACCAGAGGTCAGGCAGGAGAGCAGCATCAGACTCTGACAACCATTATTTACATCAGAGGACTGGCACATAACAGAGAATCCCTGATACCACAAGGTGAGCATCAGTAAAATGGCAACTTGTCAAGGCAGTTACAGGCACAGAACATCATCTAGCTCAGCATTGCTGCTTCCATAACTCCTATATGGAACCTCCACCTTCCCTCTGATATTAAATGTTCATTCAAATAGAATATTGCAACAACCCACTGGGTTGCAAATAAAATTAGATTGACCCAGCCATACCCTGTGAAAAACAGCATTAGTACAGATTCACAACCTTACAGAGAAAACTACAAGAAACTCTCATTCCAAGCCAGCTAGGAAGCCAGCTGACAGAAAATTTACAACTGTTTTCCCAGTAAGTTTTCTATAAGACGTTTTGGAGGCATCAATATCTGCATTTCCTTTAATCACAGTGATAATCATGAAATACATTAGAAGGGAGAGAAAAGAAGACAAAAGATGACTGTAAGGTAAACATCCAAACAAAACTGTACCAAATTAGGGATTGGGACTGAGACTTCTTTATTTTTTTAACTTTTTTTTTTCTCCAATGAACACTATTCTGGTTCCTGCTGCTATGCAGGCCATCCAATCTCAATTACTCACATGCAAATTTTCTTGAAATTGTGGATTAACTATGTGACAAGTGCAGGCAGCCAGAGTAACACAACATGGTTTTTGGAGGCTCTTCCTGACCAGTGCAGCCACTGAACTGCACAAACTCACCAACAGTGTAGGGACTTAACAATCACCCTAACCCTAACCCTAACCCCTTCCCCCAGATATGCCTCCCTGGATACCTGGATGCCCTATTACTATAGATAACAGCCAAAACAGCTATATACCTGTTTTCCTTTGCAACCAAATTGTTCTAAAATAAATCATATATATCTATATCTGTAAACACTGATAATCTAGTATTGATTTACTGTAATTCACTCCAAGGGATTTATTAGCAAAAAACCAAAAGTTACTTCTGCCTTGTGGGGCAGGTCATAACAATAATAAGCATTAATTCCTTTGTTTTCAAAAGCATATGAATAGTGGAAAGTTTTGAATGACCTTGGGACCCCCCCACCACCAAGAAGCCCAGGATTAAGAAGGACCAACAGGACACCACTGGTTCCAGGGGTAGTGACTATCTTCTGCTCAACCTCTCACTCTCTTCCCACTGTTTTCTATTTCTTTCCATCTCTGTACCCTACATTTTATTGGTAAATACAATCTATACTACTGACTTTGGCATATGGTCTCATCTGCACCTTAATTCGGGTAGAGGCATCTCTCAATAATCAGATCAGAACACACAGTATACTTCAGGTCCACATGCCACATTATTGCCCCACCTCCGTTACACCTTCATGCTGCATTCTCCTTGCATAATTTACATTTCTTGTACCATCTTCAACTTTCATTTTTCCATTTTATTCTAACTCTGTACCCTCCTGGAAGATTTAGAACTATGTTCCCAGGTGATATCCAGGACCTTAACAACAAAAGTCTAAATAAGATTCTGATTATGATTTTTTCTAAAAATGATACTTATTCACCAAAGGCAATTTATATTTTAAGAATGGCTATTCAGTACCTAGAAGATACTAATGTTCTCTTCTGAATGGCTAACAGCTTACAGAAGACACGTCCCCCACTACCATGGGTATTTTTTTCTGTAATCCAAGCACTAGAACTCTAATTCTGCCATTAAGCTCATGAGTTTTCCAGTCTTCTGCCCAGCCAAATGACAAGTTTATCCTTACAGAGCTGTTGCAGTATTAGTATAAAATTCTGCATCAGGTAAAGGCATTGACCATGTAAGGCAAAAAAAAAGTGATGACCTTAGGAAACCAAAAGCACAGAAACGAGAATTAACTTGAAATCATTACCTCTTTGAGGCAGCCCATGAAGTTGTTGCTTACTGGAGAGCCAGGTAAATCAGCAGTACTGGGGCTCCCACCCACATAAAAGAAGTCATCTGAGCCCAGCATGGTGTAGTCCTCCTGGGTGTAGCCCGTGGTGGTAAGGATGCCATCCACAGAGATTGTCACCTGTTTGAGGGACACAATGGACAAAGAAAATCCCAGCAATGACCTTACAATCCTGAACAGAACAACTTACCTCCCCTACAATTTTATGTCAGTTTTATTAAGGATTTTGTTGAGATTTGGTATATACATTTTTTTAGTTCAGTCAAGCTCTATTTTCTGGTCTGATTTTCCCACAACAGAAAGGCTTCAGAATCTGCTTCTCCCTTTTCTGGTGCATCAGCACTCTCAGGCTTACCCAGCAGCCTGCCCATCCAGACACTTTCCATCTATTCAGGCCAGAAAATGGAACTGTCCTTGAAAGAGATTTCTCATATTAGCTGATTTTATGATTAATTAGAATTTATTTTAATGATTACAGTTAGTTATGGTTGTTAGTAAAAAAAAAAAAACACTAATGAAGACGAGGTTGGTATTTTTTATTTTTTATGTTTCTTTTGCTCACAGCACACTGACAATCATGCATTCAGGGATGGGAGGAAAGGGATCTCACTTTCAATACATTATGGATGTGCATGCCATGTACCTAGAGAGACACACCCACCACCAGAAAAAAAAAAGAGAGAGAAAAAATTATAAACTAACTCATAACCTAAATATAAGCAGAAAATAAACCCAATGAAAATAAATCTAAATAAACCAACCACACACCAAGAAGTGTGAGAGAGGCAGAGATGAGAAAGAAAAAGAAAGAAGACAAAGCGTGCACACATTGTACTTTGACATATCATGCCAATATATCTGAGGCCCAGAAAGATGATGGGAAAAATGTGAAGAGAGGGAGGGTGAAGGAGAGGGAGAGAACCACTTCATACTTGCATGCAACCAAAAATAAAAATACCAAACAAAATCCATAACAATGGGGGAAAAAAAACCCACAAAACAAAACAGAAATGTTCCCAAAATCTCTAACCACAAACACATGAAGGGTGAAGGGTGACAGAAGGAGAGGGAGGGAGAGGAGCAAGTGAATTTGATGTATTTTGCTTAGACGTTGTTAGTGGTTTCAAAGGAAGATGGAGGAAAATAGATCGAGGCCAGGAGACGGGCGAGTCACCAGACGTGGACATGCCATGCAGAGTGTGTACGGAAACAAACAATCGGCTGAGCTCCTGTTGGCCACGCAAGAAGAGGTCAGAGAGAGAGAGAGAAAGTGAGAGAGAGAGCAAGAGGGAGGAGGAGCAGAGAAAACAGAGGGAGGAAAGTGGGGGAAAATCAGGAGAAAGAGGACAATTCTGGCCAGTTTGCCTGTAATAGCCATTGCCAAACAAAAGAGAAAAAGAGAGCCTTCACCACCATGGACTAGAGGCCCTGCAATGGTTGTGATCTAGAAACCTTCAGATTTAAAAAAAAAAAACAACAATAAAACCAACAAAAAACCATAGACCAAAAGGAGAGGAAAAAAAAGGCAAAATTAAAAGAAAAGTAAAAAGAGAAAGTTAAAAGTAAGGGACAAAAATCCCAATAATTTATCACTGGAAAGAAAAAGAACTAAAGACAGAGGTGAGGAGAACAATGAAAGAAATGTCCAAACCCCATTTCCAGAAGAGTTGTGTTAGTTGCTTTTGATGCTCATTTTTCTATCCAAAAAGAAGAAAGGGGAAAAAAATAAAAAAAGTAGGGGAAGCGGAAAAGTGGTTTAAATTAAATTAAAATAAAACTAAAGGAAACAGTAAGTATAAAGGAGGGGGGGGGAGAAAAAGAGCAGGTAGAGGGAGGAAAAGGCAGGTAACACACGGCAAACCCAAAAAAAGAGACAATAAGAATGATATCTACCAGACAATGTAGTTTGTTTACCATAGCGTGTCCAATGCCTGAGTGCTTTGCGGAAAAGGGGGAAGAAAGGAAATTAAAAAATCGTGAACAGAACGATTGTTAATTAAAATAACTAAAAGCAAAGATGAGTCGTTAGGGTGTTAGTACATTAGTTGGTTAGTAAAAATGACACATTGCATGAATGGTCTAGTGTTAGTTTTTCAAAAAAAGGCATGGGGCACCTGAGACACACAAAGTGAGAAAGAGGACAATATGACCAGGACTCTGTGGGGAACCATGCCATCTAGACTGTAAAGAAAGGACTGCCTACTCTTCCCACCTTGGTATTATTTATTAACTTCAACCCTCATACACATTATCCAGATCTAAAGCAAAGTTAAAACAGTGAAATACTTACTCTTCAAATGCCCATCAAGGCTCTCCCCTCAAACAAGAACCTCACTCTCAGAGATGTACACACACAGTACATAGTTTGCCCCTTCAACACAAACCCAACCATGACTCTCTTCTTTCACCCACCACCACCCACCTACATTCCCATTCCTCTTCCAAGCCTCACTACCCTCAAGTGTTGCAGAGTATCATAAGCAGGCATTTCCTTTGGCTGGAGGATGCAGATGAAAATGAGTCCAAGACTCTGAGTCTTCCTTCCAAGTTTCCCAATCTGCAGGTTTCTTTACGGCAGCTGAGTTTGTGACTTTCAGGAGGAGTACAAAACAAAGCCTGCACTTGACTGTTTGCCTGTAGTTCACTTCTGTCATCCAAGAGTATAGGAATTGAACCTCTCCTACTGTAGGAAGAAATGTGTTAAGGAATTGTGTAGAATGAATTGTGTCACTTGTGTCAAGATTGAAGACAGAAGATGGACAAGATTTAGCATCTCTCCTGTTACACTGCCCCTGTATTACAGAGGAGCTGGGAGAATTTACCAGTCAGTTGGTTTTAGCAGAACTTCACAGATGCTTCATTAACCCCTCCCAAGGCACGCAGATACCAACTGTTTGAAACTACACATTGTTTCTTGTTTGCTTTTTAGCAGCTGAGGAACTCAAGATCTTCATAGCAGATTTTGCATTGTAACTAGCTTCAGTGTCAATAGAGAAGAGCAATCTGTGGAGGGTCCTGGTCCTTGTTCCATTGTGACTGAAGTTAACAAGGACTATCCTAAATTACCCAAGCAGGCTCTAATGCTGCCTCATGGACTAAGGAAGTAAGTTTGTGAAGACTTTGTGGCATTGAGCATAAAGTTCCAAGGTTATTTGCCTTTGGGAATAAAATAATAATAATACTTTGTACTTGGGTATAATGAGCACAAAATCCTCAATTCTTCATCAAGAAAGTCTCATTCACAGTGAAATACTGTGTTAATAAATCGATTTTCATAAACAAAGGAGTTGGAGTATGGGACAGGGAGAAGAGCATGGTAAAAATGAGACAGAGTGTCAGCAGCAGACCTGAATACAGACATGGGAAGTCCGACTTTCAGTGTCCTCTGCTCCTCCTCCTCCTCCCACTAGACAGCACTGGCCCAAACATGCTCTGAAAGTCCCAGTGAAATACAGCCATGATCCTATTTCTAAGTAAAGGTTTCTCACAAGGCAGAAAGAGGGCTTAGTTTTAACTGAAATAATAAGATAAATAAACAAGGAGATTTGCTTTGACATTAACAATCACTACTCAAGGGAATCTGTGGATTCACTTGGTTTGTCTCTAAGGAGATTAACTGCTGTGATAGTCATTTGATCTAAAAAAAAAATAAAAAAATTTTAAAAAGCAGCACTTAGTCCTTTCCTAGCTTAGCTACAAAACATTTAACAATTCCAGAAAGTACTCGGCAAAAGTCCAACTATTTAAAGTTCTAGTCTAATTCTAGAAACAGCAAAAAAATTATGCAAATCCTCCTCCCCTTTCTTTCAGCCCCCCAAAAAGCAGAGGAAAAGACTAAATAGCATCCTGAAGTCCATTTAGCTGGAATTGCTTTAGCTTTAGACCATATTCTTGGAATTATTAAATTATTGGGTTTAAATTTTATTTTAGAAAACATATCTATCTCCAGTGCAATATTTTCAACTAATTACAAGGAGGCTACTGATTTTCTTACACAGCCTCAGCATTCAGAGGCTATGTATTTTGCTAAGTTTTTTAGTTTGGTTTTGGAGTAGGGTTTTTTGAGGAAATATGAGCACAGCTGGAAACAAGACTTCCAAGTGAACTCTATTATGCTCCAATATTACAGGTGAATTTATGTCAGGAAAGGCACACAGTAGATAATCTTGTACATACAAAATTATTTAGGTTATACACAATTATATGGGATGACAACTTTCAGGACTAGCAGGACTGCTTCACCTCCAGGCCTCATCAATTCCAGTTTCTGGGCTGTTTTAGGTTCTGGGTCAGTGTCTTCATTTTGAGACAGACCAGAAGTTAAAATGGAAGTAACCAGGGAAAAGAAAATTAAAAAAAAAAAAAAAAAAACAGAAGTCCAGCCTTACTGATATTTATTGGTTGAACTGTATTCTGTCATGTTTATCTATAGAATTGGACCCCAAATCACCTCTGCTAATTCTTTTTAGTTTGATTTTAATACTGCCCTTTCTTTGGAAAGAGCACAGTCATCTCATTAAAACATCCTCACTCTTGCCCAGTCAAGTTGGACTCTGAGAATTCAGGATCACTTAAAAACATCCATAGTGGATTGATCAGGAGGATTAAAAGTTTGAGGTCCTACTGAACTGGCAAGGGACTCACCTGCTTTCTAATAATCACTAAAGTACTGCCCTGGTCTAATCAAAGATGAAAAGGCATAGACATTTTTCCATTGTTCTGGTCCAGTTCCATGGATCAATTAAAAATATCACTAACTAAAAGATTAAGAAAAGAATGTTACAGCTTCCCATCCACAGTTTTGTCTGTGGCACTTCACTTTCTACTTCTTTAAGATCCAAACCAATCCTGGCATGAAGAAAGGATTCCTTTTGCTTCGGGCATATTTTCCCGTTGAAATTGATTTCCAACAAAAATTAAAACTATGATTAACTAAAATGGCCGGTAAGCTCTACTGAGATATTCAGAGATCAGCTGTTCTGAAACTACCTAAAAAAGAGTCCAAAGCAAACAAAGCTATATATTCTGACCCTTCCAGACTGACAAACGTAGACCAGCTAGTGCATCTCTCTCTACTGTACTGACTGGAAAGTTTGAACAAAACAGGATCATTAAGACCCATCCACTGCATAAGAAATTAAATTTGCGCCTGCATATAAAATTTTGAAAACAGATTTCATTTCTTCATAGGTAAGAATCCTGTAGTCTCATCAAAGTTGGATGACAGATTTTTCATCAAAGACCCAGATATCCTAAGCATGCACAAACACGGAGATTTGCATGGGAAAGACAAATAAAAACCTTCAGCTCCAAAACCCAAATACTGAAAAGAACATTATGAAATCCCCATAACAGGTAAATTATCCACTGACATCTACTAGTAAAGACTGATACCTGGCACTGATTATCATATGTACACAGCCACATTTGATCTCAGCTACTGTAAAACATTGCCACAAAAGCTGTTTTCACAGCAAATTACATCATATAAACTTATACAAAGCCATTAAGGGTTGTGCTAATATTCACATTAATGAGACAATAAACAGGTCCTATTTTATTCACAAGTTGATTTTAAAATGTTAGTTTACAAGAAATTTCTGCTGCTTCTACCAATGAGCAAGACACCAAATAGCTCCTATTCACAATGTAAACCTCATTTATCATGCAGCGGATGGGCCTTAGCCACTCAATACATTTACCAGTTTTCAGAGCATGGTTATTTAATTTTATCTTATCTATTTATGTATGAATTTATTTTTCACAAGAAAGGCTTCAGGATCTTGAGACTAGCCTGCTACCAAATACATCACCTGATACAGTTGTCTGCTTGGAAAAGCAGCATGGAGATGTGCAAAATTACAGTGGTAAAATCAGAAAAACTTTTCCAAAATGGAACTGTAGGATGCTGGATTGGTCTGGGTTTGCTTGAGCTTTTTTGATCCTTCCACTTTTCCAGTCCTCACAGCCAACAGAAGAGTCTCATAGGTAGAGACACAAGACATAAAGTAATATCTCATTATAGAAAGAAGGGGGAGGGAAATCAAAAAGAAGAAAAGAAGATCAGAGAGTCAAGAAGACTCGGAGAGACTCCAGCCAATTAATTCCAAAGCTATAAAGTTAAAATAATTACACACATACCCATCAGGCTGCACACCTGCACACTCACATGCAAAGACAAAAGAAAAAGGAAAAGAAAAACAAAAGACTTCCAGCATTAGAATTGTGACATCATGGCAATGGTTAAACCAATTAATGAAACTGAAAGAAAAACAAGAGAGGTGTAGAGCGTTGGCTGCTCGAAAAAGGCTCTGTTCCCACAGTAATTAAATACAACAAGAATATTACTGATAAGATTGAATCATAATTAAGGAAATAATAAAATAAAAAAATGAGAGAATAGGAAAAGAAAAAAGCAAAAGGGAGATGAAAGTAAAGTTATGTCACAAGTTTTTATTATTAAATCAATCTGAAAAAAACTCAGAAAATTAATTAAGTGGAAATGAAGATATTGCAGGAGGGATAAGTTCCCATCAAGTAATGTTTTTTTCACTGTCCTCTAGGTACCAAGATCCAGAACAGGTGGAGAAACTCTAGCAATTCCACTGCACTTCCCCATTTCTCCAATACTCTCTCCCATCTGCCTGTCCCAGTAAAGCAAAGAAAATTCTCCCGAGCATTTTCTCCCCTTCACCATTACCTGCCGCAGGTTGCGTGTCACCTTAACGTCATGCCACGCGTTGTCATTGAACTTGCCATTGACCGGCTCCACAATGGCCTCGAAGGCCCCAGACCCCAGGTTAATGACCAACGAGACCGCACCGTCCTTCAGGGCCAGGTTGACATAATCAGCTGACTTGCCGGTGTGCAGGATGAGCCCGTTGCGTTGCCATGTCTTGAAGGAGAGGGTGATCTCATCGCTGCTGCTCTGGATGGGATTTTGCGACAGGTCATAGCAGAGGTATTCGGAACCACGGAAAGTGGCCATATTCTCATCTCGCGCTGGAAAGGAAGAAAAGAAACACTATTCAGCAGTCAGCCAAGAAGAGATTTATGGTTGTCGTGAAATTTCTAAGCAATCCCACAGCACTGTTTACTGTACAGCTATAGATCATGGCATACTAATGACTGTACAGCTCCTTTTGTAATATGGCTATCAAGAGAAATAACTGCAGGGTTCTTGGTACTGACGAACTTCAGGGCTGTGTTTTCAGTTGTACTGCAGCACTGTCACCGCAGGGACCATTCAACAGTATGCAGTGAAGTCTAGGAAAAGCACATTTAAGGACTGCTGTAAGGTACTTCCCATCTTTTTGGGAAGAATAATGGAAAGCTTTATAATTCACAACATGACCACGACATATGTGCCATTTAAAAAAACACTAACATTTCCTAAAGGTCAGAATTTATATTCAGCACTAATTCCATCTGAACTTATCTTAACCCACCTGAAAGGCAATTTAAAAGAGACATCAGAATAAATCCTGACAGAGCTGCCCCTTTCTTACAACTGAGTGAGAGATCAAGCAGGCAAGAGAGCCACATGAAGTGTCCTATAGATTCCTTCTCTGAGAGTATGAAGGAAGTCCACGTAAAACATTTTGTCCACAGATGTAAGTAATGGTGCTGGTAAACATATCTGAGAACTTTGCTTGTCTGATCACCTTATCCAGGAAATCTGTACTAGACAAGCACATCTTCATTCAGCAAAAATAAACATGGAGGAATTATTCACAGCACATGACATAAAATATTTTCTCATTAGGAAAAAAATATTCTCCTATGTACAGTAAGGAAAGCCACTGCACAAATTTCTAGCAACTGGTGGCAGCATTTGCATACACAGCACCTTTCTGACTCCCAGCTGTGAAACAGAGTCTGAGCAGTATAAGGTAAGAAGCAGTCAAGCTATCATTGGTTACAAGTCACTGCATAAGGCAAATATTGGTGCTGTTTCCATTGGCATTAATAGTATTTTTTTGCTTCATTTTGTCTCATTTAAGTAAGCCTACTACAGATTAGACAGAATTTATTAGTACAAGACTGAAGGGAAAACATTTGTCATAGCTGTTCTTGGAAAATAACTACATGGTAAAAATCTATGCCCTCACAGCATAAAACAATGGTGACAAAAGAGCAGGGTGTTACAACTTGTATATATATCATCATCAAGTGATAGGTGTGCTCTAAGCTGAGACTTTTGCAGTAGTAATGTGTATTTGTACTTAAGTAAGCAAACCATGTGTCTGTACGCTCCTGCAAACAAACAGGGAACCAAATTACTCCAAGCAGCAGTACACATTGGGAGCCAAGTGGCCCAATAGCAGCTTTTCAGAAGACCTGAGGGACCCAGCAGACAAGCCAAGCACGAGTCAGCAGTGCTTGCCCTTTCAGCAAAGGCCAGCTGAGGCCTTGGCTGTACTAGCAAGAGTGCAGCCAGAAGGCCAAGTGAAGTCATTGTCCCCAATGGACACTTTTGAGATCACATCAGGAGTGAGCTCCATATTGAGTCCCCTCGTATAAAAATGGCTTTAGCATACTGGAGTGAGTCCAGCAAAGAGCTACCACCATGCTCAAGGTGCCAAGGCAGGGGAGATGTATGGAGGGCTGAGAGAATTGGGTTTGTTCTGCCTTAAGGAGAGACAACTGAAGGAAAATCTTGCTGCTCTCTGCAGTGACTTAATAGGAGAGTATAGAGAAGACAGGAACAAATTCTTCTCGGAGGTCTGAAGAAGAAGGATGAGAGGCAACAAACACAGCTGAATACAAGAAATTTTCATTCTATACACAAGAATGTTTTGTCCTGAGGATTACCAAACACTAGAAAGGGCCCAGAAAAATTGCAAAATCTCCATCCATATAAATATTAAAAACTTGATTCGTCACAGTCCTGAGCTGTCTCCTCTAAGTGGACCTTCTCTGAGCTAAGTGGTTGGACTACAGTCTATGGAGGTCCCTTCCAAATTACTTAGTTCTGTGATTCTATTCTGAATACATTTAACTACCACCAAGAAGTGTTGAATGTCTGTGTCAGTGTTAAACCATCCCAAGGACAGAGGGCTGCTACTGATGCAGTTCTGAAAGTTAGAGCCAAGCACTTAACAACCTTCTCCTATTTCAGTATTTCCCCCGCCTAGTCACTCCTGAATCCACCAGAAGAGAGTGTGTTACAATCAAGTTAGACATACACTCCAAGTACCTGTGGGAAATTCCCATCAGCCAGTGTTTGAGGGCAGGTGTCAAACACAATCATTATGACTGAGCCTTTTCCACACACCTGTAGATGTACAAAGTACTGAAGACACATTTGTAGCCTTAGCGAAGTGGGGCATGTTGGGTTGATTGGTCACTCAGTACAAGAAATATTAATAGGGCTCATTTACACTTTATCAACCACTTAGATGAAATCTCACTGATCTACTCCATAAAAAGGAGAAGGCAAAAGGTATATCAGAAATCTAACAGTAATTTAGAGTGACCACTGCAGACTCATCAAAACAGAGCAGAGCAAATTCAAAGAGATATTACTCTTACTTTTACCACTAGTTTTAAAATAAGTTACTATCAAACCACCTCTGCCTGTTCCCTCCAGTCATCTGCTGCTGACCCTTATCACATATGGGATTCTGGACCTTATCCATTTTTGTATCCTTCCTGTTCCTGGGACAATGTCACCTATTTCTCTTTCATGTGTTGTTATGGGGATTTTTTTCTTCCTCCTGTGGCTGTTCTGTGGAGACATTCAAATCTGCACACTAAAACTCTTTGGGGTTCACTGCACAATCCAAATTCATGTCTGTCCACCACATGTCTCACCAGCGTAACTCCCAAGGTCAACACACTCTCTCTAAAACTGTATTCTCCAAATCACCGACTCCTCAGCAGAGTGCCAGTGGCCATGTGGATGACTGGTTTACCAGTTTCATGAAAGGCATCAGCAGCCAGAGCCTAGTCAGTGCAGTAAAGTGCTTGTCACCCAAGCTACTGTGCAGCAGCCCACGTTAGGGGACATGAAAGGCTTTTTACCAAGAACAGCTTCTCCTTACTGTCCAAACTGTTAGGATGCTCTGACATACAAGATCAAAAATCACATTAGAATTACCAGAGAGCATGGAGGGGGAAAAGGCATATAGGTTCCCTCCACAATGAAGGAGAAACAAAAAGCCCTCACTAGGCTGCAGGCTTCACAGTATTTCTGCAGGCATAGTCTGGTGATACCTGGAAAACCAGAAAGCCATGAACCACTTGTTATTTGTTAGCTCATGACCCTGTGCTGTACATTTTTGAAGGTGCCACAAATTGCACTGTGCTATCTATGACTTCTATATTCCTTGAACAGTGGCAGCTTACCTAAGGGCTTCTGCACAGCAGCACAGCTAACCTAGAACAGCTAAACTTAAGGCCCAACTCAAAGTAAACAGGAATCCTTGGTTTACTTTATATGAAGCAAGAGATCAAACCCTGATTTTTCTGTGATGTGAAACCATGTATATAGTAGGTGGTGTTTACTCAAACTGATGATCTAGTTGTTCAAGCATGACAATGCAACTGCATAAAATAACATTTACTTAAAATAACATTTAGGATACATTTGAAAACTATTGATTTATAAAAGATTCGCAAGATTTCTTTTTTAACTTAGTTAATACTAAACAGATTTACAAAAAATCAGAATTGGAAAGCAGGTTAGCACATGTAAACAATTAAATCTTCCATTTCACCTGTTAGCATTAATCTAAACTCATTATTTGATTCCAAACTCTTTCACATAACTAAACTCTCTGCAGTAGCTGGGATTTTCAAACATCCAAAACTTGCACAGAATTCCACAGTCAGACTTAAATCCTTGACATATTCAAGTCTCACAGAGATCAGCAGAATAGAAGCAAACCCCAGAACCCTCAGACTGACTAACACAGACCTTTCCCTTGAATGAATGGAGTTACCCACCACTTTAAGTAGGAAAATGTTACCCTTTTCTGACCAATCGCTACCAACACACCAGCACCTTAAGCAGTTACCATCACCACCCCACTGCAAACCCACTTTTGCACATCTCAAACCTATACCTGTTCAAATCCCCCAAACCACTATCAGTCCATGTTGCAGGTTGGTAGCAAGAACATAAATAAAAGCACAGCAAACAAGTACCTAAGCCAAGTTCCTGTCTCTTCTTGCCCCTGCAGAAACCCCAGAGCTTGCCGAGTCTCAATTCCCAGGAGAGGTAAAGTCTGGGGATCTTTCCACATACTGTATAGCTATACTGCCTGTTCAGGAAAGCCAGATGGTAATTTTAGCTTCAGTTTTTATGTGCATTGCTGTTGCTATGTGTTCCTGTCAGAGCTCTTTCTACAAAGGAGGACTCAAATATTCAGAATTCACAGCATCACTAGGAGGTAGAAAACCCTGACATTTTGATTTATGTCTGAGGAAACCAACACACCAATATTTTAATGGATTTATTCATGGCCACCCAGAAAATCGATAGTAGAGAAAGCATTTGAGTTCAGAAGCTCCTATCCCCCATCCTGGGCTCATTCTAGAGGTTCTCATCTGTGGAAGGAAACCAACCTCCTATTTTTCTCGTCCTGCCAGGAAGTCACCACAGCTAAGGTGTTGAGCGAAGCAGTCTCCAAAGTTGTGGTTGATAGCTGAAAATAAATACTTCATGACAGTGACACTGAAAGCAGCAAGCCCTAGAAGCACTGATTCTGCACGGGGGCATGAAGTTTACTACTCAACAAAAGCAGCATCTCATGTAACAGAATTTTTGGCCTCAAACACAATTAAGAAATACCTAGAAAAATATAAAATGGGCAGTGACTTTCCTGAAGTCTTCTGAAGAAAACTTCAAGCAGCCCTCCTAAACCAAGAGTCAGCTGCTCACCTTCTCACTTTATGTGAAAACCCACTGCATTACAGGTATTCTCTGAGGCACTCCCTATCTTACTGGAGTTAGATTCACAGTCAATGTCAGAGCTGTCTTCTGCTAGTGAAAAAAGCAAATTCTCTGCACTGCCTCAAAATTAATAACCACTCCATTGTTCAGTGAGATTTACTTTACCTGAGTGGTTTTCTGTGCTTTGCAGAGAAGAGCTGGGGCTGTCTGGTAATCTAGGAATGGCCTAACAATGCCACGCATCAGGCTTCTGCCAAAGCAGTGTGCAGTAGTGATGAAGGCACCAGAACAGCTGGGTACTCCTTGGATCTTTAGCCAAACAGAGGTCAGCAAGGAAAGTTATATTTACAGGAACTTTTTCTCCCTATCATCTAACGGGTCTCTAACTTTGAAAAAATCCTACAGCTATGCATTTTGTCTTAAGAAAAAACTGATTCCAAAGTTAGCCACTAACTTTTGGTTACCAAAATAGAGGACTACCACTGACCATGGCAGGAGAAGAGAAAAACAACCAAAAAACACCAAACTCACCATAAAACCAGAACATCTATGAAAATAGTATTAATATACTCAAGAGGTATTGTGGATAATTTAGTGCATTAAAAGCTATAGCAGTGTTATAAAATACAGCTATGTAAAAGATCTACTTGCACAGAGTCAAAATAAAAAAAGCCAGAAGTTCTCACTGTTGGCACTAGTCCTACTCCTTGAATGATGGACCCTCCTCACTTGACGTCATGCTCATGGGATCAGTAGAGTACTCCAGCAGAGGTGGGAGCTTAGTGCGGCTCCAAACTTACTGCATTAGGGCATCAGCTGTGTTTTCAGTAGCATGACATTTAACATAAGGAAACTAATTTATTTCTGATGGGATGACTGACTAACATCATGATCCTAGTAAGCAACTGAACTGGGTGCTTCTAGGAAGAAATTAACTGTACTGCTGAAATTAACAGCTATTCCAGCTTGGTAACTATATGGCTGGGTATGGACATGACTAAACACCTTTGTGCCAGTGCGTATATCTTTCCCTCCTTTCTACACTAATTCTTACACCATAAACAATAGATCTAAAGTTTTTAAATTCTAACCAAGCTGTAGGAAATTTGTTGACCCAATTCATAAGAAAGTCTGGAAAGAATAAATTCTACATATGAACCACGTGAGCGGGGTGGGGGGGGAAATAGCCTTAGAACTCCAGTCTGGGCAAACCCCCGTGAACTCTACTAGAAGCTAATTTTGTTCTGGGCAGAAGAGTTGTCCTGGGAGTCATTTATAATAGCTATCATCCTCAACAAGGTTACAGAACAATGAACAATTTATGTTTCAAGTCATTTTCACATGTATCTGATATTCCCTCAAAATTTTGAGGAGGAGAAACTGTATGTCAATTGCCACAGAAAATAAGTCTGCCAGCACCTTTGAAGGACAAAAAAAGGTGAACAATTTTACTCACTCTCTGAAACAGTTGTCCAGTAGCTGAATGCTGAAACCTTAAGGAAAGCAGATGCAGTCAAAGCAACTCACTCACATTCAAGCTCTTAAAACAAAACTACATAGTTTAGTAAAAATCAGGCTGTTATTTAGAGACATGGTGACAGACTCCAGTAATGGCTAAACAGATTACTGCATTCTCCATTAAACTGTCCAAATCCTCTTGCTGCATTTCTCCTCTCTAGTCTTTGGACAGGAAAAATCATACACGCAAATAGTTGGGGTTTTTCCTAGTTTGATCATTGTTCACACCACCTGATTGAATCAGTGAAACCACTTAAACCCACTCATAAGATCCCATGCTTTCTACCTCACAAACGTATTGTTGTGCTCTCAATAGCGAAAAGCAAAGATTGGTTTTGACGGTCTTATGGAGCTGATCTGGTTATTCAACCACATTAGAAATAGTGCACAAAGCATTCCTCAGTGCATGAAGCATCTTCTAAGCATCACCAACAGTGATACTAATAAGTGGAAGCTTTGAAAGCCATATCATATCCTGCATTTATACTTCACAAACTGTAACGTGAGAACATTTCAGTCATCCTAATGTCATAATGAGATTACTGAACTTATTGCATTGATAAAACCTTAAAAATATTAGTTCAAACTTCAAGGAAATTATGGAAATAAATTTTCAAAAGAAAAAGAATTTTTGCTGTTGGAAAAAAATTTGTTTGTAAATTCTAGAACAATGTTATAATGGAGACCATTAAGTACTCAGCTGGAGTCCCACAGTAAAAAATGTGGTCTCCTGAACGCTTGCTAACTTTAAACCATTCTGGGTAATGCTACATTTTTCTGAAACAGGGTCATTTATTGTTTCTTCAGGCCCCTAATTCTCACTTCATATATCTGCATAATTTGTAACTTGGAAGCAGAGAAGAATTAGCATAACAGTATCAGAAATACTGTAAGTAAGAATTAATAGAAGACAACATCTCTCATCGTGTTTACAAGATGCAAAGAGTAATGCCAGCCCAGCAAGCCCACAGCAAAGGTGACATGCACTCTACAGTCAGTGCTATTTCAGTGCCCAACTCAAATTTTGCACATAGTGTAGCTGCTCTGATCTTACACAAAAAGCTCTTTCACTTCACCACTAAGAGCAAAGGAAACATTAATATTACACCAGAGAATGTCAAGTGCCTAGCATGAATCACGCCCTCTCCTCCGTTATCTGCTTCTTTACACATTATTCTTGGAGTCTAAAGGAGAATGCTTGTTAAAAGGGCCTCAAATTTAAGCCCTGAAGAGATCAAGGAGACTTGGCAATACAACGAATGTTCAGGGTTTTTTTGTCAAACTTAACTAATCTATTATTTCCTTGTGCAGCAAAGCTCTTAATGAAAACAGAAGAACTGCTTTCTCTAAAGATACTGCACAAAAGCTCTGGTGCTGCAGGTTCCACCTCTGCTTGCGTTTGTCTGTGTCCTTGAACGATGCTCTTTGGGCTGGCTCCAGCACAGAAGAGGCTCTGACCCTGGGGCTGCAAGCCATGCCTAGGAGGTCCACAATCAGCCCTGCAGAGCAACTGCGTTCACCTGATGAATTTGGACCACTGCACAGCAAAGACTGAGAGCAAAGGGAAGGAAGAGGAATGACAGTACCTGGATCTTTAACCCAAGGAAAGGAGAAATTTCCCCTAAGGCTCCTGATCCTCATAATAGTTGATGTACTAAATGTATAAAGTATTTTCCATATATCACTTTCACACACCAGTGATAGAGCTGGTAGTCTGTTAGAAGCATGACTGCCCTAAATGGCCTATTAAATATACAGTTGAAGTTCATAACACCTAAGCAAATAATTATTAACACAAATGAAAGATATTTTGCTTCCCAACACTGGAAATCTCTTCACTCAACAGTATATTGCTGTCCTTTAACACAATCTCTTCTGAGAGGAGAAAAAATAAATCAGATATATCACACGAAATCTCCTACCTAGTTAACATATTTAATACAGAGATTATTTAAACCTAGATTTGTCAGTAATATGATCCACAGGTTCCCTACTGGCTCTCTAAATGACATTTTCTGTCTTTTTCTGAAGGAAAACAGAAAGCAGAAGTGTGGAGGATTTGCACCAACACCACGCAAAACAGCTGAAAAATGCAGTCATAAAGACTTCTTTGCAAAAAATGTTTTGATGACAAAAGTATTAGTATTACAATAATGGAAATGAGGAAGATGACATGCCTACAAAATATTATTAGCATATGGTTGGTAACATCATTTTTTAAATCGCTCACCAAAATTGATCTAAATGGCAAACTGGAGGTGTGGAAGTCAGAACACAAGCGTTTTATCTTCAACTTTGCCACTGATTTACTGTGTAACCTGAGGCACTTAATTAACCTCAGTTGTTTCCATCTGTACTACAAAGATAACAAAAATATAGGTTAAGTCCTTGAGACCTACAGGAAAAGAACGTGCTATGAGTTTAATAAAACTTCTCTGCAAATCAAGAAATGTTCCATATTTGTGAGGAGAATCCACACGCCAATCCAGTGTATATGCAGTGTACAGTGTCGTGGGCATCTCCTTCTCCACCTATTTTCCATTGTTTAATAAATACAAACAACTGTCCTGGTATCAGTGCATGACGTTGCATTCTCTGCCAAAGAAACAATAAACTCCAGGCATTGCTCGGACTTTTTCACTACATACTTAGAGCTGTGCTTGTTATTTACATCCTGATCAACTGGCCAAAGGGACTAAAACACCAATCCTGTGACAATGCCTTCCTTAATGCAAAATGAAATTTAACAATTTCGGACTACATTTCCTTAAAAATGCATTTCTCAGAAAAAACTAGAGCTCTATTTTCAAATAAAAGCATGAAACTTGCTTATTTTGAAATGAAAGAAGCTGAATAAATCAATTTTAAAAATAATTTACCTGAAAGAATTTGATATAGTCATATCAATTCACAATTTGTTTTGGTTGGTCAAAGTACACTCTTTCTTTTCATTTCTCTGAACAACTTTTCTACTTTTACTCCCAGCTCCAGAAGGTACAGAAAAAACTATCAATTTTGTCAAAAGATACTATGATGAGCTGGGCATAAGACCTCTATATTCCTCACAGCTAAAGATGCATAAAGAAAATTCTATATATAATTCTACTGTGTTTTTTTTCTTATGCTTTTATTTCACTCTGCATTTCTTACAGTTTTCTTATTTTCCTGGTGCATCATTCTAAAACATAAGGATGCCAGTCTCTGAACACACCACCCAGTAGAAATGTTTCCTTACAGACTGAACATTCAGCAAAGTGCAAACTGTCAAGAGAGAATATCACACAGCACCATGAAGATAAAATTCAAAATCTAATATATTTACCACCCCTGCTCTCATAGAGACATCTCTACTGCTGGGTTGGTACCCAGCCCAGTGGCCCCTCTGAGCAGAGCATGGGACAGCACAGCAGGGTAGGAGGGTGCAAGCGTACAGGTAAGCTTTAATTCACTAGCTTTCCCTCTTTTTAACTTATTTTTGATGAAAATGCTGCTGTTTTATACAGACAGTGCTTTTTTAAAAAAAAATAAAGGAAAGAAAAACACCTCAAAGCAATGAGCAACTTTATATTCGCCCGTAAGAGAGATTTACTCTTCTTTAACAGCAATCTATACGCAAGTTGTAATTACCAGTTTCACACTACCCTTAGTCTTCTAGCCTATTAAAAACCAGAAGTCAAACACCAAATACTAATCTGGGTGCTAAGTATTTAGACCTGTTTATTACTGGATGCAGATTCAAGAGCACTAACATTCAACTAATGAAACAAGGCGTACTTGTGGCATTTTTGTTCCTTACCATATGAAGACAAGATCTTTCCTAAAATATTCTAACCTTAGTAAATAGGGAGAAGAACATTAGGTAGCTATCACAGTCTTCCCTACATGTGTGGAATGATTACTTCTGCTTGGGGGGGAAAAAGGGGGACTGTCAGTGGGAGTCTTCCAAGACTGATGCAGGAATAAACAAGAATGATTTACACCAACACTGAGAGAAAGTTGAAAAATGCATTCAGAATGAAAGAGCGTGTAAGGAGCCCAAAAGGAGGAGAAATTCCTGCTTCCATTAAATGGCAGTATTTTAGGGAACTGCTGGAAGCTTGCAAGGAAGGGGTAGAAGGGAGAGAAGCAGCATTACCAGAGGTGAGCACGTGCACTGCTGTGTGCCCGTGGGCCTGTGCTGGCAGCAGCCTTCCAGCAAGTGTCGCGCTTGCTGCTGAGCAGGGAGCCCCTTGGGCATCCTTCCAGAGCAAAGTGGGAGTAGAAAAATAGTTACTGCTAATCACTGTAATAACACAATAATGATCCACAAAATTATCCTTTTCAATACCAGCAAGTGGTATTGAAAGCCGTGCCCATGGGAAAGCAGAGATGCAAGGGAAGGTGAAATGCAAAAGTGAGGTGGAAGACAGACCAGAGCAGGGCAGAGCAGCGTGCGGGACTGGTATCACAGAGACTGCGATCATGTCAGCTCCTCACAGCTTCTGCACTGCTGGAGAGTGTGTGTGTGTGTGTGTGTGTGTGTGGAATCCCAGTACTGCCAGGATAACAAAACAAACGGCCAAACAGTACCGCTGCCCTTCATTTATGCTCGTTGTGAGACATCATTAAAACCATTTATGGAAGTAGCAATATCCAAACCCAAATTGGGGCAGAACAATTCTTCTCAAAACAAAGCCACAGGCAAGAGACTGTTACCAGCTGTCAGAGCAGCTTTGATCAGTAATTATTTAGGGGCAAAAATGGGAGCATGTGTACACAATGAGAAACAGGCTGGTCTTCTGCTATGTGTGTAACAGTAGTCAGGGCAGTGTACATGTAGATGCAGTATAGGCAGGACAGTTGCATAGCATGTTTCTGGGGAAGGCAGACAAGGTGCATCTGAACAACACAATATATACACATAAAAAGAAGGTGTGTCCTTTGTTACAGCATGAAAGGAAGGAGGTCATTAGCGCAGAGAGATTTACAAGAGAGCAAGAAACATGCAAAAACAGCTTGGAGTGGCTGCACTTCCATATTTGTAAAACGTGGAAGAATTAAGATCCTTTTACAACTTACAGTGCACATCTGAGGACAGGAATGAAATGCCCTCATGTAACTTCAGGGCACCCGCATGTGAGGACTTACACATACACATATGTACACGGCAAAAATAAATGCATGTGTGTCTTGTCCATGTGTAAAGACTGGAGTGAATGCACACAATCTCAGGGCATAAGCACAGCCACCCATGGTGTGTGAGGATGTGAGTGTGGAGGATGCATACCAAACTCCGGCACTGCGCACGGGGCTGAGAGGGAGGGTGTGCCGGTGTTTGTAGCGCATGCTCCAACTTCATCCTGGGCTTTTTCCCTTCCAGATTTAGGTTTTTTTCTGCGGCAGAGCAGACTCCATGTCTATAGGGAAGGTGCTTAATGAGTCAAATCCAATCTCTCAAACACCTTATCAGTTGTGGACAGGCCTGTTTCTGACAGCTGACCTTTCCCACTGCACGCTGCTGAAAAACCCATACACCACAAACAATTAACACAATGCTGAAAATACAAGGAAGAGAAGACTCTAGATCATTACAGACAGCACTACATCAGAAGGAAAAGAGTGATGCACATAAAAATTACAGAAAGTGTCTATACAAGGGTTTCATTCCACCTTATTTTGCCACTCCCATGCTTCTATTACCATCTCTGCAGTCTGTCTGTAGCAAAGCTATGTGCAAAAATAAGGCCCATGTAAAACAAGAGAGGAAAGCAGAGAACAGGGAACTTTCTTGTGAGGAACATAATGACATTAAGGCCATGCACAAATAAATACCTGTCTAAATAAATATTGCAAAGCTGATAGAAAGATCAAAGGTCCTTACCAGAAAACAAAAGCACACAACGCAGAGGAGATGAAGACAAGATTCAGCCTGCACTCCTATACCTCTGCTGTTGTGGAACCAGCTTTTAGAAGAACACAAATTAATATATTGGCTAAAAGAACTAAACTGCATATGCCTGAGTTAGAAACACAAAAAATAATAAAATCTATCAAATAGTCCATTTTAAATAATGACAAGGAGCCTTATTCCATGAAGAGTGCAACTCCAGTTCCAAGTACGTAGAAGACTGCTTCTCTCGGGAGGCACAAACGCCTGAAGTGGACAGTCTAGGCAGTTGTCCAAGGGATTAGCTGCCCAAGAAAGGCTCAGATAAAAACTGCATGTTCTCAGCTCTGCTGCCAGCTCAGCACAAGATTCAGTCAAACCATACATGTTGCACTTTCTGAAATGCCTCTTCACTATCATGATTTTCTACAATAGCTACATGGCCCCAACATGCCTGAAGATCCAGACTAACATATCTCAGATTTCAAGAGCAGATCCTCTGCATGCAGAATTCGTGTGCTAATTTGAAAAGGTAGACATCCATCTTTTGTGCAGTAGTCTCCCTGTACATGGAAAAGAGCATGGCCTACCATTATCTAATGTTTTGTGCTTTTTACTATTATTACATTGCAATAGCAGAGACTCTAAAACAGCCATGCTCTTTAATAACTCCTTACATTGTTTAAAATAGGAGCTAGATGACACTGAGGAAAGTTTACAGAATGAAATTTTGCCAGAAGCTCCACAGAAATCATCCAGACACAGCACCTAATTCATCTAGACACTTGGAAATTAAGACATTAGACACTTGAAAACTAGGCATGCTTTTGAAGCTTTTCCATGCAACCGAGACAAGACTGTAAGATACGAGTGGGTTAAAAGGTACAGAAAGTCATCTAAGGTCAAAGAGAGGTAGAAGCTTAAAAGCAATGCAATAAATGTTTCAGTTTAGCATCTCTGTCTGGTAGCAATGCTAATGAAAAGAAAAGGTATTTAGGCAAAAGTATTCCAGCTAATTACTGGAAGTTTACAAGATCTCTTCAAATCTCTACAGATAAAAAAATATTTTAAAAATAAATATTTAGCTATGGTGGAAGGGTTTTGTATTGAAGTCAACAAATTATACCATGATTGTAATTCTTTCTTACCTATTTCCTTGTGGTCTTTCAATATATACATATTACACACACTTATTTCATAGCAATAAAAACTGATGCTTAGTATATACAGTAATTATCTTTAAATACTTATCAGCTCATCTGTTTTCATAAATTTCTGAAATTATCTATGCTATTTGGAATAAGAGATAACAGCTATTCTATCAGTTCATTCAAAATTAGTTACTTCATATCATCAACAAAATAACTTTCATATCTTGATGTGACAGCACCGAAAATGAGCCCAGCTGCTTTCATTAGTTCAAGCTACTGGGTAGCACAATCTTATTAAAGCCTTGTACAAGTTATCAAAACTGGATATCAACTAAAAACAATAGAAAACAACCTCCAAACCAGTGCTTCTCGTCAGTATTATAAGCCAAACTCTGAACTCACTGGCCTTGATAAAAATACAGCGCAATTTTACGGCAATCAGCGAAGGCAGACTGCTGCATGTAAGACAGCGATCATGCTGGTATCTCTGTTCATGTTATTCTTCCTAAGCCTGTTACTAGAAGGTCAGAACTGATGTAATTCTTACTCTTACAAGCAAAGCCCAACTGCTAGAAAAATTACTTTTCAAAGCTCCCTGCAGGAAATGTGACACTGCCGTTGTGCTAAAACTAGCACTGAAAAACGTGTGTTTCTCTTTCAGTGCAGAAAGGTGCTGCCATTATTTTCCTGGAGATGAGTTCACCCTGGAGGGTATTGATACCTGTGGATTTGGGGTGTGGGACTTGGTTTCCTTTTCAATAGCAAAGACTTATTTTAAGCTAGACACAAGGAGTATTTGTATATTCTATAAATATTTTCCAACAACTTTTTTTTTCTGATGTGTTGCCACTCTTTTCCCCACACATTAACAACTCCATTAACCCACCACCACTGAGGTCTCGTCATTTTGGAACTGAACACTGGTCAGAGGACTTGGGAAGGCAGGATGACAGCTTTGCTTAAGACCTATAGGGCGAACCCTTGTGTATCCTTGTACATGGCCAGCATGAAGGATCATTAAAGCCTCTACTATGTGAAAAGCATCACTATTTTTAAAATAAAAGACAATTCTGAAAATGGACTCTGTCAATTTGTAACCTCCAGAGCCCTACAGGTTAATTTTCTCTTGACAGCTATCTGGTCAAATGTGCTCGGTTCCAACAAAAATAAGTGGTTCAGGGGGGTTTTTCCCTTGTAACTTCTAGATCTGCCACTACTTTGTGGAGTCACAGAAAAACTGAAATCTTTTTTCATATTATCTCTAGCAACAGAATTTTGGCAGACCAAGTTCTACCCAAACCTTCATAATGCCATGATCAATTATGGGGCTGCTGAAGGACTGTTGGCAGAATTTGGCCTTCACACTGGTAGTTTTAAGAGCTGTTCTGCTAAAACAGATGTCAGAATAAGGTATAACTTATTTTCTCAGAACTCTGTTGGCTCTGCAAAGCCAGGAAAAATAAGAGGGAGAAAATTCTATATAATTATATTAATTTATATAATTGAACTCTCTGTATATACAGATAAATGATGTTTTATCCTTACACTGGGATAACTGGACTCTAAAAAGCAAAGAACCTCCACTAAGTACTTTTTTCCCAATTTTACCCAACTTTTTCTTGCTTGTAACTGCATTTCAATCCCACAAATGGACTGAACAAAAGGAAACTGCATAACTTAATTAGTCTAGAAGGATAAGGGATGAAAAAAGGGTTTTTTTGATAACTACTTTCCTGTTTCTTTGTCCTACAGATTAGTTACTAGATTTCAAACTTCTGCAATCTAGCATGATGCATAAATTTCAAGACAGAGTTGGTGCACTCCTTCCAGCAATGTCTGCTTGAATAGCCTCCACAATGAATGCTAGTTAATGTTAGTTAAATGCAGAGATACCAGCAGCAAAAATGTTAGTGCTGACTGCAGTATTACATAGCACCTAGTGGAACAAACTTGCTGGAACCTAAGATTCTGTTTCTCAGTGGAGGTAAATTAAGAACTCATTTCTAAGTTCCTACAAGAACTGTAGCAACTCCATAAAGTACCTTTAGTTCTGTTTAGTTCTAGTGTGGTTTATACATATGTGGTGAAATTGCTGCCAGAACTGTTCATCTCCAAAAGACAGAAATTATCCTTGTCAGAAACTGTAATAGTCCACCAGGTACAATTACTGATAGTCATGCAAGCACCACTCAGAACAGGCTGTGATGAAGGACATGGGCAGTGTGGCCAGTTTTGCTTATCCTTCAAGGTGTTGCAGCCCTGCAGGCTTACAAACCTCCAGACTCCACCTCCACTCTTCTTTTTCACCTCCATAAAATAGAGAAATTGCTACAACCAATAGAGCGGACTGTATCTTGTGTGTACAGCTCTGCATCAACATCCCATAACCTCTGAGGACTAAAATGCAGTTGGGACATGATCTTTCTTAGCTGCAGGGGGAATTTGAAAAGGGCAGAATGACATAACAGCAATGGGAGACTTGGCTTCTGCACATTAAGGAGTGACCCTGACTGAGAGCCTGGACACTCGTGTTTTTGTGCATCAGGCAAGCATGTAGCATACATCACATCAACTGCTTCATGGCAGCTGCCCACATGCATTGCCTTACCCTTCAGTAAATGCAAGGCAGCTCACAACTCCGTGTGAATACACTAGGTTACCTTGCTCTCTGTTAGAATTAAAAATGTACACATTTGGTTTTGAACAGGTAAATTCACAATCTGGCTTGGTTTAGAGTGATTTGCTATTATGGTAATAGCCTAAGTCAGCTAGCTCCCTTCCAGCATCGCCCACCTGGTACTATTTTAAATTCTTTCAGCATTTGCGTTTTTCATTAAACTGTTCTCGGACTCTTCCCAAGCTCCCAGGGTAGTGCTAGAGATGAACGCACTGTTTCCTGGGTTGAACTTCAAATGTCAATGGCTCCTGTCTTCCTTCACCCGCTTGGTTGCATCTTTTGTGAATCACTAACTCAAAAACTCAGATGTTACAGGTTATGGATTGTGTTTATCAATTATTTCCCCACTACTGCATCTGCCTGCCTGAGCTGTTAAGCTTCCTTCGGGATTGACATACACCTCTGATAAAGGAATGTTTGTTTGCTAACTGCTTCATATTGATGTGCTTACACTGAACACTAGCACAAGGGGAGAGCGAATAACAGATTAGGGACCAGTTAAAGCAGATTATTTTTATAACACTTATAATATGCATGTAGTTACAAACAGACTTGATTGCTTTATCTCAATGGGCAGAATTACAACAGTAACAATCTTTTTTTTCTTTTTTTTATCAACTGGTATCACATCGTAGCAATCAGTTTAAAGGCAGATATGTTGGAAATAACTCACACTTGATATTCCTGCTTGCTTCTAAGTTAAAATGCCCATATAGAGTGGCCAATAAAAGCCCAGTTTATGACATCAACAGATGACCCTAACAAACTATGTTCAGTTGCTATTAGAGTACCAACCTCACTGCAGATTTTTCCAATCAATTGGTTAGATCTTACCAACAATCTGCTGGATGTCTCTGACTTTGCCTTCTACTCATTAGCATTCCTGTGGCCCACTCAGTGCAATGGGTTGCCAACTTTGAAACAGCCACATGGCTGTGTAGGAGCACATCACTGGATGGGCAAGTTATAAATGGTCCACATATGACAAACGTGTACCACAAACCAATCAATGTAACCCAGTCACTGACTGTCTTAGCAGAAGCCAGCAACTGAATGAACTATGGATATTAAATTATTCCTCTCCAGAGCAACTTTTTGAACCAGACAAAGCTCTGATGTATGCCTATTAGCCATCTGTATGGTTTTTCAAAGATGGCTCTCCCAGTTTCACTCATCTTCTGCATCTAAATGTTTTCTGTTTGGGCAGCTAATAATGGATAGGGAGCATGAAAAACAAAAGGTGAAAGGGACAGGAGACATTTTAAAAGCCAAAAATGAGCCTGCCTTACACTCCTAAATATATAGCCAGAGGAAGGGGTCCCTGCAGAAGACAGGGCCTCTCTTGTTTCTTATGTGAATATGCAACTTCACATGTGCAAGCACACAAGCAGCTGGAGCCCCCTCTCTCTGGCAGAGCACACAGTGCCTCCAGGGCAGCACTCATTAAACTGACATTACTGCTGCACTGCATGTGGGCACACAGTATGTTCAGCAAAGCAGGCAACCAGACGTGCAAGGATCCTACGTGCATACAGGTACAGTCCTTACAAATGCATACAAAAGACACGCTTGCACCTGCAGAGGTGACACGTCTGCACATGCAGATACATGCATGATGACATACATGTACATTGGTTGCACAATGCTTTTGTACATGCACGTGCAAGCAGTGGCCCTGTAATTGCATGAGCTAGGCAAGGTTGCCTTCTCCATCTCTCTCTCTTTTCTCCACTGAATGGTAAAAGGCTGTCAGCAATTTCCTTCTGTCAACAGCTGGGAGACAGTTTTCTGCAGTTAGCTGAAATTTGTTTCAATTATGTGTATTAATCATAGCCTGTTCCTGATGGTATTCTTCATAAAAAATAAAATTAAAAAAAGAAGAAGAAGAAAAAAATCAGAGCTTTTCTTTTCAACAAGCTGTTTCCTCTCTCACAATGGCATTTAATGACTGCAGGTTTGTTGGAAGAGTGGGGGGGTAGAGGGGGTGGGGGAAGAAAATTATAAAAAAGAAGGAAACCTGAGACGAGCTTCCATGTTTGCTTATTTCATTAATAAGCACCATGGCTCAAAAAGCTGGCAGGGCTTACAGCTGAAATGGGGGTCAGCGCACTGTCATTTCAGTCGTGGAAAGAGAGCTCTGAACAGCGTTTATATCTAAAAGTCTCCCACCTTCAGAGAGGTGGACAGAATGACATCTGTTAAGGATTTTTGGACTCTAACTTGCTTCCTTCAAAACCTACAGCAGAAATCAATTTCCTACTGTTTTAATATCTTACAGCAGGGATCAATTTTAAAGACACTGGGGAAAATAGTGATAAACTGGGAAAACCGTAGCCACCCAAGAGCTACTCCAGAAGCCTATTGGAACATAACCAAAGTATCAATAAGGATGAATGGTATTTTACCAATACACTACACATCAAGCTGTGATGTCTCAAAGTTGCCAACTCCATGTTTGAGTCCTAAGAGGACTTCTGAGGAACATGCTCTACATTTGCAGTGAAGCAGTAAATAAAATCAGGTATGTAGGATGTATGTTGACATTTTGGAAACATTCTACTTAAATAAGCTCCTTGGTAGAGATATGATTGTGTGCCAGGACATAAGCCAAAAGGATTTTTCCTTGTTTGTCATTATCTGCTTTCCTTCAGCAGCTTATCTGCTATTGTATTAAAGACTCCTCCCACATTGATTTGTCACTAATCACAGCAAGGGCTGGTGAGCTCAGAGAACTTAGGAGTCATTGTACAGACTTTACTCAGAGGTGCAAACATTACGGGGTAACTGCTACAATCCAAGCAACGGACACTTACTCCACAGCCTTGGAATTCTAGACCAAAAATTACTGATGCACCAAAACCAGAGATGATTTGCAAGACATGATCAGTGTATTTTATTAAAGACTGTGTTAGAATAACATGGTTATGCTAGAATAAGAAGACAGTGTGTCAGATCTGTACTACTTAAAAGTGTACTGCATTGAGTCCTTGCAAAGTTGCTTTCTAGGTATCTGCTTAACTAGATTTGCTCACTCCATCACACTTAGGGAAAAGAAGATTGATCCTATTTTAGGTCCATATGGCACAATGTGTAAATACATCACTTAGAGAATTTAGGTCCTCTCTTACCTTAAGATTTAATGGCACAGACATCAATTTGGTGTATAAAAAAAACCCCCGTCCAATATATCCCCCATAATCACCACATCAACAATGACAAAGCCACAAGTGTAGTTGTCACTGCACTGGCAGAAAATACAATTTTACTATGTTTTTATTCATAATGGTCCAGAAACACTAAGAAAAGAATTGATAAAGGACATCTACGTTCAAATGAGTTCTTTGCATGCCTAGGTCAATGAAGTCAGAGGCACAAGCAAAGTCTCAAACAGGTTCTGCATCAGACAGGTTTTCCAGGACACCAGCATCAGACAGGAATGATTTGATGTGATCCTGGACATAGCTGCAACATTAGCTGCAGTAAGTGGGGACTGGGCAGCTGCCAGAGATCTGCCACATTGTGTGATTAGGAACTCACACTGCACAGATGGTGTACATTTTGTGGGAGAAGATGATGCTATAGCTCCCCTGCTCTACCCATCAGATGTATGTCTGGACACCAACGATCAGTGGAAGTCACTCCCATGGGTGCAGCTACACCCACATAAAGATATGTCTATGAGGATTTCATGGTTCTTTGCAAGATGGGGAGAAAACAGGCTGTACTGAAAACAGCACGCTTTTGCCTGCAAGAACCGCATCCACAGACAGCCCTTTGCTCATGTCAGAGCAGCTTTTGAGTCAAAGAAATGAGTTTCACAGGACTCAATTCATTGCAGCTAAAAGGTAGGTACCTGAAAGTTAATTGCTTAGTTCAAAGCTTTATCTGCAGAAGGACCGGTTTTATCATCCTGAGAGAGGATCTCTTGCTGTCATCATTGCCCCTTGTTCTGTGACATCACAGATTTGCACAAAGAGGAGGTTTAGAAAACTAACCCCACAGCAATTACTAAGTGAAACTAATCCAGAATAATTCAGATATCAGAGTCACAATGTTACGAACCATGTAGAAACCAACATGATCCACAACCCAAATACAAACTACCCAACCTCTGGGCACTCTGTGGTCAACTGTAAATAAAGTACAAACTCTGGCACCAGAAGAAGCAGAAGCACATCCCTTCCAGTAGCTCTTCTCTCTAAATTTGCATCAAAAACTTCCATTACATTGTGTTCTACTTGTCAAATTACAACACAGGCCACAGAAATACGTCAGTAGAAGGCTCTCCAGCAAACTTCATCTGTACTAGACTTAATACTGAGACATGCAGCTACAGAAGGGATAAGAACTAAAATGAACACGGCAAGTCTGAAAGGTGTAAAAAGCTTGGAGCTTCACAGGGCTCCTGTGCTTCAGACACTGCAATTTCTAACACCAGAACAAGAAATCCAAGGTAACATAAAAGTCAGAGAACATGATAGAGGAAGTAGAAAGAAAAGAGGTGACGATAGGACAAAAACAAGGAAGAGGAAAAATAAAGAAATAGTAGAAAGCAAAAGGGACAAGTAGAGAAAACGGAAAGCAAAAGGAGGAAAAGAAGAGGGAATGACAGGAAGTGATAGACACAAGGGGAGAGAAATCTCTGCCGGCACAGTAACAAATAAATCCCTGCAGCATGACAGGCGTCTGCTGAAGCATTTCACTTCCCCGCAGCATAATTGTGTGTTATTGCCCATTATCTGTTCTGTCAGTGCCAGAGTCGATATTAAATGAGGGGCAGCTGCATTTAGCTGCCATTTTTTCAGCTGTCTTCCCGTTACCATGGGGACACGCTTGTGTTTTTTGCTGAACCTGGCTGCGAGCAGAGGGTGCATGTGCACGAGGAGGGAGGCAGTGAGCGCTGCAGAGCAGTGGGAGCGCAGGACAGAGGGAAACAGTGGAGGAACGCAAGCAACGAGAGTACCGGTCCCTCGCACCCGTGCCAGCAACACGGAGACAGCCATCTCAAACACCCTGTTAATATGCAGAGGGTCAACAGCCAGGAGTGCACACATTGCTCTGTTAAAATTCCAGCAATTTCTCCTTCATCCCTCTGCCCTTCTCCTTTCCTTACACCCTCTGTGCCATAACTGTAGAAATCCTCCCCTCCTCTCTAGTACCTCTGTGGCAGCATCTCTCAGATGATTGGAAGTAATGATTAACTGAGCCTCTCAAAGACTATGTAGCAGGTTGACAAGCATTAATATTGCTAAACCAGCAACAGGAAGCACAATGAGATGGGAGTTGTCCCTTTCTCCCACCAAGATTTGTGCAGCAAAGCTGCTGCCACACTCAAGAGCTGAAACCTAGAAAACTTCACTCACCATTTTTCTGCCTTAAATATAAGGATGTTCTCTACAAGAGAAGTGAATGGGAGACAGCTACACAGCAAACTGGAATAAAATTAAAGACATCCCATTTCCTTCTCTTGACTCTTTAACACAAGTCTTTCTTAGAGGAAAGAGGCACTGGCGTCTCTCTTCACCATTTACCTAATGGTGGCAATTCCAAATGTTGCATCTAGCAGACTCCTGTATTTTATCTCTACCACTGTCAGCTTTAGACTCACCAGCAGCATACCGTGGTTGGGAGAGCCCATCTCCTGTTGTCCAGTGGCATACCAATCACACCAGTATGAGAAACTCTGTCTGCTTGAAGTGTTGACCACACGCAGCGCCAGAACCAATCAACCCAATTTCAATAGCATTTTCAGTCTACCTACATTTACTATAAGCTTTTTATCTCCCCTTAAGGGCCTTGTTTCTCTCAATGGCTTGTGAAGAGTTTAAGTAACGGTGGAGAGACTGATAAAGTGAAAGTCAAATTGATAGACTATATCTATGCTAACAAATGAAACAGAGATTTAGTGCACTCACAGACTTTGCAAAATGGTAGTCTGCATTTCTGAACTATTAGAGTAGACTACGAAATTGTTTTTTTCTCATTTAACTAGCAGTTTTCCAAATAATTCTGAGCACTGATTAGGAGAGGAGTTGGGATATGCCCATGACCATTCCCAATGTCCAATTTGCATACAACTATCTTGTTCTGCCTAGAACCGTTCTGCAATGGCCAGCCTCTGTGCCAGGAAACATTTCCAACCATGCTCAGCTGATTAGCACAGACAACCAGGCAGTCCAGCTTGAAGACAGCCAGGACACTACTTTGTCCAGTCCCAAACTACAAGGATAAATGTCCTGCTGACATATCCTAGGCTCTGTCCACCCTAACTCTCTGTCAAAGGACTGACTTGCACAACTCTGCTTATCAGGCAGCTCGGATGCACACACAGAACAACGGAGCCATAGCTTCTCTGTAAGCCACTGAGCACTCAAGCCATAGGTCTGCTGAGATATATCCTTCTAAACAGATAAATAGGAAAACAAGGCCACTAATCCCACTCAAGCTGACAAGGATAATGGGATGCCTAATAAGAAAATCACAGCCTTAAGACAAAAACCAAAAGCACTTCCAAGGTCTCAAAATTCCCTAGCACTAAATAGGAATATTCTAATGTTACACTCTGAGCTGGCAGAAAGCCTCACTTCCACATCAACTATCATGATACCAAAAAGAATTGTTTGGTTTGTAATGTTTATGATTAGGGACAAAGATGCCCAGAGGACATTTACTCCTTAAAGGTAAATTTATGATGCAGAGATGGTGTCAGAGAGTGAGAGTTTTCTGCTTTTCAGAAGGCAGCTTGGTCTTTCTTTGGGTGATATCTACATTTGCCTTGAATTCTGATTCACAGCTTTTCAGTCCATCCTTGGATCATGTTTCTCAGAATGCAAACCTTATACTTCCCTTCAACCATCCCACTCTGTCATGTCCCTTTGACTCAAACCCACAGATTGCCAGGAACAAAGACAACATCTTTGCTTGGAAGCTGAGAGCAGAGGATGCAAGGCTGCCCAGACAGAACTCTGGTTTCAGGCAGAGTGTCCCATCACTTGCTATTTAATCTCAATACATATGAAACTGAAATAACATATACAAAAGAAACACTAAAACACTGAGTATTCTTAACTTTTAACATAGTAATTTGCTGGTTATTTTAGCTTAGAACACCTACTTTTCCGCTTTTGTTCCCCTTTCTACATCCCCTGCTTTGCCAATGTTTTTCTTTGAGTCATCTAATTTATTCATGCTGTCCAGCATAACCTATCAAGTAAACTTCACAATACTCAAACACTCAACTAGGACATTACTGTTTTAATAACTGTAAAAACTGCAGTCCCTTCCAAAGACCCACTGCATTCTCTTCCAGTGACCTGCTAGTTCACCCGATTTCAGCGCCTGACTCTGAAACAGCCTTCTTCATTTATTCAGTTTATTTGTATTTTAGATGCCATTTAAAAGTCACTGTTTCTCATGACCTGCCTACCCCTCCCTGCTCCATGTGAAGAGACAGTAAAAAAGAAAGGGTCCAAGTGTTTTGTTGCATTAATTCTTAAGTCAAGTCCTCATCTCCTAATCGGAACGTATTCATACCTAGTTTTTTTCTCATTAGAGCCTCTCACTCTGACGTTTTCCACTTCGAGCCTTCTGAAACCTGACAAAACTTTTAAAAGTAGATTCTAAAGAAACTCCTTGAGAGACATTTAATTGGCACAATGCTGTTGGTCTTTCCCATGATTGACATCTGCTACACTTCCACATCTCTAGGGTAGTTATCCAGAACAGCTCTTTCTGTATCTTTTCTTATCTTGCTGACTACTGGTTTCTTTAAAATTTCGGACTGTCCCACATTTGAAAAAGTTCTGCCTGGAATTGGTTATATGGTAATCCTTCCTTTAGCTTCCGTACACTCCCATAACATTTTGCTTTTGAGTACGGAACTATCTTAAACACCACAGGGAGCACCAGACTGCCATGGACTTGCAGGATTTTTTTTCTCAGGGAGATGCCTAAGTTCAGTGTGTCTGATCAAAGTTGTCTTTGTAGTCCAGGGACCTTTGGAAGCAGTAGTGGAAACAAACAGCTGATGTACATGATTGAAAATATGAACACTAACAAACTGTTTAGCTTGTTGGGTCAATGACACTAGGTTTAGATTCAATGAATCACAGAAGCTGAAGCTAAGAAATAAGCATGCCATAATATTAGAGATTTTGTTTTAATGTAATTTCTGGTCAGCAAAAGAGTATGACAAGAGCATTGACAGCGCAGTTTTTGAGACAAATGGGAAAGCAAGAGTCAAATTACCCTGTAGAGCTCTCACAAACAACTTTCATTTCAAGGAGTTTCTAAAATTGTCAAGCCTGTAATTAGAATGAGTTTATAAAATACAAATAAATTCGTTCAACAACCTGCTAAACTGTCCTATTCAAGTTAAGGAATACATTCAGAAGACCATGGGAATTTGCAATTAATTCCTTTAACCACATTCCTCACACCCAACAACTCCACTGGGCTGAGAAACAAAACAAGGCAAAGTTGTCGAAGGAATCTAATAGCTAGATGCTACAGACAGATCATATTTATTCAGTAACAGTTTTTAATCAAAAGTATTGATTTCTGACTCTAGGGATGCTTTGTGGAAAGCTTTCTGGCAGACAAAACTGGTACTCAAGTTTTGGGGAAAGAAAGAAAGATATGTACATTTGGATATCTTTGCATTTTTATTTTCCCCACTCTCTCTTTACTAAGAACAATAGCCATCATTTTCCCTTCTACAGCCTACCATGTGGAGTCCACTCAGTGAAAAACAGGTGTGTCATGTTTGGCTCTGCTTAGTTGCATGCATGTAGTATAAGGCAACAAAGCTGAGGATCAAAGCAGTGTCACTCCCAGAGCTGTCCCTTTGGCTCTGGCAGCAAGGGGCCACTGCTCCTGATGATGGTACTCCTAAATCTGATTTCTACTACTGTTGGAGGAATGGCGTCTATCACTTTTCCAACAGTAGGTCTGTTTTTCCGTGCACAAAAACAGGATCCAACTTTGCATATTTCAGTACTCCAACAGAAGCTGGGACAGTTCAATTCCTGGAAATGCAGGTCCAAGGGGCAGAAATGTTGAGAAGGTCAGAGCCCAACAACACAGACAGCTTTCCATAAAAATGTGCCCTTGGTTTTGACTGTTCAGGAACAGATTTGAAGCCTCAGTGACCCTGGTGCTGAGGACTTCTCATGCCTTGCCTGTTTGTAGGTCAAATCATTCAACTGCAGATCTGGGAAAAAAGGCTGAGTCCTCCAGATGCAAGCCTTTGGCACTGAAGCCTCTTCTTTCCTATCCTTTCCCATTCCATAATGCCCTAGGAAGGGATATTATGTTTTGCAGAGGACTAAAACACAGTCACGAGGAAGTATAAGCAATGAAGTGATTTTTAATGTCACAACAGACTTTATTAGCAAAATTCCTAATTGTGACTGTTTAGAAGCCACATAAGAGCAAGAATAATTACGTTTAACAGGCAGAATGATAGAGAGACAAGATTAGTCAATTCTCCATCCTCCCCCTAACTGCTACAAAATTCCTTTCCTCTGCAACTGGGAAACAAGTACAAGGGAGCATATTGTATAGAAAAAAGGTGGCTATTTCTAGTGTGCCCAGGAATCTTCTACTTGTGACATCCCAACTCCAGCTGCTTTGAGTGGGACCTCACATAAACCTCTGTGTGGTAACAAGACAAAGACAAAATTTGGAACCCCACTAGAACATAGCCTCTAAGAAAAGGCAAGATGCAGCTAAGCAGAGGGCTAGGGAAACCTAGAAGCATTACAATATATTCCAGAACTGCACACTGGGAAAGGAACCCCCCATTTAGATACAAGTTTGCTATATATTTCCACCATGTTTAGTAAGAACATAGAAGACAAAACATTTAATGTCTTACCATGAGCCATCACTTCCTAATCTGCCCCACACATCAAGCAAGACTGAGCCCTTGTGGTACAAAACTGGTCAGAGGATGATCTGCAGCGGTGCTGCAAAGACTGGAGCCCAAAGCATCTCTTCTGTTCTGGTGGAACAGGACAGGCTTGCAATGGGGACTTGCAAACAGCACAATTCTGTGGGGGCCTACGGACAGAGGGAGATCCTCTTTGCAGAATCCAATTGAATCATTATAAAAGACAGTGGTCCTCAAAACAGAGGCTCTTTTTGGGTACAGTGGCCTATCCTGGATATTACTGACTTACTATCAAAGAAGAAAATACACAGGACACTCAGCAAAGGGAGTCTGTCTTGATAAAAGAATTTCTGACAAGGACTAGTCAGAGTCCTGAGCACATGAATACACCGGGCTGGGGAATGCCCCCTCCTTTCCTGCTCTCTCCCCAGCCAGCCCAACTCCCTGTCTCAAGTGAATGAGACATGCTCTGGCTGACAATGACCCTGCCCAGCCAGTCCCAGAGCTCACAGTCCCAGCAAGGTGTCAGCCCTCATGGTCACCTGACACAGCATAAGATCTTTAGATGCCAACTGGTACCATCCACAGCAAATTGAGAGCTGCTGTCCCAACAAATGTAAAATGATGCAGCTATTACACATCTAGCAGCTTTAAAATACCCTTTTAATATGCACTAGCCATGTTCATTACAGTCTGGGGATAGCTGAACCATTTTACCCCTCTCCTTCTCTCCTTTAACACCTTCAAATCTTCACAGAACACTTGTTTTCAAGCTGACTCGTCAATTAACTTTATCCACTCCCACAACTGTATGCAGTTGTAGATTCAGATCAGGCCCAGAACTGTCACCACAACACAAGGAAAAGTACCTCTCTCCATTTAAAGTCCATTTTACATAACAGAGATTAAATCAGCCAGAGACTCTGGGGTTTAATTCAAACTTAGACTCTCAGGTGTGATTCTCTTTTGCTGCAGGTTTTCTAATCTCCATTAGAGAGAGAAGAGGAACAAAATTTTACATGGTTTCGTATGCATTTGTTTTGATTTTTATAGCTGGCAAAAGAGCTATATTAATAACACAGCAGGGGCTGAACTGAAACCAAAGATCTGGAAAATAAAATATTTTCAGTATTCATTATTTCAGTACTTGCAAATTCCAACAAGATGAGACTTCTATATGCTTATCATGAAAAAGAATAAATAGGCATGGATTAAAATAGATTAAAAAAAACAACCACCCTATTTATTTACAGTACATAAAGCAAATATATTTGCAAATTGTAAAAAGCATTAGCCTTGCAGTCCTCAAGGATTCTAATGTATTGGAGCAAAAAGTAGGCATACCCAGATTAAATATTCAGAGAAAAACTGGGCAAGACATTTGCTATGATATGCAACATCCTGACACTGAGGCCAGAGCTCTGAAGGCCTGAGACACAAATACAAATCTCTGAGTTTTCACAAGGTGTCTATCATGCATCTTCTCAATTTGGCATGAACCTGATATATGGACATGGTTAAATCACTTTGCCATCTCTTTCTTAAAATTAAGACACTGATATTGAGCCATTTAAAAGTGCTATGAGATAAATTGCCCATAGCATTGCAAAGCAATAATATTACCACTTACTTTTACTCAGTATTAAACTCTTCAGGAACCTACACACACACACACACTTGTTGGGGTCTTAATCCCAGAAAAAAGAGCAAATGTCACAACAAAGCCAGAACAGTGTTCTGTATGCCTCCCACATTCCACCCTTGACTCTGCATCCCTTGGGTAAATGAGCCTCACCTAAGCTAAGTACAAACAAACAATCAAGAAAGCATCAAAGACATGAGGAGGAAAAGTTTTGATCTTTCAGTTACTTAAACTAAATTATCAAAATGCCTAATAATAAAGGGCTTCCCACTTTTAGCATGATGAGCTCCTATTGACCTTGTAGGGTATGTAGAACTTCACACATGATGTCCTCCATCACCTTGCAGTGCTAAGCAAGCACTCTCTACAGGTGCAGAAACGCTGGCATTGGATATTTAAAGGAGAGGGGCCATGACCACATACTAGATTTCATGGGTATTTCAGTTTTCCCTTTGTAAAAGCATAACTTCTGATCTTATTTTTATCAGAAATTAGTTGGTTGCTGATGTCCTAAGACAGCACTGTGACATTCTGAGAACGCAAATGGAGATCCCACTCAGCTTAAACAGGAGAAAGTGAGACTAAGAGGCAAATCTTGGGTCCCACTGGGCTGAAGAGGCAGTGAGCCACAAACACACTTCTCACCTATGAGGTTTTCAGACCCTGGAATGAAACTCAAAGAACCAACAGATCTGCTCAGGTCTCCCCATCAAAGACCTTGGATACTCGTGCTGTTTTAGTCACAGTGCAAGGATGATCTAAGCAAAGCCCAGACAGATGTGTTGTTTTTCTGCATACATCCTCATGGTGTGGGGCTGAGTCCTCTGCTCGAGGCATTGCCCCATGGCTGACCTTTCATACTGTTCCTGTAGCTGCAGTGAAGGTGCCCACAGGCCTTGCAGGTCACCTGCTGCAGGAGAACATGTGTCTGAATGGCACCTCCAGGGGCTGCAGTTTCTCTGCAGCTCTAAGAAAGTTGTTGTCAGGACAGTTATAGGTCATGACCCCTCAGATATACTCCCCCACATAGGAGATGCAGCATGCAGAAGGAGTGGGGAAGAATCCTACCCCTGCAGGCCAATCAGTCTGCACCCTTGTGTTAGCAACAACCAGCATTCAAGCATTGAACAAGGCATAGGTTTTGGTAAAAGCCTAAGCCTTTTAAGAACTGCTCTGACACCCCTCCAGCTTGTTTCACACAAGTCCCAGTTTCACAGAAAAATGATGACCTGTTTACAAACCATATATAAACCAGCATTTATTTGCCAAAAGAGATTCACCAATAATTTCAAATTAACAAATGTCAACAGTGTTACAATTAATTCACCAGCAGGAAAATGGAGTGGGATAACATAGTGAACACAGCATCCAGTTTCCCTGTTCCTTCTGCTCCAGATGGAGTGGTGTGGCTTGAAGTTAACAGAGAAATCTCCAAGATCAAGAGGGAATGGACCCCTGATGGGACCTGTGAATCAGGCCCTTCTCCCCTAGTCCCTGCCCTTCAGAGAGACTACAGTTTTCACCATGAACAAATCATTTCAGCTTTTAATTCAGTCTCTCCTTTTGTAAAATGGACCTAATAGTACTCACTTATCTACTTCACTAGGACACTTCAAGGATTAAAATTGATGCGTGCCTGCTGAAGTAATGTGCTATAATTACCTTGTTAATGTGCCCCCTCTTGGATAGAATGAAAATTGCTTAGCTGCCTGTCACGCACCCCCTACTGCCACTGACTGGGGCCCTGGGCAGGCTCAGGCAACTGGACGTTATTCCCACAAGCCAGTTTCTCTTGTGCAGCTGAAGTGAAAAGAAAATGGCAGCCTTGCAGTCAAGGGCTGCAGCAAGTGCACTGTGCTCGAGAAAGCAGCCTCAGAGTCGGTAATTATGCAGAAGAGTGCTCCTTTACAGATCAGCAAGAGGCAAAGACTTTTTCTACCTACGTTTGGATGACAAAAAAAACCCAAAACCTGTTGAAATCCTCCTTTACATCAAACTAGATCCTTCCCTGATGAAAGCAGTGAAGCAATCGTTCCCACTTTTAAACACATCTGTGATGTGCAAGTTCCCACCATTCTTCCCCTCCTGTATGAGTCTTCCCAGCTAAGTGCCCCTTTTTCTTCAGCTGTTCTAACTTCTAAAAATGAGAATAATGCTAAGAAATTATGCAACTCTAAGGAGGAAGGTCTAAAATTTTCTCTATTTCAAAGGAAAATAGCCAGAAGTATCTAATTACAGATGCACCCTGGCAACTGCAAGTCCGTCTCTGCTACCCAGAGGTGTGTGTAGCCCCATCCCTTCCTACAGGCAGAAACCAGTGAGGCTTGCAGACTAGAGACATCCTCGTCCCTGCATCTGTGTTTGCACGGCATGGCATTACCTCACTTCCAGCCAATCCAGCCGTCGCATGCCTCAACACTCACCTAGCACACACCCACCCGAGTAGCTGATTGCCATGGAAAATGCAGAAAATTATATACGGCCAGCAGTCAGCATTTGTGGAAATGCAAATAAAAACAACTTAATAAGGGGTAGGCAAGAGTTTGACCTGAGTATCGTCTGCCTCCAAAATTTAAAGAAACGCAGAGCAACATTCACACACTGAATAGTAGAAAGTTATGTCCTGATGAATAGATTTTCTTGCTTTCACAGCACAGTTACAATAATGAGGAATAAGGTGACCCTCCTGTCTCAGGAGAAGCATTTCAAAAGAGCAGTTCTGAATAGCAATACAAACAACAGTGTTTCAGAGAGGTCAAGGCATTCTAATTCACTACATAAGTGTATACAAAGCCAAGATCACAAGAACCAAACCCCACTCCTTTGCCCTTGGAAATGTCAAACATAAGAATCCTCATACATAAGAATCCTTCCAAATCAAGCCTACTGCAGAGATACCCAAGTATTATCACTGCAGGAATCTTAGAGGGTCTGCATTTATTATAGATGTTATCTAAAGGAGTTTCTGCTGAAGTTACAGTGCATATTACTATTGTATTCCTTTAAAAAAATAAAGAAGCCATTATAAATCTTCGTAAAGTATTCAACACACAGCAATTCCTCAGCAATGATGACTCCACACATTTGCAGTGCGTACATATTGTTTAAAGATGTCTTGTAGATGTCTTGGACTGGTTTTCCCGCTGTTTTTCAATGTGATCAAAAAACACAGGCAATAACAATGAGATGAAAGATGCAGGATTGTGACTTGCTTTTCTAGAGTGACAGCTGGGCTGGGAACCAGTGAGGCCCCGAGACTGAACTCTGCAAAGACCAGCTTTTTGCTGAAACCAGGTCTCAAATGGCCAGAGAAAAGCTCAGCTGACAGAACTGCTATGACTCCTGTCTATCACACAAGCCACGATTTAATGGAGCCATTATATGGCACTGAGCTGCAAACTCGGGGCAGCATCCAGCTGCTTGCATGGTCATGTCGGCCTCTACCTCAGTAGAAGTTGGTCTGATGAGCAGCCCATGCTGCACAAGAGAACAAGATTTCCAAGTAGTTGCACTCAGGATTATCAATTGCTATGAAGATTTTACTCGTAACCCACACTGTGTTGTGACATGTGGCTGCTTTGCTGCCTCTGCTAGTAAATCCGGTACATTACAATATTCCCTACGTGCCAAGTGTTTAGCAAACACACATGTTGGCAGCCAGAGTATTCCTGGAAAGGATACGTGTCTTGAAATGAAGCTGTGCCAACTGCTGCTCCATGTCGTAACAGAGAAAGTGCCCTCATATCCGAGTTCAGCATTGCTGGCTCAAAGAATGACTGTCATCCAAAAAGCAGAGCTGGAAAAGTGCCATGGAAACCACAGTCAAATTAACAAATAAGTGGGTTGGAGAACATCTGCTTCAGAAGTATCTTCTGCTCTTTTCTCATTTCCCGTAAGAGATTTCCATCAACAAATACCTGGGAAACATTTGACCTGAGGTCAAAGGGATAACAAATACAATAAACAATACAATTGAGTAATTTGCATAAAACTACTGAATTGCTTCCCAAAAGCCATGAATGCAGGTCTCAGAGCTTCACATAGTTCAGTGACCAGTATGGCATGTCTAACATGTATAGCTACCTAAATACTAACACAAGCTCAAGAAGTTCAGGTCTAAGAGAACTTAGAAAAACAAAAGTAGCATGAAGAGAGAAAACATTTCTGAAATCCAGAAAAATTAATAACTGGATATTTGGACTGCAAAGGGCAGTCAGATATTAACATGATGCATACTATAGAAACAAAATAATCCCAAATAAATCCAAATTTCAGCATTTGTGCATCTTAGTTTTCTGGACTCTCTTGTTTCAAGGATCTATTTCTGGGATAATCAGTTCTTATCCTCCCTTATAAAAGCTGACTCCCATTATCTTCTAAGTATTCTGAGAAAAGCGTACATTAACAAAATTGCAGTTGCTAAAGAGTTCGTCATTTAGATTTGTGTGTATTTCATCAATACTACACAGTGTGAGGATTTGGAAAATTAGGACAACTGTGAGGGCAGAAATAACATCCACAGACTTGAAAAGGACAATACTCTGACACTGCTTATGAAAAATGAGCATCCCCCTAATTATCAGCAGCACAGGGATTGTGGCACACGTGACTATTTGTAGTTCTACTCCATCAGAAACAACAATGAAACACAAGCAGCAGCTAAGACTTGAGAGTTTTATAGCACAAACTATTGATATTGTTAAGGAAACGGGAAGAGGAAGAAGAAGTAGTTTCTATGTGGGGGTTTTCTGCATAAGGCAAAGTGTGGCAGAAGTTATACGCAGACTGTGGATAATTTTTTTGTTGAAGGATAGAAGATATTTTGTCTCCATACCTCAATTATGTTATTTTCTCCACACATTTACAGAGTTGAATTAAGTAGCATATAGAAGTTAAATGCTGAAAATACATCTGCATGCAATTTCTGCCTGCCATTAGCTGAGTGACTGACAAGTACTGTTTCCTGCATTTCAGCACACATAGGTGCTGCTGAGTTTTAATTGGAGTGTTTATTTTGAAAAGCTGAATGATAATATTATCAAGGAGCAAATAGTACAGAAACAATGAGACAACAGAGTTTCAAGGATAGTAGTGTTTATCCAAACCATCTTCATCTCAGGCACAGATTGTCTGCTGAACCAAAAAACACTATCATGGTGTTTCTCATTTCCAGCAGCCATAGACAACAAACAGCAATTCATGCTGCCCATTCCCAAATCTATTATGACTTCTGAGATTCTCTTTTAATTACAGCAACTGGAAGTTTTTACCAGAACTCTTAACCCAGCCTACATACTTGTTCGGAACTCAGAAATCTTGACTGCCCAAGTTTGCACAGTTTGCCAGAAGCCTGTACCTGATGAGTGTGCCCTCATATTACAATTACAAATGCAGGTCAGATTGAAACATTCATGCAAAACCCACTAGAATTAGGTTTTTCTAACAAAGAGAAGCTATTGCCTGATGGCTGAATTCACCACTAATACAAAAAGCTCCTGCTGGCATCACCTTCACCCAGTGTGTCATAGGATACTGCCTATTTTACCACCTAAATTGCAATCTGCCCCTCCTCTTTAAATAAAGGCCAGCAAATCTTAAAAGAGAAATGCAGGTATTCATCATTTGCGCTTTCTCATCCTTTCCACTGTCTATGCAATTTGATTTCTCCTGACATTTTGATTGCATGAGAAAGATCCCTAGTTTCAAATATTCCTCTAGACCTCAAAAAACCCCACTTAGAGCATGAAAATTCATCTGAAAAAAGCCACCTTTAGAGGAGTAGAAAAAGAATAAGCAACCTAATCTCATGCGACAGATTACAGGGCATTAGCTGAAAGCAAACCCATTTTTTCTCTAAAGGTGTCTGCCTTTCAACAGCACCTTCCAACTAGAATAGTGCATGTCCTTTAAAATATTCATTAATCTAGTTTTATACAATTTATACCACTCATGGGCTATCGAAGGTCAGTAAAAGTATTTGCACATGAAGGAAAAGGAATATACAGAAACAGTGATTTGTCCAACATCTTAACCAGAGGCTCTTTCAACATAGCCAAAAAAAGGCAAATCTTCCTATGTCCCAGAATGTGTCTTAAGCACAAGGCTACCCTTACATGCAGCTTGGTCTTTCACCAGAAGGATTAAATAATATTGTGTTTCCTATATTAAATGTCTTTCACTGCAGTGGAATTTCGTTGCATATACATCTGTAGGTAGAGGCAAGTTATAAATAATTAGTATTATTACAAGCAATACATATCAGGCCTGCAGCAGATTATGTATGCCAGTCTCATACTGCATCTGCTGCAATAGTGTAATGTGATTTAGCAGATAAAACACACATACTATTTAAAAGGGTTATCAAATTTTGAAGTTACATTAAATTATACATTGAGTCATTGTGTTTGTGGGGGTGTAAACACTCCTGCAGTTTTTGTGTTCAAATCGATCATATTGTCTGTTAAACCCCTAGATATGCATAACCAGAGCACTGCAAGGAGTCAAAGCTCAATACAGCACAAAAACCAAAATGGGTTTTAACACACATTCTGGGCTTGGCTTGAAAGGCAGGATGGGCATACTATGGGCATTTTCTAGGAAGGAATATGCAATTCAGGAATGCATTATATCCCAAATCTGCACTTCTTGATGCAAACCGAAATAGCATCTCAGCGCGATGTGCACACGTGCATGTAGGTAATCGGCGGCCTCACCCATTTCTGCTGCACATGTACAGTATCCCCTCAGGTCCATCAGGTGCTTGGTCTTCACTAGGCTATTTGGCTGGCTCTTCATCATGAAAGCAATACATCAATGACCACTCAGGACAGAACAAGTGCTTCAGAAAAAAAAAAATACAAAAGAGCCTCCTCTCCTTGTGTTACCTATTCATGATATTTCTGATCCATTTCACTTAATAATGCCAGGTGAAGGCTTCTTACACACAGTTCTGCCCGTGCCATGACCTTCATCCCAGTGCTATTTTCTCTAACACAAGGTGTGTGAGGAAAAGTCTGACAGGTTTTCTAATATGTGCCAGCTGGAAGCCAGCAACCTTTTTTATTTTAATCACAAACAAGGGTTTTTCTGGATTCTCAGGTCATTTGATAATAAAACATCTAAATCTCTGTGATACTTTATCTTTTATGCATCTGGTTGAATAAATGAATATCAATCTACTTCATTCACATTGTCAGCACAAAAGAGCATTGAAGCTTTCACCCTGAAAAAAATGTTAAAAATCCTCCATGCAGGACAAAGGCCCTATGCAGCGCATATTGATATCCAGTGTAACAGACACACACACACATCCCCACAATAATCCCATTAAATCTTAGAACAATTTTCTTCAGAGTATGTTAGTGTGTGGTCACTCAGTTTGAGGCCTCTGCAGAAACAGAAAGGATACTAAGGAGCACGGGTTGGCCAGGACAGGGAGGCAGGGGGAGGGGGGAAGCAAAAAAATTATGACACAAGAGATGACTTCCATGCAGAAAATCCTTACTTTAGCCTAAATAAAGGATGAAGTAGAGGCATGAGAAACAATGAAACATCATGTAGCACATATCTGTCACACCTTCACATAGCAGGAACACGAAAACTGGGATATTTTCACATGATTTGTAATAACCTGTGGAACACACAGCCACAGAGGCCCAGCATAACACAAAATGAAGCCAAGCACTTGGGCAGACAAGAGAAACTGTTGCAGCCACAGTATGTATTTTTTAATCATGTTTATGCATTTCTAGAAAATACACATTAACCCTCTAAATCGTGCTAAGTAAGAAAATACTATTGTCAATGGAGTAGTCTGTCAATGCTGATTGGTTTAAGAACAACCATCTTGAGCTGTCCTTTTATATGTCAGTTGGAGCAGCATTACTAATACAGGAATTCAGAGTAGTCTGAGAAGTGCCGCATCTGATGGTCTTCACGCCAAATTGAAAACCGACATTTTTCCTTTGTGAATGTTACCTTTGCTACTGACATTTATTCTGTATTCCTCCACATGACAAATGAGAATGTCAGGTCATTCTGTTTTGGCTCCCTGTTACTTCCAGGCTTAAAGAGAAGGCTCTTCTAGTTAATTACTATGCAAAGTGAGATCACAGGCAGATAACCACAAGTGGCACAGAAGTTAATATATTTAGCTTTTTTGCTGCACTGGGAGGGTGTGAACTACCAGTAACCTTTTCTGCACTTGAGTTCAGCTACATTCCCCATTCCAGATCTTTCTTTCTCTGCAAACACGTTGCCTGTATCTTCACAGCTTTTCCTATAACATCAATACCTACTCAGAAGGAAAATGTAAGCAAAAGTTACCTAATAATTTCCCAACTGACTAGCTCATACCTAAAAAGAGCCATAAATTCATAGGAATTATGGGCCAGGATCTCCAGATTCTGTTATCCACCTACATAGATTGAGGAAGACTTCTCTCACCACTGCAGGCAGGACCTGGTGAGCAGAGAGGATGATATACCATTTCTTTTCCTAGTTCTGTGACTAATAACTCTACCTCCCCTTAAAAGCATTTACACACATATAGAAATGCTCAAAGAATTACCTCCAAGCATAAATCTCAGCAGAAATCCTGAAGTTCCAATTAGCATTTCCTGTTTGATGACAGAATTTATATAAGCTCAGTCTATCTGCCAGCACAAACAGTAACTCCACTCAAAGGCACTAATTCATCAGTGCACTATTTAGTCAAAGGTGACTGAATTTTAGTTTTAGTTTGGGGCTTTTTGGGGACACAAGCAGTTCAGGGAATTTGTTAGGGTGGGGTTTTTTTGTTTAAGGGCTTTTGGGTTGTTGGGTTGGGGTTTTTTG
>JAOXXN010000065.1:42489056-42511167 GCA_026770055.1 Myrmophylax atrothorax | reverse complement strand
GCTTGTAGCCTGAGGTGTCAGGTGTGCCCTGGGCAGCTGCTGCAAGCGATCCATTGTTAACAGTGCATCAGAAATTACAAATTACACAGAGGGTGTAGAATACAGTTTTAGTTACACCCACATAGTGATAAACTGGTCCCAGCCACTATATCTAAGACAATATTTCACCAGATAAACCACTTCTAATTATTGGAAGACACACAAGCCTCATTTTCAAATCAAAATGGGAACAAATGTGTTACATGCACAGGGATGGTTTGACGATTAATTCATGGATAAGCTGTAAAAATCTATAGCTCAATAAATAGAGAGAGAAGGCCAGAGGCTGGAGTGTTCTCATAGGACTCAAAATGTTATCATTAATAATTTTTTGAGACTTTTTTTCCACTGACAACACCTGTCCAACCTATATCCACACTCCTCACCCCACCTAGTCAAAGCATGTCTGTACCCCAAACCAAACCATGGAAACTACTGATCAAAAAGAATGCATGAACAGCACTCCCTGCTCTGCCCATCACTGTGCCAGTTTCCTCCCAGCCCCAGTTGGGCCACCAAAACATAAGCACTGGGACTTAGGAATACCCAGTATAAACTGAAGCTAGGAAGGACTATGAATGTCTGCCTAGTTTAGAAAGGCTAATGCTAATTTAGACAACATCAGGTGCATTAGGCAGACCTGTTTGTCTGCATCCTGCACACTGCTTGTTACCCATCTTAACAGCATCCCAAATTACTGCAGGCACTGGAACAACCTGAAAATCCCTACAATCTATCAACTTTTTGTCTTAAGAGTTACCTTATGCTTTATCTGACTGTGTTAGATTAAAACTTTAAGATCTGACACTGATCTGTTCACAGCTTTTGTTCAGTCACCTGAAAACCAGCTGTTATGTAAGGCCTGCCATGGTTTACGTGCAACAAAAGCACTTTATTTTAGTTTTCCTCTTCAAAAGTAGAATAAATATCTAACATAGAACAATCATGAAAAAGTACCCATTTTGAAAGATAAAAGTTTCAGTGCCTGCTGCTGATGGATTCAGAAAGATTCTTTCAAAACCCTGTTTGGAAGCATGATTATTAAAGAAACTGGCAAGATGTTGTCTGATAAAGACTATTTAAAGGCCACCAGACACCAATGTCTCAGCTTTCTGGATTTGCAGTAATAGTTGCATGTCTTCTCAGAGGAATATGTTGAGGGCTAAAATGACTTATTTTTGAGTGGTTATTTATATGAACCATTGAATATGAATATTTCAATGTTAGAAATAGACAGAAGTGATGACCACATGACCTAAGCCATGTTTTCTAGAAATAAAGGCTTTGACAGTTTCATATCATGAAGCATACACTAAGGAAGACTCTCAATTTCATTTCAAGTTAACCTAAGGTATATGGGAATAATTTCCAAACAATCCCAGTTTGAAATAACATCCAGCATTAAATCTTGGGGAATCTAATATAAATGGTTGTTGTCAAACTATAAAATTTTGTATCTGTAAGATTGCTCTATAATCTTAGTAACTGACAGAATAACATCAAGAAAAAAAATAACAATCTCATCCTCTCTTGTTTGTCTACCAACAACCTATGTCTAAAGTTCTTCTAAGCTCTTTCTCAACTTCTAATAAGGCAAGAGAAAGTGATAAAACACATTTCCAAAGAAGAAAATCCTCTAATAGTTTTGAATCCTCTGTTATGGACACCGATGTATCCCCCTCAGCAGTAAGAAAGCATTCAGCTCCCACGGATTTGACTTGCAGGCCTCCCCCATTCATAATGGTACCTCTTCACTGTTTTAATAAAAGACTTACTAAATTTGATTTACCCTGTACTGCCTTCTGTTTTCAGTATATTAGTTACAGCAGTGAGTCCCAGCAGCTTTTGCAAGAACCAATCACATAGCACGACATGAAGACTAATTCAGACTTCTCATAGGCCTCGTTATATGACTTGACATAGAGCTATAAATGAGTTTGGGCAGTCTCTGTATTTTCAAAGGTTTAAGATACATAAGCAAGGATGACCGCATTCACAAGGCAGAAACAAATAGCCCTTCTTTCTACATACCCTTGTCCCAGAGCACCCAGCCCAAATACCAGCATTCTGCGCTGATCTCTCCCTCCCTTGCTCATCACCTAACATCTTCTGCATAGTCAGCCTCCAACTTCCACCACTGCTGTGTGCACACAGCCCCACATGCTAAGCAGGTCAGCAAATATAAGTCAATTCCCACACAACAGCCACAGGCTGGAGATCCAGGCTCACTCCTGGGCCAGCTTTCATGCCTGGCTTCTACAAAACAGCCTCTGTTCATGGGTTTCTCCTGCTCCTGACACAGTTATATCACCCGCCAGAGGCAACTAAGGCTTTAAATTTACAGATAATGTTCATATTTTGTCCTTTATTTTTGCCCCTTGGGAAGGATCCCTCAGATCGCAACACCACACAGGGCTGTATGGAAAAGGTGTCCTTTTCTTTCCTTAGCAAAATGCCAGAGGCTTTTAGGACAGCAAGCACAAAGCGAAAAGGTTCTCCTGACACCACAATGCCCAGGCCCTACTGTCCTGAAGAAGGTCAGTATGCTCTCTTCTCCCTCCAGCTCTTGTCTGTAGGCTGGGAGGGTACTGGACAGAAATTATCACAGAATATGTAAAATAGCCTGCCTTGGTTTTATATTCTCCCACAGACATCCACTTTTGGGTACTGTTGGAGAACAGATACTTGCTCCGAGCCATTATGGCCACTCATTCATCTCATGATTGGCAGCTGCCATCAACTTCTCTCCTTTCTGAGGAAAGCCTGATCCAGTTCCTCAACCGATGCAGGAAGCACAAGTGGGAGCACTGCAACTTTCCCTGGGCCAATAAAATGACCAAAACATTGATCCTGACTTTGATAGTAAACTGTGACAGGAACAGCACAACACCAGGTCTGTAAGAGCCTGAGGCTGAAAACAGACAATTACTTCTATATTGTAGGAAAATCCAGCAAGTGACTGGGAACAATATGAGCATCTTCAGTTCCAGTTGGCTCAGTGTGGGGCACTGTACCATTTGTCATATTGAAGGAATCACAATGCTCCTGTAACTGGGCAGGCAGTGCTTCCTCATTCCCTTAGCCTCAAGGCAACAGAGATCTTTGCTGTTTAATGGAGATAGGAAGCAGACGGCTGGAGAGCATTTTAAGACCAGTAGTCTTGTTTGAGCAATTCTCATTAAGCTGTATAAATACGCAGTCTGGCCAACCACTGCTTCCATGGCAGTACCAGCCAGTCACATAAATAGATATACAAAAGCAAACTGAAGGAAGTACTTTCTTTTCTATGCAGGAATATAAACTTATGGATAACCCATAAATGTGTGGCAAGAAATAACACCCCTCTAAGTCTCCTATCACAAGGAAATGTATCTATATGTGCTGACAAATACATTCTTCCACAAAGAGCTGCACATTCACATGAACTTATCTTAAAATCACCAAAACGTGTATTGACAGGTTTACTCTCATATTTGCAGAAAACTTCACTTGCATGTAGTATCACAAACTCCAACTCACCAATTTACACAGGCAGTGATGTAGACATGCACTCAAACACTAATCCTGTCACTTCCCTTCTCTCTTTTTCCTCAATCAAACAGGCAGAGGCACAGTTACAGGCATATACAATTCCCATATGCATCCCTGAAGAGCCTTCTGAGCTACAGCTACTGTGAAAATTTCAGCCACTCTGTGTATGTCCTGAAATGAACTAAAAGGGAATGCCAAACCCTGAGAAAGCAATGGGCATAGCTGTTAAAAAGATATTCAAATGTATGTATTCTCTTAGAATCATAGTCATTCCCTGTTAAATCCGAAAAGACAGAAATTTGCAGAAAAACCAATGCTAAATAGGAACCTTGTTAAAACAGTGATGACAACAGACTGGCTTGCATGAGAGCTCTTGGGTTGGAAGGAATCTGTAAGAACATTGCTCAGGACACAGCTTTAGAACACATTTCACTTAATGCTCACATTAATCTGACTAGGCACAGGACAGGAATATGCTAAACAAATCTACTGACATTCAGGTAGTGGGTTCTGTTAATACAAAGGAGAACCAGAATATCACAAGGATGGGCTGGGTTATCTTCAGGACTGGAAAACCAGAAATGGTATGCAATGTAATACTGTGCTTGTTTTTGACAATGAAAGGCCATAGCCACATCCCTCCTATATAACCTATCAGCAGCAACAACAGCTCTCCAGACGAGCCTCGCAGGCTACATCCCCTCTGCAGCCACTGTCCTCTAGACAGTGAAGTGTTCCCAGGTCATCAGTGAGGATGCCTGCCATTGGACTATCTCCAGACTTCCTAACATGCTAAATTGGCAGCTCTGTGGCAACTTCACCCCAAAACCTCTAGCTCTGTCTCATCTTCATAGCTGAAAACATAACTATGCTGAAGAAATAAAAGCCAAGCAAGTTTCCCTTTACACAGCAATCACATCAACATAGTACAGCAAAGTTGGATTACATTAGGAATGGAGAAACCCAGGATTGTTCCCCATTTATGCTGGATGGTTCCCAAATTGTGACAACTACCAGCTCCATCCCTTGTTTCTTTGCTGTCCCTGCAAATCAGCATGCTGGAGCCCATAGTCTTTGACCTGGTGACAAGGTGTCATCCACAGACCAAGCAAAGTGACAGGGGCCTGCTGAGCGAACCAGAGAGCCTAGTAACATACAGAGACAGAGGGACCATGGGAGCTCAATGCTGCAGGCTGTTGGGCAGGTCTTGAGCTGGGGAACCCATGGAGATCCACAGCAACAGTCCTTCAGGAACCACCCCAGCCCAACCACGTATGTCATAGTATTGAGGAGACAACCCAGCATCAAGAGTACTATGCAAGGAACAGTCACCTTCTTTGTTTACATGCCACTGAATCCAAACTGACCAGTCCCAAGAGCAAGCACCATGAGCCACAAGTTATACCTGGGGAAACTGAGGCAATGGTTCAATAAGTGATCAGCAAGGAAAAAAAAGGTACCAGGACAAAACCCAAACCCTTCTCCTGCTCTGACCATCCACAGTGGTGCCTTAGTCAGAAATCTCTCTTCAACAGATGATTTGTCACACAGCAGCTCAGTAATTTATTTGGTATCTGGCCTGTATTTATTTTTGCCCACATTGGACATCCTCATTAGCACATCCTTCTTTGTCTCTGTGCCTCATTCCTCTGGCCTGTGTCTGAGGATCTTCCTATCATACTTCTGTGTGCCATCCACAGGCAAAGGTACTCCTCCTCCTGCTTCTCTAAGCACTGCCAAGTAGCACTGTGCTCATCTTCCATGCAGTCATTCACCAAGCTGGTTCTCACAAGCATGAGGATTCAAAACCAGCACAATAGGGAGAGGCATCCCTACAACCACAGAGCCAGTCTTCATTTCATCTTATAACAGAGGGCCTAAGAGAAACTAATTTGAAGAAAAGGGTAGGCAAAAGACAAGAATCCATGGATCTTCCATTTGATTACATTTCAGAGATAAGGATTTTTTTTTAAACTTCCCCTTTGACTCAAATATATACAAGAACAAAAAGGATAATCTGGAGCTGGGAGCTCTTTGAAAACCAAAGGAATTACAAAAGAAATTAGAATGAGTTAAATATTTACACAGTACAACTCTAATTAAATTAACAGGCCTGCAGATCTTCTGGGGAGATCAGCAAACTACCTCCTTCTCCTTAACCCTCTTATTCCGTTATTACTGTAAAAGTTTTAGCTAATTACTGATGTAACTGGAGTTCATTTAAAAAGGAAAATCAGGGGGAAAAAAGTCAAAACAAATGGAAGCAGTAATACTTTGCAGGGAAAAGAAGAGTTGAACCATCTTGCCCAGCATATGTGTTAGGAGATAAATATATGAGAACAGCATCCATCTTTCTATAACAAGACCCTCAAGTTCCTACTCTCCCTGGGAGGTCCTGAAACAGGATTCCTGAGGAATCTCTGATAAATCAAGGCATTTCTACACTTACATTCAGTAACTGTAACTAAATTTCTCTTTCAATCATTCCTCCAAACAACTAATGCTATCCCAAATGGGAGTGACAGATCTGGACAACTCCATGTTTCAAAACCTCACTTTTCAGTGCTCTGCCATCTATTAGAAAGTGCAACCCTGAGTTAGGCACTAACCCTTTCATGTATGTACAGATAGTTGAGTGTGAAAGAATGAATCTGCTGCATTCCAACATTAATGGATTCCTCCCTGTGGGGAGAAAAACGGGTCCCCAAGTCCTGCCCAGGGAGAATCCTAAACACTATCCTGTAAAGCCACCTTTATGCTTGTATGCTTGCTTGGTCTCACTCTGCTCCCAAACATCATGAATATTTAATTACTTCAAGCAGAGAAGAAGGTCCTCAGTAACAGGCAGAAAGAGTTATACCTTCCACTGCAAAATTATCTGCTGGCTACAGCAGACTGAAATGCTGCATAATCAGTGGCTCCCACAGGCAGGACATGTACTGCAGCCACCAGGATGCCAGACAGAAAGGGCTGCTCCCAACATTTCCACTTGCAGTCTCGTACTGTACTCCTGCGAACAACTATTAGCCTAAGTGCCAAGATTATGGATCCCAACAGACACAAGCTACACACTGGTGCTGAGCAGCACTGTCAAGAGAAATAACCCTTCACAGAGCTTTAGACCCTTCAGGAAATAGAAAACAGAAGCCTAATGACCTCCATCATTAGACAGCAGTGGGGCAAAATAAAAACAAATAGACTTGGAAGATCTGTTGAGGATTTGAACACCTGAGAGGCAGTTAGATAGCACCAGGTCACATAATTTTCCTTTGTGGATATAGTTCAAAGTCCTATTTGCTGATGTTTATCACAAAGTTCCCAAATAATTTTACGTGGCTTTACAGGAATTCCAAGATGTTTCTCCAAACATCTCTTAATAAAAAGTGAGGACACGTAAAACTTGTGTCATTGCCCAAGTTCTCCACAGCACAATGCACTACACCTTCCAGTGTCTCACTTGCTCACACCCTGGGGTTGAGAGAGGAATAACAAAAGTTGTTTCTTGATACAGCATTACAGGGAATTCCCAGAACAGTCCTTTGTGTAAGGCTAACCTGCAACAGAGATTCTCTCTCTTTATCCCCAGCTGAGATTAAATGAACTGATATGCTCAAATTCATACAGACAGTTACAGGTGAAACCAGAAATACAGCTAATAGCTTTCAACCCTGATTCTGGCCATCAGAGACAATCTCTTTTTGCATCTTCCTGCCTGTCTGCCTGTCTCTGAGCTAAAATACCTACATGATCAAGTACAAAAATTGTCTGGATCACCCCTTTGCCACGGCTGGTGATGTGCCAGAAGTCACAAAACCTCTACAGTCTTAATTCAAGAAGGAGCAAAACTGCCTTGCAGAGAGAAGAGGAGAAACAAGAAAGCCTTGTAAATTTTTATTTATAACACCAGCTACAACAGCTTCCCTTTCTAACTCCACCTACAGAGCTTGCCACTATTACCATGGCTCTAGCAAATAATGCATCACACATCAGATCTCAAAAGGCCACCCGGATCACACCACAGGCCTCTGTGCTGTACAGGAAGGTAGAGAAGCAATTTTCAATTACCATCATCCTCCAAAAAAAGAATCAAAGTGCATGAAGGATACAAAAGACAGACTTCAAGCACAAGTATTAAGAATATCGGGGGAGTAAGATGGAGAGGCAAGAACAAAGTTCAGTATTTCCACCATCTATTTATCAGGAGAAAAAGATCACCTTTTTTTAGCTCCAAATCAAACTAGCTATACTTCAATCCTCACAAAGTATAACTAGCACTGGTTACCAAAGCCTTCTTGCACTGTCCATCAGACCTAAAAGGTCCAGAATACCGCGTAATACCTGGAGAAACACCAAACAGCACGGTCATTAATGAAGGGAGGGAGAGCAAAAACACAGAAGGGACCCAAGAGTAAAGAAAATAAGGAAAATCCCTCAAGCCTAATTTGAAGAAAGTAGAGGCCAAAGGACAGAAAAACAGAAACCTTGGGAAATGGGGTGGATTCCTGTATGTCACACCCTTTAAAAAGGACAGCTGGGGGCAACTGCTTTCTGCCTTGCTCATGAAGGCTCCCAGTCCCTATCTTTGCTGATCTCTCCCCTTTTTGCTTTGACTGCTTCTTTCACCGAAGATCTTGTTTTCCTTCTTGTCATCACTGTGGGCTTTACCCCCTATTCTCCCTCAGAGCAGCTGTCACATTTACTCAGTCTCATGAACCGCTGTGCTGCGGGTGCGTGTGATTAATTATACCGTTAGCCTTCATTAAGTCAGGGGATTGGCACTCCGGCAGAGAGGCAGCGGGACCAGAAGGAGAAGCTATTGAAAGCCAGCAGGATCTGCATCCCGCAGTTTGTGTGTATGTTGGGCATGTGAGGCTTTTGTCCTCAAAAATAGCAATATATGAGTGGGTTTTGTATTCTTTGACAAAGGGCAAAGCTCCTGCCTCACAACATGCAAGGCTCAGTTAAAAGGAAGGGAAAGGAAATAAAGGAAGAAGCAAACATGCAAAACACAAACACAAGGTCCTGAAATATTTTGCTACTCCAACACCCTGCTGCTGTAAGCCTGTTTGGTTTGTGCGGCAGAGACTGAGTAAGATCAGTGTGCTAACCATGGCTTTGGCCCTCATGCTGCTTTAGAGTGTTAAACTACACCCAGAAGTGCAGACTGCTCTCCTTCAAGAACACCAAATACAGTTTAAATGCTTCTGTTCCATACTTCCCAAAAATAACACTTGGTCTTTCCACAGTCTGAGGAAGGGGTCATTATGGGAGGCATGAGAAACTGTTTATTGCATGGAATTAGCCTCTCCCATACAAGGGCATAGGACATGTTCCCCAATGCTCAAAGATGAAAGAGAAAACTCCATTTCTATTCAAATTGCACATATTCATCTCAGCCATTTCTACCTGTCTTGATCTTAACCCATAACTGAGACCCAGTTTTAAACACTTTATAGGATATGATAATTGCAGCCTAAAATCTCCAGAATTCTGCTAATAACTCGTTGCACAGCTGAAAAGCATACAGTTCCTAAAGGTTATGACATGTCCCTGTTTTCTTTGGAAGGGTTCACTAGGATGTTGTTGAAATTTCTCCTCAAAAGCTCTCCAGCTCAAAACACAGAAATTCAGTTTCTGACATGATGATATTGTGTTTTATTAGTCATTGATAACACACTCTGCAAGAGAATTTGGGGAATAGGATAGTTTGGCCACTCTAATTATATAATGTGGTTTGATAAACAGAGAAGCCTAAAACAAACCAATTTTCTCCAAAGCTGTTATTCTGTTTTAGTCATCACAGAGCAAAATCAAATCCCAAATGATCCATCACACTTATAGCTCAATCTTTGCATTTTCAAATCTCCAATATTTGGTTTATTGCAAATGTAAATTTTGTTATATTGCAAAAAATACTAGGAGTGCCACAGTTCCATTGCCAGTGCTGCACCAAATCCAGGTGACTAAAAGTAACAGCCAAATCACGTCTTAATTTACTTCAGATTAGTCTCAAGGACCCCAGAATAAGCAGAATCCATTGACCCCATTTGAGCAATAGGATATCAGATAGATCTCTGATGAAGGGACAAAAGTGATTCAACATGGGGACCTTCGACAGATTGTTTGAGAGACAGAGATCAGATAAAATTCCAATAGAGCAGATGCTGTAAGAGGATTAGGGCAAGCGGATTGGAAGCCTTGAGAATACAAAGATCATCAGACTCACAATTCCTCTTTAAACATAATCAGGAACAAGTATCCAAACTTCCCCTCCCCACAAACAATACTCCACGTCCTTATTTGCTCTCTCCCTCCTCTTCTCTTTCTCAATACCCCTCTCAATCATTTCGTGTTCCCAGGAGGTGATTAACATCACATGAATGACCAGCATGAAGTCAAGTAGAAGAAATTTCTATAAATGTGGAAGGATCCTTTTAGGCTAGAAACAGCTGGAGAACTATGGAACTAGACAAGGACATACCAAAAACCTCAGGTCCTGATAAAAGCTGATCTCAGGTAGGTGGCAAGAAGGAATGTCAGATGCCAGGGAGAATGCAAGTCCCAAATGGATGAGGGTAAGGACATAAATTATTTACAAACATGCTACTGTTCAAAAACCTGCTGTTCACAAGACAGCCTCACCAGTTTGTTACACTACTTTCACCTCTCCATGAAGTAATTAAGAGTTGGCTGAAGAGCTCACCAGCATCCACTGAATAACCTTCATCAAGTTACATAGTACTGGTTTATATTCCCCTACCTTGAATCTGTGAAGTTTGGGCTGTACTGAAAGCATTCAGCCACAGGACTTTTCCAAATGTCTTCTAAGTGGGTTTACAGCTGTAAATGCTGGGAAAAGATCACTACGTACTGAGTGCCAGCACTAGGAAGCTACGAAATGTATCCACAAAGTATGTACATTTGATGTTTGCTTAACTTGTCAATGTAAATCCACAGGCATGCTATTCATAGGATCAGCCACCTTATGAAAAGCACAGAGTTTAAGTGAACAACTGTGCATAAGCTATAGGCTGAAATAAACAATCTTTTCAAAAAAATTGTTGATCAACTCATAACAAAGTGTGTATGTCATTCGTGTGCTGTAAAAAATCTGAACTAATCAAATAATTTGAAGCACTATGTAAATTTACCCAATTCTACTCAAAGTAAATCATTTCACCACCAGTTTTACAGGGTCTAAAAAAAAAAGTCTAGAAGCATTTCTTGTTGAAATGAATTATGAAGTCAACATAAACTGACTCCATGAACGTAAATATGTGCATCCACATGGATGGCAGATCACCTCTAGCTAGTGTCACAGGTGCAAAACCTCCAACATACTAAGTCATAGGCTCTGGGATGGGAAGTTTCCATCTTCTGGAGATCATTTGCATTTTGACACATCATACTTAGCTCTGCATATTGTCTCTGAACTTCTTATGATCTCCTTATGCTTTCCAACCTGATCTGCAGTTCAGGTCACATGATCCTCCTCATGGTCTATCCTCCAGGCCACTGTCCATCCACCTTCTCTCCTAAAGCCTGCTTCTTGGTGCTTTATGAGTAGAAGAAATAGAAGTAGATCATTGTTTCCGTGTTCAATATAAGTCATAAATCACCACCAACCCATTCCTGTGGATGAAGAACTTCAGTGCCAAATGCGAAAAGTGGCTTTGCACAAAATCAGCAGAACAGGTACCAAACCCCAGGACTTCCTGTAGGATGCACCCCCAGATTTAGTCTCCCCAAACTGACTGTGAAAACATAATTATTAGTCCCAGTAAATGAAATCCAAGTATTGGGTTGTGAGAAGGAGGAGGAAAGAAAGGAAAACTCTGTCTGACATAAATGATTGTATCAAGAACTTAAATTATCTCGATTGATACAAGTTACACAGTAATGGAGAAAAGTGCCAAGTACCTTCCCCAGCCTTGTTTAGACTCTAAACAGTGAAGCAAACCAGTAATGCAAGGGAAGCTATAAATCTCAGTTGGGACTGTGCAGGGCTATTAGAAAAGAAGGAGGTTAACTCTGGTATTCAATCCCTTAGCTTCTCAGTTCCTTCTTCTCTTCTCTCCCTACTCCAGGGTCAGAATCTCAGTTATTTCACCACACACACACACACTCTTTTCATCCTTACTTTATAAGAGCAATGCTTGTGGTATTGAGTGACAGGCTGCAACACCCAAGGACTCTAGTGGAATAAGGAAAAGCACAGGACAGCCACCACTGCTCCCAGAGAAGCCTCTTCCCTAGAGAGACAATTGCTTTGGAACTTTCCCATCTGTCCATTTCCAGGTTTCTCCACAGACTGCATCTACACAGGCCAGCAGAACTATGGCTGATGTCAGAGAAATGGGTGATTATACACTTGCTTGACTCTGAAGGCAAAACACACATCAGAAGGTCTCTGCAATCAGCAGGTTTGGCCCAGGCCCATCCCTTATAGGAAGGAATTCAACTGTGTATCGCAATGAGTCAAAACATACATATGTCACCTCAGCTCCGCACATCACTTCTGCTTGCTCACCTCTTCACTACAGCTGCTGCTGTTTGGCCTTTCCCCATAGAATAAAGAATAACCAGGTGCCATGGTTTTCCTTGATCAGCCCCAGTGGCCCATTATGTTTTCTTTTCAGTCCCAGCAGAGGGGTTGTGTGGCTGCATGCCTGCAAATCCTGGCTAGTTTCCCCTTCCAATCCCTCATGCCAGCCCGCAGTGAATTTGCCATGACAGGCTTGACACCTGGCTGGAGGCAGGAGAAATCCTGCCCATTACAAATAAAGCCCTCAGCCAGACACATGCTTCTCTTCCAACATGCTGAGAAAGGAAGAGAGAAGACCCAACACCTGCTACTGGTATACATTTGTCCCCTCCCCAAGATGACCCAGTTTTCCTCTCTTGCCATGATACTGGCACACACAACAGAAACACCGGTATGGCACTTCAAGGGCTGGACAAAGCAGCAGTGCTACTGCCACAAATCAGAGACTGACAACAGGGAAGATTCCTCTGCTCTAAAACTCTTAGAGCAAGTGAACAGAGAGGATTTAAGTAGCCAGTGCAGCCTTCTCCCAGTCTCTCATTCTGATGAAAAAAGTACAGAACAGGGAAATAAGGGGAAACAAAGACAGCAGAAAATCAACTAGAAGCTGTTAGAGCAGCAAAAACAGTTGGATGCAGTGAAAGTAAATTTAGGTCTCTTGTTGGGATATAAAATAGTTCCCCCTAACTATGGAAGAAGTTATTCCTTCCAATGCAAAAATATCAATTAAAGGCATCTTTCTGATAAGAATGAAATCTGTGTTAAAAGCAGAGTCAAGTAGCAGCGTTTTACAAGACAGGTATACTATGATGCTCTCAACATAAAACTGCCATAGTCAATATAAGCAGGACTTCTGAAGATATGTCTTGGTAGGGCAGCTGATGAGGGACCAATTAGAGGAAAGTAACTGAGATCAGCACAGCAAAAAGCCATTTTGTTTTGAACTTAGACCTCCAGAAATTCTTTGCCAATGTACCCGAACGTGACCCAATCTTTGAGCTTTTGATAATTAAGCCCTCTCCTACATTCCTCAATCTTGAGCTTAACCATCCCTGCTATTAGTGTAGTTCAGACACCTGAAACATCCATCAACTGCTCAGCTACAGAATAAGGTGTAAAACATTGCAAGTGCAAGCATGCATTTATTAATGACCTAATATTTGGCCTGTGAAGTCCAACACCTCGGAGGTGAAGCAGTGCATTAGCTTATCCATATCTCTGCTGATAATCTGCTTTATGTTCTCTAGGCTACCTTTTTTTTTCCTGGAAGCAATTGGAAGTAAAATAACAACTAAAAAAATTTAAAATACATTTTTAAAAAAAAAGTAAAAAGAAAATAGAGAAAAAATTAAAAGGAAAAATAAAATAAAAAAGAACAACGCATTTGGGAGGAGGATATCATTCCTGAATTTCACTATCCTAGAAGAGAGAATGAGACAGCAATTGGCAAACACATGAAAACAGTCAGTCATTTTGATTGTAAGAACGTTGTCTCCAATGACCTGCTATGCTAAAAGGGAAGTAAGTATGCCTGAGACCCATCTGAACTCATCTGCTTTTAACCACTGTGGCAGGAGCTGTGCTGACAGACTCCCATCTGCTGGTAGATCAGATACCACAGAATACACATTGAGAAAACCCACATTATTAGGAGAAAATTATATATGTGTGTATATACACACACAGGTCTCATCTAAGGCTGGCAAGCACCCTAGGGAGTCCCCAGGGAATTCTCATCTGTCCCTACTACTATTACTTTGCAGTTGTCAGATGGAGGGCTTATTTACAGCTCAAGGGGAGGATTTCAGTGAACAGCTCCAAATATCTCAGTGAACCATGAACTATTCTCCTGAAGTGGGACCCCCAAGAATCTATCCTGAAACTTAGGCCATGATAATACCTGAATATTCCTATAGAATCTCTTTGTTGTTCCATTACTCACAGGGGAGTGAAATGGTTGCAACTTCATCAGTCTGTTGCTGAACTGTCCTTCCATAAGTAGTTGTTATCTACAGAGTCTCTCCACCCTCAGTAGTTAAGTCTCTTAGTACCCTGCAGCCTTCATTCACATCAGTCAGGTTAATAAACCCCTTCAGAGTAGAGCCCCAAGTCTTTTCTGATAGCTCCCTCTGAGGCATGATGCAGATACAAGCTCTACAGATTTTCCACAGGAGATCATGATGGGAGATAGGCTTGCAGAGAGTGAAGGATTCTTTATTGCACCGCTAAAGACAGAAATCTGTGGCTGCAATTTACCGAACAGTACGACATGCAAGAAATAAAATTTGTCCAAACACAACAAACAGCAAACGACCCAATATGGGCACCTATCAAGATAAAAAAAGACTTCAGCTCAACAGCTGTCACCACAGGACAGGAGTTATTACTGCTGATGAAAAGCAACCAAATCCTAAAAAAAGAAAATACAGAGGGAACAGTAGAGAGAGGACACGAGAAGTACGTAGGGACAAGTATTCCTTTGGCATGGGCAAAGACAGACCCATAACAGGCTACAAATTACACAGTAATTGTGTATGAAAACAGGATCTTACAAACTCCAACCCTTGAAAAAGTCCCATCTAGATCCCACAATCTCTTTTATCATTCTCATTGGTAGTTTGTACTGAACTGAAGCAGCAGAATTCAGTCTACAGGGCACAGAAGGGTAAAGTAGGACCTTGAGTCTGTTCCTGCAAATCTGTTAGTAGATCTGGCTAAGCCAATGCCTCTCCTGGTGCCCAGGTTTCACTGCACAGAGAGCAGGCTCACAACACATTTTTATGAAGCATTTTCTATCATAGGAAGCAAGTCTCCTACGCCTTAGAAAGTTAAGAAGGATTACACTTCTCGGCTTTCATATCACATGAGGCACTATTCAGCCTTTTTATTACCTAGTTTGTGAGCAGCCAAAGCAGAATAAATGCAGCAAATACTTGGCTTGCTTCCTGTATCCAGGAGGACAAAATAAAAACCTTACATGAAAATTCCCCATTGATCAAAAAGATCCAGCATCTTTCCTGGGATTTTGTCACAATGTGGCTGGGTCATGTGGCAACAGTCAGAGAAAACAAGGGCTGAGCTTTCTCACAAGCCATGGCTCGGCATGGTTGTGCTTCGGGACAAGGACTGGAGGGCCCAGGCAGCTGTGAACAAACCTGGTCTGTACCGGGAGGGGGCACTGGTAACACATATCACCCAAATCTTCAGGCTACCAAGCACCCAAATGACAGAAAACCAATATTAAGTTAAATTAATAGTGTATATTGTCTTGATGTTTTAGCAATTTGGTGATGTAAAATTAAATGCTACATTCTCCTAAACTAATACAGGCAAGCCCTCTCCACTTTTATAGAACAAAGTGTATTCCCCAGCAAGGGATCTGTAAAAGCTACCAGGTACCAGTGTTTGGTCAGCAGTGAGCAGACAGAGCAGTTTGCTAAACACAGATACTATGGATGCTGCCCACAGAGGCACTTCAAGAAACTGTACAGGTTTCTCACCAGCATGCAGCAATGCACAGCTTTTCTGTACCACCTTCTGTAGCCAAACCAAACAGCCTGCACAGGACATCACTCTGAGTACTAAGAGTCCTAAACTGAAATATCAGAAAAAAGAAACTTGGACATAGCAGGTACATTCACCGAGGGACCATGATAAGATTTCACTTTCTAGAGCACTATCTCAATGTGTTTTCACTGAATACACTCAGCCTCTGGCTCCTTCTCTGGACTCCTCCCTTGTTCCTTATCCCTTACAACTATGGGCTGTGATAAGCAAAAGAAGGCATGAGGCCCAGTGAACATGTACAAGGGAGATTTCCAAGAGATAAAACAGCAAACATGCATGTTTGCAAAAATGTATGTCCCAGAATTTGGAAATACAGACAGCTACCTGCAAGTTGTGGTTAATCTTGGACACCTTTTCTAGGTTAAACTCTGTGAAATTTATGCTCCCCTGAGTCTCCTTTCTTTATTTTCTTCAAGTCCCTCAGGCCAGAATCCGTTTGTTGCCTCCCCACTGCAGACTGGAACATTTGGGTTTGGCCTGAATGAAAAACAGTTCATCCCAGTGTCATGTGAAGGGTTTTGTTCAGATTTTACACTAGGCTAGTAACAACTTAGAAGTGCTCATCATCCATGCAGCAACTCAAATTTAAGCTACATGAGTCCAATGTGTTGGTTCTTCCAAGAGAGTGTTATATCTCATTCTAAGGTACCTGACAAGGCCCCAAAACAAGGCTGCTGTAGAAGATAACATTTGGGAGACTCATCAGTTTTCACTGCTCTCAGCAGCTCTCAAACTTGTCCACTAAGGACCTGTCTCATCCTGAGCCTCTGACTCACCCTGAGCAGCCCTACTTATGAAATCCCACACTAGCCAGCTCCAAGCTTCTCTCTTTCTCGTTACCCTTGAGAATAAGTACAACCCCTCACATAGCCTGAGCTACTCAGGAAATGTGTTGGTTGTATAGCAACAAGGATGCTGTCATTCAGGAGCTCAAGTCTGGATACCCTGGCCAGTTATCACACCTGTCAGAGGTAGGGAGCTCTTCTCCCACTCTGTCAGCCCAAGGCCCCAGAGAGGAGGGAAAGAAGATGATGCATTATCTGCCTGCAACTTCAGGCATTCAATACAGGTGGGCAGTTTTGGTTTCATCCAGTAGAGGGCAATACTAACACAGGAAACAAAAAATTAATCGCAGTATTTCTTGCACTAAAACAAACACGCAAAGGAATTAAAGACCCTGATCTTACAGCCCTGAGCACAGAACAAAGCACTTGGATAGTCAGTGTGTTCATTCCATTAAAAATTCTTCCTCAGCTGGCCCCAATTAGTGGAATATCGCCCTGCACTAACATTTTAGGATGTTTGTTTCAAGTAAGATTTTTACTGTTCTGCTTAAAACAGAGAAGAGAAGGTCTTTGTTGGTCATAATAGAAATACAAACAAACTTTTGCATTGTTCATTAATAAAGAAACACTTCTACCGCACCTGAATTTAGTCTGCATATATGATAAGACCCAAAAGATCAGTGCCTCATTATTCTTCCCAAACTAGATTGATACTGACCATTTTTTACAAACAAAGAGATAAAATGTACCAGCATTCAATCATAAATGTAACACAGTTGTCTCATGCTTGTTAGGACCTGAAATTAATTTTCCATAAGCAAAGCTGCCACATATGTATTTATCACACATTTCTAAAGCCTGTGAGAGTACTGTCACAAATTGTGCTCTGATAACATCCTTCCACACCAAGTTTCAGAAATTAACTCCATGTATTTTTTTAAAAAAATTCCTATTTTATAAATAAAAATGTCTGCTTCTATAACTGTTCCATCCATGACTTCAAAATAATTTAGAAACATAACTGAGTGAAGTCTCACAACCAAGTTTTACTTTTCTTACACTCAAGCAAATGCCCTTGTTTAGAGACTGGGAAGTTGAGGTACATGACATGACAGTGGGTTCTCCCAAGGTCATACATATATCTGCAATGGAACAAAGATGAGAACCTTTTCTCTAGCTCCAGTCTTGTATTTTAATCATTTACCCATACTGCTTATCATGTTTGCTGGTACAAGGTACTTTAGTTTCTTCTCTGAAGCTGTCCATTGTTCTCATATGGTGGAGTTAAAGAGATAAACTGTTTTCCTGTTCGTAGTGTTTTGTTATTATGTTTATTTGCTTATAAACAAGATAAGATATTTTCTACTCTTTTGTTCATTTTATTTACTTTTCCTTTCTCCTAAGCAGAGGAAAACTATCTTTCCAGACTTTTTTAAAAATCAAATAATGTCTGTAAGTATTTGTCAAACCAAGTCCCATCATGACTTAAAAAAATAGAGTATTACATTTATTTAAAAAATAGCATATTACACATATCTCAGTGCTATCCAAGACTAATGTGATGAAATCAGTGTAGAAAGGACTGTAAAAAAAAAAAAACCAGAAAGAAACAAGACTTTTGCACCTAGGGAAACATACAGGTGGATCTGCAGATCTTAGCCCAAATTTGCCCACAAATGCTTAGGTGTCTCGTTTCTTTGGACCTCTTTGGGAGTTCCAGCATGTGGTAACAGATGACACGATTCTTTGTGGATATGAGGCTTACTTCTTAGTTCCTCTGCCTTGCAGCAGACATGCAGGGCCAATTCCACACAGCACCTTCAGAGGTGTGAATTCTCTCAGCCTATCTGCTCCATGTAATGGTGACTCTTTAAAATTATGACCATGTTTACGGTCACAATTTTCTTCTAAGTCAGAAAAGATAAGTTAATTTAGGCACAGAGTTAGGTATAGTCATGCACTGGATACAACACAGTCACGACAAAGCCTGTTGGACACAGACACAGAGTCACTGCACCTTCCAGTCATATAACAGTGACAGCCTATTTACCATTGCTCTCTGAATCGAGACTGAAAAAAGAACAGTTTCATCACCTGTTGCCATGGATGATTTTTAGGTTATTGTCACAAAGCACAAAAACAAAGGATCCTAAATGCCTAGGAACAAGGAGGCTGGATTAAGTCCTCTGTCTCACAGCTACCCCAAAATGCTTGCCCTGACTTGGCACCTTGACTTCTATGTCTCACTTTCAAAATCAGGATAGTGACATAACCCCTTCCTTAGCAGTGACACTCAGACTTTGGAAATACTCCAGTTTATTACTGGTGACATAATATTATGGAAATATGGCATAACATTAAGAAAAGACTGGACCTGGCACTCAGTGTCAGGTATTCACAACGTGGTGGTATTCAGTCATTGGTTGGACTTGATGATCTCAGTGGTCTTTTCCAACCTAACTGATTCTGTGATTTTGTGATTATACTATCAAAGAGCAGCAAGGACAGGATGTATAGCTGTCAGAGTCAGAAGTGACCACCAAGTCAGTTAGGCCACTTTCTTTTAAGCTTTGACAGATTTTAGGGCACAGCCACTTAAAATGCTGGAGAATTTTCTGACCACTAATACTCCTGAATCTTGTCACCCTATCCCTGTGGCCAACACTTGGCCTCTATAAGGGATTTAGAGATGGCATTGCTTGTTTGAGCATGACAGGTTGGTTTATAACAACAGTTACTTATTTAACCAAGGTATTTTCCCCCTATCTCATAAAAGGAATCAACCTGTAGCATCAGCACTTTCCCTGATGGCAAAATAGTTCCCTAAGACTGTAAGGATGGGGTAATTGTGTTGTCCTATGTAAGAGGCTGTGAGACAGCAGCAGTCTGTGCACTGCTGAGGGAGGCCAGGGAGCTGAGCTGGAGAGAGAGAAACAGCTATGTGACCGTCTCCAAGCTGACATGCTTGGTCACTGTCACCCCATGAGATGATGCCCAATTGGGATTATCTTCATTGTCATCCTTCTGCAACATAAAGCTGTTAATAGCCAAGGAAATAGCTGTAAATTGGAGAAGAGGCTCAGTCTAAGACCTGGAAAACATCCCACTGTGTATGCTAGAGCTTCTATTCCCTCACAAAAGCATGCAACTCCTAAAGCTAAGTAAGGTGACTGCAGATAACAAGCAGTCAGGAGGCTTTCTGCACGATGTTCAGCAAACACATCTTGATTCAAATATGGAGACTATCCACCAACCCCACAGAGGGAATAGGCACCCTTCCTTCACAGGGCATGAATGTTAGAAATGAAGCAGTCACCAACCATCTCAGCACAGCATCCTCTCACACGGTCCAGACACTCTGAGCCTGCTCTATAGTCTTGGAGCTTTCACCTCCCTGCCCACCCACACTAGCCCAACCCAGCCAGCCCACCTCAGGACACAGCCAGTACCCTCTCCAGCAACCTGACCACCATGCAGCACCCCATGCCCCCACTTACTCCAGGCCATCACAGCTTAGCCAAGGCAGCCCAACCCAGCCTCCCATCCAGCACATCCCACCAGCAAGAGACTTGACTCCAGAAATCTGCTGCAGCTGGGAAATTTGAGGGTTCTACAGGGCATTTTTATGAACAACTCACATGTACAGTATGATTTTTCTGTTTGGGTTTTTTCCCCCCTCTCTGTATGAGACATTTCCTTATAAACTCATGAACATTTCCCAAACAAAAGGCAAACCCGTTTCCAGTTCTCTTGTCTCCCTAAACATACTGAGACCTTTATCTACATAATATATGCATATTTAATAGTCACTTTGAAAACTGCTCCAAACTTCATTGCTTCAAGAAAAGTCATGCAATTTGTGCAAAACCTGATGCAAAGACTGACTTAATCAGACTCACATTTCAGAAACCCAGATTCAGAAGTTGCCAGAGTCTTACCAGGGCAACCTAATGCTAACTATAAAAGCTAGTTAGACAACCATGTTCTGAGTTTGAAGTATAGAATGCATCTAAAATCACAGAGGTATCTAATTCTGCGAGCTTCTCTGAGTTTGCATTAAAGGAACAGCTACATTTACACACACATACACAGTAAGTGCTGGATGTATTGCCTTAACTTTGGATGCTAAGGCAGAACTTGAACTCCTACAGAAAACAGATCAGCAGCTGAATGAACCTGGAACAAAGGACAGGTGTCCACAGCTAACAAAATGCAGACCTTAAACAAATACTGTGAAAGGCCCTTTGTGTAGCTTTTGTGTTCTAGCATTTAGCCTTTAAATTGCCTATAAGGCCGAGAGGGACAAATGGCAGGGTATATTTAAAAGGCATGATTTATCTCCCTTTTAATTTTTAATTTCCCAGTAAAAGTGACAGTGTTATTGCTAGAAATTCACTTGCTCAGGGGCATTTTTATAGTCTCCAGCTTTGCATGAATTCTCCCTAGAGATCTCAAGTTCCCCTGACTCTCATCTAGTAAACATCTGACTAAACTGCCTATTAGACAATAATGCCCTCCAGCAAGAGAAGAAAACATGGCTCTGTTCCTCTGCCATCCTCTCCACCCTCTCCAGTCCCCAACATAGTACAAACAAGACAGAAACAGACGCCTGTTTTGCAGGGGGGGGGGCGGGGGGGGGAAGTGACACAGGGTGAAGTCTGCTTAAATGGGAATTTCACAACTGTTTCCTAATGGTTTAGGCTACTGTTTTTCCTTCCTGAACACTGCAGGGTTAACCATTTAGCTCCTGCAGCCCAACACATACTCTACAAACTTGCAAATTCAAAGCCCCCTAAAAGGGACTAGAAATGACACAGCAAGAGACAAATATCAAACATGCCCCGAAAACACAGAAACCAGCCCTGCATTCCCAGCATTAAATTTTCTCTGGCAAACCCAGCCTCACACACAAAAATGATTCCTGCTGGCCTCTCATCTGCCAGGACTTGCGTATCAGCACAGGGACCCAGCAGGAAAGTCAATAGGTCCCTCCCCATCTTTCACCCTCCTGCAAAAATAATACTTCTCCAATGGACTGAGTATTTTCAAGAGGAGGAAAAACCCCTGCAGAAGTGAGGACAGCAGCAATGAGTTTTCCACCGCTCTGTATCTGTGCATGGGGATTTACCTGCCAGCAATTCAAGCATTTGCATCCCAAACCACACTTACCATCACCATTCCTGAGCAACCTGGTGTTGGGTGCATTCCCTCTCTGCAGATATGCACTTTCCTTCCCCTTCCTGAGAGAACTGCTCCCCCCTGAGAAGCTTCAAACAGAAAGCTTCAGAATTCAATTTTTTTTTCCTCTGCCCTATCTTGCTGGAGACCATCCAGGATTTACAGTTCTGGGGCTGAATTCTTCTCTCTAAAGTAGCAGCAGTAAGGACAAAGGAGCAAAACCCTTGAAAATGAGCTCAGAATCTAGCCACTACCTTTCTGTGCCCTGGATCAGCCAGGGACTTGAATGCTGCATGGAGAGTTGCTTTGCTCAAGGGAAAGAAAAGAGTGTGCTTCATGCAGCAGGAGCATCTCCGCCTGGTAGTCTCCAAAACAAACAGCACTGGGGATGAAAGAACTGTGCCCTTTACTCTGCTCTTGCAGTACACACTTGTCATAATCTTCCCAACACACACTTCTACTAAGC
>JAOXXN010000065.1:42434480-42485616 GCA_026770055.1 Myrmophylax atrothorax | reverse complement strand
GACAAGGTGGATCAAGTCAGGTTGCAGAGCTGAAAGCTGTTCAGCTGGCTTTGGATATCGCTGAACGAGAGAAGTGGTCAAGACTCTACCTTTACACTGACTCGTGGATGGTGGCCAATGCTCTGTGGGGATGGCTGGAGCGATGGAGAAAGGCCGGCTGGCAGCGCAAGGGGAAACCCATCTGGGCAGCTGAGATGTGGCAGGACATCGCTGCCTGGGTAGAAAAGCTGAGTGTGAAGGTCCGTCACGTAGATGCTCATGTACCCCAGAGCCAGGCTAATGAAGAGCATAATAACAATGAGCAAGTCGATCGACCTGCCAGGATTAAAGTCTCTCAGGTAGACCTGGTTTGGCAGCATAAGTTAGAATTGTTTCTAGCTTGATGGGCCCATGATGCCTCTGGTCATCAGGGGAGAAATGCAACATACAGATGGGCTCGTGACCGAGGGGTGGATCTAACCATGGACAATGTCTCACAGGTTATCCATGACTGTGACACATGTGCTGCCATCAAACAGGCCAAACGAGTGAAGCCTATGGTATGGTGACGGTGGTCGAAATGCAGGTATGGGGAAGCCTGGCAAGTTGACTACATCACACTTCCCCAGAGCAGGCAAGTGCTACGTGCTGACCATGGCAGAAGCAACCATTGGATGGCTGGAGACATACCCTGTGCCTCACATCACTGCCAGGAATATCATCTTGGGCCTTGAAAAACAAGTCCTGTGGAGACACAGCACCCCAGAGAGAATAGAGTCTGACAATGGCATCCACTTCAAGAATGGCCTCAGACACCTGGGCCAGAGAGCACATCATTGTGTGGATGTATCATATCCCCTACCATGCACCAGCAGCCAGGAAAGTTGAGCACTGCAATGGCTGCTGAGAACCACCTTAAAGGCAGTGGGTGGGGGACTTTTAAAAACTGGGAGCTGCATAAGCAAAGGCCACCTGGTTGGTCAACACCTGAGGCTCCATCAATCAAGTGGGCCCTGTCCAATCAGAACCCTCGCATACTGTAGATGGAGATAACGTCCCTGTGGTACATATGAGAGGTATATTAGGAAAGACTGTCTGGACTAGTCCTAACTCAAGCAAAGGCAAACAAAACTGAGGGATTGTTTTTGCACAAGGACCTGGTTTCACTTAGGGGGTAACGTAAAATGATGGCGTAACATGTGTACCAAAATGGGACGTGACTTTGAGTGAAAATTGTCTGTAATGTGTTGTAATTTCACATGCTGTTAGAACTAAGGACAAAAGCTATGTGATTATAATATTAGACGTGTTTATCTGATTTAGTGTGATGTAGCTTTAAGGACTAACTGCTGAGTTCAGACACTGCCACCTCCCCTGACCTCAGCACAGGTGCCTAATTGGCCAATTACAGGAGGCATTGTCATGTAAACAGCACTATTGACACATGTGTAGTAACACAGTGTCCTCACCACAGAGTGATCTAGTCTTAAAAGTCTATATAAGTTTTGGGCACAAGTGAATAAATGTTCTACATTAGCTAATTTCTGTGAAATCGTCTTTTGCGTTCCGTAAACCCGCCTCCCCAATATCTTTTTATAGTAATGTTTCAGTGTATCTATATGGATAGATAGATAGATAGATAGATAGATAGATAGATAGATAGATAGATAGATAGATAGATAGATAGATATGTGTCTGTAGTTAAAAAGGGTATTAATTTGGGCATGACAGAGATTGTATTGAACACGGGGTGGATATATCAAAGTAGGAGGGGCCAGAACCAATTCATCACTATGTCATTTCTGATAAACTATTAATAATGGAATGTTTGTAGAAGCTCTGCAGGGCCCACCTGATTCCTCAAGCTACAAGCTAGTTGTTAAAGAACCCTGTGAGACACAAGAGTATTTCCTTCTCTTCACACCAATGACTCAGCTGTGATAACCCCCCTCGGGGAAAGAATCAGCACCTTAAGATCCACCTCTTAAACAAAGGCATGCACTCCTGAAGCATGAGATTGCCTAATATCTTTTTATAAAACAAAGCAGAAACACAAAATATATTATATTTGATTTTTATCTTACCAAAATTGAACACTTGCCCTTTTTTTCTTCTAGGATAGGTAGCTCCATTTGTTGACTTTTGGTTGACTCTTTTTGGTCTCTTGTTAGGGGGCATGTAGTCATCATCATCTTAAAGAAACATAAAAATATCACTGGTTTAATGCCCACAAAACTCATGTGCAACACTGGAACTGCTTGGAATTTCAAAACACTAATGCAAGTATTGGACTGGGCTTATCAGGGCATTAAATTGCCCCCAAAATTAGTTACCTGAATAATATCAGAAAGCTCCAGTTCCTACCTGTGCTCCTACCTGTGTAGGAACAACCTGTGTAACAGCCTCTGCAAGGCACAAGAAAGCACAAAGCAAAGCTGCTTCTGTACTTCCTGAGGAACACAACATTGTGTTTTGAAACATGACTGCACATCTCACAAGCATAAAATGCCCAGGCAACAGTAAAAGAAATCAGGAAACTAATTGTGCAGACACAGACTACATTTTTTTATCTAACTGGAGGTAGAATCCTTCCACTAGTAACTCTCAAAACACAGCACCTAGGTTTTGTCTAGAAGAAATCAAAGGTGCTCAAACCAGTTTGGAAACACTGCAACAGTAAGGGATGTAAATGAAAAGCCATTTAACAAGTCAACTCTGCCTTAAACACACACAAATGGACAGACAGGAAAACTGAAACCCCAGGAATTTTTCAGTGGGCTGCTACTCAGCCACTCACTTCCCAATCCACATCAATCCTCCTTATGTTAAGGAGTTTTTAAGATTCTCCAATTCCCAGTATCTGCAACTTTAAGAGAAAACATGGTTTGAACAAAAAAAGAAAATTAATTTTGCATACAGAATAGCATGCACTCAGGTCACTAACAGTACACTTTACTTAGGAAGATATTAACATATCTTACACCTATGCAGTTGTATCACATTCTGTCAGACAAAACCCTTTCGGAGCACTCTTGCTTTGGGGTAAAGGTCTTTAAACAGCCACAGGACTCAGCGAGTCTTCTCTTCCCTGTTTTTCTGTTGTAGTAATTTAAGCGTTATACCTAATGTGCTGAACCATTGAACTGACCTTCAAGAGTGACCTCGACCTCAGGATTCTCAAGGTCCTCACTTGTTTCTGAGTCATGCTGGGAGGAATCTGAAGGGGAAAAACAGGGCAGCTGAATGATGGACACAGACAAGAGTTTTCTAACCAAACACTCCATGATTTGGCATTAAAACTAATATTTGTCAAAGAAGCCCCTTGCACTCACTGCAGGTAACAAAAGCAGAACCAAAGAGATTTCACCCTAAACCTTGAAGCAATTCCAGACAAATGTAAGAAGGTGAGGATTTACACTTTCTAAACTGCTAGTGCAGAGCTGGTGCTCATGACAGTAGGAAATTCCTTTTTCTTGGCTTCAGCAGGTTTAAAACAACTTCTAAAATTTTCCCATTAATATTGTGAGAGAGGCTCACGGTCCTGGAGGGGGAAGGTATATGGTTCACTAGAAGGAGGGTTCCCTGAGGGGGTGGCAGTGACCAAGCCACACAAAAGACTGTCTGATGGCCTGTGCATACCAGCAAAGGGCTTGGGGAAAGTCTCATTCCCTCTTCCCCAGTGCAGGGCTGTGGCCCTGGAAGGAGGGCCGGGGGTGGGTGGTAGGGGATGGAGGGGAGCAGGGGCAGCAGTTTGGACTTCGGGGGGAGGTTTTGCCCACTTCTTCCCTGCCTCAGGAGTGCTGAATTTCCACAAGTCTCTGGTCCCATTGGCTTTGGCGCTCAGCTGTTGCCTTGCCAGGGCTAACAGTAGCTCTGGGAGGGTCCCGGCTCACCCTGACCCCATATGCCCTCTGCTGTCTTCTCTGCAGATTGTCACCACCGCCGGGGCTCGCTCCACACTCACCGGGGGCTGGTGCCATCTACAGAGGAGGTTCCAACACCAGGCACACATCACTACCACTACCCAGGACACTGCTGGTCCCTGCACAGTCGTGGCCCCACCCCATTCCCACCCGAATTGCGGCAGAGATACCACCCCCTGGTGGCTCTCCTGAGAACTGCAACACAGGGCAACAGAACTGGCTGATTTGGAACTCTTGGCTGCTATTTCTTAAATTTTTTTTTGTACTCTATCTATTTTAGTAATGAACACTAATCCTTTTCGTCCAACATTTTTTGCCAGAAACGCTGTAAATTTCTAAGTTATGCTATTCTGGGGGAGAGAATGTTCTTTATATTCCAGGATGGTTCATGCTGTCCTTGGAATGCATTTCTCTTTTCAAACTCAGTCATTGCCATACTGACTTTTCAAAAAACATAGCAGAGAAACAAAACAATGTTTAATTTTTCTCTTACCGACATTGGACTCTCCCCCTTTCCTTCCCCCAATAAAGGCAGCTTCACCAGTTGAGTCGACGCTTTTCAGTATCTCATTAGGGGGCACGTGCTCATTGTCATCTTAAAGAAACATAAAAATATCACTGGTTTAATGCCCACAAATCTCATGTGCAACACTGGAACTGCTTGGAATTTCAAAACACTAATGCAAGTATTGGACTGGGCTTATCAGGGCATTAAATTGCCCCCAAAATTAGTTACCTGAATAATATCAGAAAGCTCCAGTTCCTACCTGTGCTCCTACCTGTGTAGGAACAACCTGTGTAACAGCCTCTGCAAGGCACAAGAAAGCACAAAGCAAAGCTGCTTCTGTACTTCCTGAGGAACACAACATTGTGTTTTGAAACATGACTGCACATCTCACAAGCATAAAATGCCCAGGCAACAGTAAAAGAAATCAGGAAACTAATTGTGCAGACACAGACTACATTTTTTTATCTAACTGGAGGTAGAATCCTTCCACTAGTAACTCTCAAAACACAGCACCTAGGTTTTGTCTAGAAGAAATCAAAGGTGCTCAAACCAGTTTGGAAACACTGCAACAGTAAGGGATGTAAATGAAAAGCCATTTAACAAGTCAACTCTGCCTTAAACACACACAAATGGACAGACAGGAAAACTGAAACCCCAGGAATTTTTCAGTGGGCTGCTACTCAGACACTCACTTCCCAATCCACCTCAATCCTCCTTATGTTAAGGAGATTTTAAGACTCTCCAATTCCCAGTATCTGCAACCTTAAGAGAAAACATGGTTTGAACAAAAAAATTTCACATACAGAATAGCATGCACCCAGGTCACTAAGGGTACATCTTATTTAGGAAGATATTGACGTGTCTTGCACCTATGCAGTTGTATCACATTCTGTCAGACAAAACCCTTTAAGAGCATTCTTACTTTGGGGTAAAGGCCTTTTCATATACACAGCACTTAATGACTCTTCTCTTCTTACCTTTTCTGGTGAGGCAACGTAAGAGTTGCCTTACTGCTGGAGGATAGAAAGGTAAAAGTATTGCCAGAAGCATTAACTTTGTCCTAAATGCCCTATTTCCTAAACTGCTAATTGGGTGGTCTCAACCTTTATCTAGTTCCAGAAGCAAGCACTGCAAAAGCCAATCTCACAAGTGTTTTAAAGCTGTTATGGGACATACAATTCACAAATACAAGAAATACAGATGACTTCCAACCAAGATCCCAGCACGAAAACAACAGGGACATTGGTTAGTGGCTTTAGTGCCTCTGATATGTGTCACCTGTAAAGGAGAGGAGGGGTTGCCCAACCCTTAGAGAGGGGAGATTTTCTCATCCCTTACTTTACTATAATAGTGTAAGGGGATTCAGGAGTCTGTATAAACATCATTTCAACTTTAGTCTCCTGGTTTCTTACTTGTGGACATCAACAAGTTAATGGAGTAGCTACAGCACGAGCTGGAAAATAACAAGTACTGGATGGCTATGACATGACCTCCAGAAAGACCTGGAGAACTTATAGAAAAGCAAGTATGTAAGGGATTATTTTAAGCAAACAACAGGTTAGGATCAGCAGATCTTTTATGCTATATGAAAACCAAAATCATAGATCTTATAGCTTGCATGATCAAAGACTTTCTTGGTATGATTGAAGGATTATAAACTGATAAAAGCTCAATGATACAAACAATAAGCCGATTCAGCATCCCAAGCTGTGTCGGTTTCCATAGGATGTGACACTCTCACAAAATTTAGAATCATGGTTCTCTGTGGTTTTATCATCACCACAACCATAACAAATATCCATGTTCAACATCTCAATGTCAGGATAAGACACTGATTAATGAAGCTGCCTCACCAAAACAGGAGGCAGTTTTCCCAGGAACAGTTTCTCCCTGTGCTCCGCTGCAGCGAGAACACTTTTAAGGTGGTCAACCTGTTTTCACTAACTCATTTTCAGCAACAAGTCTATCAACTCGAGCTTCCAATTTTCCTCCTGTTTCCCTTTCAAAGGCTAACTACAACTTCAGCACTTTATTTTCTGATTGCAAAATAGTATACTCAACATCAGAAATCCGTTGAGAAGCACGTGAATTTTTACCTTCTTTTGCACAAGACAAACATGCTCTTAAAACTGCACAAACTGCACCTTTACCCTTTCCTTCCATACATTCCTGCTCTTCCTGACATTGTTCAATGCATTCCACAACTTTCTCTTTAACTGTCCAAAAGCTTTTAACCCATCCTTCCCCATCTGCGCAGAGGCACATTTGTATTTTTGCAGTGGATTATCCACGATGACCTGGCTCACTGCACCAATTTTAATGTCACAAGAAGAGGTGGGAGTTTGCTCGGACCTCTAGAGAGGGAGATTTTTTTAACCATTAGTGATTTATTTGACTGTCAGTACCCCAGGAGAGCCGAAACACTTATGTCTGACCACTCTGTTGGCATTCCGTCAGGGGACCCTTCACTGAGCAGATTCACAAGACTGGAGGGTGATTCGACTGCCCTTTTTGGGAGGGCTCAGCCAACAGTGTGGAGCCCTCTCAGTGGGTGTCCCCAGCGTGTTATCTGCTGCTGGCAACTACCAGCACCTGCAAAGGACTCACTTGAACAGTTTACGGCATAATGCTCTTGATTAATACAAATGGTGACAAGTTAATAAGGTTTGACGTTATCAGTGATATGTCTGACTGCAAGAATGTGTTTAAAGCAATCTGCTGTACTAGAAAGCAAACACAAACACAAGCTCTAGCCCTAAAACCAGCATTTACCATGCACAGAATCAGTTTCTTACACAGTGGGCGTGCCTATGTGAGGAAAGACAGGTTCAGCCCCTTCAGTGACCACAGTGGCGTCTTCTTCCCATTTTTGCCATGTTCTGCACTTACTTTTATACTATCTCTTTAGGTTTAGGTGAAGCTTGAGGAACTTCAGTCATAAGTGCTTAACAGGCTAGTAGTTCTTGGCATCTGTCTTTGTGGACAGATACTGATGGTTGAACTACAAAGTATCCCCATTTTTTCCTCCCTGCAGGGGTGTCTATGGACAGACACCATGGCTCTTCACTCCACTCAAATTCCATTCCCCACTGCAGGTGCTTATCTTTGTTTAGGGAACCTTTCTGGGGCATGTTGACCGCATTCCCTCCAGGGACGAGCAGCTGCATTTTACCCTATTATTCTTATTCTCCTCTAATTTATAACCTTATCCATCATTCCACAAGATGAGAAAGTGGTATGGTAAGTATAAAGGTTTACTTTCGTATTTATCGATACAAGGCAAATAAATTGAGGCTTCACTTATGCCACCTCTAACACTGCCTTTATAACTACAGTATGTTTATAAAACAATGTGTTCTTCAGAATCAACCAATGCTATAACATCTTGTCTGGTCAAGGAGTAGTTTCAATTAGCAACACTTGAAATACATATCAAAGATGCAAATGGCTGACAGACTCCAACTCAAAACCAGACCAGTAAGTCCAATATGCTTCAGGATATTGTAACATGCAGGATAAAACTTCTGGACTAGATATGATTACCAAAAAGTGAACAATCCAAACTGCAGCCAACACTGGCACATAAGACTTTATTCAGTGCCAAGCAGTCTGGGCACTGGAAGGCATTTTTTTGGATAGGAAAATGCCTAATGCACTGAAATCCATGAACCCACGAACTGACCTTCACCAGAGAACTCGACGTCGGAATCCTCACTTGTTTCTGAGGTGTCATGCTGGGAGGCACCTGAAGGGGAAAAACAGGGCAGCTGAATGATGGACACAGACAAGAGTTTTCTAACCACCACTCCATGATTTGCCAGTTAAACTAACATTTGTCAAAGAAGCCCCTTGCACTCACTGCAGGCAACAAAAGCAGAACCAAAGAGATTTTACCCTAAACCTTGAAGCAATTCCAGACAACGGAGCTGAGGATTACACTTGCTAACCTGTGTGTGCAGCAGTGCAGAGCTGGTGCTAATGACAGTAGGAAATGCCTTACTCCTGGCTTACTACAATCAATACAATCATAAATACTTTTCCCTTTGCTGTCAAGGATTACTGGATATATAAACAAACGCCGTGTGCCACCACAGACTATGCACTTTTTCACCATTTATACGCACTCGTGGTTGTTGCCCTGTGATTTCTGTAACAGGTGGCAAAGGCCAACAGTGAAACATGGGAGGGAAATTCATGATCTCAAATGCTTTCACTGGGGCAGTGTGCACCAACAAAACAAACAGGATTAGACTGATCAACACTCCTTGTGAGAAAGAGCAATTCACATTTAACGGCAGGAAAGCTTAAAAAAAAGTGAAGCCAATTCCATCAGAAACTATACCAAAATTAAGTAGCCGTGGATGAAGGAGCATTTTTTAGTTATTCCAGCACACTAATGCCGCACCTGTGCATTGTGAAGCATGTCTGCTTTCAGGCCTCTGTAAGCTGGAATATGAAGATGAAGCCACACTTGTGTCTTTCTCTACAAACACAAAGGAAATAATATAATTAAAATGGAAAAGAAACTTTTAACTCCAGCTACTCAAAGTAAGGATCTTCACGTGGAAAAATCCAGAGCTCTACTATTCACATGAACAATGCACAGGAGGCTCAATTTCTAGATGTTAAAAATTCATGGCAGCAGGAGCATTGTGAGCTTATGAAGAAATTCATGTGCTGAAATGTGGGTTAGTATTTTCTAGTGCTTATAAATGGGGAAAACAGTGTTTTTAATACAAACCGTAAGAAGCTGAAAAAAAATGCACAATTTTGGGGTAAATGTATTTAACCTATTGCTGAGATTTAGTAGGGAACAGCTTCCACTAAACACAAACTTTCCATTAAGTTTTTTCTCTGTGTACCCACTCATCTCACATTCAACTGAAAGAAATGATCAAGTTGCACTCAGAACTCATAAGGAGACAGTCATTAAACTTTACAAGCAATTAGTAAACAGAGTGAATTTCTTGAGAAACATATCAATTCAGACAAATCACTTATGTTTTAGAGTGATCAATCTGATGTTTTGGAAAAAAAAATTCCAAAACAGATGCAAGAAAAATACAACTAAAAGATCTACCTGCGTAGCTGTTTGCAAGAGCGGAGTTTTCATCCATCTCTGATGTCCTGGAAGGGTCTGCTTGGGAACAAAGAGATCAGCTTCTAAAGGGCATCTCACAGCAAACCCATATTTCCAGCCCATAGAGAAATTTGCTACATAACACTTAATTTCATATATTGTATGCTAATTTCACCCTTTTTGTAATGTTGAACTCTGTGTTAAATATTAAATATCTATAAATCCTTACTTATCCGGTTCAACAGAATAAAAATGTTGAGTGGCTACTGGCAGGTGTGTGCTTTTCTTGGACTACTGAACAGTCAAGAGACTCATGCAGGCTTTCAGGGTATTTTTGTGTTAATAAACTAATTTTAAAACATAAAATGTTGATGTTTCTGTCCTTTTCCAATGGATTTTTCATCAGTTAGATTGTGTCAGGGCCCAGAGCCATGTTTAGGGCCCTGTCATTTGGTCCGTGGTTGTGTTCCTCGATGTTGTGTAAGAAAATACTGCATAATTTCACTGTGGAAAACTCAACCTCGGAGAAAGAAACATTTACAAAACAGTGAACTGCTGAGAACGTGGCTTTTAACGAAGAAACAATAAAGAACAGAGATGTTGTTGGCCCGGAGTCAGCACCTTGAGCTGTTGCAGCCTCGGCTCATGCAATGGGCACACACAAGCTGATGCTGCAGCTGGCAAAGCTCCACTGCAGAGAGAGGAGATATGAAGTGTGGACTTGCACTGAAGGAGGACCAGATGTGCATCGTTTGGTCCCGGGGATGCCTTGAACCTGCACTGCCTGCTCCCTCCCTCCATCTCCTTCTGCTCAGTGGCTTGTTAAGATTCCAACAGTCAGTATGTATGATTTTCTATCACAAGTAACAGGATACATTCGCCTTGCTTACTAATAAATTTGTTTTGCTACTTCAGTTGTGTTTTAGCATCTTTTATTTTGTGCATGGAAATCCTCCTGAACCTGTAACATAGATTTACAAGTTTGTAAAACTTATATTCCTGAGGACTACTATTTGACTTTAAAATTTCTACCTACATTAAATACATAAATCCAGAGGGATTAAAATAATTTATGACAATCCAAGGCTGTTTGTGTTTCATAGTCTCTTTCGAAGGCTATAAATGGACTGGTTAAAACGGGCTGGTGCAGAAAGCACACAAACGACCCTTAACTGATTAAATTAACACTCCTAAAATCCTACTGCTTAATGTCCTGGTTGTCCTGAAGCTACACTGGAAGGTGAGCCGCTTACAGCACATCGAGCAAGAGGCCACTCTATACCACAGAAGTAGCACGTGTATGGAAGACTTGCCTATGTGCAGCAAACAGGACTAATCGGAACTGACAGATTTGGACTAATTGCTCCGTGCAAATCCAGTAATTTCTCTGTTCATTTGCAAACGCAACCTGCAGAAGATCATACAGCTGCTGAGAAATTCTGGTTGTTTAGAGGGAGGTTCGTAAGTGTATCAGCAGTGAGTATTAATAGCTTCACAACAGAAAAGCTACTGTTAACTAGTAAGGCAATGAAATATTTTAAAACTCTACTTCATCTGCACAGTAAGCAAAAAATACAGAAAAGACTATTGTCACAATCAGACTTCATAAGTATTTCATGCAACTGAAAGTGCACAGTATCAAATAAATTAATATTTAAGCATTAAAGAAAATAATGATAATTAGGTAGTTACTATAATGCTAGTTTGAACAGTTCTGCCTAATTTCATTGTTCAGATTTTCAAAGGGATTTAAAATGAACAGCATTTCAAGTGAGGAACTTATGTATGGTTCTTTGCATTACATGCATTTCTTTCAGCAAGCACTGCTTAAATCTGATCCTGCCACTTTTCCTTTGCTAGGAGTCAGTGTTTGCTTTTTGGGTTTTTTTCATATTTGTCTGATATCTCAGAGGAGCTCCCTGACTTGGTTCAAAATACAGCTCCACAAAAAGTGGTGCTGGCATAGCTGAGACTATAGCCCAAAGATGGGAAACAGCAGAGAGAGGAAAAGAAGCAAGGCAGAGCCAGAGACACTGGTGGGGCTCCTGGCCACACCAGAAGGAAGAGGAACATGTACTAACTGCTGTAATTCCTGTTTAATAGATAAGCAATGAGAACATTCATCTGTCACCATATCCCTTATAAAAGGGCCTTTGTTATTTGGGGGATTTTAAAAATCATTTCTGTTTAGAGATCCACTTTACCGAGAGATTTACACTTTCCATTAAGGCAAGAGCAATAGGCAACAGTCACAACAGAAATATCACAAAAAATGACAGAGTAAATCATGAAACATATTTACTGATGGGGGGGAAAAAAGTGTTGATGCCACAGGCTCCCTCCCAGGTTGTTAGTACCTGACAACATTCTCACATTGAACACTCCTCTCCTGACTTACAGCATGTAACTCTGATCTAAAAACTGAGGCTCCAGAGGCAGTGGCTATCAATGCTGTGTGTATCATACAGCCCTGAAGATGCAATGAGGACTCAGTCAATAATAAATAACTGTAATAGATTTGATCAGGCTTGAAAGTATTCACTCTTTAAAAACTATCCCCATTTAACTTGAATTCTAATCCCTCTGGTTTGTTTTTCCCTTTCCTTCCATGGTGCTTGCTTTGATGTCAAAAGTGAAGGAATAAGGGCTCCCAGTACCACTGCCATCAAGGTAACAGATGTGATAGACTCAGGCTTACCCCTGACTAGGTTATTGATTAAAATTTGTCAGAAGATGCTTTGGAAAGGCTGCAAGAGGCTTCAAACGGGAGGGTGGGGGGAAGAGAGAGAGAAAAAGTAAAATGTATTTCACTCCCAGAAGTGTATTTCAAATGACTGAAGGTCAATTATCCCAGCAATTTACAGCCAGTCTCAACAATCTGACTTGATTAGATACTGTAATACAATAGAGGAGTTCTCCTCACTCAATCTCCCCACCTTCTTTAGCTGCAGGTTTTGAGTGTCAGAAACAGCAGAAAATGCAGGGTACCTACAATCCAGAATAAAGCAGCAAAGAAGCATTTGTTAGTGGATCTTGGCAAGTGCAGACTTAGAAAACATATGCTAACTAGCAAACATTGCAGAAGGGTTTAAAAGCTTGAAAGACTGGGTTGGTGACAAATCAGGAAACAGGAGATGCATCCTTAAATCATCAAGAAGGTAATTTGATTGGTGGGGATTATCAAGTATTGGAGGAAGATACACAGAGATTTGGCAGTTGGAAAGTAGATTTATAAAGAAAAATTGATAACTTTTCACAGTCTGTTTTTCTCTCACCCTCTCACCTTCTGCACTGGCATGTTTGTTTTCCCCAGGTCACACCACTGTTGCCAGAAAGCAGAGCTTTGTTCTTTTCAGTTCCCACCATGCTGAGCCACACACCCAGCCTGATACTGTATTAGCCACCACTATCAGGTCTTCTCCAATTATTCCAACTGACTGTTTTACTACTCTCAAGGCAGGTAGTAACAGTGCATAACATTCCAAATGGGTAAAGCCAGACTACCAAACTATTCTCACCAGCAGCCAGTTACACGGAAAATCTGTGAGCTGGGATATTATTTGTATCCAAGGTCACTCTACTAGGTTGGTACTTCGTGCTGCCCAAGCAAAGCTTTCTCACACATCCATGTCAACTTTAAAAAGGCCAAAATATGCCAATGGTTCGAGTACTTTTTCTACAGATTACTGCAAAATGCACACACATAATATCTTCAAAACTGATAGGATTATAAACCTGTTAGACTGCACCTCTGCCTGCCCCTGTGTTAACAGGGGTGATGAGCATTTTCTCCTCATTCTTTCCTTTCACAGGTTATCAACTGCTCACTTCCTTTTTTCTCAGAGCAAACAAGAACTACAAAGTCTTTCTTACCCACAGCACACCACTGGTTTGATTTCAAATTGTTTCACGCTTTCATTCCCCTAAATGCACAAAGCTGTCTTCCTCTCACAGAGGAGCAGAAGGGTTAAAAGCCCACCCTCATTCTCCTTGATGAAGGCCACCCAGCCATGACCCTGGCTGAGTGGCAGACACATAGGAAGTGGATTATCAATAACTCTTTTTTCTACCTTCTTTCATCCTCTCTCTATACAACGTCAATGAGCTGGAAAATGAAAGGAATAATGCAGGTTTAAGAGGCCAATAATTAGGTCACAGCTGATCTCTGCTCAGATCAGCTGACAGCTGGTGCCTATCCTGCCTGAGCGAGCAAGGGGGTTATCAGGACTTGTAGGTTTAGGCCAGCCTCCTCTTCTCTCTTGACTCTACCTCTTTGTTCCCAGACTCCTGAAAAGCAAAAATCAACAACCATAAGCCAAATGTAGTAGGTTTCCATCCACTGGAGTTTGCAGGGAAAAATTACTTTGCTTGCTTTTGTCTTAAATTACTTTAAATCCTCTTTCCTGCTGCCTCACCACCACTGTGTCAAACCAGCACCACAGACCGATTTACTGCTCCTGTGCTGTCCCTTTCCTCCCCCAACTCCATCCTGCCCACTTCCAAACATAATCCCAATGTTTGCTTGTTTTAGCTTCGTAATCCAGTTGTCTTGCAAATCTCCTCACTATAATCCTGCTTTTGTCTGTCAATACAATTTGTTTGCTGTGGGGAAGAAGGGAGGTGAAACGTTTCTTGGAATGAAGAAAGCTTTAGATGCTGTATTTCAAAGCTCTACCCATTTTCAAACACACCCCAAGAGATGTGGCACTGCTGTCCACTCAACATCTGGGAGGGGGGTAACAGACTCCAAGATGAAGAGTTTGCTGGGTCAAAACAGTGGCTGCTGCAGAATTAATAGCACAGAAGCAAGCACCTGTTGTTGTATGTACCTGCATACACTGGAGGGAGAGCAGGCAAGAAAAGGAAAGCAGAGGAGAAAGAAGCTCCACTTTCCCTTGTCAAAGAGTTTGCACTGTTAATTCTACCTGGGCAAAGAAGGAGTAGAATCTGCGAAGTGCGGCACTGCTGTACACAGTGCCACACAAGGGATGAAACAACAAAGCCTGCATCACTTGCACACTATTGCAGTGGTGATGGGCAGACATACAAACTGGTAATTGATTGATAGAAGCTGTAGCAATTTTGTGTGTTTGCATGAAAAAAGGATCAGTTTAATCAGACTAATTCCTTCCAGTCAAAACACAACATGGGTTCCAGAACTCACAGCAAAACTCTGCTGCTCCAGCCAAGTTTCACACCAGAACAAAGCAGCTAAGAATTTCACCCAATTTGGATGCAATATTGAGTCAGGCCAAGTGCCCAGAAAACGCTTCTGAACCGAGAAAACAAGCAGCTGAAAAAAACCCACAAATCGTGAAACTAAGATATGATCATATCATTTTGAGTTTGTTTGCAAACATTTCCAAGAGAGATACAGCACCTGAGAAGCTACTCCTCAGGACGGCGGAAATGGATAGGGAGAGAAGGGAATGCATGTCATTCCAGGACTGAAAGAAAATCACAAGCAATGCTTTCAAGAGATTAAGGAAAGTATCATTAACGCCCCTTTCCTCATGTCAGTTCTCTACCTCAGGTCTCCTACCAGAAAAAGAAGTATTAAAGCACTGCATCCAGAATATCCCTCCCCCATGGGAAGTTTGGCTCAAATTCTTTGCGGAGAAAAGGGATTTTTGGATTTACGCTGAGCTAAGCTTCAGACTCAAGCACTTGGGATGCTCAAAGCATATTCAGATCAAGTTGCAGACACTGTTCATCCTGCACTTCCCATTGCCGGCCTCACTCGACAAAATGGTTTTATTCTCTTTTTTTCCACAAAATGCATCCTCTGGAAAAGTACATTCTGTATAGCACCATTCAAGTTTGTTTTCACTACCACCTATTTAACACTTGGATTTCAGTCTGTAAGGTTTGTTTGGAATACTAAGGTTTAAGTCAATTAAGTATGGAATTCAACTTACTGGAGATTTTAAGGCAGAAGAAATGCTCAGAACCCGTAAATCAAATAAAGCATTCAAAGACCAGCTAGCAGTGTTAAAAAACTTCTGCATCCTTAACACAACATGGAGGAGATTTCCCAGACTAAACGCTGCTGATGCAGAAAAAAAATCTAGAAATGGCAGTAAAGACTCTGGGAAAGGTATTTTATGAAGACATTTATAAACGTACACGGGCACACTACAAGAGTGGGATGAGCCAAAGCCAAGGCTGCATAACCAGGGCTTTCACAAAGGGGTGGGACTTTGAGGAAGGAATGATATGCAGAGCTTGCAACAACACCTGGGATACTAAGCAATATGAGTAGAGCAGAAGTGGTCCCTTCCTCTACTACTTCCCAGTAGATCAGGAACCTGCTATCCACCAGTTTATTCTAGAATATGTTGTGGTTTAGCTCCCTCAGAGAGCTCCTTCTTAAGCTCCCACTAAAGATTCATATATTCACTCATAACCTTCCCCACCAAGGTTTTCAGACATAACATAATTCCCCCCACTTGGTCAGCAGCAAAATCGAGTGAAGCCATCAGACAGTGAGCATTTTGAGGAACTTGCCATTCCCTCCCTTAGACTCAAAAATATGTTAGTAAAAAAAGGAACACGGAAAAGTTTGAATGCAGGATCATCCTGCAAGTGCTTGATGAGGACATTTTAGCTCTTGGAGCCCAGGCACACACTACTGAATGTAGCTGTGAATAGTATGTTCTGCTCAATCTAACAGACACTGAGCAAAAAGAATAACATGTACTTTTGCAACTCCTTCTACTCTGGCATATTCTGAGGCATTTTTAAATCGATGTAAAGCTTCAATATTGCTGAATACAACCTTTTCCATCTGCTTTGAGAGACAGTAGCTCACTATGCAAGAGTTCAGAGCATGGCAGAGAATGGTTTTGCATAGAGTTCAGAACGAGCGCAGAGAACCACGGAGACAGGGAGGTGATAAAGGTGCCTAAGTGGCCAAGACAGAAAGGCAAATAATTACTATTAAAAAATGTGGCAGCATTTAAGTAAAAAGCTCAGTTTTACATCCAGACTGAAAGCAAGTATCTGAAGACTTCCTGCCTCCATTACCTTATCAGATGTTGTACATGGAAGTTGGCTTCACTGAATTTTAGCAGATGCCTTTTTCAAGACCCAGTAACAGCAGATCCCTCAACCCTGAAATGCCAAAATCTATGATCAGAACAGGGTTTCACCTTAGGTTAACCAAAATCCAAGAGGTGCATCAGTATTTGTTTTAACAATCCACACACCAAAGTTTACTTCTGTGATTGTTTTACAACTGCTGACACCTTTGACTAAAACAATCCCCACCGTATCAGCGTGTAGCTCATGATTTTTCAGTTCGGAAGACACGATGCTGAAACCCTGTAAATGCCTCAGCAGAAGCTGCTTCAGGTTCAGTGCTGCATTAAACTGGATATAACTTGCTCTGTAATCCACTTAACTGGGACATGCTTCCTCAAAGAAGTATGTTTACCTATCGGATTCCATAAGGAATTGATACAAGCCAGCAATACTTAATGGCAATAACTACTGTTTAACGGAGACATTAAATCTGCACACTAGGGACAAAATGCTTCTGTCAAGGAAATTTTACTAAGACCTGCCAATGCATTGTGTTTACTCAAGACCTTGGCAGGCTTACATAAGTTAAGCATCTTCCTAATTGGGACAAACAGTTGCTCCAGGTGCAACATTCAAGTTGTGCTAAGACTATGCAACTTACATTAAAGTAGACAAGGATCTCAGGTGGCCCACAGCTGCCAAGCAGCTCTCAGAAATGAACTCTAGTATAATCTTTATGCCATTAGTGTCCCTCTACTTCCCTGAAAACTCAGACATTGGCTCCAACAGGAGGAAGCTAAGCTTTTATTGACCTGTATTTAATTCCTGCACCCTTTTGAGACAGAAGAGTTTCGGAGAAGGTTTCAGTAAGTGTATGTTACAATAATAATGCCTTCAACATTGCTGAGAGTTTTTTCTTTCCACACAGCTGTGAAGCAGAACATGTACCCCAAATTGTCTATCAAGCAATTTATGGTGGAAGATCTCTCACTCAGCTGGAAGACTGTCAATGGAAACAACAATGATGATCTGGGCTGTGATGTTCTATCTTATGAATCCTGAGGGGAGCATAGAGTAAATATAAGTGTAATTAGGAGACCTTCAATATACCCAAGGAAGTAGGTTTGGGTGTGGGGGAACATTAACAAGCCAGAACACAGCTAGCTCTGATCCAAATACAGTGTTCCACTGTTTGCTTTTCCACTGTTTTCTGCACTAATTCACAACCACTGTAACATCAAGACACGCTTCCGTATGCTTCATTTACTGACAGTAATTAATTTTAGCCTCTCCCCACATTTGCATACACGTTCATTTTATCTGACAAGCAACTCATGAAAAAAAGTCCATTCTCACAAGAAGAACACAGGGCAGCTATCAGAGGTTGCCTTTCTTCTTGGCAAAAAAAAAAATCTAATTGGTGCATCTGCTGGGCCGTGATGCCTTTCTCACCCTCCACTCTTCCCTTTGCACTCCCTGCCCCAGCTCACGTCTATGCTTCTCCCAGGCCTCCCCCTACACCAGAAAATGGATTCTAATAAAATGCTTTCTTCCAGATGAAAAAGGAATAACTGGCTAGAGGAATGTCTGGGCACCTATCTCCCTGTCAAAACAGTGGATCCATTAATGATCATGAGGAGAGGAATAAATGCTTTAAGAAGCTTAGGAAATCACTCAGAGAAGCACAGACCCTACCCTCCTGCTCCCTCTAGCTCACTGACAGTTTAACCCACAGCAGCAGTGCCAGGAAATTAAAAACAAAAAATAAAAGGAAATACCAGGTAATTGATCCCACTTCAAAATCCCACTTTTTTATTAGAAAGAATATTTTTTCTCTGCAATCCACTTTTTGCTCACTTGCTCTCATGCCTTCTGCAAGCTGCTGCTCTGTTACTATTGTGTGCCTGTATTACTTATGGTCTGTTCTCTAAGTCAGTGTTCTTTTATTAAATTTGGTAACTGTATTTTTAAATTTCCAGTATGTCTCAGTATTGAGGTGGACAAGTGAAGTAACCAAAGTTCAGAACACCAGTGATGCTGACAGAAGATCACACAACTAAGTCAGCAGTTGAAATCCAAACAAGGCTACTAACACAGCTGAAGTCACCATTATCTGATCAAAGCTCATCTTCACAAAAAAGCCAAAATGGAACTTGTCTATAATAAACATTTGGCAAGAAAAACAAACAAAAAGACACGTTTTAAAAATTGTTAATCCAATTTTCACTATGTCAAGCACTGTTGTTCCATGTAGAATCACACAGGTAGAAAATACAGGCCTGAAAATGCCCAAGACGACATAATGATTTCTTGTCAGCAGATGAGACACCTAAGTAATACAATAATAAATACTTTAACTTGAAATTATCACAGAGATCAAAGAAACATCAGCTTATTAACATACACTTTTTGCTGCCATTCCAAATGAGTGAGGAAACAGACATGCACATGAAGAAGGGTGTTGAGTTCCAAATTCACTGTACTGACAGAAAAAACAGGAACTACATCTATTTCCCATCTCCTATCAGGCATAGTTTGTTGGTGGAGGACATGATATTTCTTAGATTGTTTTTAGACACACTGTTTTTCACTGCTTGACCTTTATATACCAGCAAATCTATGCTTTTTTTACTCTTTGATGACCTTCTGAAGTTACACTGCCATCTTGCAAGAGTAAAGCCTTATCTCCCCTCCACCAGCCACATCCAGTTCTTCTCACACTAAACAATGTGCCCAGTTGTAACAGCAAACAACAATGTCTATGTCAATCTAACTACTGTTCTTAAAACATCTGAAAAACAATTAATTCAGCTGAAGGGTCATTACTATCACCAAACAGATAAGGAAACAAAGCACGGAGTGCCTTCAATCAAATTTCCCATATATTGCTTACTTTAAATGCTTTGTTTTAGAGCTGTTTAATATACAGCAGGTGGGACTCAATTTTCACAGCATTCTCAATGTATTAAAAAGAAGAATTAAACCAAGCAGGAACCAAAGATCAAGCCCAAACTTAATATCCAAAGTCACTTACTACTTCTTGTCTGATGTCTGACACCAAGTCTGTGGAGAAACTAGGAACAAAGTTCAAGAGTGCTGAAGTCCTCATTAATGACTTATCTACCAAAACCACCAATTTTCTTGAGACTCCCACAATTTCCTGCACTCTGCTCAACATTTTTAATTAACACATCAACATCTATGGGATTTAACCTGTAGAAGTGACATTGTAGGTGTGACTTTATTCTCCAATTCATATTTATGAAGGAGAATTCATCGGTCAAGGGTTTAAGATATCCATCTTCTCACAAGTGCAGCAGTAGGGAAGGAAGAATCAGAACATAAGTAGGTGTTCATACAAAAAAAAGAAAGGATTAAATGTGTCCAATTGAGCCATACACAGAGAAACACAAAGCCAGGTTGTGTAGCACATGATAGTTGAGAAAATTTATGCCCCTTTTCTTGGGGTCATCACACAGAATGGCTGACCCACGTGCACTCATCTGTCCTTTTTCTGCTGCAAGATGCACAAGATGAAAATGCTTTTAGCTGACCAGTTTTTTAGCTCCACAGTCCAGTACTAAGTAAAATGTTCTCCTTGTCTGTAGAGCAAATGGTGACAGTGCCAGGGCTAAAGGCAGGAGCTGACTTAAGAATTCCCTGACCCCTCCCAGAAAACACCCATCAAGAGAAGTCTGAACCCTGATACAAAATTGCCACACTTCTCTCAGTTAGTCAAATCACATCATCAGTCGTGGACTCTTGTAACTGGGCCTTCCCACAAAGGTTAAGTTTTCTATAGAATCTACTATACTACAATAGCAGACCATGTTGGTAAGACATCTGAAATGGCTGCTAGCATGGATTTATCCCAGGTATGCAGGATCAAAAGGTCACCTTTGCAATCTAGGAGAGGAAAATGGCTACTGGCTAAATGGGACAACAGCATATTTGATAGCTATTCCAAGAATTCTTGAAAATGTCCTTGTTCGTGTCTCCCAGAAAGGAAACTATGGTCCTATTCATTTCCATTTTTTGTCACCTTTTCTCTGCCCTCCCACCCTAGCTGAAATTCACCTTCTCTGCCCATTATTTATTTTCTCCATCTGTCCTTCTCTTTCTCACCCTCTCATAAAGCAATTGCCCTTGTTTTTGTCCTTTATTTACTTTCCAGCAAGTGAGCAGCGGCAGTGGTGGCCGCTCTGCAGGCTGCGACTCCACTCCCTCACTTCATTTTCCTCCCTGCTCAGGCTCGGCAGTTCCGCCTCACTGCTGCTCTCCCGAGACTCCCACAGCAAGGAGCAACCTCGGCTCTCGCCTCTCAAGCCTCAGTAGGCTGAGAGGGAGCACAGAAGGGAGGCAAGAGGCCACTGGAAGGGGAGAAATATGTCATACCCACTGCAGTCAGCCATTTTGAAGGTCACAGCAGAGAATCCTCCCCTCTGCCTGCCAACTTGGAGCTGTCACTGGTGTTGCAAAGTGAAAGCCTCTGAGTGAGGGAACTATGTGCCCTGCAAGCCACTGCTTCCTTAAAATAGGAGCAAGGGAATCAGTAATCTCAGCAAGGAGAAAAAAAAATCAGGTTAGAGGAACAGTCAGGCTCTCAGCCAGCACCATGCCAACAATGAGACATGGGAACAGCAGACCCACCACACACTAAATTTCTCACTTAAGTGCCTCATGCCCCTAAAGAAACAGCATGATAAGCGAGAAGGCCCAGTCAGGTCTTCCCCCTCCCAGAGTCTTTATGCCATTATGGAGAAAAGAACCGAGCCCTCTGGTTACAGAGATGCTCACACTGTACAGCCAACACACACCTGGCTGTGTCTATGGTGGCAGTGCACCCTCAGCCACCTTTCCTATTTCTGACATTACCAAGACACACAACTATAAAGCCAGGCATTGCACAAACATGTAAAGACAATCCTTGTTCCAAAAAACATGTAATTGAAATAAAATGCAGGACACTGCAGAAATACACAGAAAGGACAGTGCAGACCAAACTGATGTATTTTCTGTACAGTAGTTTGTTTTCCCGTCATTATTTCAACATTGTTATGAACAGTAATCAACTGGGATAAAAATAAAACTCACTGGCAACATGATTACTTCCTCTGCTCATAGATTTACCCTTAAAATGATCCCGTGCAAATGCCTTATGTGGCTCACCCATGTAGCATACCTACTGCTGTCAGGTACATCCCTACTCTCTCTCCTGCAATTTCTGATATTAATTTGTTACCTTCTGTCTTGGCTTCACTGACAACTGCTGGTGCTCAATACATTGATGGGGGAATGTGCAGGAAACAGTGTCCAGTATGTCTTAAGCTGAAAGCCAGAAACACAACATGCCCAAACAGAATCAGTGACTGCTACCAGGGTCAGTGCCTGTATTGACCCATCTACAGCTCCAAACCAACAGTAGAACCAGTGCTGGGATACACGGGCTAAGTCTCAGCTGCATCTTGACTGTCCATGCTTTTTCTGACACAATATTACAGGTTCTACACCCCACTGAAACTTTCACATCTCATCACTTCATCAACTACAGAAGAGTGTTCTGGTGCACACAAGGTGTAAGCTATAATCTAAACTGCAGTGATTTGTCACACACAGTAGAAAAACTCCAGAATTGTTAACTCCCAAAACTATCGCTGTTTTCTAGCAAATTTCTGACATGAAGTAACTCAAACCATTCACCTGAATCATCATCATCTCTTCTTAGAGGGTCATACCCAGCTGCTGACTACAAATGCATTGCTACTCAGCACAAATACTTGAAAAGTTCCCAGTAGCAAACCATACACAGGCTAAGCTTATACCCAGCACCAGTTTCAACTAGTTAGACAGATCTCTGGGCAAAACTTTGTTTCTCAATTCAGCACTGGAATCGCTTTATCCTAAGGAAATTAACACAAGCAAGAGATGAAAATGTAAGAAAAGGGGAGAGAAATAAACAAATAAAACAAGGGCATCCAGAGCTTGCAAATTATGACAAAGAACAGTCTCCAACAAGGAGTAATTCAACCATGTCGAACACCTTTTCTCCTAATCAGACAAGAACACCCTCTTTGGCTGGGGAGAAGACACACAGCCAAAAGCAACTCACAGATAGAAGGTTAAGACACCAAACCAGTCAAAACAGCCGCAGGTTATTTGAACATTTTTGTCCACGTTCATTACATATTATAGAAAGATGGTCTTCACAGAATTATAGATCCTCTCTCCATCACTTTAAAACAGTGAATCCCCTTCACAATTATCACTGACTTGTAAAAAAAGTGATCTACAAAATGCAAGTCTTCAGTACTTTGCCTATGTTTTTACATATTGGTTGGGTAAAATCCCAAAACTAGTGAATTCAGATAACTTTTTATTATTGAGGTCAGTGGAGCGAAGATTTTACTCCTAGAACCTTTAGAAGTTTCTTACTATCCTGTCTATTATCACCTTCCCAAACTCTATGTGAGTTACTCCACCTTCTTGTTTTATCTCTGTATAACTGACATGAACTGTATTTCCTTCTCCTTGCACTGTTTCATAACACTGACAAGCATCACCAGGGCTCTGTGGGCCCCTAATGCTGGAAGAGAAAGGAAACACTCAGGATTGTGTTGCACTTGCAGAAACTCATATACCATGGAACTCAAAACATCAGGAAGAGTTATAAAGGCTGACATATGCTGACAGAGATGCAGATAATTGGATTTACAGAACCTCTACGTGGCCCATGGCAGATGCTAAATAAATTTTCCTCAAGAATTCACCAACATTTCCCGGACAATCAAAACAAAAGGTTGGGGCAAATGTGTCATTTATCACACTTTTAGTCCTGTATCCTGTCAGGCTAGGCACAAGTCAAAGTGGAACAAAGAGATGGTCTTTTCTCCAGTCAGCTTGGGCTTTCAGTAATGTTTTTGGGACACATGGCCTGAATCTGATAATAGGCACAAAAGGACTGATCAGTCTCTCTGAAACCCATAGAGTGGTAACAGGAACCAACCTAAGCCTTCCTACTACTACAGAGAAAACAGAAGTCAAAGGAGTTGATCAGTTCATGCCCCTGGGGAGAAGGGAAAGAATGAAGAGACAGGGATGAGCCCTGGAAAAACAGCCTGCTTCTTGCATGGCTGCCAGACACACTGGACCAGATGATGAGAACCACAAGACTGCACAAGGGCCACTGTCGTGGCAGTATCACACCTGGTCCCCCCACATGCACTAGATTCTGCCCCAGCAGTGGCAGCTTGGCTTGCCCAGGCACTGCCAGGGTGCACAGAGCTGCTGTGCTGCCTCCCAGGACCCTCTGCCCCACAGAACTCTTACACTGGCCAAAGATTTGGTCCTACTCTATAGCCACAAATACAGGAGCCCTTCAGGACATGGACAGCCCCCCATACACAGTCATGAGTTTCACACTCTCACAACTCAATCATTAAATATGTGCCAATTTGATAACGTGATGCCAAAAGCAAGAGTTCATAGATGAGCAATATGAAGGACAAATAGGCTGAAGGCTCTGATATATAGAAACATTAATAATGAGTTGTTTTTATTGCTTCTCTCTTAAAATTATCTTGAAAAACCAGATTACATAAACAAATAGCAATTTTTTTTTAGACTACAATTCTTGACTTTTGTGTCTGAAATTACAGACCCAAACTTTTCAAAATTACCCCTGAAAAGTCTTTACAGCTCTGTCTGCAAAACAGTTGAATAGCTTATAAGTGACTTGTGTTGGCAATTGTCATGACTATTAGGAGGAACTACCTGCCTAGCCTGTACATGAAAATATCTGAATATTGACCTAAAAATATTCAGTCATTTTATTCCAAAATAGCCCTAACCCATTATTAATTTTCAAGCACAGCCTTCATTAAAGGTCCTGAAAACAATAAAATATTAGAATACATAATTCTGTGTTGTAAACTCAGCCTACTTTTAATCCACTTCTCCACACTGGATTGAGCAAACTGCAATTTTTCCAATTTTTGTCATGGGATGTTAGATTTGTATCATGTAAAAACACCAAAAGTAATAATTAACAGGAAAAAAAACCCAAACAACCAACCAGATTTCGTTTGTCCAGACAAGTAGCTATCTCTGATTCTCCCAATTTCAACAGAAACTAGCAGGGGTTTTAAATTGAGAATTTTTAATAGAAATTGATGAGGGTGGGAAAGGGACATTTTTCCTTTTCAAATGTATCATTTGTTTGAACAAGTAGTAAAGATAACAGCATTTGTGTCTATCAGTGATTAAAATTTTCCAAGCCAAGTCTTCATCTTTATGTACTCAATGAAATGAATGACACTAATTTGCACAGTGGAGTCTTTGGCCTACAGGTTTGATTATCAATAGCATTGCCATATGCTAAACTACAGATAAAAGAGGTGGTCTATTGTTAACCCAAGACCCTACAGAGATACGTAAAATCAAGCCATTCAACTGCGTCTGGTGCACTTGCTCTTTCACACTCAACACTTCATGTGACATGAAATGGATCTATGAAACAAGGGCCTTCTTGATTCACTCCTTGCACCTCACTGAGCTGAGAAGTGAAACCACAGATACAGCCAGAGCTGGGCTGGTGTAAATGTTCTCTTAACAAGAACAGGGCCTTGGGGTTCTTCCCTCTTTGACCTGGCTGCATGCTAAATTGATCCAGAAAGGAGTTCATCTGAACAAAAGCCAAAGACCTACCAACAATTTGTTTTAAACAAACACTTGCAGCCAGATCCCCCATCTCCATTGGCATGCAAGTATCTCAAACAACAAAAGGCAGGGAAACCAAAATTGAAAATTGATCTCTCTGTGGCCACATAGACAGGAAGAGTGATTTCCTAGCTGTGATTTTAAATAACTCTTTCTTCTCTCCCCTCTCCCTGTACACATTCACACTTCTTCCCCTGTATTCTCCATCTTTTGTCAAACAGGAACAAAGACTTCCACCATCTCGCCCTCTCCCCAGCCTTCTCATCAATATGCTATTATCAACAAGACTTTAGCTCCATTTTTTACTTTCAATCAATAAGAAGCAAAGCAACAAGAGAGAAAAAATTAAAATCACCAGCAAATAAAGAGTCCTCAAAAAAGTTAATCACTGCTAAACACTGACAGCTCACTGGAGTGGCACAGACAGCTCCTGCTACATTCTGTTTGGTCCCATGCTGTCATAAAGGTAAGGCACCTGTGCTTGCCTGCCAAAGACAACAGAGACTGGAGAGAAAAAAAAAGAAAATAAAACTTTCAGAGTTGGTCTTCATACTGATGGTTATCACCTGGACACCATGATCTGGAAGAGCAAGAGTTTGCAATGCCTAACCTGTGGGTTAAGGTGGCACTGAGGAAGCCCCACAAGTCCCTGTTATTGAGACCTACTTCAGCTCACAGCTGGAAGCAGGGGCAGCCAAACTGCCCTTATACCTTTCCATGGAAGTGTTATCTCCCAGGCCTAACCCTTCCCTCCCAACACATCCACACATGATGCAGGCAAATCTCAGCTGTGCTGCTATACAGATGCAGATATATATATACACACACCAGAATTATATATATGGGATATTCCATACCATCTTCAAATGTATGGTCACCCACATTACCAAAAGGACACTGAAACCATTTAGAACAGCAGCATGGGAGGGAAAAAGCCAATGGAAAAGACAAAGAGAGACAGGAAGTAATCTGAGTGTGTCTGATGCAAGACTGGTGTCAAGAGAAGGCATTTTGGTTAAGTCATATCCCTGTACTATTAATGCTAATGCTTCTTCCTGGTCAAAGGACCTTTCAAGAGACACTGCTGGGCAGACATTGCATGGCATTGCAAGGAAATACCAGCACAGTCCCACCACAGTCAGCAGTTCATTATTTTCAGAAATTGCATTTAGGAATAGAAAGTACAGTCAATTCAGAAAAAGAGCAAAACAAATCAGAAACTGCTCAGTTTTGAGTCATACTAGTTTTACATCTTTGGGCAGCGTACATTGTTCCTCTTCTACCTACTAACAGGCTCAAGTTACACCTCTGAAGTCGCACACCTGCCCCAGCACAGATGACACCTCCATGCTCTGTCCCAGTGCCTTGCTGTACTGGAGAGCACTGAACTGCATGGGTTCTGTCAGAGGCAATAAAAGAAACCACCTGACTTCCCAAACAGAGAAGTACAAAGCAGCTGACAGGGGGCTTCCCATATTCCTTTCCAACTTTCACCTATCCCTGGAAGAGTTACCCAGCATTGCTAGGGTTCTGTATTCATATCACACCAGCAAACATACACACAGACTCTGGCAGTGAGCAACAGGCTGAACAGAGAAGTTTTCTATTCCAGAGCGCCACAGAAGAGAAAAAAAACAACAACAGAATTAAGTGAATGTCATGACAGTCTGTTCATCATTAGGAAGATGACAATCATGGGCAAACCTGCTTGGTCATACTAGAATCAATTCCATCATCATTCCCAATCAACAAAACCAAATTACAATCATCCTTAAAATCAGGAAAGACTGTATGTTGTCATTACCTTTTAACAGCATAAAATTATTCAGGGGAGAAAACAGTGAGTCAAAGATGAGGCCCTTAAAGATAGTGCATGTATAGCAGGACAAGACTCAGGAGCACATCTCCTGAGAAGTTAACACCAACCCTATATAGTGCTGGAGAGCATTGTGATGTTACAGGAGATGGATTCAGTATTTCTGTTTAAGCACAAAGGTCCTCAAGCATTTACAATGAACAAAAGCGTCTTCTCCCTCTGTACTGCAATAGTGCACAGTATGTTCTTTCCACTTGGTGGTGACATGGTCTTTCAGCTATGAAAAGATGAATCCTGCATAAATACCTTGTAAAACACTTTGGATCTATGTGTGCCACAGAGAAAAATCTTGAATTCTTGCTTTAAAATATGCAGTTAATATGATGTGTTTACCTGAGACAAGAAGATAAGGAACTGCATAGGACCTTGGGGAAAACATACACTTATCTCACCCAGTGATTAAATCACCAGAACAGTAATGAGTTTAAAAACCTTACTACACCCCTGCATAAAGAAATACCATTACCTTTTCTAATCTCTTGCATTTTCTCCACAACTTCACAGCCACCTGTGGTGCCAAAGCTAGGGTTCTTCCTCTAAAGTTGTCCCTTTCTCCTGTATTCACTCTCCCCTCGCTCTCCTCTATGGCGAGCACAAAGCAGGGACTTCCCCTTTCTCTTCTGGCAGCATACAGCACAGAAATCCCCCACAAACCTTTCAGAAGCAGCTGTACTAACTTCTGTGTTTAGCAGCTATATTAATCAGAAGGGCAAACCAAGACTCAGGGACCAAAAATTGCAAATTAGTGGGTAAACAAAGTAAAACCAGAACTTATCTGATAAATCTCAGTACAGGAAAAAAACACAAGCTGAAAAAAATTCAGGCAATATTTACCAACGGTGACCTACAGAACAGTGTCCTCAGGCTTGCATCCCTGTCACTTAGGGCTTTGCATGTTGTTTCAGCAGCCCCCCCAGCAGTCACAATCAAGCACACTCTCACTCTGGCCCAGGACTGCTGCCTTGACTGCCAGTACTGATGGCCTTCACGAAAACTGTCTGCACCCACACTAACCCCAAAGAGGCTCTGGGGAAGACACACTGAGGTACTTACAGAACTGCTTTCTTGCAGAGCAAGCAAGTTTTGTCTCAAGAACAGCTTTGAGCTCACATTTAGGAGAGTTAGAATGTATTCAAAAATGGCTCTCCCCAAAATACACTGTAAAGAACAGCCAGGTGTGGTAAGAATGTATGAATTTGACTGGGTAGAAGATTCACTAGACCAAATCCCTTTGGATCAACAATAACAGGAATACAACTTTATGGTAACCACCAACACCATGCAGCTCAGCACACAAACACCTGCAGATTAGTAAGCAGTGGGCAGCCCATCCGACACGTCCAGAAATACCAAACTGGGAGCAGTATGCATGACCCAGAGTATGCATTGAATAGGAGTCCCACTGCAACGGGAATCCCAAGCTGACAGAAGCCCAAGAGCAAGACAGCAAAGGGCAACCTGAGATTGTCAATAACATGCATAAAATGTATAAACAAACTGACACATTCAGAAGGAAAAAAGAAATGGTAGCAAAATCCCAAAATTCACATTACAACTCCCAAAAACAAAATCACAGTCACAGATTGGCTTGGATTGGAAGGGACATTAAAGACCATCTAGTTTCAACCTCCCTGCCATGGGAGGGACAACTTCCACTAGACCAGGTTGTTCAAAGCTCCATTCAGCCTGGCCTTGAACACTTCCAGCAATGGCGCATACTCAGCTTCTTTGGGCAACCTGTTCCAGTGTCTCACCACCTTTAAAATAAAGAATTTCTTCTCAATATCTAATCTAAACTTCTTTCAGTTTGAAAGCCATTTTCCCTTGGCCTATCACTACATGCCCTTGTAAAAGTTTCTCTCCAGCTTCCTTTTAGGTCCCCTTCAGGTACTGGAAGGTGTTATAAGGTCACCCTGTATCCTTCTCTTCTCCAGGCTTAACAATCCCAGTTCTCTCAGCCTTTTCTCACAAAGAGAAGTGTTCCAGCCCTCCGATCATTTTTATGGCCCTCCTCTTGACTCATTCCAACAGGGCCCCGTTCTTCCTGTGCTGGGAACCCTCGATCTGGATGCAGTACTCTAGATGGAGTCTCACCAGAGCAGGGGGGAAGAATCGTCTCCCTTAAACTGTTGGTCTTGCTGCTTTTGAACACAGCCCAGGACACAGCTGATAATGTAGGGGAAGAAAACTGTTGTCTAAAAGAGGACTGAAAGCAGCCAAAAACCTTAAAGGTTCGTTTGTTTCCTTTTGTTAAGCCAAAACAAGGTATCCCCATGTTGCACTGAAAGAAAAACCGACTCAGATGCCCTTGTCTGTGATGGGGTAGAAGGTGCCAAGCAAGGACCTGTTGTCTATATTTTTCCTGCTGAACAAGGATCTATCAAGCAAGTCAGATGAAAAAGGTGTCCAAAGGCCCAGAAACTGAATACAAAAAGATGGAAAGGCCCAGAATTCGTAACTGCCTCCCTGAGCCTACAAGCCCCATGGGAAAGCAAGAGGAAAAATAGGGCCAGTAACCATGGGTAACCACTCTCAGATTAATCTCAGATGGGGAGGGGAAAACGCTTCTCAAGATTAATAGCTAAAGTACGCAGGGATTAAAGATTAGGAGGAGAATCCTGTTTGCTAGGATTAAAAGGGCTGCGTTCACATGAAAACCTCAACCAGTGAATTGCCTTCAGCCAAACAGTGGGGTTTATTATTATAATTATTATTTTATTCTCCTCCAATAAATGAAAAACATCAGCAGGAGGGCAGCAAAATCCATCAAAGGTTTAGAAAACAAAATCTCTGAGGCAAGGTTAAGGGAATGCAGTCAAGACAGAAATCAGATATTAAACATCAGCCCATGTTATTAGTAGCACAGCAGATTATAAAGGAAATATTTAAAAAAATAAAATCAACTTCACTTCCCAGAATCCATGCCGTGTAATCTATTTCTTTGCCCTTGGTTTAGCTGGGGGCAGGTGAGCTGTAAGAATGGCAAAACTCACCCTGTTTGCACATGAGGAAGTCCAGTTTCAACACCCGATGGCTGATATTTTCTGGAGTGCTGACTAAGAGCTCCATTTTGACATTCACTCCTAGTTGCTTGTCAATGACTCATGATTAAGGTACTTACCTAAAATGTACAGGAGGGAGCAGAAAAAGAATGGGACTGTGCTCTATCAGATGGGGTTAATAGAGAAGAGAAAGACATTAATCCAAAGTATCAAAGCAGGCATTCAAAACTTCAGTTAAGCAGCTCTACTGAAATAATTTTCAGTGATGGAACCAGGAACAAACCTGGATCCACTACAACAAAACTGTCTGAACTAGGCTACCTCATTTGACTAGATTCTTGTACAAGAATGTGCAGACTGGACTAGGCCAACAGATCTGTGAGCCACCATATCACCCACCAGCACGTGAGATCAGCAAGGAGAAGCAAGGCCAGAACACTGACCTATAAGAAAGGACCATACTACTGAGTGACATGCTACTGTAAAACATATTCCTCCCTTGCAGCCTAGTGTCACAGGCTCTCCACATAACCAGATTCTCTCTGCAGTCCTGTGTCAAAAGTGCCTCGTCAAGAGACTGGCATCAGTCTTCTTGAACACTGAGGGAGAACTGGGAAAACTGATTACTACAGCACATTTGGCCTTTCAGGTTCAAAAGAGCTGCAAAATTGCCATATCCATGCACAAAAGAACTTCCTAACAAGAAAGCCCTGGAGGTTGCCGGCAATAGTGCCATTCCCAACGAAGCCATAGAGAGACAAGGGTGGTAACAGGAAGGAAAATGAAGCAGGTATTCTTAAACATATATGTGCTTGGCTATTTGCAAGGAACATTTAGTTGCAATACAGACTAGGATGGTCCTCAGACTGCTTTAACAAGGAGCTGGAAAACCATCTGTTCATCTGCCCCTCAAACCACATGCACCAGCATGGAATAAAAATTGGCTCCACCTTTTACCAGGCAAGATTTCAAGAAAGAAGCTTTTTCTTTTGCAGGTTATTTAGAAATTTTATTAAAATGCATGTGTAAAAAAACCTAAATTAATAATTTACAAAGCCAACCCTTGCTTTATCTGATTCCAGATGGTGTCACTGCCAGAATTCTGAGCACCACTGGCATGGGATCCCCAAGGGAGCAAAGCTCAGGAGGCCACCGCACCACCCAGGCCGAGAAATCACACAGTTTCCCATCATTTATTCCTCTCAATGAACCTTGGTCCTCTGGGGCTCCCAAGCCCAGTACAGCAGCAGGTGGACATCAAATTGACTCAAGGGGAAAGGAAAGTGCAAGCACAGCACGGGCAGACTGAATGTGTACATGTAGATAGAACTTTATTAACATACTGGAAGCACCACTGCCTCCTCCCACCTTGCCTGCATCTCTCCTCCTTTTAACCTGCTATTCTTGGAAACGACATGACTCACCTTCCCGATGAAACAAAGTCTAGTTGGCTCTGGGCCCTGACCCTTTTCTGTACAGAAAAGGCCAGGAGTTGGAATTTGTTTGAACCTTTCCCTCTGCACTCAGGTAAGCCAGCCATGTCTGCACAGGATGATGGCAATGCCACTTGCCTAGCACCAGCAGCATTTATGTGTGAATGCTAACACTGAGTTTCACAGGGGCTGTGTATCAGATTCACAGTCTACTTGCTACTTTTCTACTGAATAACAGATGCTCAAAGGTAACAGAAAGGCTAGGAGGGAGCTAAGTGAAGAGGAACCTATAGCAAAATAAAGTAGAAAGAAAAAGCCAACATGTGATGCATATGTAAATGACCAAGGCACTCAAAAGCCCCTACCAGTATTGATCTATGGCAACTCCTATCTCAAACACTAATTCTGGATACCACGGCTTAGGGGGTAAGAAAGAAAAATAGCAGGAGAGATCAGGAAATCACAGGAATAAAGAATTAGTAAGTATTAAGAATCATCTAGCTTTAAAAAAAGCAAAACAAAAAAGCAAACTGAAGTTGAGGAGATATGATGGATGTGTATATTTCCAGGGAAAAGGAAGGCTATGCTCCATTGCTAAAGGGAGAAACAAAACAATTAGATATTTCAATTTACCAATATCGTGATACTCCCTTGCAAATAACCTCCCATTCTCCTGTCTTTGGACTGCTTTCACAACTATTTCTGTTCCATCCCTGTAAGCAGTGCCTACTTGCTGCCACGCACAGTCACCGAGTCATGTTTTGCTTACTCTGTAAAGCAATACTCAGTCCTACCTGTGTCCCTTCCCCTCCTTCACACACTCATCCCCCTCTTTCCTTGCAATACCAGTCTCTAGTACCGGTTACAGATTAAGTTATCCATTAAAAGACACTGCTTTTCCCATAGAAGCAGGATTTTTAAAAGCCAAAATTGACCGTGCTCTATTGTAGAGGTGCAGACAGTAAATACAGCTCTGCTCCCCTTCAGCCACCATAAAAAGGAGAACACGGGACCATCTTCTGGTGCAGGCTGAAGATCCACCCTTGGAAACTAGTGGCTTCAAAGATGAAGACACATCAGCTACTGGTGCTGAGTCTTCAATAGAGAATATGAGGTTTAGTATAAAGGTTCCATAGGGAGAAGGCCCATCTCATAGCTTAGATTAAATTGAAAAACTGGTGCTGGACAGTGGTGTGAATGGTATTAGGCTTGCAGTTAATAACACAAGCACACATTGCTACAATGCCTTCACTCACTGGCTTGAAGATGCTCATCTCCACCAAAGCCTATGTGTTGCCATTGCCCACTGGCACAACAGTGACAGACAAAGCACCAGCACATCAGAGGGCAGCAGAAAAGTATATTCACTGACAAGGTACATCATTCCTAATACAGCCCTGTGCTGTAAAAACACAAATTTTACTGTGAATGGGGAGCTGCCCTGTCCACTGTAATCATATCATTTGGCAAGGGCAAGACTGCTAGGAAAATGAGAATTAGCTTCTGACAAGAATAAACAGAGCATTTACAAAAAAACCAAAACAACAAAACCCCCCTCCCCACAGACAAAAACGCCCCCACCTCCTTTCAACTGAAATAATCTAAAAAGAAAAAGCTGTGGACAGCAGAGCTCAATGTGTTTGTCTGAGAAGAAAGTTATTTACAGTAAGGCCTGGCCTCTCACTGCCACCATGTAATTCCAGGCAATTGCACTTTCAAATAGATCTTTTTGGAGAAAATCAACAGTGGCTTTGCTTTCAATCTAGTGGAAAATGAAGTCCTGCAAACATGTTACATAAAGCTACAGCAAAAAGAGCAATGTGCACACAGGCACATGCTCTCAGGTAGAAGCTGGTGGGTTTAAGTACTCAACTCTGCCAGGCCCTCTCCTCATTTCCCAGCTCTCACATCACACACTGGATTTCCTGTAACTAACAATGCCAGCCAGATACTGCGGCAATGACAAGTCTCCATAAGCCGAGTCCTATTGCCTGCATCAGTCCTGTCTCTCCAGGTCCAAGGAGAAGTGCCACCTCCAAGGCTCAACAAAGCTATAAGCTCCAAGCAAGGCCCTCAGCCATATAGTCTTGTGAGGCAAAATCATCCCAAAATTCACCACTGATTACACCCCATAGAATTATGACCCACTGTCACCTTCATTTAACATCAACATATGCCCAAGTGTCTCCAAGGCTGTTTTCCAAGCCTGCAGTGATCAGTACTGCCCTGATCAGTGTATCTGCAGCTCTCCACTTCTACAGCAATCCTGTTCCATTAGTGCCTTGTCATTCAAAAGCAATAGAAACCAGGTTTTGAATATTTTTTTCATTGACAGCATAGAGAATATTGTAGAAAATCAACCCTGAAACAGGTAATACAAATATTCAACCTCAGAAAAACTTTAGAAAGGTGACTGTTGAAAGCAAAAATACCATTAAATGCCTATGTATGACTTCATGCAGAGTAGGCTGGAGGCTGCATAATTATCAGAGGTCAACAGCATGAGAATTCAAAGGTAGCACAGCATGACTCCACATATCCTGTCACCCCAAGGTGTTTGCATGTCACCCTCTCCTCCAAGCCCTCATGCTAACATACACACATAGAGAGAGCCAGCCCCAGTACCTATTTCAGACAAAGGCCAAGGAGAAATATATCTTCAGGCATCTTGCTCAGGGCAAGTCAGAGGGATGGAAAGCAGAAGGTAAAGCTAGGCTTCAAATTGTCTCAAACTGCCTCAGATACCTACCATTGCACTGTAAACACAGCAAAAGGAAAAGGTTAATTCCCATTGCACATTCCAGTAGGAAGAATTTTTAGCTAACATTTTCCTTAGTTCAAAACATTGGAAAATTACAAGAGACAAACTTGGAACTAGTAACTTTAAAACAAGTTAATCTCAAGACAGATATGAACAATTCTTCTTGGTTTAGATGTACTGGGAGCATAGCTTTGGAAGCTTTCAGCTGTATAACTGAGTAGGTTACCCTGCAACACATCCAGCCATACATTTCAGTTAGTGTGTAGCTCAGACTTCCCAGCACACCTTTTTCACTCAGGCCCAAACATCTCAGGCCACAGAACACCTTCAACACCTTACAGCAAACTGCTTCCAAAAACCTGAAGCTAGCTATGGAGGAGATCAGAGGAGATCCAGGACTGTCCCAAACTCTCCACCGCTCTCACACAGATGACACAGTAAATAGAAGCCTCCTATAATCTCCTGAAACAAGCCATGCCCATTTCCACAGTGGAAGGTGATCAAAAAAAAACCCCAAAACCTGACAATCTGACCAGAAGAAAGTGAATTTTCTCTCCATGAATCTGACTGTTGCTTTAATCCTGACATCATGAAGGGGACACAAAATCAGGCATCTGGGATAATGCAGTAACAATGGGAATGCTGAGAGGCTCAGTGCAGCCTGGAGGCTATCTCTAACTGAATCTAATCAGCACTGCTCCAGAGAAAGATGGAAAAATTATCAGTCAGAAGACTATTTGAACAGCCGTGGAAAATGTTCCCTGTCCTTTCTAGACAACTGGTCCAGTAAAGCTCCTTTTGATCCTTTATAGGATCAAGCTGGCTGCAAAGCACTAGAAACCCTTTTCATTTCTCAGTGCTGACACAGGTCTCCACAAACTGCAAAGCACTGACAGGCAGTAATGCCTGTCCACTGGTTATTCCTGCTGCAGTGTAGAAAACAAAATAATTGAACACAGTGGAGTAAATACAAAAGGAGTTTCTAGAGGCAGCAAATATGGTAGCTTTTGCTAAGGAAGTAGAGGTTAAAGGAAAAAAAAACTTAAAAAAAGCAACAGCAATTGCGCCATCAGATGTGACAGCTGTTTCAGCACCACCTCACACAATGAGTTAAGACTTCATAGAAACAGCAGAGAAGAGGATTCTGGATCTTCTCCAAACGTACGTGTCTCTGCCACCCACACATCAGAGGAAGCACCACGCTTTTTTTTTTTTCTTCTTCTTCTCATTTTCTTTTTTTAGCTCTGTAGGAGACTTCTGACTTGATATATGTAGCCTAGCTTCTTTGACAGCCTCCACTAGAGGACTTTTCTTCCCAGGAGCCACTAAATACACCATTAGTCAGATTACAAAGCAATAGGTGTTTCAGAGGAAACCCTCTCCTTCCACCTGAGCCTCCTGCAGGTGGAAATGGTAGCAAAACAAATAGTGATACACTCTACACATGCATTTATCCTGCCCTGAACACAAAAGGCTTTAGTTCATTAATTGACACACACCCTGCATTTTGTGTGATTTACCAAAACCACCAACAGCGTAACAGAGGGAAGTTGCCACTCTGTAATGAATGAGACATGAGCCCCTTCTGGAGCAGCACTGGGAAAGAGTGCCAGGCCTTCTAGACAGCAAAAGCTCTCCCCAGCACTCGCTTGTGCAGATTTCTGATCCATTCGTGCCCCTCCCCTTGCACTTCTCCTGATGCCCATAGGAGCCTCTTTCTTTCCAGCCTTGCTGCTACAAGAGCACTGCCATCCTCCAGTCCCTGGTGCCTTGCTGTCAGGCTCTTAACCCCCAGCACTCTGAAACAAGGGAGCCCAAACAATACGGGCCTTGGGGAACAGCTGGCAGCTTTATCTCCCAGGCCACACTACCTCCTGAAGCCTGTGCACAAATGAGATAACATCCTCATGCATCTGATGGGTGCCCGTTTTAATTTTATGGCTAAATAACCTCAAAAACGTTATTCAGAGAAATCATTTTAAGATAAACTACTTTGAAAACCAATTTATGGCCACAGACTAAGCCACTACATCACTGGGCACACAGAGAAACAATATTCCATCCTGTTCCCCTCCTAAACAAAGACACAGCAACACTTCACATGGTAACATGCTTCTCAGCACACTGAGCACAACTCTTTCTAGAATTAAATGGTATAGATCTGTAATTAAATATCCAGTGCATCATCACGGACTGAAGACTAAAATTGTGTCCTAGACAGTGATAAAGCCACAACATTTACAGCATTCAGAAAATCCAAACAATCAATTTGGTACACCATGCTACACAAGCCTGCAATAACATAAACCAAAACCGAGCAAGAGTAGCAATGAACAAAGTACTATTTTTAAGAAGTTTCCGCTATGTGGGTTCAGAAGGACATAACATTCAAGGCTACAAATCAAATCACAAGCACTGTCCTTGCATCTCCCTCTTTTACTCCCCCTTTTCTGAAGGAAACAATCAGCAATACTCCCTGGATGTCACATTTGCATTTTATTCAGTGTCCAGATCCAAGCTCCAGATAATCACCATATTTAGTGTTTTTACAGAAAGGTTAAAACCTTAATGGCCTGAATCATCAGAGCATTACTTCAGTCTGATGCTAGTCCAAGTCTAATGCTTTTAGCAGTTGCACGGGGGGAAAAAATCAGTGACGTGACTGCAAAACTAAACGGCCTAAGCATCTTATACAACCATTATCTCTGTTCTAGGGAAAACGACACAGAAACAGAAAGATGCAGGAAGAACTTGTTTCAAAAGACACTACAAGCTAGTCATAGAGATGTGAACAACTCCACACCCAAGTCTTTGGACTCCAAGTCACATCTACTGCACCAATTTTTTAAAAAATTCCCCTTCCTCAACACTACCCAAAATAAAAACCCAAAGGGATTGCTTTCTTTCCCTATCCCACCACTACTGCTACCACCTGACCCATCTGGACACCAGCCTCTCACTGCCCTTACACTGGCACACACTTTGTATATCAATTATTTATATGGGAGACAAAAAATCTCTGGCATACTAAAAAAAGGAAAAAAAACCAAAAAAACAAACAAAAACCCCCCAAACCCCCACAAACAAACAAAAACCCCACAACCTTCACTACCAGTGTAGCTAAGATCCAACTAGTGATCTGTATCAAACCCTGCTGCCTCTGTTGCTTTAAGACACCTGGGTACGTAGTATGCTCTTATGCACCCAACATTAAATAAGGCCCAGACTCTCAGTAAACTATGGTCGTAGTAGTACATAAGAAGCAATTCTGGTGAAGCTATTAATTTAATTTCTGGCTGGGTATATCCTTGAGTCCAGGCTGTGACAGAAAGTCCTGGTGCCAGACACTTTTCACATTTTCATTTCTTCAGGATGCAGGCTAGAAAGTGTTTTGTGCAACGCTTGAGCCTGCCAGTGTAAGTGAGGATAAGGAAGGGTCACTGTACTTGACAAGAATAGTTCTGCAGCATGTAAGTCTCCAGATAACCCACGGACAGGAGAAAGAGAGTGACTCTCAAATAAGCATTTAGATCAAAAGGTGCAGAAACAACCATGGAAAAGCTCACTCAGCTCTTACTCCATTCCAAGCAGAGGACACCATCCTTACAAGGCTCTACTAATGCCTTGTCAAGGCTTGCTTTAGAAAGCACTATTAAGTGGGATTTCTCACTCTTCACTTAGAAAAGTTTATTAAAGTGCAAAAAATTTTGGTAAAGTGAAAAATTTTCTTTCAAATTCTCCTCTGCTTAAGTTCAATCAGGAATGGATGCAGAATCCCTGTAAACCCTCTGAAGAAATAAAATAATAGCTAGTGTAGTAAGTTTCTGTTTTTCATAGCTCTCTAGGGAAAAATTACTTTTGAGTAATCACCCAACATTACTTTTTTATGTATAAAGTGAGTGAAAACATTTTTGGATTTATTTTTTTGTTGCAAAAATGTGGCAAAACTCAAACACAGACTCCATGTATCTATGGATATGTACAAAATATATGCCACCACTGTATGTAGCCACTGGAGCATGTACACATCAGATTGTCTTGAGCTCCTGTTGCTTTGATAACAATGAATCCTCCACTCTTTCAAAAGCCCCAGCCTGAAACAGTCATATAGTACATCCACCTTCTCACACCATAAACCACGAGATAAAGGCAGTGGAGTTGAGAGACTTTCGTATCCATGTAACCGAAACTTCTATCAGAAGTGAAAACAGGCAACTTAAAAATGCATTAACTCAGTTTCCTCTAAAACAAAGTACAAAGGAAAATGGGGCAAAAAGAGCACCAACACAATGTTAATTATTGTCAAGATTTTAATCACACTCAAGCAAAGGATTTCAAAATGATTACTCTTCCTGCAAACACATCTTGATCGTAACGCTTAGATACTATTTCTCTCACAACGTTGTTGGGTTTGTTTACCATACATCATCCTATTCTCACTTTTTATCTTAAATATATTTATTCCTTCTGAAGCGTAAATATCCTGGAAATAAAATACAGTGTTTCTTTATGGCTGAAATAACTGTTGCAAGAAGGAAAAGAAAATTTTTCTCATCTATGGAAAAGCTTCAACAGCAGAGAGACCAACCCACCTATTTCTCTAAAAGGCAAATAGTGGTAATAACCTCTACCCTTGATAAATGCTTTCAGAAATTAATGTTCTTTAGAAACAAATCAAAGCAATAATCAAAGGATTTGTCTAACTTTCTTTGAAAACTCCTTAGCATTCATTCCCCAGTATGGGGTCAGAAGTAAGATGGGGTTGTCTGCTCAAAGAACATGTCTTAGAACATGGCTTGCTTAGACAGCTACAGATCAGTCAAGAATGCAGAAGACATCAATTCTTTGGGATTATTCAAACCATGATGTCTCTCAGTGCTTTAAGTTAACACCAAAAAAAAGAGTTATGTTTTTGCTCATACTCATTTCTCATAGCCAACCAATTAGAAGAACTCTACACCCACGGAAGAAGAGCCATTGCCTATTTATAAGATCATAAATAAACTCAGGTATTATAACCATGTTTAAGTTCAAATAATAATGGCTTAGCTACAACAGACTTTGCTGTAACTTGTCCAATATATATGGTTTTTTCTCCTTTGTTATGTGTACTTAGCTATATAAAATTAACCTGAAACTCACATTGATTACTCTGATTTCTCTATACAGATCATAAAGTTGACTGCTTTGAATAGGTAGATGAGATGAACTCTAAGTCATCTGTTTGTTAATACAGCCATGACTTGCACCTTCATGACTTCCCTATTTCCTTTCAGACTGCTCTGCATACTACATTTCATTAGCCCTTGCCACATATTTGTTAAATAGAAGCTAACCAGAGCTGGCAACTCTTAAAGTTTCTGAGAGTGCAAGAGCCCTCCATCCGGATGTGTAGGATATCAGGCAAGGCAGGTTGCATATCAGTATGGCTGAACAAGACTCGACTCTTCAAACCAAGGAGTAAGAACGAAGTGCACAGGCACAGGAAGCAGGGCCAGGTGATCTGGGGAGAGTACATGGGTGCAGTTCAGATGTGTTAGGGTTGGGATCAGGAAAGCTAAGGGATTTGGAAAGGGATGTGAAGAATAACAAGTGATTCTACAAGTACATAGGTCAGAAAAGAAAGGACAAGGATAGTGTACCCCTGCAATAAGTGAGAAAACTGGTGACAAGATACAGAGAAGGCTGAGGTACACAATGAGTTCTTCACCTCAGTCTTCACTGGCAGTCGCTTCCCACATCTCTCAAGTCCCTGAAGCTCTAGGTAGGGGGTGGGATAGCAAAGTCCCTCCCACTGTAAGGAAGGTTTGAGACTACCTTATCAAACTGAATAGCCCTTAGTCTATGGGACATGATGGCACACAATCCAGAGTCCTGAGGGAGCTGGGGACATCCTTGCCAAGCCACTTTCCATCATATCTGAAAAGTCACCATGATCAGGTGAAGCCTCCAATGACTGGAAAAAGAGAAACCACATTTCTATTTTTAAAAAGAGGAGAAAGACACAGGGAGCTACAGAGCAGCAAGCCTCCCCTCTGTGACTGGGAAGATCATGGAGCAGATCTTCATGGAAGCAATGTTAAGGCACATACAAGACAAGAAGATGATCAGCAACAGCCAGCGTGGCTTTACTAAGTGCAAATCATGCCTGACCAATCTGATGGCCCTCTGTGATGTGACTGCCATGGTCAACAAGACAAAACCAAGAGATGTCATCTACTCAGACTTCCATAAAGCCTTTGACAAGGTCCCACAAAACATCATTATCTCTGAGAAGACATTAATTTGGAGGACTGACTATTCAGTGGATAAAGGATTGGATGGATGCAGTTTGAGAGTTGTGGTCAATAGCTCCATGTCCAGGCAGAGGCCAGAGAAGAATGGTATGCCTCAGACTCTGCCTTCAGACAGGTGTTCTTTAATATATTTATCAGTGACACAGTGTGATCAAGTGAACCCTCACATATTTACAGATAACATCAAGCTGAGCACTGCAGTTGACACAATAGAAGAATGGGATGCTGGCCACAGTATTTCTGATACAAACCAGGATAGCACTGGCCTTCTTGGCCACCTGGGAATACTGATGGCTCATGTTCAGCCAGCTGTCAACCAGCACCTCCAGGCCCTTTTCTGCTGAGCTGCTTTCCAACCAATCTGTCCAACCACGTCTTGGGCTGCATCAAAAGCAGCATGGTCAAGGGAGGTGTTTCTACCCTTTTAGTCTGCTCTGGTGAGACTCCATATGGAAAGTTGCATCCAGCTCCGGAGTACCCAACACAAGAAGGATGTGGAACCATTTAGAGAAAGTCCAGAAGAGGGCCATGAAGATGATCCAGGGGCTAGAGCACCACTTCTATGAAGACAGATAGAAGAGCTGGCATTGTTCAGCCTGCAGAAGTGAAGTCTACAGGGAGACATCAATGCAGTCCTCATGCACATAAAAGGGGCTTATAAAAAAAGAGGGAAATCACATTTTTTACACTGGTAGATAGTGATAGGACAAGGGGGTATGGTTTTAAACTAAAACAGTAGAGATTGAGGTATTTAGGTTAGCTATTAGAACGAAATTCTTTACTCAGAAGGTAATGAGGCACTGGAACAGGTTGCTCAGAGAAGTTGTGGATGCCCCATTCCTAGAAGTGTTCAAGGCCAGGTTGGATGGGGCTTTAGGCAACCGGATCTAGTAGATATCTCTGTCCATGGCCGGGAAGGGGACAGGAAGTGTGGAACTAGATGAGCTTTAAGGTCCCTTCCAACCCAAACCCATGATTTTGCCTGCTCAGCAATAAAAGCTAAGAGAAAGCAGGAGAAGCAGAGGACACATACATTCACTGCTACAAAGTTTATCTTCCAAAACAACCACTATGCATGCAGAAGCCTGACTTTCCAGGAAGTGGGTAGACATTCTCTGCTAATGCAAAGTAGAGAATAAATATGATTTCCTTTGCTTCCACGTTCACATACATGTTGACACTGACTCCCACAAGTGTGCTTCAATTGCAACTTGGGGGAAAAGTTCTTCCTCCTAACAAAGGCTATGTAAGCCCAGTTAAACTTGGTTTGTCTTCTTCACATGCTGGATGAAGCAACAGATCTAGCTATAAAATCATGAGATTTTATAGTTAGTCCCACTGGCCAGCCAGTAATCTGATTATGCAATATCATTTAGGTCACTTTATGGCTCAACAGTCGGGTTACTTCACAATCTCTTAAGATGACAGGATAGAAGAGGAAGACAAGGAAAGCAGAAGAGGCACACTGACAAAGGACAGATTACATAGGCTTCCACATGAGAACAATCCAAAACCAAAGCCAAGACAACTTCCCGCATGCTGGATGGTGTCATCTCTCCCCAGTTAACCAGCTGTGAGGCTTTTCCTTCCCTGAGAAAATCTGACAACTTCATCAACCACAAGTAAGGGAGACCTGGAGGTTAACCTTGAAAGCTCCCTGTTGGAATCTGTATGTATGACACTGTCACCTCTTTCTTATTTCTTAGGAGAGTTAAATGTGACTATGCAAACCCATGCCTGTTGCCATTACGGATCCTATTTAAACAAGCCTTGTCCATTTAAAGATGAAAGAAATCTTAGAAACCTCCTAGCAGCTTGTTTGTTGTCTTCCCACATATTAATACAGTATGTAGGTTAGAGATTATTACATTTAAACATTTTATAAAAAGACAGTTGAATCTCCAGCATGGCGCATTTGTCTCAGGAATGTCAGTTTTTATTACAAGATGAATGAAACAGAACCAACTGGAGAACCCATCATAGGCTGGTGCTGCTTTAAAGAGATTATCAGACAAGCTTCTGGTTGAGTGCTGCTCCTGGATCTGGCTTTGAATTACCATGTGATTGGCAGAGATCTTCAGCACATCTCAAAATAATGCTGCCATCACCATCAAAGTTCAGAGCAATGCAATTCCTCCAAGAGACAGCTGAAAAAGCTGCTGAAGAAGGATTTTTGTTCCTTCTTTGGTCTGTTTAAGCACTAAACTACGAATGTACTATATGCACCAGACAACAAGATTCTAACTTGGAAGGCCACTGTGAGTGTTTCAGAGGAGAAGTCTGATGAGTCAGAGAGGACAGAGTACCTTCCAATATGGACCCTCCATGGGACATAGACCAATCATTCTCCCCTCAAGCTTCAGCTATAAGTTTCAACAACACTTCAGTGGTTCCAAATCATTCGGAAATCTGTCCACAAAAACAAACAGTCAGTGGGAAACATTCCCTCTGAAGACCACCCTCATCAGATTTTTCTACCAACTACCATTCTTGCCAGATTTGTGTGCAACACATGCCATCTCTTTTTGGTACTCTAGGTTTCCTTTTTGACTGAATTTAGACACAGATTATTTCTCCTATTCAAGTTATACTAACTTAAGTGAAACATAGGATAACAGAATAGGAAAATGCCTTGGTTTACCCAGTTTTCTCTCAAAACAGTGTTGGAAATACTGGCTACACCTAAAAATGTTAAAGTTATTCTGAGATGGATAACCTCCAGAGCTCAGGTTCATGCAGGAAGAACTGAGAATTTCTAGAAGCATTTACCTCTGAATCTGTAATGAACTAATACCTTTGCACGGAAATACCCTGCTGAAGTAAGGAAACAGAGTAACTTGGTATCAGTCCATTCTCTAATCTTAAGCTGTATTGATTGCCATTCCTAGAGGCTGCAGCATCACTAGAGAGGTTATACCTGAAACAGACAAAAAGTGAGGGCTTTCCCAACATGTTTTTTAAAGATCTCATGAGCAACAAACTTAGTTAAGATATCTTGGCTGCCTTCCAACATAAGTAATTATCTCCTTTGAAGTTAAAATCAGATGGGAAATTTTTCTTCATCCCTGTACTTAACTGCATAAGTTGAATTAGTGTGCTGTTAAATGACAAAACATTAGTTGCAAGCTAAATAAATCTTCCTGTCTACGTAATTCTGAAAGCACTTTGGGATCCTTCAAGATGAAAGATGCTTAAGAACAATCATGGTAAGTCCATTAAGGTGTAGCTGCAACAAGTACTACAATCTTTTCATTTATTCAATAATAAATTGATTTCTTCCCTGGAGTTGATTTTTCCCATGTGCCAGTCTCCAATTTTCTTCCTGGATGTAGCAGTAAAAGATTAAATTGCTTCTGGTGCTCAGCTCCCAGGTACACAAGTTCTCTAAGGATCAGACTTAACTATTTTATCACTTGGTTCAATGGTTGATCTTTCTAACATCTGTTCAGCTGGTGGAGACCTGAGACTGCGCTCCCCTAGTTCAGCTGTAAAAGTGACTTCTTATTTCTTTTAAGATCTCAGGGGTTTATGGAGCAGTTCTCAGGTCTCTGCTGGCCAAGTGAGAGTTAATCTAATAGCTATGATACACTGATAAATTGCTAACCAACATACAACAAAAAGAAATAGCATCATCACATTCACTTTATTACAACACAACTAAGAACTCGAAGCATAAAGGAATTCAAATACAGTAGTGGAAAGAATTTCCCCCCTCTTCTAATCTGTAAAATAGCAAGCTCCTTCCCAATCCTTTTCTGAAAACTTCATAATATGGTAGTTTTTCTGGGCTTTCTTACCTCCTAGTCCTTAACCTCAGATTCACAGAAATGGCCCTTTCACAAGGAACATTGCTCACTTTGGGTGCAACAGGCAGCAGCATGCACTCTGGCTTTCACAGGAGATGCACAGGGAACCAGGAGAGTCCCTCAGGAAGAGAAAGGCAGGTCCTGGGCACAGCTTGTAGGCATGAAAGGAGTCAGTCATATTTATGTTAGACAAGGTGCTCTATTTTCCAATATAGCCTGTTGTGCAGGCTGTGAGACACCTAAGAAGACCATGTATGTGAGACCAGCTGCCACGTGGAGCAGTGGCCCATCACCTGCTGCAGAATGGACTGCACACTTCACTCAGACGCGCCAGGGCTGCTCCCAGTCTCAGCAGCCACTCTGCTCTGCAAGCTTCTGGCCTGAAGGGAACTGAACAGCAGAAAAAGGAAGTTACACTGAGTACAAGAGAATGACACTTGAAGCCCAAGACCACAAATTAAGGATATGGGCAATTCAACAGTCATCAGTACTACAATACAAGCATTGCTGCATGAAAGAGTAGTTGATGTTTTGGTTTGGGGTTGGGTTTCTCCCCCTGCCACTCCCTTCTCTTACTAGTCTCATTCATCCTCTTATAACTCACTCAATACAGCATCCCTTTCCATTAATAACGCCCTCTCTGTCCATAAAAAGTTTTCCAGAGACAGGAAAACTGCTGGGCAGCTTGTGTATGGAAGGTAACCACAATACTGCCCCTGCTTTTAAATGTACAAAACACTTCAATCTCACAGAAAGCAGCAGTGCCACTTTTTGCCCTTGGAAAGCAACCAAGCAGTAGCCATGGCCTAACCATTATGGCATGAGCGAAGACCTGCTATGTTGATAAACTCTTTCTGTCCCATTCACTCACAAATGGCAGGAGATCTGCTGGGGTGCTCCAAACAGATGGGTTGTGTTCCTACAGGGCACACAGGTAAAAGCATATCTCCTGCTTTCCCAGTTCCCCAGTAGGCACTCACAAGGAGTGTGGCCTAAAAGGTATGACAGATTGGTTGGTGTCAGAGCCCTTGAAGTACCTGGCAGAACTCACTAACCCAACTTCAGTCAATGCTTAGCCAAGCTGCACACACTTCAGCATTTGAACTTCTCATCAGTTACTCCATCTGGTCCCCTAGGCAGTATAAGGAAAGGCTCCCACCCTGAGTTTATTTTGCAGGCACTGCACTGGCATGACTCCTCATTCTGGGAAACACAAGGCTAGCACAGGATGGTCACACCTACACAGCAGTCCCAGGCTTTGTTAAGCAACTAAACCCAAGGACATACATTAGTGAGTACTGGGAAATCGTACTTCAGCAATAAAATACAACATTGTCACTTAAAATATGTATTAGTAATAATCTAAAAGAGTTGGGGTGTGACTTATGCTGCTATCTGAATTTGATCCACAGGATAAATTAGTTTTATTGAGGGAGGGGGAAAGAAGAGAGGCTAAATTATCACCTCTGACAGCTCCTGAAGCATGTGTTTTGGCTGGTTGAGTTACTGATGCTGCAGAGGGAGTCTAAACACCTCATTCCTCAACATACAGCTTAAACTCACATAAATTTCTCTAGCTGGCTACCATGAAAGTAGTATCCTACCACTGCATGCACTGGAATACAGTAGAGACCCCCAAATTATCTCTGAACACAGACATGACATCTTGTGGAGATACCAAACAGGGACTGGAAACAGATTGTTGCACTGCTGTAGCCTTCCACCTCAGCTAAATCTGCTTTGAACCCAGTTGGGTTGGTTTTTTGGAAGGGCAGTGTTGCATGGATGTGGCATATATTGCCTTCAAGTCAACGGCTATTCCATTCATCATTCATTCCTCTATCTGACCCTTGCTTCTTGACAGGCATACACATTCACAGTCAACCAACAGTCTCAGCATCACCCCTTTGCATCCTTTCTAATGTGAGCACTGGAGTAAACGCTGTAAAATAAGAACTCTCTGAGTAGTTCAGTGAAGCCTTTCACACAACTCCTAGACCCACTCAAGGAACTGAAGACTTATTTGACCACTTATCCGATACTCTACCAGCCCCTTTGGCCTAATCCCATTGGTTTTGCTGGTTATTTCATCCCTGTTTCAGATAGATTAAGCACCTGACTCCTGACTAACATAAGGGGTCTCACAGCTTGCAAAGAAGTTTTTAGTATTTAAATGTATACTGCTGTGCTCAGTTTCCTATTATTACATCTCTCTACATGCTTCCAAGCCTCCAGCAAATTCATTTAAATGTCTTGTTGCAGTACTTAGAATTTCCTTAAAGGTCTCACAATAGACAGTCCCTTTCCTTGCCCACAGTATCTAGCAGCTTCATATCCTCTAGTGATCTGGCAGAAGGAAACCAATTCCTGGAGAAGTGCAATGCATACACTCTCTATTCATCTCTCTTCCTCCAGAAAAAGATGGCTCACTTGTAAACTTCTGGGCTGAAATCCATTGGAAAAGAGTCAAAACAGATTTTTCATTCTCTTGCCACTGTAAATAAAAAACTGGCAGTACCACATAAAGGTCTCAGATGACTGAGCTAACGATTCTGCCTTCTTTCCAGAGACCATGCTACCAGGAGACACACAAAAAGGAAAAGGCAACACATTTTGTCTCTCAGCCAGGTGATAACAAACTTCATGCTATGCGTGGTTAAAATGAACAAAGTTGGGGTAACCACAGAAGTGAACATGCCATTCCAAACCTCCACACAAGCTCTCCGTAAAATTCAGATTTGGCCAAGCTGTACAGAGCTTTCACTTTCTTGCTGCTCAGAGATGGAACAGCAGAGGAAGAATGTTCCTCCTTGAAGCAGGTGCCTCTTCACATTAGCTGTAGCAGATTTCAGTCCCTACAGGAATACAGCTTCCTCCTTTCCCACTGGGAGGATTAACACTAATGCTCTCTACAAGCAACTGCTTGTCTTGCAACTCTAAAATAAGCACCTTTGAGGTGCCTACAGGATACACATTGCCTCTGGTTCCCTGCACTCTTGTCAAGCTCTTGGGGCGATGCAAGCTGTCAGCCTCATGATCCCACAGCAGAGGAGGGAGTAACACCAGTGCTCTCCATGGCTAGAGCAGGTTTGCTGTAATGGCTTCTAAAAGCAAATTTCACCAGGCCCAGGGGAGGGCAGAGACTGGCACGTGCCTGTACATACTCACACAGAGGATCCCTTATTCCTTTCAGCTTCTCCTGTGCAAGCTCACTGACCTCCTGCAGTATTAATGAATTCCTCTGTCACCTCCCTGCTCTGACATCTGCTCAGGAGAACGGATGAGTAAGCAGGTAATCCAATTGGGCAGGAGCAAAGCAATGAGCCAATTCTCCCACAAAACTGTGTTACCCTACTGCTCTCTGTGGCACTGCCTGCCCCTACAGGCCCCGTACTCCAAGAAAAGCTTTCAGGTTTCCTGCCCTGAGGATGGCTGGAGAGACCTTCTCCACCTCCAGCTTATCTTATTTCTTCTGTAAGTAAGGCATAAAAGACTGACTTTCCTCATTTCCAAGATTTCAACATTGAGGAAGGAAAAATGAAACCCTGATTTGTCTATATCTCCTCCTCATTTTCTGTAAAGTAAGTTAACATAAAGAATTGTTCCCTCCCTCCACAGCAAATCAGACCAGACAGATCAAGAAAGCTTCCAGACAAGAGAAACAAATCCAATCCAAATCAAACACTTTCAATAAAACAAGTTCTCAAGTAGCCTTCAGAAAGTTAAAATGGGCAGGAGTACTATACAGTTGGGAATTAAGAACAGAAAATGTCCATAAGGTTAATCCAGGTCATGTCAGAGCTAGAGCAAGATCAGCCCATACAAGTTGCCAACCAGCACTTTTCTCTAGGCTTGATTTTAAGGGCATCAAACAATTGAACTTTTATCAATTCCCTTCCAATACACATTTAGATTTAATAAGTATAAATATTAAGACAATTCTTGCTGATAGTCAGATGAATTCTTTTTTGTCCAAACACTCCTTTTACCCAATATTTCACTTTCAGTTGCACCAAAAAGAAAAAAAATCTTCCCAGGTTTATGCATGCTTAGGATCCCTGTTTACCCTTCCCTGTTTTACAGTCTTTCAGGGGAGCATCGTATCATAGGAAGGGCAGACATGACCCCTCCCACCTCTGTCATCTCCCATTCATACTTTAACCCTAAAGGATATGCTAGAAATCAAGGAAAAAGCAAGAAAGTAGACAGGGGTTTTTTTGTTTACTATGGGAATGTGTTTATATCTGCTTGGCTCAAAATAGTATCTGACAAGAGCAAATCACATGAGTTCTGAAAAACTCAAGAAATAAGCAAGGAAATCTATAGCTGCCTTCCTCAATCTCACTCCCTGCCTGCCTTCTTATTGACTTCTGTTGCCTGTATCGACCATTTGTAGCTACCTGTCTGCTTTCTCTTCTATTAAGGTAGCTAGCAATAAAACAAGAGGAGTGGGGTAAAGAGGAAGCACTGAATTACTGTGGGGACCTCCAGCACTGCCCCTTGCTGAGAGGGATAAAAAGGGGCCAATGATGAGATTTTTGTGCTGTGTTTCCTCCTTTCATGAGAAGCCACTGAGCTAACTCAATATGAATAAAAATTAGAACAGGTTTTACTTGATTTATATAATTGCCTAAAACATCACAAAATACCTTCAACAGTGCAGCTCTGGGGAAAGAAGAGGAAAAAAGGAAGAAATATACACCCAGAAAATGAAGACACAAGTTCAAGTGTTGAAACTGATGCCCTCCCTAATCCTGAAAGGAAGGAGACAACATTGCATAACGTGTACCCAGGATACAACTAACCTCCAGCAGATGGGTATGGAACAAGGACAACATCTATCTGCAGAGCAGATTAATCTTCATTCTTCCATTAACTTACACTTCCAACAACTTGTTCTCCACTACTTTTCTTGCTCCAATCTTCCCTCTGTTCCCCTCATCTAGAAACAATATCTACTTACACTCTTTTACACAACTAAACAAGCCAACACAGAGATGAGGTACTAGTTGCATTTTCATGAAAAGGAAGTCCAAGGACTGAAATCAAACAATAAGCCGAAATACATTGGAAGGGCTATACCCATGTAACTCCAAGCCATAAAAGGACTGGTTTTAATTTGGCTCTCATTTCTTTCCAAGTCAAAGAGAAAAGATTATATGTGTATTTCACCAAGCATCTGACTTCTTTACCTCTATCCTTTTTCTTCTCCTAACACTTTCTATTTTCTGTTGCTTTCAACTTCCCTCCTTGTGGACAACCCTTTGCTGTTAAAAAGCTGTACTTGATCTGAGAAGGAAAAAAAAAAGGGGAAAGCACCATCCTTGTGTGTGTGTGTAGGTTAGCAGTTGGACTGAATGATCTTAAAGGTCTTTTCCAATCTAAAATAAAAAATCTATGAGTCTATAGATGTGTATTTTATATACATACACATCTTTCTCTACACAAGGGCATGGATGAAAACCCTTGATGCTTGAGAACTAATCAAGACATTACCATGCATTTATATGCACAAACAGACAGCCCTAGTCCCTTACTGGAGCACACAGCACTTCCACCCCTCTGTATGCCTATGAGTTGGTGGAAAGCAAAACAGATGAACAGATGGAGAAGGCTGCTCACCCTGGCCACAGCCCAGCACTCAGTCAGCAAGTGCCTCATGGTCACATCCATACCTGAAAGCTGGAAAGCATCTCTAGGTTTACAGTTTAAATGCCCACAAGAAATAAGTAGGAAAAAACATCGGAGCAAATGTTAGAAATTATTAAAAAAGGATCTCTGACAAAACAGAGAATATCAATATGTCACTGAATATATTTAAAAAAAAGATGAAATACAAACACTGAGTAATACTACAGAACTGTTTGATCACAAAAAAGTTTTAAATTCAACCAGTGTAGAGCTACAAAAGAAAAACAACCAAAGTACCATAATGTTAAATTTGTTCAAAAAGCTTAAGAGACAGAAGGAAGGCTACAAGTAAAATTTCTCAGAGCACCTGCCTTAAAGCCATTCGAACTCTTCTAAAACTTTTAAGTTTAAAACATCTTGTTTGCAAGTCATCATGTCTGACATACACAAAATACCCTCCAGGTTTCAGATACTGTAGTTTGTTCCTTATTTGGCAATATAAGAGTCTGTATGTTACCTTTTTATTATGGAGGATTTTTTTAAAGCTATATATATTTAAGATCCATGCCAAGCACACCGATTTTTTCAATACCACAACGGTCCTTTTTTAACTTCATTTTGGCTTTTAAGGAGATTCATCTTAGAACGGAAGTGTGGAGCTCTGGTTGTGATTGCAGGACTTGGACCATGTAAAGCTTTACTTATCTGGGTAACAAAACAACCCAGGTTGTGTTCCAGCTCTTCCACAAAACAGAGCTACATAAGTTGGGGTTTTCTGTGTCACTTACAACAAGTTTTTCTACAAAACAAAAACAAACAAACAAACAAAAAAAATAACTTTCAAAATAAGCATACCTTTGCTACAGAAAGACCTATTGGAACAGGAAGTCATCCTACACAATACTGTGGAAATTCCATTGCTTGACAACCTGACATAGAATTGGCAAGCCCACATACAAACTAGGCATAACTGGGTGAATGGCAAGCTCAGACTTACTTTGTGTCTTCTGTTTCTATCTACAGCAATAGAAAGCATCTGTCTTCCCCCAAGGAGCACAGGGGAGGGAGAAAACTTTTTTGCATAGAGAACCATCTTGTGCAAT
>JAOXXN010000065.1:42391676-42406329 GCA_026770055.1 Myrmophylax atrothorax | reverse complement strand
GTTCTGCCCCAAACTGCCTGCTATTCACACTAAGATTATTCTCCAGAGATGTATTCTCATTATTTAGCCTAATCCACTTTGAAGTGATTTGAGCTCCAGTTTCTGCACAGGTTTAACTTTGATCACTTACAAGAGGAATCCTCCAGACATACACAACAACTATGCAAGTACAAGGAAAAGACACAGAAGAAACACAGGGTCACAGTTAAGCATGTACTGGAAAAGCTCTACAATGTGACCTAGACAGAATTACTGGAGGAAAGGAGAGAGAGATTTATACCTATTTACATTATCCTTGCTTCAAACCAGGAGCAATTTCCCCTTACTCTAAACCACTGAAATTTTCTATGAGATTTGCTCAAATAAATGATGCAAAAGGAGCCTCCAGCTGCAGCCACTTCAGCCTAAAAAATACCAACACAGAGATAATGTCAGACAGGGTTAAAAGCAGAACAGAAGTCCAGCAGTTGTACCTCCACAGGGGAACCTGGGTGTCCAGAGGGTTTCTGGCATTATTCAGTGCTGCAAAGAGCAAGAGTCATACAAGACCAGCAGAGTCTGCAGGCAACTATTTTCCCCTGCAGTGATGGTGCTCAGGTGATGCCAGCATGCACACTGTTCTCACTACCAAAAGTCTGTTTCAAGTTGTTACAGGATCCTGATGCGATCAGAGTTTAAAGGTATATCGGTCAATGTTCATGCATGTGGTGGGCAGGACCACAAGTGCTTTATACTCAGAACTAAGCCAAATATATTTTTAAGATGGAGAAAATGCAAAGCAAGGACACAGAGCAGCTCAGAAGAAGAAAAAAAAAAGAGAGAGGTTTTAAGTTACCTGTCTTGCCTTTGCTGGGGGCCTTTTCTCCCTCCCACCTGCCACTTTCAACATGCAGTTTCATAATCTTCTGGGTTGCAGCACACTGTGCACAGTCCTAGCAGGATCACTGGGAAAAAGCTGTGTCCTTCTACCATGTCTAAGACCTGTCTCTTTGGTTACTCCTGCCAGTATTCTCCCATGGCCATGTTGTGGGGCAAAGCTCCTGCTTAATAAATTCATCATCATCTTCAAGCCCCACTGCACACTCCAGAAGGTCCTCTCCCTCAGCCGTATGATCCAGGCCCCTCAGTGGCACACATTTTCTTTTGGTCTGAAAAGTCTCATCTGAGCTCATCCTTCGAAGGAGAGAATGATGTCGCATAGGAAGCAATGAGAAAAATCCCATCTGCCATACAATGATTAAAAGTTCTGCTTAAGGAAGTGCAACTGCATTTGCATTTGGCTGTGTATTGCACGTCAATATGGACACTGGTCTCTTCCAGTAACAGCTGCAAACTAACTGCACTAGCCTGTGAAAAGCCATTTTTCTCAGAAACGGTCCAAAGACTACCAAAAGGTTAAAAACTAGAGGAAAGCACACCTTCTTACACTCATGCAAAATGCATATCCTTCAGCCAGTCAGATCATGAGTTCTTTGACTACATCTGCAAAAAAAAAAAAAGACTTTTTACTGTAAGGGAGCAGTGCCTTGAGAAAGGACAAAAAACAACTGATGGAAGTAATTACTTCTAGGCAAGCAACACCATGCTGTCACTCTGTTTAAGCATACATAGATCACTTAGCTGACATGAAACTTGCATTTGGTAAGACAGAAAAGGACAAATGGGAAGCATTCACCAAACTTCTCTCTCTTCACCTTCTATCGCGAGTCCTTGGATGCTCCATGAATCCAATGTCCAGACTGTTTGCTCCACTGCACAGAAATGCCATCATGCTGAGAGTCATTTGGCAGCACCTGCCAGTGATGACTCTGTTTTATAACAGTCCATTAGCACAAGATTCTTAATGAAAATGAAAGCTGGTAATGAAGCCAAAAGGCAGCGGCAGCTTCTAGTCTGGGGAGGGTAATTAAGCTAGAAGAGATGGGGAGACTGAAGAACAAAATTAACACATGGAAACGGAAAAAAGAGACCTGGTAGTGCATTAGGACTAATGTAGTTATGGCAAAGCATCCAGTTTCCTTTATGAAAGCATTTTGTTTGCATTTGATGGACTATTTTTTTATTGCTAGCTGATATAACAACAGATTATTGCTCCATCAGAGATACAGACATCAGCTAGAGCAACACACACAGGATTTCAATGTGGAGCAGATAAAGAACCTCTGGAAAACTAAGGATATTTATATATCTATATTGTGGTATGTTTGTGCTTTGGAGAAGGGAAAGGATTTAAGTTCTCCTCCTGTGAGTTGCCACCTCACGTTCACTAGGTGTGGAGAGAAAGGCTGTCTCCCAGGAATGGTTCATTGTCAATACACTTGCCAAAAGTCAGTGGCTCTCATCTGTTTTTCACTCAGTAAAGTACTCTATAAGTTGTTGCTATAGTTCTTGTTATTAAGATGTTCCCTCTTGATACTGGACCTAGAACACCTTTGTATGATTAAGCAGTACCCTTTCTAGGTAATTCCTCTGAGACAACCCCAGGATCAATTTTTTTTTCTTCTGTGCATTTATGGTCTTCATGTGTTTGGAGATAGCTTTCACAACTTGCCACTTTCTCAGCATGAAGGCCTATCATACATACTAGGCCTTTCACTGTTCCCTGATAATCAAGTAATGCATGATCTTAATCATCAAGCCCTTTCAAAATTCTTACAAATTGTTTGACATATCTCCACCTTACAGTATTTAAGGGCCTTAAAAGTTTAGTCTAGGTGCAGCTTATCAGATATCTTTACAGATGAATTATCCACCTACTGCTTTAGGAAGGATGTCACAGCACTCATGCAACATTTATGCTGTTTTCTATCCACATTGATGATTGCAATTCCTCCCATTCTAGTCAAATCTACACATTTCATTAATATGTCATTTCTTCCCCTCTTTGTTATCACTAGGAAAAGCACTAGACAGAAATGACAGTAACTTCCAATTTGTCTAGCCTTCTCAGTTCATGAAAATGCTGTTGCATTTTGAATTACTAATTTATTTTACTAAACTCTTCATGTTAAAGCCAAATTTTAATTGTGGGGTTTTTTAAAGTAAGATTATATAGGGCTTTTTTCAAATAACACATTGAAGTCTAGATGTATCACAACCACTGTCTTCCTTTCATCCATTAATTTTGTAACTGAGTCCAAAAGTAATCAAATGTCTTTTATGAGTTTTGTTTATTAAATTTTGCTGATAATTGCTCATGGTTCTGTTACTCTGTATAGTTGCAAATTCATTATTCTTAATATTGCTTCCATTATTTTATCAGTGGCTGATAAGGCTTTTAAGAAACAATTTGAAAGTTAATTCAAGCAATTGTTTGGTGAAGGACTAGAATTAAGCCATGCACAGAATCCAACTGTTGAAAAGCTGCCATAGCTTTTGATTTTCCTAAGCATAACATAAAGGACCAGAAGAAACATGAGCAGACAAGGACTAGCAGCTATGTTATGATAGCTATACTATTGTGATACAGTTAAGGCATACACACAATGTATCACAACTATTAGAAAAATCCAGAAAGGTATGACAGCCTCACAGAACAAAAGACTGATGATCCCACTGCCTGTGGGTTTGGCTAATTTTTAAGTACTTCATTATCATCCTATACAGCACAGAGATATCTCATGGACTTCAGGGTGTACTTAAAGCTCTTTCTTTTAAATAATGCCAGCAAAGTGGGGGGAAAGTGATAGGAAGTAGGAAATATGAATCTCCAGGGCCTTGGGACAAAACAAAAGGAATTTTTGCTTTCCTTGTCTGAGCAGCCACCATGTCAACACTTGACAGCAAGGGGTACCATGAATGGCTAAAAGAGCAGACTGATACTCCTTGCCCCCATCCCCATGGTGCCAACTGCCTCCAGACCCTTTTGTTCTGCCCCTGTTGAAAATTAATATTAACACATTTCCAGCAGTGGCAGTAGTAGTGGCACCAGCAGAGACGTCTGTCAGATAGCAGGACAGCCTGCTGCCTGCTTTGGCTCAGACATTGTACAATGGGAAGACTGGAGACCCAAAATCAAACCTCTTTATGAGTGGATTGAATAACTGGCTCTATTTACAGCTGTTTATGTGGCATCCCAGCAGTCACCAAGTAAACACTGAACCTAGGCCATTGATGGCCTGTAACTAGAGACTGGCCATGTAATAAATACACAGCTCAGTAAAAAGACAGATAATCTTGTAATAAGAGACTCATTAATCAGTCTTGTTCTCCCAATGTTTTCCCCCTTTCTTTAAAGCACTCTGCTAACAAACTGAAATCTCTATATACAACGAAAGTTAATCTCCCCATTTTGTGGCAAGCCAGTGTCTCAAATGCAGTAGGGACTTTTTAATTAATATTATATGCCTGTGAAAGACTAAGAAGATGCAACAGAGGCAAATTCTACATTGTGTAAGAATAATATCTTTACTTAAGCCCACTTCTAAATGTGGCTTTGATGTGACTTGCAGTACCTAGTGTGTTCAGCTGAAAGCACACTCAGCTCTGCATCTCTGTGCCAAAAGGAATCTGACTCTCTGGGCTCTGTTCCCAGCCTTAGTAGTTCACCCTATCTCTGTGGAAAATCGGGTAGTCTCTGTCCTCCACTGTCATCTTCTGTTCAGTGGGAAATACTAAGTGCTCTGAGTGATTACACAGTACCTCCTGTTCACAGCTCTACCAGCATATCTTGTTTCAGCTCTGCTGTCCCGACAAACTCTACTTGTTGAAGGTCCAGAGTGATGTGCACTTAAGTGACAGAAAGGCAAAACTACGCCAACTTAGATCCAGAGTAAAATTAGTCAGTTAGGATATGTCTGACACCACAAAAGCAATGACAACAAACATTAACTGGCTCTTTCTTGGGTCATGTAATGTAGAAGGGTAAAGACTATACAGTCATAGCCACTGTTGTGATTGCAGTCCCTAAGAACAGAGCTAAAAGACTTGAGTGAATGGAGATAGCACACACAGTGGTGAAACACAAAGTGAAAGCAGTAGCAAGGGTTTCACCACTGCCCTGGTCACTTCTCTGAAGAAGATGTCACCCCAGGGTGAAAGATGTTAGGTGCCTGTCAGCTGCTGCTGCCACAGCTAGAGCTTGGGGAGCGGCCAGCAATGACTTGCAAAAGCTGAGAGCAGCAAAGTGGAGGGCAAACAGCAGGTTCAGAGGCAAGAAATAGCCTCAAGGTGGGAAGCCAGAACCCCAAATATTAACTTGCCTGTCTCTGGCTTCAACTAACCTGTGTAGGAATAGAGAATATCCTATCAGTCTGTTCCTTTGAGTAGTACAAGCTGCAACTAGTCTGAGGAACAAAAATTTTAGAAAAGCCTGTAGTGATAGGACTGGAATAACAGTTTTAAACTAAAGGTTTTTAACTAAAGTCTAGATATAAAGAAGAAATTTTTCACCAGTGAAGATGTTGAAACACTTACAACAAGTTGCTCAGAAAGGTGGTGGAATGCCTCATCCCTGGAAACGTTCAAGGTTGGATGAGGCTCTGAGCAACCTCATCTGGTTGAAGATGTCCCTGCTTTTTGCAGGGGGGTTGGACTGAATGACATTCAAAGGTCCCTCCCAAACCAAACTATTCTATGTTCATAGGATTCTAAGAGAAATATACTGCTCTGAGTGTAAGAACTCAATTTCACTTGAAAGCAGAGCTGCTATATCTTAGTGAGAAACACCTGAGTCTCTTCAGCAATACTGAGGTTAGCACGGACCCTGCATGCCACTGCTCCCACCACACACACACACTCAGCAGAGCACCTGCTGGAGTTTTTGTCCCAATCCCATAACCCCTCTCCTGTTTGCCAACATTATTTGCTTTCTCAGCACCAAAACACAATTTCTCTCAGGATCTTCAGGCAGTGCTGCACTGTAAATCCAAGTGGTGCCAGAGTGAGAAGAGATGAAGAAGAGAACTAAAGGTGAACTAAACTCTTTGCCCAGAGCTGCAGCCCAAAGTCCAGGCTCCTACCAGTGGTGACATCTGCCAGGCCCTGTAGGAGCACAAGCCAGCCAGTTTGTAGACAAGGTGCAGCATGACCCAGCCTGCAAGCTGTGTTGCCCCTACCAAGCCTGAGTATGCCAATCCCATGGAGCAGTTTCTTCTTTCACCTCAAGAAAGGGCTGAGCCCACTATTTTTACCAGCATTATCTCTGCCCAACTCATTACATAGAGAGAGAAGCAATAGAGCAGCAGAAATAACCCAACACATCATGTTGTTGGATGTGTGGCCATAGCATGGGGCATGAGAAGAATACTGTCTTCTTCTTTTGTACTTACTACCCAAAAACCTAGCACACTTACAAAGTAATTAACTTATTTTCATGCAACAGAAGACAGAAAAGTTATCACCACTTCCATTTCACACATGGACAACCTGAGGTTCACTGTGGGCAATCAGAACAGCCTGAAGCAAAATCAGAGCAACCAAGAACTGAACTGAGGACTCTAAATCTTTTGCCTCAACATTATGTTTCCTTTCTCAGCATGACCTCCTCCCAAGCTGAGATACTACTTTTCCATATTCAAGGGTATTACTTTCCTCCCTAGAGAGACCTGAAGGCTAAGCTAGCTTCTCTCTTCTTTCTCTTTTCTTAGAGAAAAAAAAAATCACTCATCCACAAACACACTCCAAAGGCAGTCTCATTTAATCCCAGTGTAATTCTCACAGCTCTTTCTTAATCCTTTCACCTGTGAGATAATTGCCAGCATTCTGGGAAGAACTCAATGTTAATCATAGACTTGCATAAAAAGAGACAAAGAACCAGATAAAACACACCGAAGAAAATCACAAGGCCTGTTTCAACCATGCACATACACAGCCTTTCCAGACACCCTGCTGAACTAGCCTCTTTCACAACATATGAAAGGTCTGCTAATGGGCTGGAGGGGAAGGCCATGCAATGCTGTCAGTAAATAAAGACTTTCATCTTCTCCTATTGCATTGTGGAATGAGATGTCATAAAAATCAAAAAATAAAAATAAGCTACCAATACCCAGCAGCAAAAAATAATGTAGGGATATCTTCCCACCTCATTCTGTCCAGAAGATCAGTGTTCATGGAAGATTCCTCTCCCACGACTTTAAATGGGACACTCCTCCTAGATAGGAGTATGTATGTTTCTATTACCCTTCCTTCTGCTCCCCTTCACTGCTGATGCTGTACATCCATTTTTCTTCCTCATAACTGAATAAACATTTCCACATCTTGACTATTTCAGTGCCCTCTTTCTTTTACATTTGCCCTTAAAAGTCATGCCTTCAAGAAGAAACTCACATAGTCTCTGTGTGCTCATATGTACTTCTCCAGCAAAATCCTTTCAGACCACACTTAGGGCACCTTTGCACTCTGATAGATTTTTTTCATTCTGTAGATTTTTTTTTTTCACAGAGAATATGCATCGTTCCCTTTGTAAAATATAAATGCTATTTCTGCGGTCATGTATGTGTTTATCAATAGATAAATACAGTTTTAATCTCCTTAGAGTATTGCTTTAGCAAGTGGAATCTGATTGGGAGAGCCCTTGGTAGAACAAGCAAGTTATTTGGTGGTTTATAAAATAGATTGCACTGGTGCTTACAGAAACAGGAATGGACAAGAGAACTCTGGCATTTATTGCCTGTTCTCCTCCAGCTCTCTCCATCTCTGTGCTTCTGCTTATTCAACTGTAAAACAAGGAAAACAAATAATTAACCTTCTTAGTGGATGGATGTGAAGCTGAATGATAATGCTTTGTATTCACTGTGCATTGCTTTCAGGACATTCTGTAAGTGTCAATGCAGCAGACTCCTTGAGCAGGGGTGAAGGGCTTTTGTCCCCACTTCTCTGACACAGAGGCACAAAGGCCCAGACAATTCACAGGGAAAACCAGCTGCAGAGCCAAGGACACACCTCTCACTTCTAAGACCTCTTCACTAAGCATGATGCTTTTCAGGAATGTACTCCAAGTATTTACAATACACTTACCAGTTCAGGAGGTTGTCAACATGCTACATGTGCACTGATGACAAACAATCAGCCCACGAAACAAAGAGAGTTTTTCAGGAGATTCACAGACAGATATGGCTGGAAATAGCACAGGGGAGGAAAAGCAATCACTCGTAAGAGTGGAGGTCATAATTCAGTATCTCTTAAAATGAACTGCTAAGAAATGGCCAAGTGGAAATCCCAGAAAATAGAGCTGTAATGAGTTCAATGCCAGAAAGAAGGAAATCAGTGTCCGTCCACTGAGCACAGCAATATGAAAACTTGCAAAGAGGTTTCAAGCTCCAAAATCAGTCAGATGGTAAAAGAGTCAGAGACAAAGTGATTTCTGAAAAAAAATTATTTTCAGTTATTTTTGGAAAAGGAGACAAAAAGAAGGGACATTGGTACATTGGAAAGCTGACAAAAATCATTATTCTCTATAAATTGCTTTGACATTGTATAGGCAGTGACCTTCACAGCACTACCAGTTTAATGGCATTTACTTCAGCAGTAGCTGATTTCACTGTTAAACAGGGATGCACAGCACAAGATTACACAACTAAATCACTCTTGTAAATATTTAATATCATTGCCTTTCTTTTTTTTTTTTTTTCTTTTTAACAAATCACTATCAAAAGCAGTGGAAAACACATTTATTTATTCTATCCTGGAAAAGCTTAGTGCTCATGCATTTTATCTGTCTAGTTCTCCAAATGACTTTGACACTTGAAAGCCCTTGTGATCAAAACAGTCTGAAGGAAGGCAATTTTGCAACCATTTAAGAACTGATTTCATGCACTGATCAACATTTACCAAACTTGCTTGATGGAATAGCACAAAGTTTAACCCAGCAGATTGATAGCAAACACCTGAAGGAGAAAATTAGCAAGAAAACTGCATTGGTTTAAATAGAAGTCCCTTAGAAGACAAAACTCAAGAAAAATCTGAGATTATGTCTCCACTCCTCTCTTCCCCCCTTAAAAAAACAACTTAGTATTTGGGAAATCAGCACTAACACAAAAAAAGTCGTACTTCTGGCTGACAATACAATAAGCACATCTACCCCATAATATATTTGTTGAATTATGGATGGACAATGCAGTATAGCAGATTTCATTTAAAACACATCTGTTGTAAAGATGGAGTCAATAGAGTGAAAGAATAAAGCACAAGAATGCAGCAAAGAAAAAATCACTAAGGATGTTTCTAGTATTATATCTAGTAAGATAAAATTGACTGAGAAATTCAAATACTGAGCCTGGAATTGAGCATCTAAAGTATAGCAAGCCATTTCTGAAGAGAGCCTTACAATCTGTACCATCTGATTTTTCCAACTTTAGACAAAGATTCTTTCCACACTGGCATAAATGGTCTGTCGCATTGTGGCAAAAACGCTATTCTGTTCAAACTGCAGATGATCAATGCCAGAAAGTGCTCTTTATAACAGTATTTCATGAGACAAGTAACGAAAGTTATGTGTCTTTTCAGCAATTTAGCAACAGGGGAAAGACAAATCAATGGATATCTCAGAACTGAACAAATTCTGGGGAAAAATAATTTGGTAAACTGAAAGATAAAAAACATTTAGAGAGGAACTTGCCCTACATGCTGTAGACTTCATGGGCACTGTCTGCAGAGTAAGATTATCCAAAATAAACATAAAAATGGTCAGATAAATGTATTATTTGGATGATGGAGTTGGCCAGTCCTGCAAGGCACTGGTGCCTGAAACACATGTGCCCTTCATCAGAGCTGGGAAATGCAAATGCATGGCAATGCTATGTGCTGCCCAGGGTTTTACAAAAGATTGCAACATCTTTAATGCAGAGCTAAAAGAGAGCCTGTAATCCCCGTGCTGCGATGCAGCAATGTGCTCTCCCCTCACAGGACAAGCCAGCAGCTATGCAAGATCCCTTTATCAACATTCACAGGGCTGGAAAATAACTGTTCACAGTTTGATTCCCAACATTATCGAGTGAACCAAGAATTGCTCAGAGAACTGGCAGCTGAATACACATGTAAAAGACAAAGGTTCTTCAGTGATATTTATTCTAGCCAAGTTTTAATATTTCACGGCTTACAGCAACTAACTCTTTACATAATCAAATGTAATTACCTGATCCCAGCTGGTGATCAGAACATTCATCATCAACCTGGTCATTATTAATATACCAGTAATTAGGGGAATAAGGTGTGTGTGCTTCATAATGCTGACTTAATATGATTCACTGTACCTAATAAGACCACAGCTCCCTTTAAAATATGGTTATTTTAAAAAATTATACATTTCTGTTCCCACTACTAACAAGGAACAATCACAAAGCTTTATTATTTTAGAATAAATACTGAAATGTTTTTTTAAAGTCTTCAGTAAAGAGAATTTAGTCAATAAAAAGGAATCATGTTTTGCTTTAGAATTAATCTGACCCATAGGCAGATCCCCAGTCAAACCGTGATTTGAGAGAAAAGCTCGATTAAAATGCATGCAATTGACAGAATCAAATCGTAAACACTTACCTACAAATACTACATACCATCTTCTTGCTCTACTGTAGGAGAGGAGGTGATATCTCAGGCACCACTGTGTGGTACTGCTTGGCAATGCTACTGACTTTTTTAATGGTGACAACTGTGTACACAAATTCTAAAAGTACCAGTTCTGTTTAAAGCCTTTCCCCACAAAGCAGTGCTGGTAAAGAACCATTTCTACTAAATGCTTTGCAGTCTTTAGTAAGAGAACTGAGGCCATCATTTAGGGAGAATGATCCAGAATCCCTCAGGTTAGTTGGAACAATTTCAGAGCCAGATTCTTCCCTGCACTATTTATTTTATATCAGTGCATTTCCCCTGCTTCAGTATCAGGTATCACACGGTAAAATCCTTTCGGAGCAGTGAAAAATGTGGCTCTAAATACTACCACATCCAACCTCTCAGTACAAAAAACATATCCAGTACAGCATCTCACAGCAAATCCCTCTAAAACAAAATTTGGGGATTTTATCCCTGCAGGTACACAATACATTCCCAAGCACAAAACACCGTTAATTTCTATGGACTGCTCTGGCAGTTTAGGGAACACAGCAGATTCAGCACAACTTACAGGATAGGTGATTTCTAACATAAATTTTAAAACAAAAAGGCTTTGAAAATAAATGAATATGCTACAACCTGTGAGTGCTGTGTTCACACCTGACTCCTTGCTTTCTGCAGTGGTATTTTCTGTTATCTTCCCTTATTTCATAGCCTATCAGTACTGATTTCTATTTGGATACGTGCACTCAAAACTACCAAGGCTCTCGAAACAAATGTGGAAATGAAAACCAGCATGAGAAGGAGCTCTAGCTCCATGAAAACGATGAGTACAACCAAATAAATGAAAGGTGCTTGGTGTCACAGGAAGATGTGCATTGCCAAAATCAAAACCCAGAATAATGATGTGGGGAAAAATCACACACTGTTAGGCAAGGCTTAGGAACTGCCACAGATGATACTGGATGTGTTATATCCAACGATTTGAAGAAGCACGAGCTTCTTCACAGTAATAGTTTTATAACTATTTGCATGGCATGTTATTCACTAATCTCTAGTCAAAATATTATCTGGTAAAGCGCTGCAAATAAGGCTGCTGCTTCTAAGCCATTATTCTTAATGTGTAAGATCCAGTTTACATGGCCCATATTTTCTAAACTGTTGATACCTTAACCTTATCACTTTAGTCCAGAGAAGGCCACAATGAGCCTTAACCCAGGACACTTCCCTCTTTCACAGGGTTTCCTATTTTTGCAGGGCCTGATGTGTGTGACAGGGTCTGTTTCGGATCCTGATGGCATTAGCACCACTTTGCTGCATTACCATAAAGCACGGGAAATAAGCTATTTACCCACCACACTCCTCCCAAACGTTATCACAGAGAATCATGCGCTCACAAAACAGCACTAACTGTGAGAATTGGAGTCCATTTAAACTGCAGCTGTTCTTCATTCTTAAATAGGTTCTTAGATCAAAAATTCTCTCTGACTGGTCTCCTTACTGACTGTCCCTTTCAACTGCAAAAAGAAAAAGATCACTTTAAAAAATTTTATGTTTTACAGATAACACTCCTTCCTTGTATTATAAAAACCAGGTAACATTAAAATGAAGAATTTTTCCAAAAACACAGTGGATATTTTAGCTTTCAGATTTCTGAGTTGAAATTTTGCCTTCAAATCATTTCTGGCAAAAGAAATGAATCTGTAAATTGGATTTTCTATTTCTAGTTTAACTTATTTTCAGAATATCAAGCTTCAATTATTTAAGGGAAAGACATTCTATTTATTTTTAACAATAATACTAACTCTGTATTTAACTCTGTTAAATGCAAAACCTAAATCCTAGATCCAATACACATGCTGGTGTTCTTTTCAGCTCTAAACCATGGCCTAGAAAAGCCCCTAGAAAAGCAGACAACCCTGTCTTCTGCTATCATCAAAGAAAACACTGCTTATTATTTTCCATTTCCCTCTCTGCTTCTTTGCCTCTTTGTTACTGTCCACTGGAAGGACTCCAATCTGCAGGGAAAAACCACTCTCAAATCTAAATTGAAAAACCTGAATGCCAGAAAAAGGCACAATGTCTCTTTAAGAGTCAACAGTAAATTGACTTGCCCATAACAGTGCAATAATTAGCAGTTAGTAGCTTATTAAAAGGATAGCAAAGGCCAAGCTGCCATCTGGGATCTCCAGTTTCTTGTGATTGTTATTATGTCAAGATGTGCGACTTGCATTAGCTTTCATGTCACTGTGCTTGCCCTTACTTTACATGTAAATTTTAATGAAAGTTACAGCACTTTAAAAATCAGATGTCCATCAGAAGTGCTATTAGCCTGCCTTTTACAAAGCACGTGTCCTGTTCTGCTGCCTCTGCATCTCTACACAACTGAATGCCTCAAATGAAGAAAAGGAAGGAAGGAAAAAAGCCTTTCAATGATATCAATTAAATACTCTCTTTGGGCAGAGTGAAACCTGAGACTCAGTGAGAACAGACTACAATACAGCCTAAGATGACAATATTTTAGCTCCTGTTTACACACAATGCGACCACAATGTCTTTAATTCTCACAGGAATCATTCTTCTTAATAAAAATGAAAACCAGAAAAGAACTACCTGTTTATTCACACTTTGGGAAAACACAGTTTAAAAATAAGGCAGAAAGAAAACATATAAGAAAAACTTAGTTACCTATAAACTACAAAATACTTAATATATTATTAAATATCTTATGCATACACATTGTTTGTAAACACACATACATATATGCACAAAGAATAATTTATCGGAAAAGTCCTATTTAATGTCTCATATGTTTGCCTGCATAAATAAGTAACAAAGAGGCATAAAAAGAAGAATAAGACACCTATTCCTTTGCTTTAGCTGATACAGAACATTTAAGTGACTTCATCCCCCAAAGTTCAGAAAATGTCATCAGTTCTGGAATATAAAGAAATAGCATGAATGCCTCACAGAAATGTCCCCCAATATCTTACATTTGAAATTCATCAACTGTGAATCATTTCAAATGAGACTTCTATGAATTACATTAGAATATTTCTTTCTTTCCGAAATAAAATATGAAACCTGTGGCAAAATTTTACTTACAAAAAAATTATTTCAGAAGAATGATATCTTCATTCAAAAGGCTTTGGTTCTATCAAAGTGGTTTTGCAGATTCAGTATTTGCTAACCATAAAAACAGTTGTTAAGAGTAAAATTAAAACTGAAAGTCACCATCCTTACGATAATGTAGGATTTTTTTCGCACCAACGGAAAAGAAACCCACTACCTCACATATTTTAGAGTCCTTAATACTTTTAAGTGTAGAAACCAAAATCATGCAATATTCACATTTATAAAGCAAATATTAAGATACTTTACAGGGCAAAGCAGACCATAAAAACCACTGCCAAGGCTGGCAAGATGAACATAATGTTGGTTTTCCCCTTGTATAGTTAGACATTTATAGGAGACAAAGGATTGAATTTGTTATTGATGCTTCACTTCAACATTTGCATGAACTCTTGACCATTCAGAGGGCCTTATTCTCGTACAACCCTAGATCCATTTAGGTTGGAAAAGAACTTTAAGGTCATCAAGTCCAACCATTAACCCAGCACTGCCAAGTACACCACAAAACTGTGTTCATGAGCACCACATGGTGAGTCCACCACTTGCCTGGGCAGCCTGTTCCAATGATGACAGACCTTTCCATAAAGACATATCCAATCTAAACCTCCCCTTGTGCAATCTGAGGCCATTTCCCATTCTATTGCTTGTTACCTGGGAGAAGAAGCCAACCCCCACCTTGCTACAATCTCCTTTCAGGTAGTTGCAACGAGTGATAAGGTCTCCCCTGAACCTCCTTTTCTTCAGGCCAAGCAACCTCAGCTTCCTCAGCTGCTCCTCCTAAGACTGGTGCTCCAGACTCCTCACCAGCTTTGTTGTCCTTTCCTTGGCACACTCCAGCACCTCAATGTCTTTTCTTGTAGCAGGGGGCCCAGAACTGGACACAGGACTTGTGGTGCAGCCTCACCAGTGCCCAGTAGAGAGGGATGCTCCTTTCCCTAGTCCTGCTGGCCACACTGTTTCTGGAACAAGCCAATACAAATCCTAATGGTATTACTGGTGAAAAAGAACTTGAAATTATTTTCCAGATCAGTAAGGT
>JAOXXN010000065.1:42369636-42391576 GCA_026770055.1 Myrmophylax atrothorax | reverse complement strand
CAGATCAGTAAGGTCTAGTCATTTCCTTGTATTCAAGCCCACAAATGCTATTTCATTTTTTCTGTGCCATTACCTTCAGGTCAATATTATTGAACAATTTCAAGAACTAAGAACCTCACACTGCTCTCTGATAGCAACACTAAACCTTCTAAGACTTAAAAAAACTACTTGGGTTAAGAGCAGTTAGGACCAAAGGAGATAATCTGATCTTGCAAGGCTGATTATTATACAGGGAAATTGGTGGTACCCTTTAGTCTACACAACATGCATTTAAAAATGTCCCACCTCTGAAATACAAAAGTACTCTCATTTCTCTCTGTGACTGATGAAAAGACCTTCTTCATACTGAAAATGAGCATGCAGCTGTGTGGTTTTTCACATCAAGCACAGCTACTGATGGAAGGAAGGAGCCACGTGCCAGAGAGAAGAATGAGCAGTCTAACAGACTGCAGGGGTCCTACAGAGGTGTCCTGTGTGCACCCACAAACCAGCCATACCTCACTGTCATTCTCTGTGTCTGAGAGGATGTTTAAGACTTTTTAGTTCTTGGGGTTCTTGGCCCACTGGATTCAACACGAATTTTGCTATTGCTTTAAGAAGACAAAGGACTTCATTATGGAAAATAGCAGATTCCCACCAGGAACACTGACAATTTTAAACAGGGACATGAATCTCAATAAAAGCCAGACCCGAAGCAAGAGTGATGATAAAACAAAATCCACTGCATACATAAAAAAATTATGAAAGGCAGCGAAAAGGCAAATAATCATTTCCTTAACAAAGGCTTTCAAGAGAACAAATTATATGGAAGAACATGACCACATATTAACTCTAGTACAATAGCAAATTAGAGTTGGATATTTATGATTTCATTTGGTATCATTTACTGTAGAGGAGTGTTAGGCAAATAAACTTAATATAATTGTTCCTTAATTGTCAGTATCTCTCCAGAAGAGAAGTTGTATTCAGCAATTCATGCCAAACTAAATAGAAGTCCTCCCTCCTCATCACACATTTACCTCATCTCCACAACCAGTTCCATACATCAAATAGAAACAAAACAGTGCAAATGCAAGTGGTACCCAGGTGCTTTTCCATATCTCAGCTACTCCAGCCGTTACCCCAGAACACCTACACTTCATCTTCTTGAACTTTCCAAGAACTGATGAAAAACAATTTAAGTCTCTTGAACATTTTAAAAAGAACAAATGCAGAAGAAGCCTGTTTACTACTGTGAAAACAACTAATGAAACACTTGTTTGAAATGACGAATGCAAGGTTACATACCACTATACATTGTGAAAAGGTTTTGTGAAATCAAATACATCATATCCAAAATTAAACCAAATGCATCATGTCCTTTGGCTACATATGTGACATGAGACAGAGCTGTTGCCAGTTTTTACTAAAAACTACAAGAATGCCAAAAAAAATACGAGTTTTCCATGCCATCACTAAATGATTTGGTACCACCTTCTCTGTGAGCTGGTGGCCATGTGTGGGTTGAAAATTACAATTTGAGCCCTCTGAAAGAAGTGCCATTTTGCACACAAAGCGATGGTTCTCTGATGAAGTCACGTGGTATAACTAGAGTTAAAACCTACATATAGCTGGGAAGTGAAACGATATTTTCACTCAGTGACACAGTAAATTAAGTTTCAGTACATATGAAATAATTGTGGACTATATATTACAATCCTCATGCCTACCAGCTCAGTTAGGAGTTTTGCCTTGGAAAATACTTTTAGCTTAGTCCTACACAGGCTGACCTGCAGTACAAATGCCATCCATGAAAAGAAGGGAGCAACATGAACTAACACCACACTACACAAGATTTGCCCTCATCTTTATGGACCTTTAAATCACAATAAGCCATATATCAGCTAACTGAATTATTGGCAGCTATGTTGAGGCACAGTAATATTGTGTATGATGTGCTTAGAGCATTAGATTTCCATATTTTTCACAGTGTATATATGTGATCATTATGTTCTGATATTCACCTCTTGCTCTGAATACAGCTTAGGTATTATCCTCCACCACCCAGCTTTGGGTAGAATAGAATAGAAAAACTATGAAATTAATCATTGGAGTATTTTTCCAAGTCAAAACAGAACAAATATTGATGACATTATGCACTCCATCACAGAGAATCCAAGAATACAAAATTGTTAGAAGGTAGGGCATCAGAAAGAGGAATCATACAAATTAAGGTGTTTAATACGCCACTGTTCTCCCCAGAATTCAGATATTACAGGAGTAGTAATTACTGAGCAGAGGCTGCTTGTGCCTCAAAGGAAGGTTACTACAAACAAACCCTCTGAGCTTTTATATCCTCCCAAATTCGTAGTAGCACAATTAGCTATTTCATTCCTCAGTGTCTTACTGGCATGGACACAACCAGCATCTTCCAATGTTCAAATCATGCTGATCAATACATCATTTTTACAGCAGTGTATTTGTTGAAACAGAGTAAGCCTCAGCACATCAAAGCCTTTTAATCTTTTTATCTCATTCAAAAACAGAACCCCCCAAAAAAGATTTTTCTCAAGCCATGCTTATAATTTATCAATTAAGCTTCACCCCTCCTTCCAGTCCAGCTGGAGACCCACAGCAGGTTTGAAGCGTTTTGCCTTTTTGACAGCGTTAATCAGGGATGGATGACTGCCCTCTGCATGCGTAAAATAGGTGTGAACTGCTGAAGAGCAAGTTCGAGCCCCAGAACAGCCTTGCATGCCCTGTGCTGTACTGAGCTACAAAGCAGTGCTGATCACTTATGTTTCCTCTGCAAGTTTTGCAACTCAATTTCTCTTTGAAAAACACCTCTGCAACTAACAGAAAGGATGGGAAGCCGAGGTGGTGGGAGGAAAGACCTCCACTGATGAAGGGTAGTGGACAAGCCCAGGTTCTGCTTCCACCAATACCAGTGCCAAAATTAGCAGTAGTGGCATCACTCCAATGCAAGAATCAGCAGTATCAGCTCACTGGCCTCTGGCTCTGTCTTTGACTGAACTGATGGTCCCTTTGCACTCCAGCAACAGCAGCTACAGACACTGCGACACTGCACCACCCATACTTAGTGTGAACAGGGACAAAATAACATCTCTTAAGAAAGCCTCAAAGCATTCGTCTTAATAAATATTTCCTCCATTTTTCAATACAAAATAAAAGATTGTTAAGAGACTTAAAAATAAAAGCATTAAGTTCCAATACAAAACATTAATAAAAATACAATTCGTCCATGGACAAACATTTTACAAGCAATGAAGTCTTAGAAAGAACGAGGTCTCTACCTTTACTTCTACCTACAGACAGGAAGGTGTGCATCCAGTTAAGAGGAGGAACAAGAAGAGTATCCATCATGGAGGAGGCAAAAGAGAAAAGAAGAAGGAAGCATAAAAAAACAGAAAAATATGTCACTGGCCATACTTAGAAAAACAAGGAAATGAGCATATTTATGTAACAGCCAAACCAAATAATACAAAATGTTAAGGGAAAAACAACAGACACACCACAACTAAAGCACAAAGCAAAACTTAAACTACTGACAGCACAGCCAGCAACTGCTTGGTTAAGCCCTTTGGCTTTAATTCGATTTTCTACTGAGAAATGCAAACTGCTCATGCAATAGCATGCCAGTGATATGCCTCAATCCACGCCAAATTCAAAACAGCAAGGGAAACAACAGAATAGGACAGAAAAAAACCCAAATCTCATGGTAATATATTTGCTAAACACATCTCACCTACCAGAGCTAATGTATTTGTATATAATGTTGACAATGCATATTTACACACACATATACGTTTACATATTTTATATCCATCATATTTTTATAGAGTAAATATTTATCAAAAAGCAATATCTGTGAGTTTGTTAACAAGAAAAGAGAAGCCACTGTTCCCTGATGGACAAACAAGGGTGGCTAAAGTTGCCAAAAGCAACAGTTTTCACAATTTTTTGCCAGACAAGGGATTATAGAAAGGGCTGGTGATCATACAGGTCTGAATAGGTCATGCAAGTCTTCATGAGCCAGCTGGGTTGCAACTTTTAATTTAAATGACCAAGTGCACCCATTTATATAATCCAGTGCTAAATCACAGACTACTACAAACAAATGTTCAGTGTTACTGAGTATGAAAGTTGCCATCAAAGTACATTGTCCTGATCACTTCCAACATGCCTTCCTCTGTTAACATCTTGCCAGGCTCAACTGCACCCTGAACAACTAGGATATGCTAAGGGACCTCTGTGCTGGATGCTCCCTCAACAAGCAAGACCTCTGAGCCCAGCTGAACAGTTGGCAGTGATAGAGAAGGAGCTCAGTGCTTCCCAGTTTAGCCAGATGCTCCACATGCCAAACACTGTGGTCTTGACATGCACCCATAAAGACCTCATTTTTCCTACCTTTCCAACAACACAGGGATGTTAAGCAGTATAGAAAATGGTAAGTGAGCCTCAACCTCACTTCTTATTGTTTCCTAACCTTTCATGATCTCAGAAAGAGACTTGAAAAACAGAATAAAAGCTGATTATGTCCTAAGCCTCTCTACATTTTGCTGAGACCTAAGTCTCTTTTATTCAAGCACCTAAGTACTTTTGAGCCTTCACAGGCACTATATTCTATCTTACTAACTCTCTGGACTGTCTAACCTCAGATCCATGCTTACTTAACAGCCAAAAAAATCACCACTTTTGTGTACATCTAGTGTAGGAAAGCCTCATCAGGCTTTAGAGTCCAAACTCATGTTTTCTCCCTACAGACAAACAGTTGCTCCGGTCTTTCTAGTGCATCACATTGCACACACCTTGCATTAAGTCTTCAATGGTTTCACTCCTGCACTCACAAGACTAGAAGGCATCAGCAGTGCTGCTGACACCTGTGTACACATGTCAGCAAGACAGTGGCGCCGTTAGAGGAAAATAGAATTACATCTCTCCTCACTTCACCTGTTCTCACCAGCTTCTTACTCCATACCCTTGTAGTGCAAATTGGGACTAAGGATCACCGCCAATAGATCTGTAACTCACTGCAGGCTGAAATATTAAAATGTGATCTCTGACCTGGGCCTAGATCCCATTTGTAGCCCAGTCTGGAGTTAGCCCTGTTGTTCTTCTAAACCATTTGGCTCTGTGCATATTTGAGTATTTCAAATTGCAGACACAGGACTACAGATCATTATATGCAATTTTCCTCAGGATTCATAATGAGTTAGGATCATGCCATGAGGGCTATTAACATATTTTTTGTAATTATTGCACTCTTAAAAATAAAGATCAACATCGAGGTCTACATTTAGTAGGCAGAAGTGGGAGTCATTACAGCTGGCACAAGAAGAAATAAATGTAAAGATAAAATAATTGGTGGGCTGTATGGAAGGGGGAAGCATACCTCTTTACTGTCCATGGAATCATTTCATGCTCCCTCCTGGGCACCTGAGTCCCAGGCTGACAAGTAGCCTTGGCTCATGGGACACAGAGGCAAAAATGCAAATAGCTTGACCGGCACTCAGTAAGCTTAGTTGCTTTTGTTACGCAAAGCCCAGCTCAGAAAACCATCAGGGACAAAGCTCTTTCATGATCAGTGACTGAAACAAAGATGAAGTTAAAGGACTTACCTTGTTCACTCATCATCAGGTGTGCGAGGCCTTTGAGAGAGAGAGAGACAGAGGGAGAGAGGAAGTAAGAGAAAAAGAACAAAACTGCAAAAGAAGCAGCAATATCGATGCACACTGATCACAGTCCAATACCTGTCAGGATTGGAGCTCGCATACTTGAATTAGATCAAGTATGATTGCAGCACACAGGATACAAACATCTGCAGGTGCTGCTTTCCACACTGAGCAGGAAAGCATCTGTCACAGGTAGAAAAAACCTGCTGGTCATTGCAGAACTGTGAGGTTCAGCATATCCTTGGAGGGCAACTCGAGAGGCACTGCACACCAGTATAGCTAAATGGGCCATGAAAGCCAAGGTCTGCAATGAGAGTCTGCAGGAAGCATTTGCTCCTCTGGAGAGATACAGAAATAACTTCTCCTCAGCTAAAGACTTTAAATTAGAGGTTGCATTGGTCAGTAAAAGGGAGGCCATGATCACACCACATCTGCTTTAGATGAAACATCTGGGCTAAATGCATACACACACACACACACACACACACACACACACACACACACACACACACACACACACAAAGCTATTCTCATTCTTGGATGTGTGGCTTCATCTATATTTAGGAGTCCAGTTGATTGCTCACACTTACTAATTAGGCACCAGTACACCAGACATAGCAAGGACTAAAAAAATTAACAGTAACCTATTCAAATATACCTCCGTTCCCTTTCTGGGAAGATCTGCAGATTCAGTTTCCTAGGGCAGTGTGTTACCTTCTGGCTCTACCGCTAAAGCTACTCCTTGGTTTCATAATTGAAGGTAAAGCCAGAAAGCACCACAGCTCCCCTCAGCAGTGACAGTCACTGTCAGCTCTGTAGATAAAGTTATAGTGTTTGCTTGGGCTGCTCCACTCTCTGTTTGATAATTCTTTCTGGAACAAACATTGTTTGTTTTGATTAAAATCCATTTCTAGGCCCAATTTTCAAATATGTTCACTATGCAAATTTATTTATACAAATATTCTTTAGGTGCTATTGAATTTATATTCATGCCCAAGCCATTAGGCAAGAAGTGACCCATTAGTCAATTTTGTGACACAAGATGTCACAGAACTAACATAACAAACATCAAGTCCTTTCCACTGAAGCCATAAGTGACCCCTTTTGTACTTGGTACCCTGACCAAATTCCTTGAGTTCAATTATTTCTCCACATCTCCTACCTCTCATAGCACTTAGTATGGCAGGGGGGTTGATACATGCACAAACATCACACATCCCCCATATCTTAACTCAGTTTTGTAATCAAACAGGGCTGTGACTTTTTAATTTCACTGAGGCTGAGAGGTCAAATGAATTTATTAGAATGAGAATTTTCAACAAGCAGCATGCTGAGTTTGAATTTGTTTATTTCTCTCTCTTTTATATTTTTCCTTTGCGCCTACTGGAGAAATCTAAAATCCAGATCATCCTAAGAATATGTTCACCCACAGAGAACTCCAAGCCCGATAAGGGGATTAATAAATGTACAGTCTAAGGAATGCAAATATCTTAATGTTCTTGAAGATTATTGTGGATTTAGAAAAATAATCAGAACCACAACATAGGTTTAGATTTTTTTCAGGTCTTTTAGCTATAAATAAACATAACAGATTTGATACTGTAGGACACTTTTGGTTTAAATTACAAGCTATAATTCAGTGAATCATTTTGCTCTGCTAGTAGAGCGGTTTGAATTTGTATCTATTTATGGCCACTGACCCTATCATTCTTGATAGGCAAATCTTAGGTTTGACCAAATGGCACTTGAAAGTCACTGTAAAAGGCAAGAAGACAAAAGTATAATTGTTAGGACCTACAACACAGAGAGACCCTGTAGCAATGGCAAAAGAAGAGAAAAGGCTAGAAGGTGTTGGTATGACATGCAGCCAAAGTTGGTGGAAGGAACAGGGAGGGGACATCAGAAATAAAGCAGAGATAGGGGTCCTCAGCCCTTGTACACAGTGGGAAGAGAAAGTCATGCCTAAGAGGCCCAGCACCAACAAGATGCAGCTGCTGGGAATGGCAGGGGTTTTGTCCACTTGGACACAGACAAAGAGAAATCTCCAGAGAAGGTTCAAAGCAACACCCTGAATTACACCATAAGAAGATCCCCTCTCTCTCCACCAGCCACAGAGGAGCTATAAAAAAAATCTCCCAGTGTAAGGAATGTCAACACCCCTTTTTGGCCTTTATTTCCAGAAGGCCAATGCTGTGTGTCCTATCTGTCAGGCACACCAGCCTTTTGCCTAAAGTTAAAGAGTGAGTGCAATCCCCACATACACCCACTATTGTGGCCCCTGGTTTAGCCTTGGTTCAGATGCCTTTGAAAGCAAGTGTCCTTAAGAAGTGTTCTGACACTTTCTGCTTCTTCATAAATTGGAAATAAAACAGCAGCTGTGCTATTGTATGTATATCCTGATCTTCCAGTCCCAACTGGACAATCAAAGCAGGAAGATAAATGAAAAATTATGCACTCCCCCCTCAATGCTACTTTTTCCTTTTTAAAGCATGAAGAAAAAGGAGGGTAGACTTGGAGATAGAGCAAAAAATTAATATTATATCATAAATTGTCCATCAACACAGATCCTTATTTTAAAAATGAGAACATCAACAGAATTCCAGATTCATTATTAGATAGAATAATAATATAACATTATGAAATAACATCAGCATTTCCCATCTGAAAAGTTTCCTCCCTTGCAATTTAAAGTAGGAGTGAAAATGAGTGTGTTTATGTCTAACAAAATGTCATTAACCAAAACCTTCAACCATTGAGATACAGAATCTGTGACATTTGCAGCATGTGTAACAAAGGCTTCAAATTAGTCACAGTAAAATCAACACAGAAAACATGAACTGACATAATTGTCTCACCTTTACATCAGTTTCAAGACATGACAAGACACTAAAACAATTTTCAAATCATAGAAGTCAAAGTCACCTCAAGGTGACATGGGACAGCACTTGCTATTGCACTACAAGAAACTAATAGGGCATCCAACAAACAAATGCAAGAGTTGTATGAATTGTTCAGGGCTGCAAACTAGACCAGATTTTGGCAGAATAGTGGGGACATGTATCATCATGATATTTGGGAATCAGTCATAAAGACCACCAAAGTTTTCAGCAGGCTTGGGATGCTGAATGAACTCATCAGGCCCCAAAGCACATTATTTATATATTCTACCATTGTTTGTGCCCATAGCCATTCCATTTCAGAGGAATCCTATAAGAAAATCTGAGTCTCCACCTAAATCCAGGTGAAACATGCTTTCCTTTAAATCTTATATTTGTTCAACAAGAAACTCTGATTATAGCCTCAGACCTGCAAACCCAGACAGTGTAGAACCGGGAAATTGTCGACACAAACCTGCAGGAGCTCCAAAGGCCAAGGGGTTGCATGCTTTTTCTAAACCTATCTAGTCATCCTTATAATAATTTACTGGTTGGGCACAACTGCTGCCCAACAAAAACGGTGGGTAGTAAGTGCTCTGAAAAAGGTTTAGGAAAACCTCAGAACAAATGAATTATCTGTCTGTAAAGAAATGTTATGTCAAAGTCAAGAATCTGGTGACTTTCTACTCAGGAGTTTCAAACATCCAAGACAGTAAGGACAATCACATGGCTTCAGAAAAAGACTCTCAACATGTTCCTTAGATGATGACAAGCATCTGCTTGTGCTCAGCCTCTGGAGCCTCAGCTTCTTCAGATGTTTAGGAGTAATATGAAGAAAAATCAGCCTACTTCTTCATAACAACAGTTTGTTATTAAAATAATATGTCCATTGCAGAGGGCATGCCCATGTCTGAGGGCAGACAGACATATAAACTCGGCTCTCTGGCAATGATTTATGCCTGCCACAACTGATTTTTCCTATTTAAGTCTGGGAGGTTTTTTAACATTTCTTTAACCTACTAGCAAATCAGTATTATTTTCTTAAAGGTTATTATTAATGTGCCTTGATCTCAAAGTAACACTTCAAGGAACTACTGGGTTTTTTTAAAATTGTGAACCATCTGCTTTCAATATCAAAATAGTAAAATTACGCTCTAATTGTACAAAGTATCAAGAGCCAAACACTGGATTCTTATGAAGGCAGAAGGCCATTTTTAAAAGTAGCTTCAGAGTTCAATGATATGAAAGAGCAATGAAGCTAAACAGCAGTCCTCATCGTTAAGGACTGGCTAGGAGCAATTTCCAGTGTGGAGAAGGGGGAAACCTCGGAGGCCGTTTGAATCCTGCTTCCCCTCCCCTGCCTCCCCCCTCCCTTGTGATACTTAGCACTTAAAATGGAAAACAAAGCCACAAAACAAAAGGTGGGGACAGCACAAAACACAGCTGACAGTGACATGTGATTGCAGTAACAAAGGAAGATGGACTCCTCCATCCAGTTAATTATAGCTTGTCCCGTGCCACTGGGCCCATGCTCTGGGCACGTGTGCGGGGGTGTGCCTGCGCTGCTGAGTTGCTCTGCTAAGGCGGACAGCCTCAGTATTTCCCTTCTAATGATGCTGCCGGATGATTAGCCCAAAAGCTCTTAATGAATGGGAAAAGAGACTGCCAGCAGCAGCAGCTACTCAGTTCTCCCCTGGGGCACGCTTGCCCATAGAGGATTCTTTTTCTGGGTATCAAGCTCCATGACCCACTCAGACATTAACTGGGCCAGCTGCAACGTATGTCTCAGATAGGGCATCGGGCCCTCTTCCCCAGGATATCCTCAAAAATCCTTTATGGCAAAGCTGAGGAAAGAAGTCATTCAAACCAGCGATTCTGCCAGAAATAAAATGACATCCACTACAGAGAAGAGCTCCAATGAGTAGTGCAGACTGTTGTTTTCATCTCCTTTCCAAATTTCCTAAAACTAGCGATTATTTAAGAAATAGGCTTTTCTTTACTCTGAGCCTCATACTCCAATTCCATCAGCAATTCCCTTTTCTGCTTCAGGTGGAAAGCTGACAAGCACCTTGTCTTCCACGTGGTCCCTCATAAAATAGCCATCTTGAGGCTTTCCAAAACCCAAAGTCCGTGGAAAATTCCCTAAGAATCCCCAGATACCAAGAAAAAGGGCATTCCAACAGGGCCAAAGCATAGGAGTCAGAGGAAAGAAGCAAAACCCTTGTATTGAGAGATATAAAGAATGGATAAAGCTGAAAAATCATTCTGCAGCCTAGTTCACACTTCTTACCTGCTAGATAGGTCAGCTTTGCCAAGAGGGTGACCTGATTCCTTGGCTGCTGGCACGCGTGGTGCCTTTTTTTTCCAAACTGGGCAAAGAAGTAGCACAGGCTGGGGAGTGGTCAGTTCTCTTTGATTCAACCATGCCATGCACTACAGCCAAGGGGCTGCTCTCAGGCCCCAGCAGTGAAGCCAGCCAGGAGTGCAGTTTTGTTATTGTAGCCGCAGGCCCCCTTCCAATCCAATTACACACAACAGCTGTGCTAGCTCCTCTTTTCCATCCCGTTTTCTTCCTCTGCTATATAATTCCAGGATAGGTTTTGTCATTATCAGTGAGTCAGGGTGAGAGGCATCTACTCTGAGTGATCAAAGAAATAAGAGCACGAGGTAGAAGCCAGAGACAGTTGCTCACCCCAATGTCTATGGAAGAAATAGTGATCAAACCATACTATCCCTTTTCACCTCTGGCAGAAACTGCATGTGGCATACTCCTAGAAGTACTCACATAGGGAGGGTTACAAACATGACGGTGTTTGAAAGCATGAAAGCAAACATGCACGTGTTCACAAAGACAGACACACACACAAAAGTGTGCTGGTAGCAAGACCAGGTGAATTAATTTTGTGGCTGATTCCTAAGATGTGTGTCACTGCAAATCACAGCACCTGATCAGGGAGGTGCACAAGTTGGGGAAAAAACTGTTAGGCATGGAATAGAATTCTTCAGCTTAGAAAAGACATGTCTGACAATATACATGATAGTGGTAAAACACCAGTTAAGACAGAACTGGTGAACAGGGTATCTTTTTCCCAGTTGTGGGGAAGACAAGGAGTAGGAGTTACAGAATGAAATTCTCAATAACATGAATAAAAACAGCTGAAATAAAGTACTTTCCACATTTCAATGATTAAACAATGGGACTTGTCATCACAGGACACAGTGGAGTTTAAAAATATAGGTGGATTAAGAAGAACAAAGAATTGACACATCCAGAGAAAATATGTTCATTAGCGACTGTAGAACACCATGACCTGGATGCAGTATCAGGTCAGAAAGTCCTTAAATCAGTAACTACCAGAAAGCACAAAAGTATCAAGAAAAGACCTATTCTAACATAGTTTCTTCATCTTCCTCCAAAGCATCTACTCTCATAATGCAGTTCTGGGATAGAGGAATTCTTGCTCTGACCCCAGTGATCACTATTGCTGTAATGTTGCAAATAAGTGTGCATGGAACTGAAAAACATTCACATTTCAGTGCAAGAAACTCTAATTAGGGGACAATGCCTGTGCAAAGGACATGCAAGAATGAAAATAATGGTGGCATCTAAGAAGAAGAACCTAAGCCTGTACATACTGGTTTCAAACACCTGATGAGTGGCACTGAAGATACAGCACAGGCGAATTCCTACTCTGACCTAGTACCTCCTGCAAACTGGGAATTTCAGATGCACTGAAACCCAGCGTTTTCATGCCCAAACCCCAGAGTTTTTCTTTAAGGAAGCAGTAGTGAGCATAGAGGTACTGCTTTAATGACCCTATGGTGTGGAGTTAGGGAGAGCAACTAAAACAGCAGCCCTGAGATGAAGATGGGAGAGAAATATTTAATGATGGAGTTTGAAAGATTAAAGTCCTGGATCAAAAATGTCCTAGCATGCTTATGCTTTCAAGGATCTCTGTATCTTTATGAAGGAGTTGTTTAGGCAAACAAGGACTAATTTTTCCTCAGGGAACTATCAAGGTAATGACTACTGAATTGTGCCCATTCACTTATATGCAAACTCTAGTCAGCAGTAAAATGATGACAGCAAAATGCCCAGAACTTAACCTCTCAGCCTCCTCCCCATAAACATCTAAAGATCTGTCCCACAACGGGAGTAAGTGTGGCGCGAATAGGAAAACACTATCTAAACTTCGATATCGCCCAAGTATCAGTAACAGCCACTACAATTTCAAGAACCAATATTTAGGTCTTTCTCCTGCATATATTCTTCCACTTAAAAAAAAAAAAAAACCAAACCCACAACTGAGGCAGGATCATATAACTTGCTCCTTCATCTACTGGTCTTTTCCCAACCTACCTACACCACTGGTAAAGAATAGAAGGTGCAAAGAAAGGAGCAGATATTGTGCAGAAGTGACAGAGGCATCCATTCTGGTCTGTGCTGCACACCACTTCCCAGCCAAGGCACTTAACCTCTGTGTTAAGGCTCTTAACCTCCATGATGTTCAGCCCAAGCACTCTAAGTATGTTGTGAAGGTGAGGTGAGGCTATAGCTATAACCCCAAAGGGAAAACTGAAGTACCGAAGGGAGAAGTTATTTCTCCTCTACAAGACACAACTAGTCAGTGACTCAGCTGAGTGCAGACAGCAACAATCTGAACTCTGGAGCACTGCTCACAATGTGGTGGTGTTGTAACTGGGGTCATAACATCTGCAGGACAGGTGGGCTAACTCTGATGAACTTCTTTCTTTTGTGAAAGAAGTCAGATGGAATCAAGTTGGCTCTTGAAACAAGTGCAGTACAAATGAGCCCCTGTTGCTGGAGCGCTCTTCTTCACGAGCAGAGACCTCATAGCCAGGAAAGGCTCACACTACACTTTTAACAAGACCAACTTCTTTGCATCTTGCAGAAACTGCACTCAGCACTCCCCACTGCTGCCAGCCCCAGCCTATTCACAGCTACCTCTTCTTACTGGGGAATTAGTTCTAACCAGTCTATTCAACAATAATGAATACATAGTTAATCAGTGGGCTCTTTACAGCCCTTCTGCTGCCTGAGGTAGTTACCACTAGCTCATAAAATCCCTAATTTGTCTTTCAAACAGTGGATGGTTAAAGTAACCATTCTGACGGGGACCTGGGGCTCTATCCTCAAAATACAGATAGCTGGACAGGCAAATAGGTAGAAAGTCTCTGCACAGCTTGGCAGAGGGGAAGTGTAGACTCAAACCCTCCTGGAGGTCTAAGTCTCAGCCTAGTTACACAGCAGTGCCAGAGTACTCCCCAGGGTGAGCTGAGCAGAGGGGTGAGATTGCCTAGGAGTAAACAGTGACAGAGCCCTATAATGAAGTGTGGGTAATTGTCAGACTGAAAACATTGGGATGAGTGAGAGAGCATATGAAGAAAAGCATTCACATGTGACTAGAAATCCACATGAGAAAGCACACAGTAGTCCTGACAGCAAGAACACGTTTATGAGCAATGGCAAGAATGAAAAATGCACATCAAAGTACATAAATTATGAGAATAACAGGGCAGTAGGGCAGAAGAGTAGTCAGGGAGCAGAAGGATGGTGCCCACAGTAACAGCAGTATGATCCTGTACTGGATGTGCCACCTCTGCTTAGGTCCCTACTAGTGATGCCATCATCTCCTGCACACTGTGAGATGTCCCTGATGTTATTTACAGCAACACTCAGCATAATATCATGAGTCCTACTGGTAAAGCATGGCAAGGGCATGCCTTCCCAATTCAATCATCCTCCTCTCCCACTGTCATCAATATCTTCAGGATGTGGTGGAGACATTTGTGACCCCAAGCCTTTGGTGCATGTCCTGTCAGATTCTGCCAGGATGAAAGGAAACAGGAGCTCCTGGACACTTCAGACTGGGGCAGAGATGGTACAGTTTTGGTTACCCATAGATAACCAAAAAGATTCAGTGTTACAGTTGAAAGAGCCTTTCTTTCTAAGGCATGCCAGGCAACATTTGCCATTTGGCCACTTCCATCCCCACTGTTGCCAGCTGACATGCACACAGAATGCAAAGGATCTCAGTAGAACAAAAAGGGGGCTGAGAAGAGAAGCCAAAAGGCTAAATATGTCAGAAAATTACCCAAGTGGCTCTCCTTCACTGCATCTCCCTGAATTGTTGCACAAAATCTGATTATTCAAGTGTAGAAAGGAAGCAAACTGAACAGAGCAAATCCAGATCCAGGTTAGGTTTAGCAAAAGTTACACAGATAGCTGAGAAGGGAAAGACCTCTGACTCTCCCATCATCCCATTCCAGCCAGGGCAATGTCAGCTGCTTCCTTGGGCTCTCATTTCTGTTTCACATAATGATAAACCAGGTGGAACTGCCTGTGTGTGAGGAAAAAATTAGTTTCTTAAGATCACTGGCAACAGGATGTGGACTATTAAGTAGTCTAGTTCGACTAACCCTTGTAGCTGTAGTTGGGGCAGTGATCCTTTCAATAATGAGATGGCAATCTGGGTAGGGAGGTTGGGTGTTCTCTGTGGTAACACACATCATTGTGGAAGAACTCAACAAATTAAAAAAAACACATATCCTTTTTTTCGTCTTAAATGAATCATTTGTGTCCTGGTGGAAATAAAATTTTGATACCTAAATAAGCTCACAAATTCACATTCAGCCAGATTCTCACTGGTTTTTAAGAATGCAAAACAAAACAACAAAAAACCCCACCCTTTTTTAGTGGAACTGAAACTCAACAGGTTATCAGTGGGAGTAGCAAATGGAATAGACCGCAGTAAAAGAAGGAAAATGACTGAACTAGATTTGCATGCCATACTACACATAGATGTATCAGAAATATACTGTATATAATGCAGTGCTTAATGCCAGGTAATTAGCAATAAAAGCAACATTTTTTAATGTCATTTTCATTCAGAAAACATCCCTTTAACTGACCAACACAGTGTAGTTGCTGAAGAGGGAAGTCTGTGACCTTTGCTACTACCAAGCCCTCCTTTCAGCAAAGGCTGTTCAATACAGACCTCATGACATCCAGTAGGAAGATTTGTTCTGTATGCTCTCAGGAAGTGGGATGAGATTTCTGTCCTGGTAACTTCCCACCACCACTCCTTAAAGAGTAGCCTTTCTGCTAGACAAAAGCAACACTTACCTGGAATATGATTGACATCTGCTGAGGTGTTTTCATGGCAAGCAGAAGGGAGAAAAGGAAGAGAGAGAAAGAGAAGAGAAAAAAAGCCATTAGAGATGCACACAGCAACTCAGCATCCTTGCATGGAAATCAATTTCATGCAAAACCAGAAGTAATTAGGTTTCTTTGAAGGCCACCCATCTGCAGCCAAGCACGCCACCATGCAAGGGAGGAGACACTGGCTCCCTCTCCGCTGTGCATGTAAAAGGGAATCCACCATCATATCTGTCCGGAGAGAGAGTTCCTGGAATCAGATAGAACCAAGCCACGTCAGTTTCTGTAAGAATATTGGTTAAAGTATTCTACACACACAAATGCAAAAGAAAGAAACAAAAAACAACCTGCCTACAGGAGGTTTCTATAGCACATAAATTCAAGCAAGTTTTCAGACAAATAGAAAAGAACCTGCTCCCCTTTTACAAGGGGCCATGTGAATTTATGACCAGCTGTAAGACACTCAACATAATCTCAAAGTCTAGAAGAGAGACCATTCCTTTTCATTCCTCCTACTCATAATTCCCCAAACAACATCCTTCATTGCAGACAGCAGTAGAGGTGGGGGATAAGGAGTGTGCTGGAGGCTTGCACATCCCACATGTTGTCTTTTCACAAGATGGGAAATTCAGAACAAATGTCATTCAGTACTTTTTCTCCTTTAAGACTCCTTTTCAGAATCAATCACATAAATCTCAAAATAAATAAGTCCTTTAAAAAAGGGAGGAGCAAGACTATGCAAGTCATAGTATTGATTACTGAAAAGGCATATCTTTGAATGCTGTTCTGGGCAGCACCCGCCAATCCCAGAGACTGTACTTTAAAAAAAATGCTTCTCATAATGTTTTTAGCATCCCAAGTTTAGTCTTGCTCTGAATAGCTACATTTACCATAACACCAGGAGGGAGGAACCAAAATCTCATGGGATTAGATTAGACTACTAGGTTCCTTCTAAGGCAGCCCACAAAAACAAAAATACAAACAAACAAAAAAAAACCCACAACTTGCTAGCATTCTCCCCTGGAGGCTTGTACCCTGCCCAGGAGTTGTGCCGTTAGAGGTATCATCTTTCCAGGAAGACTTCAAAGCAATACATTATTGCTTTGGAGTACAGATCCCAGGCCATTTCTGCTACATGTCTAGGAGCATGACATGCTGGGTGCACTTGCTTCATACTAAGGTCTGAGATGGTATTCTCCAACCCAAAATGTCCCTGCTAATTTCCATCAGTATTTCCCCTTCCTGTCCAAATCACGGTGTTGCTGTGAAACTGGTGCCACTTGTCTTCTTGAGACACTTGCATTTCAGTGGTGATTCCTGTTCACGCTGCTTTTTGTTTATCACTTTCTGTTGCTTTTTGCTTATCACTTTGTAATGGCTCCAAAACCATTTGAGGAAAAGTCTCTGCAGTACACCACACATATATCAAGCTGTCCTTCCCTAAGGAGGTAACAACCCAAATAAAACAAAGCATGAGGAGGGGAGGGACTGTTGCACTGACTCATGTAATTTCCACAGCTTCCACTAAACATATATGTCAGATCTGATGAGGGTTATTTGTTGCTTTTCCTCTTTTAACACATAATTGTATCTAAGAACTGGTGCCTTGGCACGCAAGCCTGGAAGGACACCTAGCACTGAAAGTTTACCTGAAAGTAATTACTTCAAGGTAGGAAAAGAAAACGAGTGTCAGGCAGCAATGCATGGAAAGCCAAAGGAGGTGGGAGCAGCCGCAGAAGGAAGGATCAGTGGCAATTAGAGATGATCACACATCTCAGAAGAGGTAGAAGCGAGCACCACAAGGTACTGCAAATGTTTCTGATCATCCAGCAGCTCCCCCAAAAACTTATTCTAAGCAAGTACAAAGCTCTAGACCCATGTTGTCTTATCAGCCTTCCTGCACGCCTGACAATGGAGTGGGCACAGCTGCAGCCCGGGCTTCCTCAAGAGCCGGGAACAGCAGGCAGCCTCACCAGGGGGTGTGTGCTCCAGGAGGAAATCTGTGGGATGTTTAGGGAATTAAAACCATCAGCAGATAGAAAGGGCAAAGACAAAAGCTAAACAAGAGTGAACAAGGGATAAACACATTAGGTAAATAAGAGAAGAGGCAGTGGGCTGTAACTGATACACTGCTTGAAACAATACTTATTTAACTGTGTGAGAATTAAACAGGTCATGAAGCTGTTAAAGAAGGGGAACAATGAAGTGGTAAGAGCTAACATAAGCATCTCTAAAATGTAGTTTCCTTTTACCTGTATTTTTTCCTATTTTTTTTATTCCCATGTACCTAAGAGCAGGCATCCCCCATCCTGACTGATCTTAGTCTTAACTTGCTTTTTCCTATATCTTTTTTGGAAAGTTTCCACCCAACACAATTTCTGTATGTACTAGTTGCATCACAAAAGTCACTGCGCCTCTGCAACATTTTTGCAGTATTTACCTACATAGTAGCCCAGGTCATTAATGTTACTTCCCATATTAAACAAAAAAGGAGTTTCTTGTATTGCAGACACCCTTCCATGTGGTATCTACTGGCAAATGCTGGTTTTCAAATGGTGAAACTACTTGGGTTTAATTTTAAAATAACACAAGAAAGCACTACTTTTTCATGAAGAAAAAAACAGCATATAGCCAGTCAGTCCTCACAAAAGACCCTACAATAAATGCCACTTTGGCATACAATTGAAACTGCCATGCAAGTCACAGAATATTCTGAGTTGGAAGGGACCCACAGGAATCATTGAGTCCAGTTCTTGTCCCTGCACAGGATAGGCCCAAGAATCAAACCATGTGCCTGAAAGCATTGTCCAAACGCTTCTTGAGCTCTGAAAGGCTTGGTGCTGTGATCATTTTCCTGAGGAACCTGTTCCAGTGCCCAGCCACACTCTGTGTGAAGAACATTTTCCTAATACCTAACTTAAGTCCTCATGGGAAAGACCTAACACCTCTGCAGTGTGGTATGTCACTCCACTGTGGTGCATAACGAGAAGTGTGGCTGCATATATCAACAAAAGGGACCCACCAGTACCTTATGGCTGATGGCTCCACAATTAAGGGAGCCATCTACCTCAAGAAAGGTAGAAGACAGAGATGGCATATATGCAGAGTTACCAGATCTGGAGAGCTGAGTTGCCTCTCCTTCAGACCTTGTCATCTGAGATGTTCTCTCAAATTTTCTTCATGTTTTTCTGATTTGTTTACAAAAGGACTGTTTAATACATGTCCTCTCTCTCTTCTATCAGCAGCACCTTCCTTCTCCCACACGGACCTCCTCCCTGACACAGGGACTGGCGAGGTACAGCATTAAACAGGGAGCTTGCAGAACACACAGCTAACAAAAAGAATCCAGTGACCATGGGAGTTACTGCTGTGTAGATGAGGGTTTCTCCACTTTTTTCAGCTCAGAGCAGTTCAAACACAGAAAGGTCTGTCTCTTAACAAAATACAAGGCAGAGTTTGCTTTATCCTATACACAGGAGTCCATTTATTGCTCCTTTGTAAAAGGCTGAGCAGCAAGCCGGTGCTGTTTGCTTTTGTTCTTTGATGCTAATAGCTGGGTTGAAAGAGGGATCAGCGGGGCCACTGCCTTTGTCTGGTGCAGCCCCAACCATCTGGGTGGGGTGGAAGAGAAGGAGGAGGAGGAAGGGGAGCAGGAGGAACAGAGCAAACATTATTATATTTCAGATGATTACCATGCCTGTACAGGAAACATCTGGGGTATTTTTCACTCTAACTTTTTTAACAAGAAGTTTAGCAAAAAAAGGGAGGTTTCATGAGAATGCACTTCTCCCCAGCTGGAAGCAAGGACAGCACAGACTTTCTATGCATACCAGCCCTAACAGTACACATCACCTTGACCTGAAGAGACCTACTTTCTTTCCCTTCTCTATGGTCCATTCAGTCTTGTCCCTTGCTTTGATGTGTTGTGGACACCTGTCTTCTGCCAGGTAAACTGTGAGCCACTGACTGAATTCACATATTACAAACAAGCCAGCAGGTGGAAGCATCCTTGGTTAACTGGAAATAAGTACCCGGAAGTGAATGGCACTATCTTGTACTCTAAGTCCTTGAAGTTCTTTAGCATCCCCCTCCAGCATACTCTGGTTACACTCTCTCTCTGAACACCAGTATGTGGAGAGGACTGGGGAGCAGGTAAAAACTGGGGAGAGAAGGAGGGTAAAAGTCATACACTTAGAGACATTTTTTATCTTAGGAGACCCATTCCCAAATATGAGGAGATTCAGCTTTTTTAGACGGGAAAATTACTGTATTCTGAAGGTTATTCAGATATTGACACCTAAAAAAGCTTTTCTAAAGCAGATTTGGTTCTTATCATTCTGCAAATACAGAAAATGGATATAGATACAATTTCACTGACAGAAGCATGATTAATTGGGAACTCAGTCACTTAATTTGGCTTACTGATTGATATACACACACACACACACACACACACACACACATGCATATATAAACTGTTCAGGGACCATAGATTGATTCATTTATGGCAGCCTGTGAAATGATTCAAAAGATATATGATGAGGCAGCCTGGACTCCTGGAGTGTGGTATTAAGACATGTTGGTGACCCAGAACTGGGTGATTTCCTCTTAATTGAGCTCTGATGCAATATTTTAACAATATGAAGAGCAGTGTTTTGGCTCAGCTAGAAACCCCTCAAATTGCCATGAGCAAATTCCTCATTAATTTAATACTTCATCAAACAAGGGTTAATTCCAGATGCTGATTTGGAAAGTGGTCTTACTCCATCCTAATCTGGTCTGTTAAGGTACAAGTAAACATTTGGTCCTACTCCACCTTCTACTGACTCCTCATCTTTCCCTTCAGTATGCAGTGGTTTGAAGCCCTCTGGGAGTGTTATAGCAACTCAAAAAGAAATAGCATTTCCATTGTATAAACACCTTCTAGCTAAAATCTGCTGGCTAAAGATGAGTTCTGTAATAATATTAATTCCAAACACTAGCACATTGCTGTAGTGCCCATGCTCACACAGGAGACAGACACCTTGAAGATTGTTGTATTTTTGCTTAACTATGTTAAAATCCTGGCTCCATTGAATTCATAAAATACTTCAAATTTACTTTAAGAGCATCATGATTTCATCCTTTATACTTACTTAACATCTTATAATTGTAGTAGGATCCATCCCTGGTATCTTTTCACTGATTCCAATGGAATTGCCACAAAACTAAATTTGACCAATTCTATTTAATTTGCTAAATGTTTAGGATACTGAAATAAATCCAAGACCACTCCAGCCTGTGATGTCCGTCATTGAGCTACACACTGGGATCATTAAGAACTTCACAGTACTAGCAGGTGTAGGCCTTATTGTCTCAGTCCAGAAGAATAGGACCCTGTAATTTGTGTTAATGGAGTGTTGAACACTTCTGATTTTATTCAGTAGAGATAAGTGGTGACACATACACAAACAAGTTCATTACAATCAATTACATTTCTCTGTGTCCTTTGTCCTGTGGGATCTCTCAGGCTGCCAGTCTCTTGGGAATAGTATTCACTTGATGTGTTGCATAGAATTGCAGACATTTGTGGTACTGTGCCTTTGCACAGCTAATACTTGGGATCCCAAAGCACTTATTAGCTGTGAATATAGGAATCATTCATCCAGTACTGAAAAGCAGCCAGCTCTGAAGTGAAAGAGACAGATGTTTAACAGCTTATGGGAACACCATACAGCAGTTTAGCATGTCAGTTGGAACAGCAAGAACTACTTAAAGAGACAGAATGAAACTTGGCTGATTGTACTAAAAGTGCTGTGTGATTTTAAAGCACTCATGATTTAAATGAGGTGAAGGGATTTGATTTCAAATCTCATCTGAATGATTAACGGTGATTTGAGGCCTCCATACTGTGCACATTAATATCATAAGCAACCTGCCCCTCCACAGGGTCAAATGGGAGGTCAACTGACCATCCTCTAAAGCACATAACATTTGAGTGGATCCTTTATCTACTAAAGAAAATGGACCCTCTGCCTTAAGGGGCCAAGCTTTCTTCTCTCAGGCAACCAAGATATTCGTAAACCACTATGATTTCACAAGTTGCCTGACCATTTAGAAAAGTGTTTTCATATCAACATGGTAGAGATGGATCAAATATGCCTGCTGCTTTCAGAAATGAATGCACAGAGTTATGTAGCTCCAGCAAGAGTAACAAACCCCCAACCCCCACC
>JAOXXN010000065.1:42334770-42364812 GCA_026770055.1 Myrmophylax atrothorax | reverse complement strand
AACCAAATCTTGTTTTATTACAGTATTCAGATTGGATTAATCAGGAACACAGTTCTGTATCAGGAGCCTTGCACAAAACACTATTTGAGGTGATCTTTAGTGATCTTGACTAGATCACGTCTGTTCTGTTGAGCCTTGTTCTTAAAGCCTGAGAAGCCCATAGAACAGCAGTAGCAGCCACCACACAGGAACCTGCTGGAGTGCTCTGTGCCAGCCTGTGCTGTGTGTTGGTGGGTATTACAACAGAAATAACGCCCTAACCCATCAAGAAACAAGAAACAGTTATTTTTGCTACACAAAGTAAAAGGCAGCGTGGGCAAGAGAAAGGAAATTCATCTAAGGATGACATCCAAGGTCCATTTGACAGAGCATGAAAGCAGGGATCCCAGCCTCTGAAGTGATATAAGATTTCCTCACTATCTGTATTCCTTTTATTATATCTTACTACAGAGTATATTTTACTATGCCATTTGTTGTTGAGCCTTCTTGTTTAGATCCAGAAAAATCCCCGCAGACCACATCCCTCTCATCCATCCGCTCCCCAGCTCTAAGGGAAAGACTCCTTTGAAAAGGCTGGCGCAGTGCTGGTTAGCCACCTGGTGCCATCAGGTGCTAAGATTTGTGCTTCAGTAGGTCTCTTTGTCCAAGGAACCACTTAGAGGTTCCCTTTCTAAACACTCGCCCTCCTGAATTGTCTACTGATTTGGAGATAAAAAACGTTACCGTGAAATTTATTTGGTATCCATAATGCACTTAAGCATGCCTCTGGATTTGGTATAAGTATCAACTAATTATTGATTCATTCACTCAAATTCCAATTTGGATGGAGTTCCAGTGTGCCTGAAAAGTGAGAACTCTATTACACATAAAAATATATAGTGCATGCTCCTCCAACTTACAATTATCATCCTAAATACAGCATGAGTAATCAGCAGAAATGCATCTTCTTTTCCTCTCCTTCCTACACTTACATATAATTTTTAGACTATGTGTTAGTGGGTTTTATATTCCATGTTATTGCTGTATTTGCTGCTGCAATATATATTTAAATTAAACAGAAGTCATCAGGAGGTTCTCTTGGAAGCATTTGCCTTGTTTGTTGTTGAAAGGCGCTGCTTGGAAAAGAGTAACTGCTGACTTCAGTAAATGTGAAACATAATGAAGGGAAACAGCTGCATTCTGCATCTTTCAAAACACTAAATTCTCTTGTGTGATTGTCTAAATGTAGACCTCCAGCAGGATCCATGCAGATGCAGACCCAAGTGCCTAATCACAGGACCTCATACCCACTGAATTCAGCAGATGTCTCTTTTCGTTGACTGGACTAGGATCGGGTCCCTAAAATTACCAGCTCTTGCACGCAGAAAAAAAATTGGTTTGTTTTTAATTGTCCTTACGTTAATGTGTTAACATAATACACATAACCTCATACCTATGAAAACAGGATCTAGGAAAAGATGTACATCTTTTAGGTATTAAAAAAAATGTTTTAAAGTCTCTATTCTTTCTTAAATATGTGAAAAAGAGTGTGTGCAATAAATAGCTTCCATGCTCATTATCTCAGATATGTTATACAAAAGACAGTGGTGAGCAGTATGAAGCTTTCCACCACTAAGCCACCAGTTCAAATCCACTGTATGTCAACAAAGATTCAAAGTTATTCCCAGCTAGCATTCTTTCCATGATCTAAGTGAGAACAGATTAGTAGACCCCTCAATTCATTTCCTGGCTGATTTCTGAATCCAGAAAATCCAGCATCATAATAATTGGCTTTCAAAGTACACAAATGTGTTGGGCACTGTATAGACCAAGAAGGCACAATGGCCTCTTCCCACCAAGACTGCCAAACACACTGGCAGACACCAGCACTGGTAGCTCATCTGGATCTTCAGCACAGAAAGAACACAGTTTAGTCTCTCATTTCTAAATGCAATCCCTTTGCAGAAAATTTCCACCAGATGCTTGTTACATGAGCAAAAGCCAGTACCTCTCCTCCAGGAACTATTATTCACCAGCCATGATGTAGCTCTATGTGTTCATGCACCAAAAGCATGGGAAAAGAAGGTGTTAACACATGTCAGACTGTTTCAGAGTGTACCTTCACATCTGATGATGTCAAAGAGAACCACAGCCCTCTCTTATTCCACTGTCTGTAACTGCAGCATGAACCAGGGAAAGCCATTCAGGTTATTCTGATTTCATTTTACAAAGCCTAATTCACTGCCAGGTGAGTAATCAGTCTCACACTCAAGGAGCTAATAGCAACTTTCTTCACTAGTACGACACAGCCCTGAAACAAAACAATAACCATTAGGGAGAAGAGAGGCAATTCATCTTTGGATTTCAGTGACGGACATAAGCACTATTGCTGAAGGATTTGGAAGGGGTACTTATTACTAATTCTCTGTCAAGAATATGTCAGTATGGATCTCACTGGAAATGACTGGAAAGAGTAGCCTTCCAGGACTGTAGGAGAAAAGTATTTCGGCTGCTTCAAGGAGTGACTGAAGGACAGTGTTCCTGAACTGACACCTGACCTAGCTGTGTTTTCAAAGCCATAATGTTTAACTAGATTTAAAAAAAATATTATTCTCCAGTGCCACTTCACAGCATGATGCAGAAACAGGCACTAACATCTGCCTCTGAGTTCACAGAACCACATAATCACAAAGTAATTCAAGTCTGAAGGGTCATCTTGCGACCATCTATTCCAACTGCCTGATTCCCTTTTGGTCAAACTAGAGCAAGTTTCTCAGGACTTTCACTAGCCAGGTTTGTACTTTCTTCAAAGATGGAAGACCATGCAACAGTTGGCAAAGTGTGCCTGGATATGCAAAACAGTTTGTTCATTTAAAGAGACCTGACATAGCCAGGTACACATCCATGTAAAATGGAGCAAGTAAAGGGGATGGAGGACAGTCAAACATCTAGACAGATATGATAACCCAAGTACTGTCACTTGGTAAAAGATGATCAGGAAAATCAATGTACCACCTAATCCTGGATATTAGGCAGTATACACATGGAAGTAATAGAAAACCACACAATAGAAAAATTAAGGCAGTAGAAATGTAGCACAGGCAGTATATAGAGAAGCAGATGGAGCACATGGTATCTTCCCTTGCAAACCAGTCTGTTGTGAAAGACCTGTTTTAACAGAACGCAGAGAAGAACAATTGTAAGGACTTTTTTCAGCAGCCATCAGTTGCTGGGTACCAAAAGTCTGGTGAGGAAGCATGCCAGCTTGAAGGCACAGAGCAACAGAGTTAACAGAAAGAGCAACTGAGTGCATCCTCGCAGCATTTTATATCATGTAACATTTTATAGACATCTTGCTTACCAGACGTGCCACAACAGAACCCTGTAAAAGAAGCAGTAAAACTATGCAGACCAGCCCTGACAACTTTCTATTCCAGGGCATAACTGCAGCTTCATCTCCTTCCAAGAGCCCAACACTGACTCCTGCAAATAGCTGACCTGGGTATCTGTGCCTTACAGTGATATTGCCCTGGAATGGTCATGACCATTGTCACTGCAGGGAGGACAATAAGGAATGTTCTTTTTCTCCAGGATTAGCCATACGATGTTGAGGTAGAAACATGCAATCCTCTTGCTTTAGGGTGCCTAGACAGAAGATATGGACCTTGGCCATGTTACAGAAGGCCAGAAGTAAAATCTAACAAACAGCATCAATTCTGCACACCACCATTTAAGAAGCACGGTTTCCTTCTTACTAGTGTAATAGTTTAATCTCTAGAGAAAAAGAAACTACCCAAGAGGAGGATATTGCCTATCAGTCATAATGGCTATGAACTTCATTGTTTATTATGGGTGAAAGAGAAACTGTTGTAGCTTGTATGTACTGGGGTAAGTAGAACACTCTTCTACTTCAAATGTTGAATTCTTGATGAACTTTCCACAATAACAGGAAGAGTAAGATGAAAAAAAAAAACAGGCCTTGTTTTAGGAATGCTGAAGTCAACAGGATCACTCCAAGGTATGTCCTACAGACTAAGTAATGATATACAAGAACTGTGGTGATGTCAGAGAATAAAGTTTCACTTCACTAGTCTACACCTCAGACAGAAGACAGTATGTACACATCTGCTAGGTTTGTTCAGCCCTGGAACAAGGAAATAACCTCCCTGATTTTTTGGCATAATGGAGCATGATCAAAAGCTACTTCTTCACTCCTATGTAGTATCTTGTATGACTCAAAAGGAAAGCAACATCCACTTCTATTAAGGCAAGCTTTCTTATGAGTGAAACCCTAAAAAAAATGGGAAAAAAGATAGAAAAGATTAAACTGGTCAAATAGCTACAGCCATACTGATCTCATAAAAGAGGATGAGTCTGTCTCCTAAGGTTTATTCATTGAAGTCTGAAAGTGTTCCTAATCACAACTGCAAATTTACAGGTGTATAACATGTGTAGGCTGCATTATCAGGGAAGAAGTCAACACTTATTCTCCAATATCTCAATAAACTTCAGGTTGGTAAGAAAGTTAAATCTATTGATCTGAGAATTGCATTCACTGCAATTCAATGATAAAATGCAAAACCCTTAAAAGGACAAGTCAGGCCTTCTGGTATTTCAGCACATGCAGCCTTGTCCTGAATTACAGCTATAAAGTCTTAAGTGAGACTGTGACCTTAGTGGTGCTTTCTCACTAGATCTTACTCTGTCACAGTTCTTCTCCATACCAGTAGGGAAAGACATTTTCCATTGTCTCTAATGCAACGTACACCACCTTCTTACTGATCCAGATCACTCAGCAGTGCACAGTCTCATGGCATATAGATTATCATTGTTTTACTGGATACTGGCCAATTTTAGGCTATTCCTGACAAGGTCTGAGGCAGGACCTTTGCAATGACCTCAGAAAATACAGAATCTGACTCCACCAGCAGTGATGATCACAACAGCATCCGTGCTGTTGTGTTAGCCCATGAGTGACATCAGCTCTGGATGTTTTCTGCCTGCTATAGTTTCACATCAGTCTTTGCTTTCCTGTTTACTGAAGTCACCTCATTTGGGAGCAGGAGGCCAGAGCTTATCTCCAACAGGACCTTCAAAGACTGTTCCAGCAGATGGAGCTTTTACCTCATGTCTTGCCCTTTATACATTCTTGTGGAGAATGACCATTCAGCATCTGCTTCTTTTTGAGATTCCCATACTCAGAAGATATGCCTGTTCATCACATATAATGATTAACCCTGGAAAAATATAGATGACTTAAACCTAGCGAAGCTTTGAATCCCAGAGAGTTCAGGAGGAGTCCATTCAGATAGACAGGAGCAGTTCATAGCAATGGTCTAGGAGATAAAAGAGATGAGTATTTTCTCAGATATTAGTTTAGTTTGAGTGTATTAGCCATGTTCCATGATCTAGTTCTCTGTCATAAGGCTTGGAAGGAAATGAAAGACAGTCACGACACCTTTACATTATCCCACTGAAGAAAAGGGAGACTCAAAGTTCTTACAACTCCTCTGATTTCATGTGTGAGGAACACGTAGGCCCAAGAGGATCCACAGTGACATCTGAAGACCTAGAAGACTTCACTCCCCAAAGCCAAGAGCAGAGGAGTGAGAAAAAAGAAGACTGATGCAAGAAGAAAAAGGAGATTCATGTATCGCTATGTTGTTCTTTTACCTGGCAAGGTTCTTGGGATCCATTTGATGAGGGCTAGGAAGGTGTGAGCAGTGTGTTTCTAGTATCAGGTGGCCAATTCCAGCAAGGGAATCAAACATCAAAAGGAGGGAAATTTAGAGCCCTCAAAGCAGATGGTTATGGAAGAGAACTCAAAGATGTGGACATTTCACTTAGCTGAAGACAAAGAGTAGGATGCAAATATGGAAGTACAGCTTTATCTTCCAACTGAGTGCCTTGAAGGCTGATCAGTTTTCCATGCTCGGGCAGCCTTCCCACCACAAACACATAGCATGACTGGGTTCTCCCTTGCTGACTCGCTTGCTTTTTCTCCAGTCACAAAGCCCAACCCCCAGACTACCCCAGCTTTGCCTCCCAGTGCCAGTATGCAAAAGCCAGCCTGGCCAGTCACAACCAGGAGGCTCTTCCCCTGCCAGCCATGATCATCTTGACAGTTCTGCTTTCTCCTCACATCATCTGTCATCTCTCTCACTCCACCTCCCCTCTCTGAAATCAGTCTCATCTATATACCACTTTAGGGTTAGGGGCAAGAGGAACAAGGATCAATGCCAAAGTTAGAGCACTATTTGCTTCCTCACTTCTCCCAATGGAGTGATAAGCCAAACACAGCCAGGGTCAAGCCTGGATGGGACAATTAAGCTGGAGGAAAAGCAGTGAAAAGCAGCACAATCATAAAAAGCTACAAAAATCAACTCATACTTCTGTTCTGAGAAAGGAACAGCTGGAGTGTTGATGTTTAGACGTGGTCTGGCTTCTGAAAGACTGCCAGAATGATTTAAGGAAAAGATCCACATAGTTACAGGTCTGTGGACCATTCTCCAATCATCTATCATGGAGCTAATAGTTCTACAAATATATCTCAATCTGGACTGGCCACTCACTTTTCTCTGAGTAGCTTGGGATCCACTTTGACAGCACTACCAACAAATGTCACTCCTGATCTTGGAATTGCCTGTTAGTTTAGAACTGTTTCCTTCTGGCCTAGTTCTGATGATGAGACATAAAAGAATTCAAGTGATGTGCTTCTTCACAGCACCAAAAATTAAATTCTGCTGTGCACTGCACTAAAATAATTTCTATGTAAGGCTTACAGTTTCCAATAATTTAACAGCTTTTGTAACAAATGCCAGGTCAGAACTGTTAGTTACCCCTGAGAGGAGGAGTCCTACTCATAATCCTCTATGCTATGCAGCAAAAGAGAGTATATGCTGGAGGACAGCATATTAAATGCTAAATGTTAAATAAGAGAGTGTTTTGGGGTTAAACAGCCTCTACTCATGTCTTCTCATTATGTTATTGTTTCCAGCATAAGTGCATGGTCATCCTGCCCCATCTGCCACCATCTTCATTCCATGCTGAACTTGCTGCTCACTTGGGTAACTGTTCTTTGCCAGGCAAATTTGTTTTCAAGTGTAACATTAGAAATGGGACATTCTGGAACCACTTTTAGTGTCTAAAAAAGAAACTTTAGGGCAACAAACACAGAAGAAAGAACTTCTCGAACTTTTTTTTAAGCTGAGAGTAAAAAAGAACAGGTCTTTTCAGGAATCCATTTTCCCTGTGGTCTTTTCTCTGCTCATGGCTTGAACGGGTGTACCCATTGCTGGGTACAAGCCTGTCTGGATGGCCAAACTCCAAGAGTGGTAGTGAATGGAGTTACATCCCGCTGGTGGCCAGTTCTCAATTGAGCTCCTCCAAGCTGAGTGGTATGTTGATCTGCTGGAGGGTGGGAAGGCTCTACAGTGGGATCTGGACAGGCTGGATCAGTCCACTGAGGCCAAGGGCATGAGGTTCAACAAGGCCAAGTGCTGGGTCCAACACTTGAGCCACAAAAACCCCATGCAGCACTACAGGCTGGGGACAGAGCGGCTGGAAAGCTGCACAGCAGAAAGGGACCTGGGGGTGCTGGTTGACAGCCACTGAACGTGAGCCAGCATATGCCCAGGTGGGCAAGAAGGCCAGTGTCATCCTAGTCTGTATCAGCAATACTGTGGCCACTAGTCCTTGGTGGTTGTTTCCCTGTCCTGGGCTCTGGTGAGGCCATGCCATGAGTACTGTTAAAAACTGTTCAGTTTTGGGCCCCTCGCAACAGGAAAGACAGTGAAGTGCTGGACCACATCCAGAGAAGGGCAACGTTGAAGGGTCCAGAGAGTAAGTCCTATGAGGAGCAGCTGAGGGAGCCAAAGTTGTTTAGCCTGGAGAAGAGGAGGCTCAGGGGTGACCTGACCGCTCTCCAGGGAGGTGGGGGTCCGTTTCTTCTCCCAGGCAACTAGCAACAGTATGAAAGGGCATAGCCTCGAGCTATGCCAGGGGACCCTCAGGTCAGATATTAGGAAAAATTTCTTTATGGTGATGCCTAAGGATTTTAGTATATTTTGTAGATTTTTTGAGATTATATAACTTGCATGGATTCTTCTAGGTTGTTTGCATCCTAGGTGAGTTACTAAAGCCCTTTCTCACAGATTGGTTAGCTTTCTCATGCCCTGCCAAGGCCATGGTGTTTGTAAGAAACCACCTGTAGATAGCGAGAAGACAAAACACAAGAAGAAGGCTTAGAGGTCCTGGAAGATCTCCCAGGAGCAGTTCTGAGGACCCCTATGGGTGGGGCACAGAGGGATAGGGATATGAGAAACATGGTTGGGTATCGATATCTCATATGTAAATTGCTGGAGCAGTTATAAAAGCCATGACATCCGTGGTCACAGGTGTGCATGTCAGCGTGCATGTCTGGCACATGTGGTCACAGACCTTCTGGTGTGCACCTTGAAAGCTTTCAATAAAGCTATACCATCTATCTTTCTCCATTAATATTTCTTCTGAGTGTCTATTTCCACAGGAATTTAGGCATCAGGCAACAGTGCAAAGGGTTGCCAAGCACTAGAGCAGGCTGTCCAGGGAAGTGGTTGAGTCACCATCCCTTGGAGGTATTTTAAAAGTAATTAGACGTAGTACTTTGAGCATTTTGCCAGCTCAAACCAAGACAGTAGGTAAATGGTTGAACTCAATGATCTTAGGGGTCTTTTCCAACCTAAATGATTCTACAAAAATAACCAAACAAAACAGAAAAAGTCAAACTGAAAACTCTACTACTTCCATCTCATATGAACAACTTTCTATACAGTCAGTTCTATCTCAGCTGGAAGTCCTGCACAAAAGAGTCCTGCCTTCAGTCGTTTGTTGGAGCCACTCCACTCTAGAGCAAAGTTTCCAGTAAAACTCACTGTCTTATTGACAATGAAAGCTGGGCAGGAAGAGAAGGTCACATGAGAGCATCACCTTTGCAGTTTTGCAGGAATTCAGAAGGGAGGAGAAACGTAAGACCACAGTACGTTTTTGCTACTCACCTTCCACCCAAGGGGATGTTCACTAAAGTATTCTAATATTTGAAATCAGTGTTTCATTCTGGTATTTAGGAGAAATCATAAACCTTGCTCTACTGGAAACATTTAAAGGAACAAGATCCTGTTTTGAAAAGTTGTATCAAACCGCACACAAACCACAGATGAGCAAAACCAGCTAAAACTTTTATTCCTATAAGTCTATTTTCCCTCATTACTAACTATAAAACAACACTAAACAGGGGAATCCATAAAGCATAGCCCAAGTAGTGCAGCATGCTGGCAAGAAATAGAGAACAAGCTAGTTCAAGATTGTTCCAGCTGACAAAGTTATGCAACAACAGCACCAAAGGGCAGAACTTCTTAGATACGGATGATCCATTCCACCAGAAAGAAGAAAAATAGGTATTTTTTTGAATTTCAAATCAATTGAAATTTTTACAAGAATCCCTAAAATCCAAAGCCCCATTTTTAGCTGCACATTCAATGTAAACCATGGTGTTTTGTGGCTTTTCCAGCACTCTTGGATAAAACTAGATAAACTACTATATTTTTTAATACTTGGGTTTTAGCATTCTGGATTGCAAATCCACCTCAGGCAGCTTCTGACTTGATACCCTTCAATAATTCACATTCTGCTTGCCTCTCAGTTTTGCCATCAGTAAAATGGAGATAACATGTATTTCACAGTGCGGTAGAGTGATGTGAAGGCTGACTGATTTATCAGTAGTTGTGAGATGCTTAGGAGTACTCTGATGAAATGTGCCACATGTATGCACAATTTATTATTAACCTGACAGCATTTTAGCTCTTTTGTTTTCCTGCCTTGCACACAATTCAAGTGCAGGATGCCTGAAGCACATTTGAATGGATGCCATGTGGCATTTTGATTGTAGCAGGTACTACTATTTAATTCTGAAATTCACAACTTCAACATCACATTAGAGCAAGATTTTTGTAATTAATTTTACTTCCTCACTCAGTTTTAAAAGAAGAATATTTGAATAGTCTTGGTTTCCATTCAGTATCAGATAATTAAAATTATTAAAGGCAAACACAAGCAAGGAAAGAATCTCACAGAGGAATGAGCTCCTTTGGCCGCATCTTTAGAGATTAAAAATGACAGAAATAAACACAATATGAAGGCAAAATTATCAAAACTACTATTTTGAATTCCAGACTAGTCCCAAAGCTCCAAGGTGCCTGAATCACTTTTCAAAACACAACATAAAAGTAATTTTTTTTAACTGACAAGATCAACAAATCCAAGTAGATTTGGATTTCGTCATAGCTGGGTTTCACGAACAAAGATTTGGGAAAGGCTCTACCCACATGGGTGTGTCCTTTGAGCCTGTGCAATGGATTATTTAGGTGAAGCACAGTGTGCGTGGAACTGGCCCCAGATTTGGATTTAGTTGTTAGATAAGCACATCTTTCAGCAGTATGAATAAAGGCTTTGCCTGACTAAAGAGCACTTGGTGTACGACGTTAATTTTAAGTTGAATACAATTTATGGGGCCAGATGTGCAAGAAAACATTTTATACAATCAGCTGTACGTTTAATGTATGGACTACAGAACAGCTCATCCCTGGAACATCTGTATCTGCAAGTTCAAATAGTTCACATAGCAACACTGCAGCAGAGCCATGCACAAGGAGAAAACAGCTGTAACCTACATTTTGTTTCACTCTCACAGCTGAAAAGAGGCTTAAATTGTTTTTGTCAGCTTTCCAACAACATTTTGTTAAGTAACCAAGAGGAAACTTAAGTAATTTCAGTTCTGGAAGAAAACTAGTGGTGACTGTTACAAATGCCCCAAAATAGTGGGATATAGATTCATATATTTTTAAGACCAGAAGGAGCATGAAATAGACCTACAACGTAGCAGTGACCTCCACTGTAAGTGGTACCATGGCTATAATTAAACACCATTGACAAATGAGGTCTGAAATCACAGCCAATTGTTCTCCCAAGATAGAGGATCTGTTACTTAGTACTTTGGTTAAGCTATCTTTTGCCTCAGGCAAACTGGGAATCCCCACACTGCTGGCAGCAATGACAGGGAAAACATCCCAGAGCTCAAGAATGGCTGTCACTCCATACCACTGCAGATCCCCCAAGTGATTTTCACAAGCAGAGCCATTCTCATCCAGCCCAAATCTCAGCTTGCACTGGCTGCATTTCAAAGAGCATTTCTTTTACAGAGAGGTATTTGTTATGCTCTTCTTTGGGAATGCCCGCTGCCCAGTCCTTGGGTCCAGGTACATTCCAAACTACTTCAGTTCAACCCAACACACTAAAAAACTAAAGACCAAACTGCTGCCAATCTCCAATCAGCAGCTGTGGTTCTTCATTAATATACTCAGCCTTGCTGCCTTCACTGCCACTGTAGAGATACTGCACTGTTGAATCATACTGGCATATCTGAGAAGTCAAACAGGGAAGAGCTCACTCAAGTCCAGTCCACTCAAATTACTCCTTGGGCCCTTTCTTTACTGGAGCTCCAGACAAACAGCAGTAGCTATAGATCTGTCTCTTCCAATGAATTGATATGATAACAGTGCTGCACATCACTCTTCTCTCCTGGGAGGTTTCAAGGTGCTCCACTCTGGTCTTTGCTTTACCTGTGCTCCAGGCTCCGCTGGCTGACTTCGAGCCAGAAGTGTGTTCTCCTCTCTAGTCGAGTTTAATCTCTGCTTAGGTCTCCTGTTGCCTCCACTTCTGAACCTAACAGTTCCTACAGCTGTAGCCTCACGGGTTTGAGTCCAGTGCCATTTGGTGCGTGTGGGAGTATATGCCCCTTCCTTAAAACACTTAAACATTTTTGTGATATATTGCAGTTCATCAGTAGTGGGTCCATATTAGGAAAAATCATGTCAGTAAGTTATAAAATAAGCTACAATATGTGCAATAAATATATATTACATTTTAAACAAAGTCAGAATTCAGAAATTCTACAAAATAAAAACACATTGCTTTTTTTCTGCAGATTGTCAACCAGATCAGTTGTTTGGGGGTTTTTTTCTAAATATTTGGATCTGAATGAAACCACCATTTCTCATAAGTAAAACACTTCCAGTCTGCCTGATCCTGATGTGTCTTAGCTGGTCAAAACGTAACCACACATCTTTGGTTTGAACATGCCACAAGATAGAGCAGGCAAACACCAGACTGCCTTACAGATACATTTCTGTGCAAGATGCAAAGTAGAGATAACGTACATAGGTCTATAGGTCTCTCCTATGTTTAAAACCAGCAGGCTTTGGAATTTGTTGTAGATGTATTCATTGCTGTAGTTGAGACACAGCTGAGCATTTCAGCTTAAGCAATGAAGGAAAATAGAGAATTTAGGAGAAGACAACCAGAAAGCTAAATTACAATTTGATCTTGGAGACCTTTTTTAATTTTTTTCTCTTCAATAAAGGAAAAAAAAAAAATCAGATCTCCAACAACAGAGTGCCCACTAGAGGAACACTGAGGAAAGAGGATTTTACTTTTTCTGCGTCATCCAATGTTTAGTCAGAGGGTCCCCTACACAATAATAAACTTTTAACAACATCATATGACTACCTTCCAAGCTGCTGTGATCACACAGCTACCAGTACCTAATCTGTGAATTTTTCAGCTAGGTATGCCTGTATGAGTTGTGCCCCATCTTTGACACTAATATAAACATACCTGTAGTTCTGGTTATCCTGAGAGATATAACAATGCTACTGCTTCATGATGGCAATATATCCATCCATAACTTTTTATGTTCATCAATCTGTTATCTTCCTTAAAAGTCAAAGCTATGTGAATTACAAGGACCTGCACAGATCTTCAATTACACCAGAGGTCTTGTAGGCATCAGGCAGGGTGGTACTTTTGCACAGCCCCCCATCTCCTATCTCACCAAGTCCCAGGGGAGATACAGAAGCCACAGAAAAAAAAGGCAAAAGACAGAAATAAAAGCACAGAAATTCTGAACACTTTCCCAGCTTTTTCTTTTAGGTGGTCCTAGACAACCAATTTAATCTCCTTTCTTCTTCGCAAAATGCACCTTTTTCTTTTTTCCCTTATTTCTTTTAAATCAGCAATTTATTAAGGAATTATTCCATACATTTCTTCCCCATTTTAAAAAAAATGGGGGGGAAGGGGGGGGGGGGATATAAGCAATTTCAGAAACATACAGAAAGGAGCTTAAGGAATTTAGCTGCAAACACCACTGAACTATGAAATTTGCAGATCACAACACAAGCCACTCTCTTCACTGTCAGCCATCACTGCCTCAATTGTTGTTTTTGACCAGCCTCAGCGGACAAACATGCCCTTAGTTCCAAGGATTTCTCCCATATTACCTTGAAGAGAAACGTACTGAGAGGCATTCTGACCCTGAAAGCCAGGCTTGTAAGATGGAAGCAGCGGGAAAGACCAGAAAAATCAAAAGCATGCCTGCAGGGACACACCAGAGGGTTAGAAAACTCAGACAGTGTCATTTTTCTCAAGTACTAAGGCAACAAACCACAAAGAAATGAAAATCCACTCAGGAGACTACAGAGTCCAAGAAAGGCTTCTGAATAAATGCAGCAGCCGAGCAATCTATGGGGCCTGACAGCAGCGTTAGAGATTGAAGCCTGGTTTTAACATACAGCTCAAATTTCTACATCTACCAAGGAACTGCTTCATCCTTTCTGATACAGGTCTCTTGTCAAATACTGAGCCAAACCCAGTCAATTATATTCACTCAGGTTAGTTAACTGGTCAAATCCCATGAATAAGAGGAGGAAGACCACACCTCACTGCAAAATCCCAGAAGCCAAGTATCCCTTTCCTCCTTGGCCTACATTGCAAACTGCAGGCCAGCTACAAATACACCTGCTGTATCTAATAAGCAGTTAGAGCTGCTTTGATGAGAGTTAACAGAAAAAGAAAGAAGATTTTTACCCACCCCTTCAGTGCCTTAGAACCACAAAACACTTGACATCTTTACACCAATTAAACACTCAGAAAAAATCTAATGGGCTTTCTTCTCTTGTCTGATTTTTATGCAATGATTCATAAAGGAACAGAGGAAGTGCAAACTCTGCCATTCTGCTCAGGTAGCCTTTTATGCTCTCTTTGCTTTCCCTGACAGCACAAGGTCGAGGCAAGTCTCAAGCATGGAGGGTGAAAGGGGCAGGCTGAAATGAGCAGCCACAGCAGGGAGAGTGCCAGTGCAGACCGGTAGGCAGAGGTGGGTCACCGTACAAGGAAAAGCATCTGATCAGCATCTAAGGTTCGTGGCAGAGGACATTTGGGGGAAGTCAATGGAGCACACAGGTCAGATTAAAAAAAATAAAAAAAAGTCCAAAGCTCTCTTTCTCCCATTGCTCTTACCAGCACCCTGCAGTACAGCATCCACTCCATGTCACCAACAGGGAAGAGGCTACACTGCTGGTCAGGCTCTCTCTTTACCAGCACCACTGCAGCCTGGCCTGGGAAGGGTCTGAGTACTCATAGTGTGACACTGCACACAGCAGTAAGAAACTGGGAGATTGCTGTTGAAAAGAAAATGAGGAGCGCTCCTCAAAGATGTACACTTAACAAGGAAAGCCATCTTAATTTCTAACTGCAAGCCTAGCTAGAAAACTGACAATCAAACCAGGTCATCCTACTGGATGTTCATGAATTATAATCATTTACTTGTCATGCTCAGATGTTTATACATCTCTATCACTGTCATACAGAAGCATATGGGATTCTCGATACCTGGAGGTACAGGAAGCCCTACTGCCTACATATTTCAGATATGGAAACTGAGACATAGAAGGTAACCAGGTACATATCCCTGGCAAAGAAAGGTCAATTGATTCAGTCTTGAGTCCTTTAGTCTGCCAGCAAATCACTCTGGGGACGCAGAAAGCCTGTGGCAGAAATGGAAATTAGCTTCTTAGGTGTTAATGCTCCGATGACCAGACCATTCAAGTTCTGCTGCACCACTCCACTTCCTTTACATGTTATACCGTGGTCTCTACAGAGTAATGAGGTGAACAAGTGTACATGAAGACAGGGCCCCGAGAGCTGACACAGCATAACTGGCAATGGTGCCAGTAACACAGAATATGAATCCAGTGTAGTCAGGTCCCAGCCCCATTTCAGAGCAAACACATTAAAATACAAACCAGTCCTGCATCAAGTAGGCCTTGACATTCACAGTCCTCCCTATCTCCTCACATCTACTTCTCTCAACCCTTGGGCTGTTTTGCACCCAGCTGCCAGCTCCTGGACCTGTTCATGGATGGAAGAAGTGCAAATGCTTTGCTCTGCAGGGTAAGTGTGCAACAGCAGTGAGTCTGTCTGCAATGAAGGACTGTGGGAGAAACACACACATACACCCAGAAGTCACATTGCTGCTCTGGTCAGCAATAACATGGCAGTTGCCTTGCTTTTTATAGGGAGAGAAAGAAGCTTTTTTGTCCATCAAGTTAAAAGTGGGTCAGCAATGAAACAAGAGGCAAAGTGAAATCAGAAGTTGGCCCAGGACAGGTGGCCACTCTACCATTTCATCACATGGAATACCACCTTCTCCTGCACCAGGGAACACTCAGTGCTCAGATGGACGTGTAGAGGCTCATCTTCTCTTAGTAGTGACAGAGCGTGCTGGACAGATGCGCTTCTCCTCCAATTCTTTCCCTGGAGCTTTCTGGCGCCGTTTCCAGCATCCTCAAGGTATCGGCGAGGATTATTGCCCTCCATTTTCCACCAAACCATAACAAAATTTACCCTGTGGCAAATGCCCTGCACACCTCCATACTGGAATAAGGATGAAAGCAACAGCTACAGCATGTGCTGTCTTGCTTGGGGCTATATTTACTGCTGATTGACCTCCATGGCAAGCTGCCTAGCTCAGCAGAAGCCAGTACAGTAATAATAAATCAGCTCTTACCTCCCCCCTTTTTTTTTCTTAGGGCAAAACCAAAAGAAAGTAAACCTTTCTTCTGAAATCAAATTATCTCCCACCCATAAGTAGGAAAGAGAAATTTCTGACTCTGCTCACTTTCACAATTATTATTCGTTAATTGAATTTCAGAGTTTCTTTAGTAATGACCAAAAACTCCAGTTCACTGCCTAGAGTGCACACTATGGGATAGAGTAGGAGTCAGCAGGTTGGTCTATAGGCAGACAGAGAAAGCTGCTACCCAGACTCCAGCTAGATTTAGTCCTCCAGAAGCTCACTCAGCCCATTCAAATCTATTCTTTGTAGCAACCAAGAACCGTTCCTTTATACTATCAGGCAGGTAAAACCAAAACAGAACCACTGCTGTAATCGGTCTGTAAGTGCCATGGCTTACTCTTTTGTAAAGTGACATTTTGTTCCTGTTTTTTTTTATCCCGAGTTCTACCTTCTCCTGGCCCACAAATTATTCTCACTCTTCACCAGTTCCACCTCACACCAAATATCAACATCCTTTGTACCCAACCACTATACCTGCTTCATTTTATCAGAGGAGATATCCAAACCTTGCCCAACTGGGGGCTTTAACTTCTCTCTTGCCTGAGGTTTGCAGCTGATCTGCAATCAAGCAGAAAAGGATTGTAGCCTCATGGTCATCTATAATACAGGAGAGTGAAACAAGAAGAATATAGCTGTCAGCATGTATTGCAGCTAGACAATTTGAATCAATGGCACTCGCCAGACAGGGTCCTGTAATCTCCCTGCAGCTCCCTGCATTAAAAGCAGGGGAGACCAAGAAGCAAATCCAGCTAGCTCTGCAATTGTAGGCAGTCTACCCTTAGTAAAGGGAAATGGGCATCTCCTGTCAAAGGGTAGGTAGGATCTAAATTCAGATTCTGTGGCTTCTGTTCAGTTTTAATATTTACCATTAAGAATAACAAATGGTGCTTAAACTGCATTTTGGAGTTTCAAAGCACTTCATAAACATCAATTAATATCTTAACACATCATCTTTCTCTGGTGCTCATCTGGCAATACATCAAAAAAATTACAACCAGACTGTAAAAAAAGATTATAATTTTAAATACAACCAAAGGAATTTAAACTAGGAAGAATGAGCAAGAGAAAGAGAGAGGGAAAAACAAATTGCTGCTAAATTAATTCACAAGCAGAGCTCTTACCAGCTTTCTGCCCAGTGCTGTGACATAAAATAGCAGACTTTCCCCTTGCAATATTGGCTCCACAGACCTTGGAAATCATCAGCTCTAGAGTTTTGCACTGGTGAGTGAAGATCTGGGCCCCTCCAAAGTGTGTTCCAGAACTCCCTGCTGTCCTTTACAACAGCAGAGCACAAGACCAAATGAAGAGTCTGCAACTGTTTATTGCTGGTGAATTCAACAACAATGGATTTATACTCATCTATCAAGGAATATGCAAGTAGAAACAAATATTATGGTCATGTTCATGTGTTTCTGATTACAAAATGTATGTAAATGTATATGCAAATTAAGTGCAACCATCAGGCTCATGGCAAAGTGCCAAGCTAGCCCCCAGTATGACAAAGATTGGGGTGGCTGGCAGGGAGAAACAGCAACTGCAAGTGAGGCTAGGCGGTACCTTCAGATACAGCCAAGACTGGGCTGCTCCAAAGGGGCAGAAGGAGGATAAATCCGGCAGTAACTTGTCACTTAAAATGAAGCTGAGGGGCTATAGAAAAATCTGCTCCCGCTGCAGTTAAAAGTGTGATAATTACAAAGCAACGGGCTCCTCTGTCATTCAGCAGGCAGCATCCCCAGGAAATCTTGCTCTGTAATCAAGGGAAGAGGTGCAATCAAGCCCCTATTCAGGCTTCGTTTAGAAACAGCCCCTGCAGGCAAGACAAAGGCTTCAGCATGGTGCTTTGTGAGGTTGGTGATCACATCAATGTCTTGGTTCTGCAACTATATGCAGTTAGTGTCATTTCTAAGCACATCTGATCACCTTTCCTCACAAAGTCCAGGAGTCCTGGAAAAGGGGTGAACTCTTGGGCCAAAATACAGCAGTGTCAGAGGAAGAGAAAATTTCTTGCATGCTGACAGCGTGATCCTGAACGAGCAGACAGGAACATGCTCATCTGGCTTCTACAGCAGCTCCATTTACAAAATTTGCATGGGGAAAGTTTGGTTGGGGTTTTTTTTCCAGCAATATGAATGTATTTGTGCTGCTCAAATTCTACAGGAATCTCATTCTCTTGGCAGCAGCCTGATCCCACAGAGACTGATGAGGTTTATTAGAGGGGAAGATGTCTCTGAGTTCAGCTTTCACATCTAATGCCACCATTGCCCAGAAACATACAAACTAATTGCTACTCAAATCAGCCATCCTTTGTACCCTACAGAGCTGTCAGATTCAATGAACCAGTTTACTCCAACTGCAATAAAAATAGTCTCATACTTTACTCAAAACAGCCAATCCTTCCAAAGTGTGCACGCACTTGCACTCCCACTGTATAACCTCAGACACACAACTCGTACCTGCTCAGCTACCCAGCTGGGTATGTGGCTACAATAATATACACAATCCTGCAAACTCTAGGTGCACGTGAAGTACCAGCATTTTTTTCTCCACATTGGAGGCACATTTTGGACAGGATTCCCAGTCTTGTCTCAGCATGGAATGGTTGTTCTCTGTTGGTATTCACTATAATTGGAACTGCACTTGGAGCTACAGTAGCCCCCAATACTGTAAATGGAGCTTCATTTCGTCACGGTACAGAATCAGCAGCTTCCACTCTCTATTCATTTCTTAAAACTCTGGCCACAGAATAAATAAGTTTGCTTTGGTTTTACCATCTGCAGACGTGGGTATCAGTCAATAGCCAAGTAATGGCCTGGACACTGTCAAGAGAACTCATTATTAAAAAGGTACACATTACATTTAGCTGTTCAAACAAAACTTATTGATCGGATCCCATCAGTTCCCAGTAAAAGAGCCAGCTCTGGTGACAAAATGAAAATACGCACACAGACTACAGACTAGTAAATACTGTAATGGAGTTAAGGATACCCCAAAAAAGGGAGTTGTTGATATTCAGCTGAAAGAGCATGTCTTCTTCAAAAATGAGCCTGGGAATAAAAAAACATGTTACTTCTGCAAATATCCAGAGGCAGGATAAGGAAACAGAGCAAAAGGGAACAGTTCTGACAACAAACATCTCAATCTCTTGGGGGGGGGGGAAGCAAGCAAAGAAAATTCAAGATGTTTAATGACCAATCAAGCCACAGGCAGGAAAAGCCTGTATCCAGTTCTGCCATTCCTGCCACATCCTACTGTTTAGTAGTGAAGGTTCTGCCACACTCACAGGACTGAAACACGTAATCTTTGGAGTTTGCTATATTTTTGAAGTCAGATAAAAAGGTAACCATACTTAATTTGGTTCCTGTTTCGTTTTCTTGCAACTTTTCTTTGTCTGCTTGTCTCCACTTACTAAACAGCTTTTCTTTTGTTTTTCCCCTTCTTCTCACAATCTGCACACACACTGTAACATTTTTCAGTGACAGCATTTAACACAGAAATCACCACTGCTACAGCATAAAGGAGGCAGAAAACAAGGCTGATTATAAAATTCTAATGTAAACCAAATATACACCATTTAGTAATACATGAGAAAACAAGAACCAAAGAAGATAATGACTGTTTGTGGAAATCTCTACATTTTACCCACTGCAAAATTCTCTGTGTAGCATCTTCTCTGACAGTGAACAGACCGCAGCTAACAGCGAGTTAAAAATGTTTACTTAAGAAGGCACATCGTGACAAACTTCTTGGCTCACCCTTAATAGAAGGTACGGCTGGAAACTGATGAATCACTGTAGGAAACAAACAGCAATGGTGACTCATGGCTTCAAAAGGTAACAATAGCACTGCTTGATTCATGTTGTCCACAACAGAAATATCCCTGCATTGATTAGAAGATTGATTTCAGATTGTTCCACCCAGGAAATGCAGAAAAGTCCACCATCCAAGTCCTGGGTAGAGCTCTACCAATTGCCCCACAGGTACATGGAATTCCTGCTCACTTGAAGTCTTTTCTCAAGATGTTCACCGCAAACCATGTTGTTGTCTTGAGCAGCTCCCCATGGAGTCTGGATCCTTTAGCCCAGCAGCAGGAAGAGCCTTATATCTTTATGTTTCAGGGTCCATATGCCTGTGTTGCTCTTGCAATCTTCCATCACCATAGCTGGCATTTAGACATGAGGTGTATTTGCTCTGTACATGTATGAGGATCAGGCCCAAGGACCCAGCTCTGGTACTGCCTGGTCACACCCAGCAGTTTCTCCAGCCCCATGTAACTATTGGTTCAAGTACAGAAAATACTCCTGGTTCATTATTAATTTGGATCTAATCAGTTCGGAGCAAAAGGCCAGAAAGAATTTGGGTGTTCAGCACTTCACAGGCACACACCTGCTGTCTAATGGTCATGTACTGTTACTGTACTGTTTGGATATAAAGACAAATTTTCCATTATCACTCAGATCACCTTAAAATGAATGGACATATGGATGCTATGTTTATTTTTCAAACCTTCTCTTCCTATAAAAACATATTTGCTTCTCCATCTATACTGTAAATGTAAGCTGTAAGGATTTTTCTTTAGATATCAAGAGTATAAGGACTATTTTCAGCATTTCTCACATTTTAGATATTAAACTCTGGTTAATCCAGTTTCATTGCCAAAATAAGTCAACCAATGATAGTTGTGAAAATATATTATTGCAAGTATTTGCATTTTGACAAAATTTCAAGTCTTCTTTTCCCCCTTGAGATTGGACACTTTGTGTTCAGGTTTCATGTTTAAAGCCAAATGTCATAAAAAGTGATGTGATGAGATTCTCAAACTCACACTGAGATTTCCTGTTGACTTACTTAAGTCTCCTGCACATACAGAGTTAATTACTATCACACTGCTAAAGACCAAGGGAAAAACCCTAAAATATACTTCATCATGTGGTTTGCATGACTTAAAACTTTCAGATTCAAATTCTAAAAGAGAGCATGAAACAATGTAGAAACACGCAAATCGCTGTTCTCTTTGCAACACTAAGACCAATTTCAAAAGCAATTTAAGCAATTTAATCAAGGACGCTAAAACAATCAAGGTGCCATTCAGTGATTAGTATGCAAGCAATTCAAGGGAAGCATGGGGCTTCCACAGACTGGGAACAGCCAACATCAAATGATGTATGCAATGCCCTGTCGGTCAGTTATGTTCGCCATATATACATGGCTCCTGTTTGCTTACACTTCACTGTTTTCAGGGGTATGGGTAGCGGAATTTACTCAGTAGCCATTGCTTTTACCAACACTAATCTACAGTATGTCTGTATTTACCAACTTACGTTCTCTGCCCTTTCTAGTAAGTCACTAATGAAACAAATGATGATGATGAAAATTTGTCCATGTTACAAATGCAGAATCCTTTCAGAAAGGTGCTTCTTGCAATTGTTTATACTTTCTATCTACTCCCATTTCTTTACTTCCAGCTGGAATAGGAATGGTGGAACTTTAATTTCTCTGGCAAGCACCAGCTGGAATAAGAGCTCTGTCATAGCCCTGCTAAGTAACAAATTAACTTTTTGGATTATGCAAAGACCAATGGGAAGCAGGGAAGTGTTCTCTTACCTTCAGAACACAGCTTGCCAGCATATCCAGTGGCTGAGCAGTCACAGTGCGGCTTGCCATCCAGAAGGAAGCAAGTGCCACCATTTTCACAGGGGTTTTCCGAACAGAGTCCTTCCATTTCCAGTCGGACCCCTTGACTGCCCAGAAGCTGCGGCTCAGAGTTGCCATATTTCAGATCCAAGATAAATCCTTGAAATGGAGGCTCACTCAGAACACCATCAAGTGTCAAGGCAGCAGGACGAATGTCCAGTGGGACTCCCCCAACAAACAGGTCACTGACAATATTCATATACTGGCGTTGCGGACGCACCTCACCCGGCTTGGCTTCACCATCCAGCACCAGCACCGTCCGGAGGTGATTGCGGCTGACCATCAGGAAGTGCCAGTTGCTATCATTTACCTGCTTGTCTGTGATAACTGTCGTCTCTGCACAGTCCACACTGAACTGGAGCTGGATACGCCCATCAACAAGGGACAGACAGAGGAAGTCACAGACACCACCATCATCAAAATAGAGAAGCAGCCCAGCAGAGACGTTGGTCTTGAACTGGAAGCTGAGTTCGCTCCTCGTGCTTGCATCCCAGCGGAGGTAGCGGGCCCACTGGCTGGGGATGCCCATGAACTCCAGACCCAAGCAGAGACCCAGCAAGGAGCCCAGAAGCAAACTCACCTTCAAGGTGAAGTAGACAGAATGTAGAGTGAAGCCCATTGTTTCAACCTGCTCTTCCCTAGGAGAAAAACAGAAGCCACAGTACTGGGAGGAAAACCCCAGAAGTCAACACTAAATGTTAGATCCAAAGGGAAGAGGAGGAGAGCAGAAAGAGTGATAGAGGGTGGAAGAGCAAGTGGAAAGTGAGAGAGTTCACGGGACCAAGAGGAAATGTGTCCTCCCCAAGGAAAGATCTCAGTTATCCTTTAGGATTCAGAGGCTTTTATGTCAGAAGCATAGGGTATATGAAGTGACCTCTCCAGATAGTGTACTTTTGCGAAGGGCAAAATAACCCAGTAATTTGTTTTGGTAGAACACAAGGGTGACACTGATGTTCCAGAAGGAAGGAAAGGCAGAGCCGAAGTCCAACACAAGCCTAAAATTCTTGTTTTCTAGAAATGGTGACAATACTGACAGAGGTGGCAGTGAGACAGAAGAGAAAGTGAATCCATAAAGCATGTGAACCTCAAGAGGGCAAAACTAAAGTCAATCTTCATGATGCACTGGTGGATACCCAGCCCATAATTCACTGCTTGGCACTCACGGAGCTTGCAGGACCTGTGGGGTCAAGACAAAAAAATAAAGGGAGAAGTTAGTCCTCTTACCATATTTTTACCATGAAGTTTACTAACATTGTCCAATAACTCATTTACATTTCCTGATGCCCAAGACGCTTCATGCTTGCAACTGGCTATGCAGTTCTCCAAAGCAGCAATGACAGCTATGTCCTCAAAACTAAGAGGACCAAATAGAGAACTCACCAAGTGATCTGCACTCATAACAGTGCTGAGCACTGTAAAAATACACCACATTATTTAACTCCTTTGATGGATGCAATCACATTGACTTAACTGAGAAATGGTGCTGGAGCTTTCTCAGTAACAATCACCTCTCCATGAAAATGCTTAGGGCAAAGACCAGAGTTCCTTGGAGTTTAAAAGTTGATACAGGGCAAAAGAAGACATTACCCAATCATCCCATTTCATTACTTACATTATGCTTCCTAGCACACCAAGCAAGCATTAGAGAAGACAACCCTGCTGTCAGCCTGTCATGCAATAGCTGCTTTTACTTTACATGTCTTGCACACTTCAGAGACTCTAACGGGAACCTCTGCAACCTGGAAACATGTGCTATGCAAATTATATATGGCAACCTGCAGCTTAGATGATAGCAAACTTGTAGTTAAGATGCTAAGAACAGTATAAACAATTAACCACTTACCCTGGTCTAGTGGTTTGGCAAAAAGGCCAAATTCACCCCGAACTAACAGCAAAGAACTCTAAACTGCCTTCAGTGAGTTACATCTGTTCACACTGGGATTGAACTCACTTCTGCATATTCGCATGTGGGAGACTATATGCCTGGCGTAGGAGGATGTTTTAAGTGACAAGTAAAGACAGCACAAAGCTAGGCTCATTCTCTAAAAAGTCTACCTAAAGGGAAAGTTAATTTTCTATTAACAGAGGTGTTTGTTCACAAAGACTGGTAGGGCACAGGAACAGCTCTGGGAATGGCTAACAGAAGCATAGATACAAAACAGGAAAGGAGGAGATGAGAATCGAGGCCTTCAGCCTCACAGAAGACAGCATGAACACAGCTTCCACAAACCGGAATTTGTGAGGAATTTGCTTGGGAAAAATGCTTTATGCTGTGGACAATGAGAGTCTCTGGGGCTGCTGTTGCTCATAGCAGATGCCTTTCAGCCCCACTGCCTACCTTGCTCTGAAGGAAAAGACCCACAGAAACAGGCAGTGCTGAAAAGTTTCTGTTTGGTAAGGGCAGAGGTTGGTCTGGAGGAGAACCACTACAAAATGGAGGGGACAGTTCCCCTAGTCACCTAGTCCCGCCTTAGGGACCTGCAGAAGCTGTAAGTCTGTCAGTCTGATAAATTTAGCCAGCACAAAAAACAAGTCACTTAGAAAGCAAAAGAGATCAATTAAAAGAAAATCCACATGTTAGAGAAAAATGTGAGCTTTCAGTGCCCAGTGGAAACTAGGCCTGTTCCCTGCAGCTGCTCGAGTGGAGTGTATTACCTAAACTACTATAAACACAAATAAAATCAAGTCAAAACCAGAGGGAAGATAATTCCTTTTAATTGTTAACAGCTTGGTAGGGAGAATGGGAGAAAAAAGGAGGTGTTACGAGAGGTGTAAAATGAAAAAAAAAAAATCACAGACCCAAGTGCTCAAATTGTTTGTCTTCCCAATAACTATGACGTTGGCTCAGTTCATGGGGTTTTTGGAGGGCCCTGCAAAAATTAATTGGGAAAAGAAATCATGTGGCTCTTGTCCATTTACCTTTCTTCTCTATGTTCCCTAGTGGATCCACTAAAATAGCCCATGATTTATGGAGAAGAAGAATAGGGAGAGAGGAAGGTAAAGGAGAAAGTGATGACCCAAACCTGGAATTACTGATGAAATGGGAATAGAAATATCATAATGTGTGTAAATTAGCCAGCGATGTGCTTCCAGCAGCTCACAGGTTCACAGTTCCCTGGAACATTTACTACCACTGTAGCAAAGTTCACTGCTGCATCAGACAGCTCTATGATCAGCCTGAGAGCTGAGAAGGGAGGCAAGTCCAGCATGGCACCAACCACCCACAAAAACCCCAATGCTTCAGGGCTCTCACCAGAGCTTTCGATTCCCCTGGGCAAGGTGGATTGCACCACCTGCATCAAAACCAGCCCTCAGTCTTACTACACTTCTCTCCCTCTTTCAGAAGACCAAGTCTTTGATAACCAGTGAAAGATGCTGTAAATCACAGCAGCAGGTGTCAACATGATAGATAATCACAGCTGAGATGTATGTCCATGTACACTTCCAACGCCTCTCCAAAAAGCCTACCAATCTCTCCCAACCCCAGCCTGCTGAAACTCTGTATTATACACACAAAAAAACATCAGGCTCCATGGGCTGCTTCAATCCTTGGGTTATGTCAAAGCTACAGTAAAGGGAGTAGGCTACCTCTGGGTACAGATTTCTGTAACAATACAGGCTCATTAGGAGAGGACAAAAGGCACAGTTATGAAGGGAAACCAGGTAGAAATGGTTAAATAGTAATAGCATTATTGGCTGAGGGTAGCCAAGGCAATCCCTATCTGTTTTGATTGAGAGAAGCCAAGGTAATCCCTTTCTAGCTGTTTTGAAAGAAGGCAGTGCCAGCTCTGTTTCAGAAGAGGAAGACAACACACAAAATATGAAATATAGGTGTCACTGCTGGGTGCTTCGTTGCCTTTTAGACACTTCAGCTCAGATTTTGGGAAGGCTGCCCACACCCAGCCACTAGCAGGTTGGGGCCATCTGTGGCTTCTCCAGAGTTCTGTCAGCAAGCGTCAGTCCTGACTCACAGCACTTCTCACTATTCCAGTTTTGTGCCTCACACAGTAAAGTCTGTGAGAGCAAATCTCACCACACAGTAGAAGGGTCTTTAAGAACAACTCAGAAGACCCAGTGTCGTTTATAGCAGCAGGCAGGATCCGAATCCCAACCTCAGGAGAGTAAACCCTGGCACACCAATTCTGTGCCTCACCCATTCCCACAATGATCCTCCAAGACACACTGAGAATGAATAATTTTCTGCTCTCACCATTTTATTTTTAGCATAAATACTACCTAGCAGCCTCATACAGCACACTGCTACCATAGCAATACATTACAGTTTGGGACAATAACTATAGAATCCCTGAGAAATCTCAAACTTCGTCACAGCATGATCACATCTTGAAAAAAAAAAAAAAAGACTTCATGATGGACACCAGCAAGCAAGTTACCTCCACTGCACTTCCAACAGCTTGCACCGCCTCCCTGGCCTGCCTGAGAGCTGCGACAGCGAGGAACCTGCACACTGAACAGACGGCTCAGCATCTCACACATGCGAAACACACTGTAGGAAACGCACCCACTTACACTATTGAAATGTCCCACTCACAGGACTGATAGAGCTGCACAAGTTCCCCAGCCAGGGAAGGGAGGCACCATGCCATGGACAAGTGCTACCCAACCACCGCACACGTGGCCAAACTTGACAGCAGCCTGTTAATGCCAGGTCAGAGCCACCTGCTCAGCAGCCCATGGAGGGTGTCTCACCCTTGCTTTGGAGTGGCTCTCAACTGCTTATCAGCTGTTTGTGGAGAGTGAGTGACATTATCTAATTGCCAACTAATTTCCATAATTACTGAGTGACACACACTGTATGCAGGGTTAATATCTTTGCACACGTCTCCTAACACACCTGCTTAGGAAAGAGGGGAAGCTGGGCACAGTGCTGCTCTGCAGCTTATTTACCCAACTGCACAGAAAGGTTGCAGGAGATGGGTTTGTCAGTCCCTGGCCTCTCTCCTCCACTACCTCTCTCTCTCTCACTGCTAATTGCTTGGGGATGGACTTATTTGTATTTGAAAGTGTAATTTTCAGCAATTTCTAGTGCAGAAAGAAGAGAGTTAGATGAATCCAAAAACAGGCTTGCTTCCCTTGCAAATCCCTGCCACTGCAGCCCAGAGCAAGCATGTGTAAGTCCTGTTATTCCACTTCAGAACGCTGGACAAAATCCCACTGACACCCTGACAGGAAGGTTTACAACGCAGCCCCCACCCCATCCCATAGTTTGCCACCCCTTTCCACAACTGGAACTATTCATTATGCCATGCTTTGTGTGGAAGGAAAAATATACATTGGTTTCCTAAGACCCATGTATAAATACCCCACATGAACTCACTTTTTTCCTTGCCTTCACTGTAAAACAAGCAAAATCCAATAGCTTCCTTTATTCCCCAGCCCCTAATGAAGCAGAGGAGTTTTAGGAAGTGGTAAACAGGACCCTAATTTGGCTCTGCCTCCATGTGCGTTCCCACAATTGTCCTAAAGAACAGCAATCAGATTATTACAGCTCTATGACATACACTGCTCAAAATGACCAAGTAAAATTCACAATCAATAATGGATATTAAAAGTCAAGCTTGCCAGCAGCAGGGAAATGAGGAATTAATAGTATTTATTCAATTTGTCTTCACTCATCCAGTTCTCTAGTGAACAACTGGCTCCTTTTGGCTAATGCTTTGAGTCTGGGTCTCCCCAGAGCCTCCAATCTCTTACGCAGAAATCTTTCTGCCTGATCTATCCCCAGCTGAATTGTGGCTAAAAACAAAGGGTGAAAGAAAAAAAATAACCCTTACAGTGAAAAATGCAGACATGAAAACTGTGAGTTTCTACTGTCGCTGTGGAAAAGGAAAAAAAAAAAGAACATGAAAATCCTCCCATCACACAGCATCCTCAGCAAGGATGCACGGGGAGATGTTTACAGAGAACCAAGAAGGGACATGGAGGGTTTGAAATTCAAGAGACTAGAGAAAACAAAACGTTTTTAATTCCTCTAGCAGCATTTGCATCTCAGCAATAAATCTGGACACTGCATCATCCCCTTGTTAGATGGAGAGGACTCTGGGTGGTGCCAGAGAAGCTGAGCTGAAAGATCGACGATGAAGATAGAGGCAAACAGCTTCTATTATTCTCTCACCAAGGGAGACTTTGGTGGCACTACACTGCTCAGCGGGGTCAGGGGTAAGGTAAGATGGGCCCTGCTTAGTGAAGAGGCTGGGAGTGCAATTGAAAATGAGGGCTTTGCCTTGCACAAAGCTGAACACACCCAGGTCCTGCTGAGGTTGGCAGAACTTCATGGGATGGATGCATCGTACCTTACTGGCTGATTGGCTGCAGGGAGAGAATCAGAAGAGGAAAGTGAGATTTAGCACTTTATCTTGGATGTAGAGAGACGTGCACATGAAGGCCAGCATCTTAAAATTAGGGACTGTGGTTGACACAGATCACTTACTGACCTCTTTTGGATGGTTTCCAGGGATATAATGCTCAGACCAGTCTGTAATATCACTGTGAGAACCACACATACCTTTGCCCCACCCCAAGCCCAAGGAGATGATGTATTCTCCTATGTTCACTGGTTCTTCCCACCACTTATATATCTTTCAGGGTTAACTTTTCCTTCTTGAAAGTAGATATGGAGTTATTTACTTCTTATCTAAATTCAGCATAGAGCTCCCCAGGAGACAGTAGCAAAAAAAAACATTTATCAAGCAACAAGTAAGAAAAGCAGGTCTGGGGTTGCAATTCAAGAGTGTCCTCTTAAAAGAAACTAAATAAACCCCTAGACTACAAAGGTAGAATCAGTTTGTCTTTGCTTCCCTGTAGTGGATTAGGATATACACATGCACATTCATAAACCACCAGTTGTAATCTGTAGGTAGGTGGTTGGTTGGTTTCCTCATACCTGGGCATGTGATTTGCAATCAGTTTAAGCCCACTGCCCTTCTTCTCCCTGTTTTCAGTTCTCATTCAGTGAGGGCAAGGATGACTGCTTAGGGCAAGTATAACCTTGGAGCTCACCCCCAGAAACACTGTCTAATACCCAAACTAGGCACCTGTCTGTGGGGGAACTGAGCTCACCTGCACTTGCAAGATACACAGCTGAGAGGCCACCAGCACCCTCAGAAGGGATATGAGCAAACAAGTTAAAGTGCTTAGTTCAGCAAGCAGCATGGGACTATGGCAGCACAGCCTCACTTCAGACCTATCAGGCTGGAAGTCATCTGACTGCTGGAAGGGTTAATTTCTTATCATAATCACCCTTCAAAGTTTTTACTGCCTGGGCCTATTTAAACAAACTTTACTCAGAACAGGAGCTCTTCAAATCTGCACTGGAAGAAAAAGGGTTAAAAAAAGCCATAGGGACGTCCTAGTCCTACTTAAACACTCTCCCTACCCCACAAGAGGAGGCCATCTAGTCCAGGAGAGTGACCTTTAACTAGCCTACCTAGCCTAAGCTCAGCATGACTGCAATTTACAGACCATTTTAGCTCTCCAGCTTTCTTAACACAAAGACAAAAAATCAAAACCCAAGCACAATGGAAAAGAAAGAAAGAGAGAGAGAAAATAACCCTGCAGAGCAATCATGTCTGGGGCTGCTCTGATGGCTTTCTGTTCGCTTCCAGGACACAGAAATGACTCCCAGTGTGTTAATTACTCCCATTACCACAAACTCTCCACTAACAAGGACTAGCTAAAAGGAAGCGTTGGCAGCAGCTGAGCAGTTATTGCTCTGTACTGCCACGAAGGAGAAACCAGACTCCCCCATCTCTGAGCTGGTACTAACCAGGAGAGCGATTTCTGCAAAACCCAACAGCCTTTATTGTAATTCCCATGGCAGCTGCACTGGGAACACTGGCCTTCCCTCGATTCCACCACCCTTAAAGGAGAACAAAGAATACATGACTTTATAAAGACTTTGAAATTCAACAGTTGTGAGAGCTCCGAATCATTATAATTCATTTTACTCCTTCTGTAGTTGGTCTGTCTCTGTAGCTGCATCCTCTCCTTTCTGCCACCAAGAAGCCTGGACAGACCTGCAGTGTTGCTTATTCTACTAGATCCTAATACAGCAAATGCAAAGTCAGTAGCTGCACATATCACAGCAGGAATGTTAGCAGGGAATTTGGTGAATTCACAGTGCAGGCATTACTACCAAGGCAAAACTTCTTCCAGAGCAAATATTTGACACATACACAGTATTGCCATTTTCTTTTAAGAAAAATCAAGTCTTTTAAAAACGTGCTGAAAAACTGAAAACTAAAGTTTGAGCATGTGACCAATGCCTGAAAATGAGGCTGCTTCCAAGAAGATTTTCTTAAGACTAACGATGTAGAATAGGTTTACTTTTCCTCCAAAATGTATTT